>OY759214.1:99144114-100344114 GCA_963662175.1 Aradus depressus
GTCCGATTTGGCTGAAAATCAATAGAAGTCGTCCTTATGGGGTTCTAGAAACAGATATAAAATTTCTTGTCGCTATATTCTTTCTATTGGGAGTGCTCATAACAGACAGACATCAAGGGGTTTGAAAATATGAAAATTCCGGTGAAAACTCAATTATCCAATTTCCGATTAATTACATAACTACCCCTATACTTCGAAGAGCTGGGGAAGTGAAAAAAGTCTTCAATGTAAAAACGGTAGTTAATTTTGTGACTGTCTGTGTTTCTATAGACACGATAAATCCCGACAGAATGGATGTATCGAAACGAAACTTAATAAAAGTTAGAGGCCATGGTGACCGGGGTTCGAATCCCGCCTGTTTTTTTTTTTTACATGAAACTTCTTTCGCGGGTTTATGGATGTTTGTTCCCTTTGATGCCTAAACAAAAAATGGGTTACACCTACCACGCCTTTTAACAGCCTAAAGAAATAATAATTGTTTTTACAAAAAATAAAATAGTGTACTCAGAAACCCATAAGGACGACACCTATTAGTTGTCACCCCACTGTTTTCTTTTCGACCAGAATCAGTTTTCTACGAGACACCATCAATGGCCCACCCGTACAGTGCAGAGTCTAAAGGACTACTGGCCAGTAGTGATGATGAGGCTGTCTCGTTGAAAACCGATTCTGTTCAAAAATAAAACAGTGGAAAGACAACAACTTTTGTTTCTATGAGAAATTTCGTCCCACAACACCTTACTATCACATATAATAAACGTATGGACAGACAATTTAGTATGAGGAACATTTAATTAATTCGTACTGGGGAAGTGTATAGCATGCGATGCTTCCTTGCTCACCCCGCCGACCTCAAGGATCAACTAACAGTTCTCTGAATTTCCACATAATAATCTATACTATTTTGGTCATAAAATATACTAAAATAATTTATTTTCAAATTATTCCTGCCAGATATAAATCCTTGCTACAAACTTAATTAATATACGATTTATTTCTCCCTGGCTTAATTTAAATTTAATATTGTTTGAATTATTCAAGAGATAGGATTGAAGCTAAATCCGAGTCTGCCTTGTCAAGCGTGGAACGAAGACATCCACAATTAATCAATAGGGTTTAATATTTTAGAAATTTAATTATGGACACTGTTTAGGTGAGAAGGGCTATCTTCTTTCATTTGTTTATGGTGGTTCAAAAGCTAGGTCATAATCACAACTTCGGGAAAGTGAAAAACAATTGAAACTGTCTTTAATGGAGAAAAGGAGCGCCGCAACAATTTAATGCAACAAAAACATGGATTTTTTCAGACGTACTTACGAATGTAGGAAAGTACCTAGCCCCTTCGTCTCAATGACAAGTCAACATACCTGAAATTTAAAGGATACCGTTAGTGAATAATAACAGAATAGAATGTATCTAAAATATGAAAAAATAATAATGATAATAATATCAAATGATTAAATATATACCTCATGAAAAAAAAACAAAAAAAAAAAAACGTGAATGAATCATTTATTCATTTAGCATAGAAATAAAATCTTCCCACTGTTTTATTATTGATCAGAACTGGTTTTCAACGCAACAGCGTCATCATCCGTGGCACATATATATAAATCTTAAAGCGTCAGGGTAGAGAGTGACAAAATAAGAACTTATTTGCCCCACCCACACAGTTTAGCGGTTAAAGGACAACTGGCATAGCTCAAAGGGGTGGGGATAGCTAGGTTCACTCACTCTACCTACATGTGATATAATTTTAAAAAAATGTATACTACCACAGAGTTAAAAGTAAAATGTACATAATGAATATGTACACAACCAGCCAAAAACGTTTTACAATACATCGCTCACAGGACAGCTACTTCTCTTAGTTTGGAATCAGTCTCTCACACCAGGTAGGTCTGGCAGGAGAAGGGAATTCTTAACCTCTACTTTTTTGTTAAGACTGTTCGTATCCTCCCTCATATAACGAAAGTCGGATCTCCAAGCCTTCTAAGATATCCGTACGTTTTCCCTTGGTACCCTCGTGCAAGAGTGCCACTCTATGGCGTACCAATATGGCCGCCCTCATTTTGACAATGAATAAAGAACCGGGGCAATTAACTAAAAAACCTTTAACCGCTACGCTGTGTGGGTGGGGTAAGTACGTTTTTATTTAGTTACTCTGTACCCTGATTATGCTGTTTTAAAATGTATACTTTTCATTATTTGTATATTATATTTATTCTATCATAGATGTACCACTGATGACGCTGTTGCGATCAAAACCGGTTCTGGTCAATAATAAAACAATGGGAAGACGTCTTTTATTTCCATGAGAAATCTCGTCCCTATAACATCTTATTATCACATATGATTAATCATTTAAGTCACTGTCCCCCAAAAACTAATCGAATGTTTGATCTAAAAATCAATAGTTGATTCACCTAGGGGCTTCTGAATCTTCAACATTAAATTTTATTAGTTTGATTACGTCGGCAATTACATATTAGGGCTTTAGAGTCAACAGCTGTCCTTTTTATAGGGTTCTGAAAACAGATATAAAATTTCATGTCGACACATTCGTTCTATAAAGAGTTATCATGGTCAAAGTCATACTTTTTTTTTTTTTTTTTTTTTTTTTTTTGAATCAGGGGATCGGTAAATACGAAATTTCGGTGAACACTCAACATCGACTTTGAGACCGATTACATAACTTCCACTATACTTCTTACAGCTGGGGAAATAAAAATTCGATACAATTTGACAAAGAAAACAAAGACATCGATTGGTTTTGGAGGGTGAGCGAAAACATAATTGTTTACATAATTCGTTCTGTGGAAGTACATTGACGATGTTTTTCCGACGTTTTTTCAAAAATAAATTGAATATCAACTTTCTTTTACACCTGAATTTGACAATTCATTCATTTCTGATTCTACTGACAGCTGTTAATGGCACTTCATTCAAGTCTGATTCTAATCCTCTACACATTGATTCTGAGTATATTATCGACTCTATCAACACTCGATTCTGATTATATTTACATCATGATTCATAAAAAGTATACTTATTTACACCAGTTTTTGCCACTGTATTTACATCTGATGAAGGACTGATTGAATCGATTGTCTATGATTAAATTTGATCCCACCTTCAGACATGGTAAGTTGAGCCATTTAAATGCGACGCTAAGGCAATGGGATGAGACTCGATAGATCGATAAGTTGTGCCTACTTGATGAGAGGCCATTCAAAGTTTCCCTCCTTCAGCCCCCCCTCCCCGCCTCCCTTCTCTCTCTCTTATAATAATAGCATCATTTAGATAGTACAAAATATATATATTGTAATGTAAACATAAGATCACCATGGCAACCAGTGAAGAAACGAAATTAATAAAATGTTGCCTACTCAGATTTATCCACTCAAGGAGTATCTGACATCGTACACGCTCAAGACCATCGCTTAACGTCCCATTCCGCCTCCCAGATAAAAAACCTAAGTGCCACGGCCGGGATTAGAACCCGCGATTTGTGTCATGAATGAAGTTCAATCCAGTCCATTCCGAGAAATACCGGTTACCGCATAAGTTTTTTTACTTAATTTCGGCTTTTTACTTCCCCCCATCAATATGAAGTATAGGGAAAGTTATGTAATCTGTCAGAAATTTGATGTTGAGTTTTCACGGCAATTTCATGTTTCCGACCCCCTGAATCCAAAAATGAAAAAAAAATCTGTCTTTGTGTGTGCGCGCGCCTTTGAACACCATATCGAAAAACTCCGACTGCTAGCTCAAATTCGTTTCCACAATAGCAATAGAAATTTTAGGATATTACTTGGAGGGTTTAGATATAAGTTTTGTCCTGAAAGTGTCTGCAGGCTCTGTACCTTAGACGAAAAGGACGACCTAATACACTTTTTGTCCTATTGTCCCTCTTTGTGTATCCCCAGGCAAACATTTCTCCACAATTATCTCACCAATAGACCAGAATACGACTCAGAACCAATTGTGCATTTTTTTAATTTTTTTAATAACGTAGATGGTAGAATAATTAACAATTTATTTTTATTTTTTTACTATAGGCTTGAAAATAGGGAGCCATGGTGGCCGTGCGGGCTAGAGCGTAGGGCTGTGGTCGCATGGTCTCACCATGACTTGCGGGTTCGAATCCCGTCCGGGAGTGAGTTTTATTTCGTAGATAGAACTCCCTCCCGGGGCCATGGGTGTTGTAAATAATTGATAACACAAGTGACATGGCTAATATGCATCGAACATAAGACCAAAAAAAAAAAATAAATAAATAAAAAAATAGGCTTGAAAATAAAGAATAAATATAATTTAATTTGTTGCATGTAAGATGGATATATATAAATAAAACAAACTTATTTTTGAAATATTGTCTATTCCTCTAAAGGTATAAATATATATAACTACCGGTTTCGGCCTTACACCGTCTAGTTCTGAGTTCATAACTAGACCTGTCGATGGTGTAAGGCCGAAACCGGTAGTTATATATATTTATATCTTTGGAGAATAGACAATATTTCAAAAATAAGTTTGTTTTATTTATTTATTACAAGTTTCCACAATATGTCCGCCTTCCTCAACTTAAAAAATGGATATACATATATATTTTTTATTTTATTTGTTTATTTTTTTTTTTATTCATGTTTTATTTTTGTGTTACAACAATTTTAATATTCTCCCTTACCAAGGGTCATATCTTGTTTTATATCATTTTTGAATTGTTTCTTTTGTCCTGCTTGCTTGCACTATTTATATTAAAGATCATATCCATATTTATTATATATATTTATTTAATACTAGCAGTAATACCCGGCGTTGCCCGGGGAACTTTGACTTTTCTCCCAATATCTCCTATAAGGCTATTCAGTTCCTCGACAGTACATTCATGATGTTATAGTTTTTAATTATTCAGAATTTTTAATTATATAGAATTCAACTGTAGTAACGCTAGTAATTTTTTAAGACCCCTGGACACCACAGCTAGTATGCGCCTTTCAACTGCGGAAACGACAGCTAGTGAATACTTAGCATCGCTGGACGTCCTAGCCAGTGCGTACTTAAGAACGTTTTGACCACAGCTAGTATGTGCCTTGCAACGCTGGGCACCACAGCTAGTACGTAGTTAGGAACGCTGGGCACCACAGGTAGTATATGCCTTGCAACGGCGGACCCCACAGCTAGTAGGTAGTTGGGAATGCTGGGCATCACAGCTAGTATGTGCCTTGCGACGGCGGACCCCACAGCTAGTACGTTTTTAGGAACGCTGGGCCCTACAGCTAGTAGGTGCCTTGCAACTGCGGACCCCACAGCTAGTACGTAGTTAAATACGCTGGGCCATACTGCTAGCGCCTTGCAACAGCGGACCCCACAGCTAGTACGTAATTAGGAACGCTGGTCACCACAGCTAGTATGTGCCTCGCAACAGCGGACCCCACAGCGACCCCAGTACGAAGTTAGGAACGCTGGGCATCACAGCTATTAAGTGCCTTGCAACAGCGGACCCCACAGCTAGTACGTAGTTAGAACCACTGGGCATCACAGCTAGTATGTGTTTTGCAACGGCGGACCCCACAGCTAGTATGTAGTTAGAAACGCTCAGCATCACAGCTAGTATGTGTTCTGCAACGGCGGACCCCACCGCTAGTACCTAGTTAGAAACGCTGGGAATCACAGCTAGTATGTTTTTGCATCGGCGGACCCCACAGCTAGTACGTTTTTAGGAACGCTGGGCCCTACAGCTATTAAGTCCCTTGCAACAGCGGACCCCACAGCTAGTACGTAGTTAGAACCACTGGGCATCACAGCTAGTATGTGTTTTGCAACGGCGGACCCCACAGCTAGTACGTAGTTAGAAACGCCCAGCATCACAGCTAGTATGTGTTCTGCAACGGCGGACCCCACCGCTAGTACCTAGTTAGAAACGCTGGGCATCACAGCTAGTATGTTTTTGCATCGGCGGACCCCACAGCTATTACGTAGTTAAATACGCTGGGCCACACTGCTAGCGCCTTGTACCTGCGTGAAATTCATGACAATCCGATCATCCGTTAATGACCTATCACTATCTTCAAATTTAGGCCTACCCCCATAACCCCCCTGCCGTTCACAATTTTTTGACATCACACCCTATTTTTCTATTTGGCCTTCATGAATACTACATGTGAAATTTCGTGACAATCCGATCATCCGTTAATGACTTATCACTATACTTATACTTAGGCCCCCATCAACCCACCCTCCCGTTCAAAATTTTGTGACATATACACCCTATATTTCTATTTGGCTTTCAAGAATACTACATGTGAAATTCCATGACAATACGACCAACCGTTATTGAGCTAGCACTATATTTATACTTAGGCCCCCCCGCCACAACCCCCCCTCCCGTACAAAATTTTGAGCCGTCACACCGCCTATTTTTCTATTTGACTTTCAGGAATACTACATGTGAAATTTCGTGACAATCTGACCAACCGTTATTGAGCCAGCACTATATTTATACTTAGGCCTATCCCCACAACCTCCCCTCCCGTTCAAAACTTTGGGTCGCCACACATCTTATATTTCTAGTTGGCTTTTAAAAATACTACATGTGAAATTTCGTGACGATCCGACCAATCGTTGAAGAGTTAGCACTATATTTATACTTAGGCCTACCCCCACAACCCCCCCTCCCCCCGTTCAAATTTTTGGGACGCCACACACCTTTTTTTTTATTTGGTCTTCAGGAATACTACATGTGAAACTTCGTGACAATGCGACCAACCGTTAATGAGCTAGCTCTATATTTATATTTAGGCCCCCCCACAACCCCCCCTCCCGTTCAAAACTTTGGGACGCCACACACCTCATATTTCTATTTGGTCTTCAGGAATACTCCATGGGAAATTTCGTGACAATCCGACCAACCGTTAAAGAGTTAGCTCTATATTTATACTTAGGCCCCCCCACAACCCCCCCTCCCGTTTAAAATTTTGGGACGCCACACACCTTATATTTATATTTGGCTTTTAAACATACTACATGGGAAATGTCGTGACAATACGATCAATTGTTAAAGAGTTAGCTCTATTTATACACTTGGGCCCCCCACAACCCCCCCTCCCGTTCAAAATTTTGGGACGCCACACACCTCATATTTCTATTTGGTCTTTAAAAATACTACATGTGAAATTTCATGACAATTCGACCATTAGTTATTGAGTTAGCACTATTTATATACTTAGGCCCTCCTTACAACCCCCCCTCCCGTTCAAAATTTTGGGACGCCACATAGCCTATTATTCAATCGGGCTCAAAAGAATGCTACATGTGAAGTTTCATGAAGATCCGTCCAGCCGTTTGGGCGTGATGCTGGAACAAACATACAAACAAACACACACACAAACCCCGTTTCAGCTTTATTAATATAGACTAGCAGTAATACCCGGCGTTGCCCGGGGAACTTTGACTTTTCTACTATTATCTCCTATAAGTCTTTTAAATTCTTCAACAGTACATTCATGATGTTATAATTTTCAATTATTCATACGGAATAAGGCTTATAGTCCTTCAACGTCAAACACCCCAGCTAGTAAGTTTTTAGGACCCCTGGGCATCACAGCTAGTATGCGTCTTTCAACGGCGGAAACCACAGATAGTGAATACTTAGCATCGCTGGACATCCTAGCCAGTGCGTACTTAAGAACGCTATTGACCGCAGCTAGTAAATGCCTTGCAACAGCGGACCCCACAGCGAATACATAGTTACTATTACTACATGTGAAATTCATGCCAATCCGCGAAATTCATGCTAATCCTGCCAGTACGTAGTTAGAAACGCTGAGCATCACAGCTAGTATGCTTTTGCAACGACGGACCCCACAGCTAGTACGTTTTTACGAACGCTGGGCCCTACAGGTAGTAGGTGCCTTGCAACTGCGGACCCCACAGCTAGTACCTACGTAGTTAAATACGCTGGGCCACACTGCTAGCGCCTTGCAACAGCAGACCCCACAGCTAGTACGTAATTAGGAACGCTGGGCATCACAGCTAGTAAATGTCTTGTAGGTGCCTTGCAACAGCGAACCCCACAGCCAGTACATAGTTAGGAACGCTGGGGCTGAGCACTACAGTTAGTAAGTGCCTTGCAACAGCGGACCCCACAGCTAGTACGATATTAGGAACGCTGGGCATCACAGCTAGTAAATGTCTTGCAACAGTGAACCCCACAGCGAATACATAGTTACTACTACTACATGTGAAATTCATGACAATCCGATTACCCTTCAATGATTCAGCATTATTTTTATGCTTAGCCCCCCCTCCCAAATTTTTAAAATGTCACATAGTGTATTTTTTTATTTGACCATCAAGAATACTACATGTGAAATTTCGTGACAATCCGTATATATATATATTTTCTCTTATTTTATTTTATATAACTATAAGAATATGTATTTTGTGAAAAAAAAAAACCAACTCATTGCAATGAAGAATGTAATCTTTAGTGCAATAAAAGTTTATCATCTATCTATCTATGTTTTATGACCCCCTGAATCCAAAATTAAAAAAAGTCTGTGTGTGTTTCCCTTTGAATACGATAACTCCCGAACGAATGAATGTATATAGACACGAAATGTGTATCCAGAACCCTATAATGACGTCCCCTATCGAATTTCAGCCAAATCAACCAAAGAGAGGAGGGGAGGGGGGGGGAAAATTAAATTCCAATAATTGCCAATAAGTCCCTGGTCTAGGTCAACTATTGGTTATTTAACCAAAACTGTCAATAGGTTTTAGAGGAAGAGCGAAAACATAATAATTCATTTATGATGGGGAAGTACAGTGTAAAAAAGGATTTTAGAAACACATATAAAATTTGGTGTCGATACATTCATACTATCGATAGTTATCGTTTTCACAGACAGACAGGAAATTTGTTATTCATTTTCTGGAATGAGAAGGATATGAAATTCCGGTGAAAACTCATTTCTGACTGATTACATAACTTCCCCTATACATCGTATAACGGGGAAATAAAAAAGTCCCTTTTCATAATACATATTATTATAGGAGGTTGTGAATACCAAGTGGTAGTGAAGGGATCAATACAGATCCACCCATACTGCACAAAAATGTTTAATAAATTACACTAACTCAACATCTGATACAGTATCACAAAATACTATCAAATATAGTAAAAAAAAGTAGTTGGTGAATCACTGGCAATGTACTTCCCCAACATGAATTAATCAAGTAAGTTTTCACTCTCCCTCTGAGACCAATCTACCAAATTGATTTAAAATCAATAAGCGTCTTACTCTGGACTCTGAGCTTTGTTACAGTTATTAAGGTTTTTGAGTTGAACCCCCCCCCCCTCCCTCCCCTCCCCTCTTTGGCTGATTCAGCTGAAAATTAATAGGTGTCGTCTGTATGGATTTTTGGATTTACATATACAGTATTGGAGGGCGCCGGTAGCTCAGTGGTATGCGTGCTTGACTTCTGAGCTCAAGAACGTGGGTTCGTAACCCGACCGAAGCCCTTAATTTATTTTATCTGGGAGGTAAAATAAACTTAAGCACGCCGTCCTTCGGATGGGACGGTAAGCGATGGTTCCGAGCCTGAACGATGTCAGGTACTCGTTAAACACCCCCTACCCTCGGTGAATAAAAATTTAGAGTAGGCAAAATTTAGGACTCCAACAGTACAGTGGGGCTCATGACCACCAGAGTGACGAAAGAGCGGTCGGTCGTAGGCGATATAACCTCGTAGTTAAAGCCCGGGCATGAGTCATAAAACCTAACGTAACCTATACAGTATTGTATCGATACATTCATTACTTGGGCCATTATCGTATGCATAGACACACATACAGACAGACAGGAATTTTACTTAATACCAAAGTTATGTAATCGATTAGAAATTCGATGATATAACCGGGATTTAATATTTTCCAAAATCTTGATTCAAAAAATGAGAAAAAAACTACAAAAACAATTTGCAAACAAACACGGGGACTCCCGAAAAAAATGAATATACCGACACGAAGTTTTATGTACATATCTAGGTACCACGTGAGGACACCTACTGATTTCCAGCGAAGTCGGACGAAGGAAAGCGGGGGATCGGAGGGGGAGGCTCAACTCAAAAACCAAAAATCATATATGTAACTTTGAAAATCATATCATACATGTAACTTTGAAAATCATATCATATATGTAACTTTGAAAATCATATCATATATGTAACTTTGAAAATCATATCATATATGTAACTTTGAAAACAAGGCCAGTGGGGGCATCCCCTCCCCTTCCTCCGCGCACCTCTCCAAACCATGACTCCCGAAAAAGTACACCAATTTTTGACGTCACGCCGATGCATGTACAGAGTACAGCAGCGGTGAAACAACCTCAGTGTACATCCCCAGCTCTAACTAAATATTTGACGTCACAAAGTATAGTAGGTTCAACACACCGATTGCGTTTACGTACGACAGTCCTTGACGCACCCAGTGTTAAGTCCTTCTGAACAGTATTTAACCATTCACGTATATATTTACCTTTATGTATAACTACTAGGAACATTTTATGAGTACTCCAACTCAAAAATGTCTAATTACAGCCATGAAATTTTGCTGTTGGAGTTTCAGTGCCCTCTCTGCAAAAACCCAATCAAGAAACCAATTATCTCTTAATGAAGTTCTGTCAAGTAAGGAGCATTAACTCTTATATCCTTTATCTTGTGTAGTTTCCCAACTATTTGGAAACAAGAAATCAAGACTTTCTAGGAGATGAGGGCCCATAAGGTAAGCCCCCCCGCATTCTAGTTTCACATTGCGTGAAGAGAGAAATAAGTTGTCGGTGAATCATCGCCAGTGTACTTCCCCAGAATCAATTAATCATTTAAAACCAGTTGTTAGAGTTTTTGAGTTTCCCCTAATCCCTCCTCCCCTTTGACGATTTGGCTGAAAATCGATGTGTTATCCTTAAAAGGTTTTCGTCACATTTATAAAATTTCCTGTCGATGTATTCATTCTATTGGCAGTTATTAGTTTTTATATCGGGATAACTCCCCGACCTTTAATCGATTTAGCTGAAAATCAATAGATGTCGTCTTTAGATGGTTCTGGAATCACATATAAAATTTAGTGATGATAAATGTATTCTATCGGGAGTTATCGTGTTTACAGACACCCAGAAATACAGCTTTTTTTTTTGTTCATACTTCGAATCTAGAGGTCGGAAAAGTGAAAACTACTTTGAAAACTCCGCATCGAATATTTGACTGTTTACATAACTTCTATATTTCGTATAGCTGAAAATAAAATAATCCTGTCAGTGTGTGAGTGTGTCTCTGTCTGTGAACACTATAACTCCTGATAGAATGGACGTGTTGACACGAAATTTTTATATGTAAAATATGTCAATCCAAAACCCTATAAAGACGACACATATTCATTTTCCGCGAAATCGGCTGAATGGGGGCCATTAGCTCAGTGGTATGCGTGCTTGCTTATTTGACGTTTGGCGGTTTTGAAACCCGGCCCAGAACCTAAGATTATTTTATCTGGGAGGGGAAAACCTTGAGTACGTCGTCCTTCGGATAGGTACTCGTTAAAGAACCCCTACTCTACGTGAATAAAAATTCAGATAGGCGATATGACCTCTAATATTAAAGTTAAAGCCCGGGCATGAGTCACAATAAACAGAGACCTTGAGTAAGACACCTATTGATTTTCAACTAAATTGTTAGATTAGTTTCTAAACCGGTGATTCACTAACAATGACTTTTTCCCACCCCTATTTATTTGAACTTTTAATAAGACTGTACTTACTGACCTATTGATTTTCAACCAACCTAGATAGATTATATAGATGGAGAGAGAAAACTTATTTATTAATTCGCGCTGGGGAAGTACACGGCCGATGATTCACCGATAACATTTCTATTACCTCCTTGATAATGAACAAAATCTTTTGAGGATTTACCGAGTCCTCATGGGGTTCTGGATATACGGTATGCCATGTAGTTGCTGGTATACCTATATTAAAATAAATAAATTAAATATTACTTTATACGAAATTCTGATGAAAACTCAACATCGGCTTTTTAACATATTACATAACTTCGCCTATACTTTCTATATAAAAAAAAAGCAATTAGTAATAAAATAAATTATTAAGAAAGGGAAAAACAGCTTCCTCTATTATAAAACTAATTAAAGATACTGTAATTAATGTTTAAGAAAAAAAGATAATGGGAAATAAGTTTAAATATCTCTAAAATGGATTCTATTGAAGTAGAAATAAATTAGAAAAAGTATTTAAAAATAAAACGCTTTCTGGAACTTTCCCTGTATTTATTTATTTTTAAGGTCGGGCTTTCAAAATACATTTACATACAAAATTTGAAGTATCTTCGCTTCTTTTGTGAGGAAGAAGAAAAATTGTATAGAGGAATATATTTTTTTTTTTTACGTGGGTCGGTGAAAATCTCATAGACACGTGAAGCCCCTCTGTAGCTTCGAGGTAGTGTGGGACTCATAACTCCATTAAAAACACCTCCCTTGCAACAACTGAGCGGGCCCAACAAGGAGAAACAATTGAAGTAAAAGTAAAGACAGACAATCCTTGCAACAACTGAGCGGGCCCAACAAGGAGCAACAATTGAAGTAAAAGTAAATACAGACATCCTTGCAACAATTGAACGGGTTCAACAAGGTGCAAAAATTGAAGTAAAAGTAAAGACAGACAATCCTTGCAACAACTGAGCGGGGTCAACAAGGAGCAACAATTGAAGTAAATGTAAAGGCAGACAATTTATTAATCGGTCATGAATTCACTATGAATAATAAAGGCACTTTCTCTATTCAAGTTTATTTATTTAAGTACCTACTCAACACAATATTACTTCCTTGTGAACTAAAGAAACGTAAGGTGTCTAAAACAATGTTATAAAAGTAAAAATAAATCACTGACAATGTACTTCCCCAGCACGAATTAACCAATTAAATTTTCGCTCTTTGGCTAAAATTCAATAGTTGCCTTACATATGAGCTTCTTAATCCTCATACTAAATTTCGTGTCGATACATTCATTGAAAAATAGTAGTGTTCTCAGAATAGATATTTAAAATACACAATTTCTTTGTCAAACTTCACGATATATTCTCAAATACTCAACTAGTTTCGCTGATTAACAACAATAAACAATTATTGGAAATAGGACCTAAATACACACCACACGTCCAAAACGTTAAAAAAGAAAATGAACAACTCGGATTATACGTGGAATTAGCCATTGAAAAATCAAACATAATAAGTGATAAAGAACTACTAAAATATCAGATTATAAGAACTTAGAAACAAAACCGACAGAAAAGCAGTGTTCTCCACATAGGGTCTTACAGATAATACAATTTTCTGTCAAATATTTCTCTTATGCCGGGCTGAGTGGTTAGAGAGGGGTTTAGTGACTGTGTGAAGGTTGTTGTAAGAACCCATAGTGTCAGCTGAATCACCGGCAATCTACTTCCCCAGCACACATTATTCAAAAGTTTTCGCTCTCCCTTCAAAACCAATCGACCATTTAGGCCCCCCTTCCCTTCAACCGACTTCGCTGAACATTTATAGGTGCCGTCCTTATAGGGTTTTGAATTTAAATATAAAATTTCATGTCGATACATTTTTATATAGGCAGTTTTTAACATTTGTATGTTGAGCCCCATCTAATCTCCCCTTCCCCTTCGGCCGAAAATCGATAGATAGTTATCGTCCTTAAATGGTTCTGGACACACATATAAAATTTCGACTCGATACATTAAATATATCAGGAGTAATGTTCACAGACGTGAAAGTCGAAAACGAATTTCGATGAAAAAAAACAACAAAACAACATCGAATTTCGTTTCGATTACACAACTTCCCTTATACTTCATATAGCTGGGAAAGTATAATCGAGAAGATGACTTTGTAGCAACCTTTTATCATGAACAAATCCATTGATACAAGTGATTGCTTAGATGGGATTAATACATCCTCTCGCTAGAAATACGAGAGAAATATTTTATCTATACAATAAAGAAAGATAGGAAGTTGTGGAACACAAGAAAGGTCAAAACTCGGTTAGGAAGGGAGAAGCGGAAGATACAGAGGAGACTAGGAGAACAGAATCATCCGTGAAATGTGATATCTGTCAGAAAGATGAAGAGGAGTCCAGATGGATCTCTTTGTGTTAGTGGGTGATGAAGGGACGGGAAACAATCTGCGGAACTGAAGGCACATTGGAACAATCTGACGGGATTTTGAAAAAATAATAACCGCCCTATTTAATAGACCCGAGTCAAGATAAGGACAGCTAATAATTTTTCAGTCAAATCGGGAAAAGGGAAGATAGCTATCAGAGGAGGGGATGGGGTTCAACTCTACAATGGGAGTCCTAAATTTTGCCTACCTGTGTTTATTCACCTAGAGTGGGTCTTTAACGAGTATCTGACATCGTACAGGCTCAAGACCATCGTTTAACGCCCCATCTATTTTTTTTTTTTAATGTACTCATAAATACATTAAATGTGGATCCAGGACTCAATAATGTCATTTATCGATTTCCAGCGAGTAATTTATCAATGTATTTCATAGATAACTCCAAAATCCCATATGGACGACGCCTATTAATTTTTAGCCGAACCCGAACGGCGGGATCAGAGGAGGCGGTTCAACTCAAAAACCTTAACTTCTGTTGAAATGAATCGACAAGAAAGTTTGTATGAAGATTCAGAAGTACCTATCTATCTGAATAAAAGAAATGTAAAGATTTTTAACCAATTCGGTTGAACCATATCAAAGGGAAGAGGAATATTTATTTATTTCTATTTTTAATTAAACTTGTTTTGAATAATTTTTTTGAAAATTTACATTTGTATCAGTTCTCTAGGGTCTAGAAGAAATATTCCCAGAGTCGAGTGTTTAAATAAATGAATATAAAATTAATTAAATATAATAATAATGAATAAGAAATAGAAAACTTAATAAGTAAATTATTATTTTTTTACTTCAATTATCTATCTATTTAATTTCCTTAGCTGGAGCCCTCATAAATAAACATAGTATGTTTTACGATGCTTCAAATGCATCGTATTACAACCAGCCCATTCCTGCATCCGACACTGTACGATATCTAGGACTTCATTTAGACAGACGTTTAACTTGGACAACTCATATCAGACTGAAACGCACAGACCTCAAAAGACGATTTGGACGACTGAAATCAATCATCGGACGACGATCGACATTATCGCTTAAAACAAACTTCACATTTACAACACTATACTAAAACCCATCTGGACTTACGGCATCGAGATATGGGGATCAGCCAAAAAATCAAACATACAACGCCTTCAGTCAATACAATCCATCATACTACGCCACATTGCCAATGCGCCATTTTACGTTTTCAACCTCACATTACATAATGACCTCAACATCCCATTTGTACCTTCTGTTATCAAGACACGATATCAAAATTTTCACGACAAACTCCATCATCACGCCAATCCACTTATACAAGAATTATCTACAAACACTCTCCCCACAAATCCACCACGACGCCTCAAGCGGATATGGCAGAGGGATCTGTTCCAGGACTAGCCTGGACTCCTCTTCGGTCACATACCTCAGCAGTACAGCCACGCACCTGACACTGCTCTATTTATCACAATTGCTAATGGCAAATGTTATTATGCCGTTGTAAATATATAAATAAATAAATAAATAAATTGTACGTCAATTTATTTTGGTACCCCGATCAGAAAACATTTAGCGAAATTTAATATGGTGATTCAGAAGTGCTTGAGTAAAACACCTATTAATTTTCTATCAAATCAGTAAATTCGTTCTAGAAGGATAGCGAAAACTCGCAGCGAGAGTACACTGGCGGTAATTCACTGATGACTGTGTGTTTTAATTTTTTTAAGCGTTCTTTAAATGTTAACAAGTGTTTTAATTATTTTTAAGTGTTTCGAATTTCGTTTTAAGAGTATTACCAGAGAATAAAACGTATTTTAATGTGACGTTACAGAAAGAAACATGTCGTAAAGAGAGAAAGAGTGAGAATTCTCTCCAAGTGTCTTAAAGAGAGAGAGAAAAAGAAGGAAAGTGTATTAAAGTCTTAAAAAGAGAAAAATAAGAAGGAAAGTGTATTAAACAGAAATTGAAATGTCTTTAAGAATGACGGAATCAGAAAGAGAGAGAGAGAGAAGTATCTTAAAGAGAGAAAAAGAAAGAGGGAAAGTGTATTAAAGAGAAAGAGAAGTGTCTGCAAGAAGGACGGAAACAGAAAGAGAGAGGTGTTTGCAAGAAGGACGGAAACAGAAAAAGAGAGAAATGTCTGCAAGAAGGACGGAAACAGAAAGAGAGAGAAATGTCTTAAATAACCATTGTTATAATAAGAGAAAGGTAGATAATGCGTCTCCAGCAGTCAGTCATTCCTCCTCTTTTTAACACTGAAGGTACTTAAAATATAAACAATTTGAGTTCCCGTGGAACCTACTAACACATTTTCCAATTTTCAGGCTACATGGAAGCAAGTGTTCCAGAATTATAATGTAAAGTTATGGATTTTGAGTAACATCCGATCTTTTGGGCAACAACAGTGCTCTTTCAAAAACGCAACATTGAAATTGTTGACAGATAACTTGCCCTGAACCCAAATAGTGATAATCAAAAGGGATTAATAAAGCCGGATAGCGGGATGGATCAGTAAATAAAGTGGACCGGAGCGGGTGAAGCCTGGAGGGAGCCTATTTTCTGTGATTTATTTTGAAATATAATCCCATCAGAGTCATCCATCGCCCACCGCCTAGACCA
This sequence comes from Aradus depressus, assembly GCA_963662175.1. Lineage (NCBI taxonomy): Eukaryota > Metazoa > Arthropoda > Insecta > Hemiptera > Aradidae > Aradus > Aradus depressus. The sequence goes on from OY759214.1 coordinate 99,160,964, forward strand.
CTCACTACTTGCAAATCGATCAATAAACCCAGCATTTTATCAGCACCAAATAAACGTTTTGCAACCGATAGAAATCCTATAAAAAAAATACACCTTCTATAAATTTTATAAGCTCAAATTACATTTCCTTTTCTTTGTTCAGTATCATGTATGTTTTCATTGTTCAGTATCATGTATGTTTTTATTGTTCAGTATCATGTATGTTTTTATTGTTCAGTATCATGTATGTTTTTATTGTTCAGTATCATGTATGTTTTCATTGTTCAGTATCATGTATGTTTTTATTGTTCAGTATCATGTATGTTTTTATTGTTCAGTATCATGTATGTTTTTATTGTTCAGTATCATGTATGTTTTTATTGTTCAGTATCATGTATGTTTTTATTGTTCAGTATCATGTATGTTTTTATTGTTCAGTATCATGTATGTTTTTATTGCTCAGTATCATGTATGTTTTTATTGTTCAGTATCATCTATGTTTTTATTGTTCAGTATCATCTATGTTTTTATTGTTCAGTATCATGTATGTTTTTATTGTTCAGTATCATGTATGTTTTTATTGTTCAGTATCATGTATGTTTTTATTGTTCAGTATCATGTATGTTTTTATTGTTCAGTATCATGTATGTTTTTATTGTTCAGTATCATGTATGTTTTTATTGTTCAGTATCATGTATGTTTTTATTGTTCAGTATCATGTATGTTTTTATTGTTCAGTATCATGTATGTTTTTATTGTTCAGTATCATGTATGTTTTTATTGTTCAGTATCATGTATGTTTTTATTGTTCAGTATCATGTATGTTTTTAAACCCCTCAACATTTGAACATTTTATATTCTGTTTTAGGGATGAAATTATGAGGTACTTGAATAGAAAATGCTGGACGTCTCTTGCTAATTATTGTAGACGAACCAAAAATATCATAGTTTAACCAGAATACAATTTAAATCATTATTGTGATTTAATGCTATTCTATTTTTACTAATATTATATATAATATTACTTATTACTGTTTAAAAATGGGTCAAAAAATAGATGCGGAATTTTATGTTTTCTGACCTCTAGATTCCAAATATGAAAAAAAACCAATTTCTGTCAGTTTGTGTGTTTGTGAACTCGAAAACTCTTGATAGAATGAATAGATTGACACGAAATTTTATAAGTGAACCCAAATCCCTCTAACAACGACACCTATTGTTTTTCAGTCAAATCGACCAAGGAGAAAGGGGGGATTAGGGGGGAGGCTTAACATAAAAACCCAAATAACTAATGATTAGAATGAATGTATCGACTTCAAAGTTCGTCTGTGAATTCAAAACCGTAATATGGACGACAAATTAATTTTCAGGAGGGAAGGGGAGATCAGATTCAACTCAAAAATCCCCAACAACGACCGATGTAATGAATATATCGACATGAAATTTTATATTTGAAATTAAAACGCAATGAGGACATAACCTGTTAACTATGAGCGATATCGGGAGAAGAGAAGGGGGGATTTGGGGGAAGGGAGGGGGGCTCAAGTAAAAAACCCTAATAACTGTGCCAATGTAAATAGATTTATCAAAACAAAATTTCAAAATTTAGTATGAGAATTTTGGAGCCCCTAAACGGTCGTCTTGTTTTGGAAGGCAAGCGAAAAGTTAATTGATTAATTAATTCTGAAGAAGCACATTATTTTTGGAATCAGAATGCTGGAAATTCCAGTGAAACCTCAACATAGAATCAACATTTCCGACTGATTACATAACATAAAATGAAGTAATAAAAAAGTTAATTGAACATTCTTATCGTAGGGTCTCACGAAATTAGGTTTCTGTTTTCCCCTCAATTTTTCTTCTCACAAAGATTATATTTTCCATAAATTGCCTACTAAATAACAATTTCAAAAAACTCAAAAAAAACGAAGTAAAAATTCCTAAATAAATAATATGAACAAAGTAGTGTAGTAATGTGGCCAAGCCCATGGCGTAGCTGTGCCTTGGCCAATGTCGCTAGCTGCTGGTAAGTTCGTAAACCTTAACAGCATCGTAAAAAATGAAGACATTTTATAACCTCTTAAAAATAATATAAAGAACTTTCTTCGTCTTGAAGGAACAAAGAATTACCGAGCTAGCTATAAGAAAACATCACTTCTCAACCTCAAATATAACTTTTCATTTATCTCCGTCTTAATAACTATGACTTACGAATCATCTTTAAACTATGATTAGACATTGAACATTCTCAAACTACTATAACACAGATTAGTGGTCTAACCTTTATTACTTCCACAACTTAAACGAAGTATCAAGTATCAAAGTTATGTAATCGGTTTAGAAATTCAATGTTGAGTTTTAACTGGAATTGCATTTTTCCTAATCCCCAGATTCCAACAATAAATAGATAGATAAAAGTATATTACACTAAAGATTACAACCTTTATTTATGGCAACGTGTTTTTTTTAATATTTATTTTTACAAAATACACATTCTTATAGTTATAGAATATTCTAGCTAGTTATAAAATTAAAATAAAAAACATATATATATATATATATATATATATATATATATATATATATATATATAATTGTACAAAATAAGCAATACAGCAACTAAATAAAAATATACCAATAATATTAAATAATAAATATGTACATGTTCTTTAATAGAATAGAATAATTTTATATGACGGCGTTGAATGGCCTAGATTTTTGACGCCGTACAAATGATTAAATTAGATCGAATAGTTTTCGATCGAGGTGATTAGTTGTCATTGTGGTGCTCTTTTATATAAATAGTGCAAGCAACCAGGATAAAAGAAACAATTCAACAATTATATAAAACAAGATATGACCCCTGATAAGGTTAGGGTAGGTTTTATGACTCATGCCCGGGCTTTAACTACGAGGTCTTATCACCTACTACCAGTTCGCTCTTTCGTCACTCTGGTGGACATGAGCCCGACTCTACTGTGGGAGTCCTAAATTTTGCCTACCCTAAATTTTTTTATTTACCTAGGGCAGGGGTCTTTAACGAGTACTTGACATCGTACAGGCTCAGGACCATCGCTTAACTTCCTTAAGTTTATTTAACCTCCCTGATAGAATAAACTAAGGGCCTCGGTCGGGTTTCGAACCCACGTTCTTGAGCTCAGAAGACCAGCACGCATACCACTGAGCTACCGGCGCCCTCACCCCCCTGTGAAGGGAAAATATTAAAATTTTGTAACCATAAGAAAAAATAAAACATGAATTTAAAAAAATAAAATAAAATATATATATCTATCTTACATGCAACAAATTAATTTATATTATTCTTTATTTTCAAGGCAACACTAAAAATAAAAATAAATTGTAATTTTTTTTAACATCTAAGTTATTTAAAAAAAGCACAATTGGTTCGGAGTCGTATTCTGGTCTATTAGTGGATTCCAAAAATAAATAAAAATGTGAATCACCGACAATGTACTTCCCCGGAACGAATTCATCAATTATGTTTTTCCCTCCGTCCAAAAATTATCTGAGAAAAGTACTTCAAAATCCTCATAATAAATTTTGTGTCGATACATACATTACAAGGGCAGTTATTAAAACTTTTGTGTTAACCTTCACCCTCTAATCCCCCTTTTTACCTTTTGGGCAATTTTGCGAAAAGTTAATAGGCATTGTCCTTATGGGATTCTGGATGCACTTATAACATTGCATGCATGTCGATAAATTCATGTTATCGAAGTTGAACAGAAACCATTACATAATTTCCCCTATAGTTCGTAAAGCTGGTGAAAAAAAAAAAAAAATCCTATATTAAGTGTGAGTGTGTATGTGCCTGTTATTGATTTTGAGCGCTTTTTATTGATTATTTTATTAAATTGTTTCCACTCAAAAACCCTCAAAACAGCCAATGAAATGAATGTATCGACTTGAAATTAGTATGAGGCTTCAGAAGTCCCGGTGTAAGTCGACTATTGCCGCTTAGTCAAAATGGTCGATTAGTTTTAGAGAGGAAGATCAAAAACTGGTTTTTTGAGTGCGAAAAGGAAAAATATAGTTAGTTTTTCTGATATTTTTTCTTAACTACAGTTCGATGAACCTATTATTTTTTTTATGTTCCTAGACCAGTATTATTTAAAAATTTTAATTTGGATATTAAGAAACCATTAATGTTATCTTTTCGGGCCTCATATCGGCAATTTTTTTTTTTTTTTTTTCCTGTAATATATGAAGATTTCCTATAATACAAATTCAATATTACGAAATTATTGTGTACTTATGACCAGGTTTCAACAATGAGGTGATATCGCCTACTACCAGATAGCTCTTGGGTCACTTTGGTGGACATGAACCCCACTATCATCTCATCAGGAAAATTGTCGGTGAATCACCGGTTATATAATTCCCCATCAAGAATTAATCAATTTCTTTTCACTCTTCCTCCAAAGCCAATCAACTGTTTTGGCTAAAACTCAATATTTGACATACAAAGTTACTTCTGAATCCTCATGTTAAATCTTGTGTCGATACATTCATAACATTGGCAGTTATTGAGTTTTTTAGGTGAGTTAACCCCTCTCCTTTTGCCGATTCCTCTGAAAATTAATAGTTGTCGTCCTTATAGGTCTTAAAATTGACATAAGAATGTGCCAATACATTCACTACAACGGCAGTCGATGCATTCATTCTATCAGGAGATATCGTGTTCCCAAACAGACATTCCCCGGAATAAAGAGGTCGTAAAACGTTCATTCCGTTGAAAACTCCGCATCGAATTTCAGACCGATTACATAACTTCCCCTATACTTCGTATGGTCTGGGAACCGGCCGAATCTACGGTCTTAAGCTCAGTAGGCAAGTACGCTATCTTTCGGCGCTCATTTGTGTCAAAATATTACAGTAAAGTGTGCTCAACGCTTAAACGTTAGACAGGTTTGTAGGTAATTTTGGGGTTGTATATTATATTTTATTATAATTTGTTGTCGCATTAATTGCAAGTGACGGGCTATTTACTGGCTGCCACCATGTTGTGTGTTAACTTATATTGATGCCGGCGTGACTCACACCCATGGTTGGTAAGCAGATGTGCTATCCACCGAGATCTGTTGAGTATCTATCCTTGCTAACGTAGAGTGTAATGTACCCATTTAAAAATCTTTCAAATGAATACAAATATATTCGGTCATGCGAACTATCATGAATACATGAATATTACCTTCACGATATGAGGCATCAATAACAGGAGATTTGCGAGATTCCAAAAACTTTATTTCAAAATCTTGAAAAAAATAAAAAATTGTGAATCATCTTCAATGTACTTCCCCAGCACGAGTTAGTCAACTAAGTTTTAAGATAGGGACTTCCGAATTGTCATACTAAATGTAGTATCGATACAAGCAATAAATTGGCAATTATTAGGATTTATGAGTTGCGTCCCTTCCTCTGATATCCCCCTTCTCTTAGGCAGACTTCGCAAAAAATTAATAGGTGTCGTCCTTATAGGGTTTTGAACTTAAATATAAAATTTCTTATCGACGCATTCATTACATCGGCAGTTATTGGTCGATTTAGCTGAAAAGCAATAGGTCGTCTTTATGGAACTCTTAATACACAAACACATAGATTTTTTTTTTTTTTTCATTTTTGGAATGAGGGGGTCCGAAAAACATAAAATTCCGGTGAAAACTCAACATTGAATTTTTGACCAATTACATAACTTACCCTATACTTTGAATATCAGGGAAATAATAAATAAATGATGAAAAAATAAAACTCCCATAAACCCTGAGTTGTACAGCCTGGGTAAACATTTTCAAATTGAATTATTTTGGGAAAGATAATTTCTCATGTAGAGAAGGGAGTTGGCGTCATATAAATTTGAAGAATGATATCTCAAACATTTTCTATTATTTGATCAGCGCTCCGAAACTTAGATCATTCATTGTTAATGAATAATATATTTCAGCTTCCATATTATATTGATATTCAACACCTACATCCCCACTCCATATTTACTGTCTTTGTTACATTATTATTATTAATTTGTAATTACTTATTTTATTTATATCTTTTTATGTTATTTATTTATTTTGTTAAAGGTTCCTTTATATATGTCATTATTGTTTTATATGTGTATTCTTTTATATGTGTCATTATTATGTTAATATTGTAAAAGTAATGGTCACTGACTCAATTGTATCGTATATAGGGGTCATCCCTTTAAACAATAAAAATTATTATTATTATTATTATATATAAATTTGAATTTGTTTTTCACACTCATATAATTGAAAGGGGGCCCCTACAGTATATATATTTTTGAGCGGCACGTGTCAGCCTCCCCCCCTTTGTGCATCTCCCATGACCCCTTTCCACCTTCTTTGTGTGACCCACTCACAATGCACCAACGTGGCCCCCCTCCACAGACACGTTTGCCCAGGTGGTATACTATAAATGGAATAATAACAAAAAGTTGTCGGTGAATCACCGGCAGTCTACTTCCCCAGTATGAATTAATCAACTAAGTTTAGACCGAGCTAAAAACCTCACAAACTTTTATGTCGATACTTTCATTACTTTGGTAGTTGTCAGGGTTTTTGAGATGAGCCCCCTCTCTCATCCCCTTTTCTTTGGCTGAAAATAAACATACATACATATTTTTTTCATTTTTGGAACTACCTAGGGAATCGGAAAAAATGAAATTTCGATGAAAAACTTCATTTCTGACCGATTACATAACTTCCCCTATACGTCGTATAGTCTCTAGGTTTTTCATAAAGTTCATTTAGAGAAAACGACGTTTGTAGAGTTCATAATTAAAACTATCTCCTGCAGGAACTCAACGCAAAAAAAGGTAATACGTATTTTAGTTAAAATATACAGGGGAGGGGGACATCCTTCCTTATATAGTCCAAGGTAGTGAACAAAATTCAAGGTAATAAAGATGAAAGAATGACTGAAAATAATTAAAGTTTAGCCTCACAACCCCTAACCACTTTTAAAAGACATTTTTATATTAAAATTATAAAACTGTTTAAACCAATAATTATAAAAAGTAAAGTAAATGGTTATCACATAACTATCTATTATTAATGTAACTTGATATTTTTTGTGAAAAACCTAATTAAAAAAATATAAAGAAAAACGTATGTGTTTTTTTTAAATATTGTCTATTTCACAAAATATATAAAATACTCCCATACATGTATTTTATATGCAAATTTTGTGAAATAGACAATATTAAAAAAAAAAAAAAAAAAAAAAAAAAAAAAAAAATGTTTTTCTTTATATTTTTATGTATTATTAGTGCACAATGCATTATTAAACTACGATATTCTTCAATGTGTGACCTGATCTCTCTTTATTACTTCCCTGCTGTACGCCCTATATATAGAGGGTGATGTAATCGATCAGAAATGCTATGTTGATTTTTCAACAGAATTTAAAGTATTACGACCCCCGGAATCCAAAAATAAATAAAAAATACTAGGTGCGTGTGCGAATGTTTTTATGTGAACACCGTAACTCCCCATAAAATTAATATATCGCCACGAATATATTTTATATTTGTGTGCAGAACACAATTAAGACGAAACCTATTGATATTCATTCAAACGGTAATCAAAACGGACATTAATTGTTTTACTTGGATAAAGTAGTTAAGTTGTTAAACTATAATAATTACAAAAAACCTAAACCCAGTCGAGACATCACTTGTGACATATTCGAATCAAATTTAAAATTCCACCATTGCTGTATCGTATAGCTATGATCATTGAAAGTTAAAATTCCGTTGAAAACTCGATTTCAGATTTTCGTACGATAAGAATACTTTCTTATACTAAAGTTATAAGAAAATAATAAATGTTTAATTGAATAAATGGAAAGGTATGTAGGTAATGTTTTATATACACTTTTTTTATCTCAGACTGTACAATATGACCGATTTTTCAATGTAATGCTTTAAGTGTCATATGTGATGTGATGTGTCAAGTGTGAAAGAGTCAAGTTCCGCGTAAAATTAACATTGGGTGAATTTGGTGAAAAACATTGTAACAAAGTTGACAATGTGAAAAGTCAAATGAAGAACCTAAACAGAAGAAAGACAAATATGAAGAGATGTGTTGACTGTCAGATGGAGAGCCTGCCAAGTTGCAAGTCAACAAGGAGGTACCATGGAGGGCATCAACTAAGTACAGTCTCACATATTCCAGACAATTTGTCTAAAGAAAACCTTGTAAAGGCGTTGTCTTATATCTTCACCCCCGTCTCTTGCCATCGCTACCACCACAACCGGTCGGTTTCGGTCAAAAATTACATGTTCAGTTTACACAGAAATTACATGTTTTTCCGACACTCTGATTCCAAAAATTAATAAAAAGAAGTCGTCCGTGAACCGGTAAAGTACTTCCCCGGAACAAAAATCAATCAATTAATATTTCGCATCCTCCAAAATCAGTCGAAAGTTTGCGCTAATAATCAATAGTTGATTTACATAGAGGCTGCTAAATCCTCGTACTAAATTTTCAGTCGATAAATTCATTACATCAGTAATTATTGGAGTTTTTGAGATGGGCTCCCTCTTTGACCCCCTTCCCTTCTGCCGCTAAAAATTAATAATGTGTCGTCCTTATGATGTTTTGATATGACATTTTGTGTCGATACATTCATTCTATCGGGAGTTATCGTGTTCATAGATATACCCACAGGGAGACAGACATTTTGTTTATCATAATTGGAACATTGGAGAACATTTTTCTTTCGCTGAGCCTTAAACCATTGTCTAAATCAATATGTTGGCTCTTCCGAATTTTCTTTACAGAAAAATATTGGCCCACTCGGTAGAAATTGTTGAGTGGGAAACACCGAATTCTTCTGATAAAGTAGAATTTGACCCACCCTCTTCCAGCCGCCAAATGATGTTCGCTTTTTCTTCGATGGTCAAAGATTTTCTTTTACACGTCATGTTGACACTTTTAGAAAACACAAACAACTGAGGGTAATTGAAAATTCTATGATTCTATGAACTGAATTCATAGATCTCGAAACAATTATGTATCCAATTATCTCTAACTTGATGTTTTGTTTACATTCTGTTCGTCTTTATAGACGACTTTTAGCCTAGTCGTCCATTGGGACCGGAAAGTTGCGAACTGCGAAGCAACGAAATCGGGCGAAGCCGTTCGTGCGAATGCCGATCGTCCATTGATCCACTCAGTTCGTCCGAATGCGTAGACGGGATGGCTCTTCGGAACGGTTTTTCCGATGATTCTGACGACGTATTTTTAGCCTTTGATTTATCGACGAAGGCGATATAGACGTAGACGGGAAATGTGGGTGAATCCCATTTTCGAAAAAAGAGAAGAGTTTGGCGAATTTTCTCATTTGTGGCGTGACCTTCAAATCGATGATAATCACCACTACTCCTATTTTCGAATGGAAAAGGACACTTTTCAATACATTCTTGACAACATCTACTCAAGACTCGAAAAATTCAGTAATTTTCGTGTGGCGATTTCCCCACAAGAACGGCTGGCTGTTACATTAAGGTAAGTGGAAAGAAAGAAAAAATCACTGAACTTTTTTTTACACAAACTGTATTTTTTTATACTTTCAAACTAAACTAAGGTACATAATAACGATACAAACGAATAACTAGACAAACCTAGTACAAAAAATGTAAGTAATTTTTTATTGATTTCGCACCTGTTCGTCCGTAAAATCCCAGCAGAATGGAATCGCTTCGCACTTCGCACCTGTTCGACCGAAAACTGACGAACGATATGGGTCTAGTGGACGCGGTCCCCCACCTTGTCACATGTTTGGATCGTTCGAGGCATTTTCGGCCGAATTCTCACGAACTGATTTCGCTACTTTTCGCAACTTTCCGGTCCCAGTGGACGACTGGCCTTAATTCTGGAAGTTATCGAAACTACGTTACTACAGCCGATGTCGTCGTTAAATCCACCGTCGTAATAAAGGATAAATTTATCTGTAACTTGTAATGGCGAACCAAACTTTTTCTCGGGATTTCCTCGTTACAGACGGTATGTCGTTATACCCGACGTCGTTATACAGGGTTTTGACTGTATATATATATATTTCCTGGTTTTGTAAATGTTTTTATAAAGAAAACGTTTTATAAACAAATTAAAAAACTTCTTTGACTTAACAGAACTGAATACATCTCGCATAAACTTGAAAGGAACAAAATAAGCACTACTACAGACCTTTCCCGAAATCAATAGAAGTTAAATATATATATATATATACCGTTTTGAAAGACCTTAGGTTTACAAAGTCTATTAAGTAAAGTATTTCAACTTCTAACTTTAGAAACTGGAAACTTCTCAACTTTAAAATTGAGATTGAAAATATGATTTTTCATTAAAGAGATTTACCAATTTATTTAATTAAAATGAGTAAAAAGAACGTATAAATTTAATGAAGAGTTATTTATAATTAAATGTTGTTTTAAACTTTTCGTGTAGTGAGCTGCCAAAACATTATCAAGGAAAACATTAACAACAACTTCAGAAGTTCACGGCAATAAATAAAGTTGTGTATCTCTACTCAGTATTTAACTTAACGTAGTGGCTTCTGAATCCTCGTACTGTGTCAATACATTCATTACAACGGTAGTTATTAGGTTAGGTTAGGTTTTATGACTCATGCCCGGGCTTTAACTACGAGGTCATATCGCCTACTACCAGAGCGCTCTTTCGTCACTCTGGTGGACATGAGTCCGACTCTACTATGGGAGTCTTAAATTTTGCCTACCCTAAATTTTTATTCACCTAGGGCAGGGGTCTTTAACGAGTACCTGACATTGTACAGGCTCAGGACCATCGCTTAACGTCCCATCCGAAGGACGGCGTGCTTAAGTTTATTTTACCTCCCAGATAATATAAACTAAGGGCCTCGGCCGGGTTTCGAACCCACGACCTTGAGCTCAGAAGTCAAGCACGCATACCACAGAGCTACCGGCACCATCCGGTAGTTATTAGCGTTTATGTGTTAAATCTACCCCTAAATCCCCCCCCCCTCCCTTTGGCCGATTTGGCTGGAAACTCAATAGGTGTCGTTCGTAGAAGTTTCTGGATACACATATAAAGTACCATGTCGATACATTCATTATATCGGGAGTCATAAACACACAGTGTGATGTATAAAAATAATACACACATTGAAAAGATTAAATTATAAACATTAAAAAATTAATTATATTTATTTTTATATAGAAAGCAAATTTCTATTTAAAACAAATGCCAGTAAAAAACAAAACACGGCCATCAGCTGTTTTATTAGTGTGGTAGATTGTCGAAGGCCTGGTTGAATGGCGACGGTCTGAGGATATAGAGTGGTGTTTTAGGCTTATGTTGTAATGAACAAAATAGAAGTGTATTGACGGTGAAACTGATCCAAAAAGAAGGTACTTTTATTTGTTTATATGTCAGGATATATGCCCAGATATATATAACTTAATTTTGGAGATTGGCCCAAAATATAAAACAAAAAGATTGAATTAGTGTTAAGAATTTAGTTTTTAAGATTTTTTTCTTTCGATTTTTGTTTGTTTCAATGTTCAGTTTTTTAATTTTAATAATGTAGATTTAAGAAAATAAACCCAATATTTGTTCTCGAAAATTCTATTCTACTCATTTTCCCTGTTGGCCCAGGAAGATTATTTAAAAACCTTTGGATTAGATTTTATATTTTTGCAAAATTTAGAAGACAAGATGGCATCTCTTTAGAAATCCAAATGAAAAGTTGGTTAATTGAATTTTTTTAAATATACGTGCACTTTCTTCAAAATTGCACGTCTTGAACTTCTGATACTTTTTTAGGGCCCTTTTCGAAAAACTACTATAGAAATCAAAATTTAGTAAAATAAAAGAGATAAAATTTCTACAGGAAATGTGGTAATTTATTGTTTATTATTTATTCTTTTCGTTTTAATTCAATTATTATTGGATCATTATTTATATTTTTATTCATTTATCATTTATTTAAGTTTAACACTTAAACCTTTTAAGCCTTTTTATTATTACCACAACAGACAGACAGAAGTTTAATTTTTCATTGTTGGAATTAATAGGTCGGAAAACATGAAATTTCGCTGAAAACTTTACATCGACTTTCTGACCGATTACATAACTTCCCCTATACCTCGTGAAGTAAAAGAGTTCCTCCAGGTTGAATCAGCTACCAGCAGGCAAATATATGTTGTTAGCTGTAGCGTGCTGGCTTACTGAGCTCAAGATCGCGGATTCAAACCCCAGCCGAGCCCCTTAGGTATTTTATCTCGAAAGTGAAAAAACCTTGAGAACGCCGTCCTTCGGATGGGGTGTTAAGTGATGGTCCCGAAACTGAGGGATATTAGGTACTCAAACCTAGGACTCCCTTATAGTAGTCAGCCTCATGTTCACCAGAATGACGAAAGAGCGCTCTGGTAGTAGGGGATATAACCTCGTAATTAAAGCCCGGGCATGAGTCATAACTATTTTTTAATATATTTTAAATTTATTTATTTTTTATCATCTCGTCCACTCACTTTAACAATTAATTAGTTGACATTAGAATTATGAAAAACCGAAAACCAATACTTACGAAGAGTTAAAAACAAAAAAAAACTTAAGTTACAATGTACAATACATATAATCTGATAAATATAAACTGACAGTGATTATAAATAATGCACATATGATAAGCTTTTTCTAAGAAAAAAAAAAAAAAAAAAGTTACAAGAGAACATTGGAAAATGTCCTTGACGTTGAGATAAAGTCCATTGAACGTGTTTGACCCTGAAATTAACAAGGCTAATTCTTTGGAGGTATATATAATATTATATTTCATTCCAGGAATTACTTTTACGATAATATATATGTATATATTTTATTTTTTCGATAATGTATAGGTTTGAAAATATAATACGTTTTTTGTAGTTAATTATTTCCTCATTAACACTATTTACTGAGAATTGTTTTAGCTTTGTTTTAATAAATTATAAATTATAAATTCTCAAGCAATAAAGGAAATCAAAAATAATATTTTTTGGGGCATGATAATTATTGTTATTATGACGTAACACGGAAATATCTGCATTCTGGAAATATATGCAGTACAGTTAGCACATAAAATTTCAAGTTCATTCCTAGAAGTCTTTAAGTTAAGCGCTCATGAAGTTCCAATCAGATATACCTACACTGACGTACAGACAGACATCATAGCGAAAATGGTCAAACCTAATTCAGCGGACCTTAAAATGTGAAATTATGTTGAAAATCGATCTCGTAATTTCGGACGGTTACAATACTTTCTTAACCATAGGTATAAAAAAGTACTTCCCCAGCGCGAATTACGTTTCCGCTCTCCCTCCAAAGCCAATCGACCGTTTGGGCTAATAAAACTCAAATTTGACTTACATAGTGCCTTCTGAATCTTCATACTAAATTTTGTGTCGCAACATACATTACATCGGCAGTTATTGCGGTGAGCCCCCTTCTCTGATCCCCCTTCCCTTCGATCGATTTCGCGGAAAATCGATAGCTGCCATCCTTATGAAATTTTGAATTTAAATATAAAATTCAATGTCGATACATTCATTACAACGGCAGTTATTGAGATTGTTGAGTTGAGTTTCCCTCTGATCCCCCCTCCCCTTCGGCTGATTTCGCTGAAAATGTATAGGTGTCGTTGTATAAGGTATTCACAACTATATACAAGTAAATTTGCTGAAAGAGTAAAAAATGACATTGTGAAAATGTCAAGAGGTGAGAAATCACCCAGTGGTGACACTCCCTAGACACCCACTGAGTTGCTCTCATTTATAACTCACTGTCTCTGCTACTACTTACTAAGGGAGGTCTCTAGGCCATTGGCGCTTAATGCGTCGTTGGGGAAGTGTGGCAGAATGGAGGGCATGGACCACTGTGGGAACTAAGGATGGAAAATAACTTCTTACACATAGATTTAGCTACTTCAGTCTCGATACATTCATTCTATCGGGAGATTCGCATTCACAGACACACAGATTTTTCTCCTTTTCAATTTTTGGAATCAGGAGGTCGAAGAACATTACATTTTTGGCAAAATACATAACTTTCCCTATACTTCAAACAGCTGGGGAAGTAAAACTAATAAAATTTCAGTTTTATTGAGATATTTGACATTGTTTTCTTGAAAATAACAATGAACAATGCATGAAAACTGCTACTCCCATTCCTGGTCAACAATTTATAAGATGATCGATCGTTTTAAATTTTTTATGGTTACCATTGATGATAACTATTTTTTAGCGACACACCTACATTCTGGTCACGGCACACCAGGACGGGGAACCACCCAACTGGTTGTAGATATATAAAGTCATCCCAAGGTTGGAAAAAATGTGTGGAATTTTAAATATCAATCGTGTATCCAAACAAGAACTTTGAAGTTTTGTTCAGACTATTTTAAATATTTTACATCTCCAGAAATAGGGGAAGTTATGTAATCGGTCAGAAATTCGATGCGGACTTTTCAATGGAATTTCATATCCGACCTCTATTTTTCCGCATATTAAAAATGAAAATGCTGTCTGTCTTTGTATCTGGGAACGCGATAACTCCCGATAGAATGAATACTTCGACATGAAATTTTATATGTGAATCCAGAAACCTCTACCAACGACACCTATTAGTTTTCAGCCAAATCGCCCAAAGGGAATGAGGAGATTAAGGGGGAGGCTTTTCATAAGAACTTTGATAACTGCCGCTAAGATGAATTTATCGACACGAAATTTTATATGAGTGACCAAAATCCCATAAGGAGGCCTATCGACTTTGAGCCAAATGGGAGGGGGGGTGGGGGGGGGGGGGGGGGGTTAGAAGAGAGGCTTAACTTAAAACTCTAATAACTGCCGATAGTTTGAATGTATACACGCAAAATTTCATATGTGAATTCAAAACCCCAAAAGGACGACACTTATTAACATCGGAATCAAAAATCCCAATAACTGCCGATGTAATGAATGTATTAACATGAAATTTCATATTTAAAGTCAAAATCCATTGAGGACATAACATGCTAAATTTCAACAATGTCGGTTGAAGGGAAGGAAGAGTTCAGGGAAGGGGCTCAACTCAAAAACCTTAATAACTACCGAAGTAATGAATTTATCGACACAAAATTTAGTGTGAGGATTCAGAAGCCACTATGTAAGTCACCTATTGAATATAAGCGCAAACGATCGACTGGTTTTCGAGGGGAAGCGAAATGTTAATTGATTAATTCGTTCTGGGGAAGTACATTGCCGGTGATTCACCAACGATATTTTTTTTTTTTCTGTGGATTCTAAGAAAATGTTTCCTATTAAAAAAAAAAAGTGTTGAAAAATCTTATCTGTATGAAAAAGTTAAAGAGAGAAGTACGTGTCTTTTGAGGGTGAACTAGAGTCTGTATATTGAACGGCTGCTTATGGAAGGAGGTTCACTTGACAAGGTTCCCACATTGATCCCCGGAAAAATTAGTTATTTTGAGAAATTAATTCTTAAAAAAATAATTTATATTCACTACTACTTTACTGATCTTTTAGAAGTACACACAACTGTGTTTATATAACTAACAAAAGTAACCTTGGTCCAAATGAAACCATATTACTTATATTCACAAAAATCAATTCAATACCAAAGAATACAAACCTTTTGGAAACATAAAGTAAAAAGTAACTATTTACATCTTAAATTAGTAATTGGTTATAGTATAGTATAGAATATCTAAAGCGTCAAATAACAAAACTAAAATAACTAAAAAAATAAAACAAAGAAATCAATTTTAAAACACAGAACAGCTCAGCTATATGTTTTACTAGCAGTAATACCCGGCTTTGCCCGGGGAACTTTGACTTTTCTCCCAATATCTCCTATAAGGCTATTCAGTTCCTCGACAGTACATTCATGATGTTATAATTTTCAATTATTCATATGGAATAAGGCTTATAGTCCTTCAACTGCAGTAACGCTAGCTTTGGAGCTAAAACTAATTTATTCAAAAAGATTTCTCATTAATCGTTGCAATGGTTTTCGAGTTACAAAGATTGCGTGAGTGGATGCTGGGATGGACCAGATATTGAGGTACTAATACGCCTATAACCTTCCACAGACGATGACGAACAAATTAAAAAAAAAATTAATCAAATCCATCAAGCCGTTCGTGAGTTATAGCGGTACAACGCACAGACATTTTCAGCTTTATATATATGATGATGATTATTGGAAATAAATACATGAACAAGTGAGAAAAGTCAATAAATCGATAAAGAATGTAACGAAGGTAAGTTCGAATATTAAAAAAATAGAACTTGTCCTAGGTCATTCTAGATTAACAATTAATACATGAAATGACCTACTTTCAATTATAAATGAGTCTGTTCGTTACAATTTGTTTAAGTAAACAGTTATAGGAAAATTCACCATCCCAGTTATACGAAGTATAGGGGAAGTTATGTAATCGATCAGAAATTGAGTTTTCACCGGAATTTCATGTCTTCCGTCCCCCTGATTACAAAAATAGAAAACATGCACGTCACGAATTGTTATGTGTATCCAGAAAACCGCAAAGGATTGAAGAGCATGGGGGGGACCTCTAAATAACTCCGATGTAATGAACGTATCGACATGAAATTTTACATTTAAATTTCTCATTAATTTTGCGCGAAATCGACCAAAGGAAAGAGGAGGGAGGTGGGACTCGACTCAAAACCCTAATAACAGCTGATGTAATGAATGTATCTTCACGAAATTTAATATGAGGATTGAGAAGTCACCTATTGATTTTTAGCCCAAACTGTCGATTGGTTTTGGAGGGAGAGAGAAAACCTAATTGATTAATTCGTGTTGAGGAATTAAAGTACACCGACGACTATTTTATAATAATTATTAATAAATATACTTTAAGGATCAATAAATTAATAGTGAGTTCCATCAAGTATTGATTAGTCAAGTTAATTTTCTAAACAATATGTGTTTTTTTTTTAAGTAGACGTTAGTTATTGTGACTCATGCACGGGCTATAACTAAAAGATCATATCGCCTACTACCAAAGCGCTCTTTCGTCACTCTGGTGGATATGAGCCCGACTCTACTATTATGGGAGTCCTGAATGTTGCCTAAATATTTATTCACCTAGTGTAGGGGTCTTAAATGAGCACCTGACAACGTACAGGATCAGTAAGCAAGCACGCAGAGTAGTCGTTTTAATCCGTATAATTTAAAAAATAGATAAGAAAGAGAATGTTTTGCAGGCCCTTCTTTTTTAAAATAATTTTTTGGATGAGTAGAATACGAGTAAATCCTCGTATAAAAAGATATGAATGAGCCTCGAAAAGAGTGAGGTCGACTCATGATAAAATTTCATGAATCACGAACCTATGATGTCACCTTCCTTTCGTGATGTAACCTATATTTAGAGATACTTGCCTATAATAAATTAAAAAGTTGTCGGTGAATCACGGGTTTAACTAAAAAGTCAATAGTTGACTTACACATAGACTTCTGAATCCTCATATTAAATTTCTCTACACATTTATTACTTATGTTGCATAATGAAAATGTTGTCTGACCTCTAATAGATTTTAGTATATTGTGTACTAGCCGGCTTTCGAGGTTATCCTCATAATTTTTTAAAAAATCGGTGCATTAACCCCGGCACGAATTAATCAAATATGTTATTTGACTTACATACGTACTTCTGATTCCTCACAATAAATTTTGTGTCGTCACATCGCTCGTCTCTCTCTATCTCGTTCTCTTCGTCCGATTTCACTGAAAATCCATCGGTACCATTCTTATAGTGATTTTAATTTAAATATTAATAATAACTACAAGGTCATATCGCCTACTACCAGAGTGCTCTTTCGTCACTCTGGTGGACATAAGCCCAACTCTACTGTAGTAGTCCTAAATTTTTATTCACCTAAGGTCTTTAACGAATACTTCACGTACAGGCTCGGGACCATCATTTAACGTCCCATCCGAAGTACGGCATGGTTAAGATTATTTTACCTCCCAGATGAAATGAACTAAAGGCCTCGGCCGGGTTTCGAACCCGCGAACTTGAGCTCAGTGAGCTCCCATCGATAGTTATTGGGGTGTTTGAGTTGAACTTATCTGCTTTCGTCCTCTCTTTCTCTTCGGACGATTTCGCTGAAAATTAATTGTTGAGGGGTTCTGTGCTGATAGTCATACAACATTTCTTGTCGATGACGTTATTCTATCGGAAGTTATCGATCATACACAGAAAGGGATTTTTACTTCCACAGCTATACGAAGTATAGAGAAGTTATGTAATCGAAAGCGCGGGGGGGGGGGGGGGGGAGATTAGGAAGAAAGCTCTTAACACAAAAATCTCCATAACTGTAGTTGTATTTATTACGGATAATTGAGTTGCTCTCCATCTCCTTCATCCCCCTCCTCTCTTCTGCTTGACCGATTTGACTGAAAATCAACAGATGTCGACGTCATATGGCTAGGGAAGTCCAATTAGAATGAGTGTGGATACATCAACTTACACATCTAGAAGGCTGTGGCATAGAGACCTCTTGGGTATGGAACCTTTAGAATGAAAAATACCTGCCTTACATTACATCGATTTAATTGGGGCCCTATGCATCACGCGGGTAGTTACACTCACGAACGGACTATAGAATATTTCTTTATAAAAAGGGCTATAATGGAAAACCTCATTGAGAGGATTGAGGTCGACCCATCAGAAAATTTCATGAATCATCGCCATACATTGTGTTACCTTCCTTTCATATAGAAACTACATTTAGTGATACTTGGCAATATAAAATTCCTAAGTTACTAAACGAGTCCCGATACATAGTAACGGTAGTAATCCCCTCTTCTATTAGACCGATTTGGCAGAAAAGCAATAGATGTCGTCTTTATGGGGTTGTAAGAAATTTCGTATAGATACATACATTCATTCTGTCGGGAATTCCACCAAAGCCAATCTATTCAATATTAAATGTATACCTTTTCATTCACCGACCCTAAAAACTACACAATACTACCATATATGTCAGTGCTGTTACCAATTTCTCTGCAGTGGATAACATTGTTAATCTTTCTATGTGGTACTTGCTACAACTCGTAAGCATGTGCTCCAGAGACTCGACCTCGTCACAATGCCTACACTTGGAGGTTTCGGTCAGACCTATTCTGTGCAGATACCATCGACAAATACCGTGATTAGCTCTTAGTCGGCAAAATGACCCACAAAAGCCCTTTGTTAGATTTTTTCCATGAAACCATGGTAATTCTCTTATAAAATGATCCTTTCTCCGAAGAAGCGTACTCCTGCTGCCAATCGAACCACAATCTCCTCTCCAAAAAAAATCTATATAGGGAAGACAGGACTTGCCCAGGGCTGTCCCCTCTGAGACGGCTCTCCTCGCCAAACTGTCCGCCATCTCATTGCCCTTAATACCCGCATGTGCCTTCACCCAAACAAACCCAACTCTTAGGATAGTCAGGAATGTTTTCTGGTCTGAAATTCAAGTTTTTTTTACCGAAATTTCATGTTTTCCGACCCCCTAAAAAATTTAAAAAATGAATGTCCGTCTGAGAAAACTCTCGACAGAATGAATTGTACCGACACGAAATTTGTATATCCATATGTAACCAACAAGAACAATACTTATTGATTTTGTACCAACTCGGCCGTAGCATGGGAAGAATTAGGGAAAAAAACAATTTAGTTAATACCTGCCGTTGAAATAAATCGACAAAAAATTTCATATGGTAAATAAAAAAATCTGTGAATGACACCAATGAATTTTCAGTGGGGCTCAACTAAAAAAGTCCAATAACTGCCGATGTAATGCATGTATCAACATATACTTTATTTAAATTCAAAACCCCATAAGGAAGTTTTCGTGAAATCGGCCGAGGGGTAGAGGCTATTGATTTTTAGGCCAAATAGCCGATTGGTTTTAGAGGAAGAGTGACAAGTTAAAATTGATTAATTCGTTGTGAGGAAGTACATTGCCGGTGATTCACCGCCGATTTTGGCTAACAGGGGGTCGGAAAACATTAAATTCCAGTGAAACTCGTTCAAAAGATTGAGGTCAATGGATCATAAAATTTCATGAATCATCCATCAACTCACATTATGTCACGTCTTTTGTACAGAAACAACAACACGTAGAGAGAGATACGAGGTAGAGTCTTGGCCTGGGTGTCCAGCACAGAGATGGGCATAATCGTAATCAAAGATTACATGATTACCAGAGAAAATAAAACCTAATCATCATTGCTATTTTATACTTGATACTATCGCACTGTGAATCTAGCTAAAATGAAACATGATTATAATCGTAATCGGAGATCGTGATTACGATTGCATTCATGTAATCATGTAATCATAATCAAGTAATCATGTAATCACAATTACTGTAATCATAATCACAATCACTGTAATCATAATCACAATCACTGTAATCATAATCACAATCACTGTAATCATAATCATTTTGCGCCGTTCATTTCTTGGAGTAAAGAATGTTCTGTGACTGTTTACAGTACCTAGATGTTTAATTTCTGGATTTATTTTTAATAAATTGAATTTTTTCGAAGATCTAGAATCTGCAATCGTCAAAATATTGCTTGTTAAAAAATATTGCAGATATCATTCCTTTGTTTTGAAAAATTGAATTGTTTGTCAAATGTTGTCAACCTAATAATGTGAAGGTAAATAATAACAGATTAGTAAATACACTTGGGTTCAGTTCTTATTGCTGTGTTATTTTTCTCAGTCAGTTTTATTTCACCGAAAAAATTTACAACATTTTTTGATAAAAGAGTCGCCTTGAAAGCCAACAGGACCATAAAAGTGAATAATGATTGGGGAGGGGGGGGGGGGGGGGGGGGGGAGATTTCATGGGTACCAAATTTAAAAAAAATAGTAATAGCACTTTGGTTACGTAATAAACTTAAAAAAAATTACTTATTAGTGTAAAAAATAAAACAATCTAAAATGAAAGGAAATAGAAGGATTTGCGCTGTGTAATCATGTTTACATTGAGATTATGATTCCATGATTACTCACAATCATGTAATCGTGATTACGATTACAATCGTGTAATTAAGTAATCACACAATTTTTTAAAAATTACAATCGTAATCTTAATCATTGATTATGATTATGCCCATCCCTGAAATTCCCTCATAACATTAAAGTTCCCCAACTAAACATAGTAATAGTACAGAGGAAGTTACGCAATTTTTTACGCAAGTTTCAGGGGGAGCAGAAGAAAAGAGTGTGGGCGGGCTAGAGTCGCCCCACTCTCACCTCGAGCTCACTCGACATTTGACGTATGGGTCATGTTGCACATGTGCAAGGTGCACTCAAAAAAGTTAATAATAAATAGAGATTAATTTAAAAAATCAATTAGCTCAAACTTGTATCTTGTTTCAACACATAATTATTATTTAAATCAATAGGTGAATTAGGTGGCCTTGACAATTATATATTGTAGCATGTCTACCCTATAGATAATGCTCAGAACTGGCGATGTCTACGAGAGGATCGCGATCGCTAGGAGCAAAGTATGGGTTGTGTGGTGTTGAATAAACGAGAATTGCATTTGGAAGAGAATGCTCGGAACCAATGATGCCTGCGAGAGAATCGCGATCGCTGGGAGCGGAAAATAAAGAATAATAGAGACACAATGGAAAGGAAGCCAAGATAATTGTCTACATCCGGTGTATAAGGAATAAGCAGTAAAGGTTTTTTTTTCTTACTCCAGGTTTTCACACAACTAGAGGCAGATGTTAATTGGTAATATGCGATTGGCTGGAAATAAAATGGGCGGAGTCCGACGACCAATCAAGCCTGGAGAACTGTCCCCTACCACGGTCGGATATCGGAAGCCACGCCCCGTTTTACTCATTCTTCGCTCATATCTTGGTGGATCACCACGTTCCTCTCTTTGTAAAGCCTAGTTTCAGTATGTGAAAGTACTTTCTTCGTTCATGTTTTGGGTGATCACCACGTATCTTTTCTATAAGTAATATCAGTTTGAATATGTGAAATTAACTTTCTTCGTTCATGTCTTGGGTGATCACCACGTATCTTTTCTATAAGTAAAGTTTAGTTTGAATATGTGAATTAGTCGTAGAGACACACTTTGATTTTGGGCGGTGCAAAGTCAGTGGGGGTGTAACTTCTGGTGTGCCCTCGAAACTACGCAGATCTTCAGGGACTATGTGAATAGACGATTTCTACGGGAAGTCCAGAAAGGGTGATCACGCCGTCATTCGCCATGGATATCGTATCGAGGTACCTCGTAATTAAGTTATAATTCAGTCCTTCAGACACACGGCCAAATTATATATATTCAATTGTTGTTTTGTAAATATGTTCTCATTAAAATAAATATGTTAAAGTTATAGGTTTGATTCATTTCATTCCCCCCCCACTCATGCTTCTTCTGGTTGACAACAGTAATTAATTATTGTTAATTACTGATGTCAACTAACCGTTAGGATCTTGTAACCGTTCTTCCCGTGGGAGTGCTTTCAGCTATTCAGGCATTGTTTAATTAAAGTCGCGATTTAAATAATTTTCAAATTTAATAATTTTTCGATCTCAATTTTATTTATTTTATTAATTACGTGTTTTGCACTCACACAGGGAGGGAGATTGGTTATTAATTGGCGCCCGAACAGGGACTTGATTTGTTTATTAATTATGCCAATTAGTATAATTAATGAACCCCACTAATCGGTCCCTTATTAATTAATTAATTTTTTTAATTAAAAAAAAATTTTTTTTTTTGCTTTTTAACGTAGATTCCAGCCTATTAGGCCACAATGTTATATTTTCACTTAAAGTCGGTATTTAGAATCAAAACTGAAGAAGGATGGGTGAGGGTAGGGACAATGAATGACATCATTTATTGAAATAATTTTATTTTTTTTTGTTTTTGATTTTTTTTTTTATGTAGATTTAGTAGGCATTTATTTTACATATTATAACTATTGTTGTATTGTGATGCCATCTGACAGGTCACCATAGAAATTAGGTTAGCACCAGACCTCCCGTATAATTCATTTAATTGTTTTGATATATATTTCTTATCAGAATGGAAGGGAAAGGGAAGTCGGACTTAGAGCCGATACAGACACGGTCTAGGAAAACTATCCGTACGCCCCCGGAGTCCCCGGTAGAAAATCCTAAATTTGACCTAGAGGCGATGTTTAAGGCCATGCAGGAACAGATGGGAAACTTGGGAAAGGATTTAAAAGCGGACATGCAGGAACAGATTTCGGGACTAGGACAACAGGGAAAGGCCATGCAGGAACAGATAGGACAGCAGACTTCGGAGATAAAGGAACAAATTTCGGCAATGGCAAATAATATCGAATCCATTAATCGCGATATGGGCACTCTACGATCTGAGTCCGGAGAATTGAGAACTAGACAGGATAATTTAGAAGGGAAATATGACAAACATGTTTCTGAAGTTAGGGACATGGTAGATGTCTGTTATCATGAAATGACAGGTAGGATCATGTCAGAAACACAACGTTTAGATCATGAAATGACAGGTAGGATCATGTCAGAAACACAACGTTTAGATAAGGAGGTCGAGGAAATAAATTCGAACCAAAATCTTTTTCGTACCGATTGTGAGAAGAGATTCGCCAATATCTCGAAGAGAATAGATACTGTTTCGGGTCAAAATCAGGTCTCAACCCCAAAACATAATGACCAAGTGACGTTCACCATCCCTGAAGAACATAAGGATTGGTATACAGGTCAGACCTTTGCTCGCGAACAACCTAGTAACGTCACTTTCCAAAATACGTATATAAAAAATTACGAACGTAACAAGGTAACGTTCCGTAACAATGTGTTGGATTTACCCAACCATTTCATATCAAATTTAGAAATTGCATATAGTCACATTGGAGAATTTTATAATCTGAACGAATTTATAAAGTCACATTTAAAGGGCGAGGGTCTGGATTGGTTCCTTGTAAAGTCAGGAAGTATCCGCTCTTTTGATGAATTCGTCAATGCGTTCAAAGATAGGTTCTGCGGGGAGAAATATGACGTTATAGTCCGTAGGGAACTTGATACCCAAGGCTATGCCGATCATATGGATAAAACACCCAGCGAACATTTTTCAAAATTAGTGTCACGACTCCAGGATAGTACATATAAAATTCCGGAAGGCTACGTATGTGAACTATTAAGCAAACATTATGGAGAGACGGTCGAAAATTCAGTTAGGATCCAGGGAATAATCTCTATTGAGAGACTACATGAGCAAATAATTAGGATAGGTACTAACATAATTAGACGTGATTGTAAATTAAAGGATAGTTCTTGGAAAGGCGGGGAAAGACAGTACCGACCAGATAGTCTTCCGAAAAACAATAACTTCCCAAACAAGACCTACCTCGTTACAATTCTGGGAATGCACGGGGAACCTCTCACTACAATCAAGAGAGAGGGAATCAATTTAGCCGAGGCCCTTACCGCGAGTCAAATCCAAATTACGATCGCCCACGTAATTACTATGACTCAAATCAGAATCATAATCGACCACCTAATTATAGGGATAACCAGTCGAAACCTAACGTAAGAAACATGGAGGTAGTGACCGACAACAACGTCAATACAGACATGAAAGAAATAAAGCAATCCCTTGGAGAGTTGGCTAACAACCTGAAACCAATTGTTGACCACTTGATAAAAAACTAAGTAGCAGGAGTGGGATGAACAAACTTAAAACTATGGGGGGAGGTAAATTTAAATTCAAGGGGGACATACGCAGTTTGCTTGGTACAGAGATGATGACGAGATTGACAGGGGACATTGACCTACATACTAACGTTGACAATAGATGTCCCACTCCTGTAAAGGTAAAGACAGACAGTAACAACGGACTGACATTGATGAAGCTTCAAGGGTACCAAGAAGGTAGCGGTTTAGGAAGACACGGTAATGGACGTTTGGAACCAGTTTTTATCAGCACGAGAAGACCACTTCAAGGATTAGGTTACGAGTACAAATTTTTTGATATCAGATCACCAGTTAACGTAGAATCAATAGCAAAGACATCCTTACCAATCACTGCTAAGGAGGAAGAGCCCATCGACAAACAAACATACCCCGACAATACTATGACTGCCCCAGATCACGTAAATTCATCAAGTATAAAAGAGGACGAAATCACAGACAGACCGACAGGCAATGAAGAAAACATAACTTTCCCAGACGACGTCAGAATATCATCTCTGATGCAGGAGTTTTCTGACCTACTTAGAAACGAGGACGAAGTAACAGACATATCGACAGACAATGACCACATAATCCGCTACCCGACTAATGGCAACCCCACTTGTGAAGAACATCCGCAGGTGAACTTCATCAAAGACAATAGGATAACTGACATTTCGGGACTACACCAACAGACATACCAATTTACAGAAAAACAGGCCGAAAGACAGAAACAGAACTTTGAGGTACGACACAAACAGACTACGTTAGAAATTGGCGATCAGGTGTTAGTACAATCTCTGCGGATACCCACCGGTAAGAGGGAAATATTACTATTACTATTCTGGGAAGGACCTTACCAGATTTTAGACAAGGAAAGTCCTCAAATTTTTATTTTAGGACATCTCGGCAGCGACGTAGCGGAGGGAGGAGTATTTTATATGACAGCACACAAGCCGTGTATTTGCGGATAAATTTACAAGCAGGCTAGAGAAGCGCTAGGGCTCTCTTTGAGATTAACGATCTTACTTCAGCCGAGTTAGGGGGGCGATTATTGCAGACGAGATCGCGGCCCTAGAGTCAGGGAAGAGATTTGTGACGTCTCTATGGGTGTCCATCCCCAGCTATCCCAGGAACAGTTAGACAAAGTCACACACACATAAAACAGACACTATTCTTTATTATTTGGGAATTATTTATTATTTTACACTAACGGCCAACACCTCATTATACAACAACACACAAAGAATCACACATACACATTTATTGGGGACACGGGATTTATTATTTAGTTATTTTTTTTTTGTAAATAGGATAAGGCAGACGGGGACATTCTGGCACTGCCCTGGGGCTTAACATCGAGCATACCCCCCTTAGTCGAGCTCAAAGATTCCAAAGTGAATCGCCAGGTTGTAAATAGTAATTTTAGATAATAAGTTAGGGTTAGTTTTTTTTAAATTCTAGATATTAAGTTAGTTTTATTTTTTTGTTTATATTTAGTGATAGGATATTTTTTTAAATAGTGTTAGTAATTTTTTTTTATATATTAGTACTGTTAGGATAATTAAGGTAAGATAGGTTTGTGGCTTCATTTTTAAATTGACATAATTGTAGGACGGGGCAGACGGCATATGGACTGGTCATCCATAGGAATTTCCTACGTATTTGAGTTTGATTAGTAAAGCAGATATGACTAGGCTGACAGCGAGGCGATGGCACACACATTTGTAGGTAGTCACGTATGGTAAATGTACTTTCAATTGTATTTGTCTGTTTTGTTTTGTATTTTAAATAATATTTGTATTAGTATCCGACCGTGTGTATCTATTGAAAATGTCACATTGACCCATATTTTATCTAGTGACCATGATGGGCTATGTTAACCCAATGAGAGCCTTATAAATATATTTGTAACATATATTCAGGTATGGACCTTACTTATTATGATGCAGTGTCGACCACGGTAGGTCAAATGTCAATTTTGTTATTTTATTTAAGAAATCCTAGGGCAAGGTGCCGAAGCATACATGACTAAAGGGGGAGATATATTATAAACTGGAGGGGATACCCAGAATTGAATATTTAATTATCGTACACACGGAGAAGGGGCCACTCCATTGATGCTTGTAGAATCCATTTAAAGGGGCGGGAGTTTGTTTAATTATTTTTTTTATGCCATGAACTGACTGTTGAACTGAAGAAAGGGTTTCGCTACTTGATTAATGCGGATGCCGGAATTTACATATATTTATGAAACTGAGATGGGATTTGAGTGGGCTTATTTTTCTATTTTATATTTCGTCGTCGTTCCGGCAGAAGGTAAATACCTGTCGAAGGCCTAAGGAGGCATATGGTTAGGGTTTGGTCAACCCAAATTTTTGTTGAAGCGGATTAGGTATATGAGAATTCAGTTGAAACATTGTCGAGGCGTGGGGCCTTTTTGGATGTTTTAACTAGTCAGTGAATGTATGCTAGAAATAGAATCATCGTTATTTGCCAATGGAGAGGGTTAACTCCAAGAAGTACAGCGTAAAGTAAAATCATGCTTTGGTCACGCATGCATAGGCAAGCCATGCCGATTCGAAAGGAAATTTAAAATCATGTTTTGGTCACGCATGATAATGAGGTCGATACCTGAGTATTTGGTTAAGTGTATATGCTCAGTGAACGAGCAAGTGTTAAGTGAAACTAATAAAATATGTGACTTCCAATGGTCATTTAGCCGACATATTTTATTTTAATGGGAAAGGGGGATATTGTAGCATGTCTACCCTATAGATAATGCTCAGAACTGGCGATGTCTACGAGAGGATCGCGATCGCTAGGAGCAAAGTATGGGTTGTGTGGTGTTGAATAAACGAGAATTGCATTTGGAAGAGAATGCTCGGAACCAATGATGCCTGCGAGAGAATCGCGATCGCTGGGAGCGGAAAATAAAGAATAATAGAGACACAATGGAAAGGAAGCCAAGATAATTGTCTACATCCGGTGTATAAGGAATAAGCAGTAAAGGTTTTTTTTTCTTACTCCAGGTTTTCACACAACTAGAGGCAGATGTTAATTGGTAATATGCGATTGGCTGGAAATAAAATGGGCGGAGTCCGACGACCAATCAAGCCTGGAGAACTGTCCCCTACCACGGTCGGATATCGGAAGCCACGCCCCGTTTTACTCATTCTTCGCTCATATCTTGGTGGATCACCACGTTCCTCTCTTTGTAAAGCCTAGTTTCAGTATGTGAAAGTACTTTCTTCGTTCATGTTTTGGGTGATCACCACGTATCTTTTCTATAAGTAATATCAGTTTGAATATGTGAAATTAACATTCTTCGTTCATGTCTTGGGTGATCACCACGTATCTTTTCTATAAGTAAAGTTTAGTTTGAATATGTGAATTAGTCGTAGAGACACACTTTGATTTTGGGCGGTGCAAAGTCAGTGGGGGTGTAACTTCTGGTGTGCCCTCGAAACTACGCAGATCTTCAGGGACTATGTGAATAGACGATTTCTACGGGAAGTCCAGAAAGGGTGATCACGCCGTCATTCGCCATGGATATCGTATCGAGGTACCTCGTAATTAAGTTATAATTCAGTCCTTCAGACACACGGCCAAATTATATATATTCAATTGTTGTTTTGTAAATATGTTCTCATTAAAATAAATATGTTAAAGTTATAGGTTTGATTCATTTCATTCCCCCCCCCACTCATGCTTCTTCTGGTTGACAACAGTAATTAATTATTGTTAATTACTGATGTCAACTAACCGTTAGGATCTTGTAACCGTTCTTCCCGTGGGAGTGCTTTCAGCTATTCAGGCATTGTTTAATTAAAGTCGCGATTTAAATAATTTTCAAATTTAATAATTTTTCGATCTCAATTTTATTTATTTTATTAATTACGTGTTTTGCACTCACACAGGGAGGGAGATTGGTTATTAATATATGTAATAGTATAATAGTCTGAAATTATAGGTTAGGTTAGGTTAGGTTTTATGACTCATGCCCGGGCTTTAACTACGAGGTCATATCGCCTACTACCAGAGCGCTCTATCGTCACTCTGGTGGACATGAGCCCGACTCTACTGTGGGAGTCCTAAATTTTGCCTACCCTAAATTTTTATTCACCTAGGGCAGGGGTCTTTAACGAGTACCTGACATCGTACAGGCTCGGGACCATCGCTTAACGTCCCATCCGAAGGACGGCGTGCTTAAGTTTATTTTACTTCCCAGATAAAATAAACTAAGGGCCTCGGTCGGGCTACGAACCCACAACCTTGAGCTCAGAAGTCAAGCACGCTTACCACTGAGCTACCGGCGCCCTCTAATCTGAAATTATATATACAAGAGCAATTGCTCTTGGACTGACAGAAAAACTGGAACTGGAAATGAAAGATTACGAGACACGAGAGTGAAGTGAAAACTATGCAGTGTTACCAAAGCGTTGAAACTGTAAAAATCCCTACACGATGATAAGGGAACACTGTTTAGTAGAGAACCCTCACAATTGGGGGCTTAACGAATTTGGGAAGGTACTACAAAATTAGCCTGATTATTAATTATTATAAATTAATTTAAGTTAAAAGAAAAACTTTTCTCACAAAATTATAAATTCTCTGAATTTTTTTGACTTCAAAATTCTCTGATTAATGCCCGGTTTCTGGAAAACTTGATTTGGGGTATATCTCGAAACTCTTAAATTGAGT
This sequence comes from Aradus depressus, assembly GCA_963662175.1. Classification (NCBI taxonomy): domain Eukaryota; kingdom Metazoa; phylum Arthropoda; class Insecta; order Hemiptera; family Aradidae; genus Aradus; species Aradus depressus. Next base: position 99,190,418 of record OY759214.1, read on the forward strand.
TTTGAACAAGACTGAAGAAAAGTATTTACTTCAGAAATATCTTCTTTTGGTTCTAATTACGAAAGCAACTATTCAGTGGCAGAATATCGACCGCCGATAGCGTCGAGCAACAAGACGTCGTGAATCACTGGCAATGTTTTCCACAATTTTTCGCGCCCCTCTAAATCCACTTTCGCAGAAATTTAGCCCCATTTGTCTAAATTTTAATGACTAACTCAAGGACTTCTCAATTTTTCTAGGAAGCTTTGTATCGATACAGTGATTATATTATTATTTATTTTATTTTTTATTATTACATTAAAAAAACTTATTATATTTTTTTGTTTATTTCTTATTATTATTTTATGAATCTATTTATTTTATTAAAATTTTCCATTTAGATTTTTATTTATTCTTTTATAATTGATTAATATATATATATATTTAAATAAGGGTTTACAAAGCATTTAACTTCCTTCTTTTATTTCTCTTATTATTGCTGACGTTTCGAGCGTTCGCTCATTTTCACAGCTGTTATCCCTATAGAATATAATTAAATGTGAAAAGAATGTTAATTTTTATATAGGGTTAACACCTGTGAAAATGAGCGAACGCTCGAAACGTCAGCAATAATAAAAGAAATAAAAGAATGTTAGGTTATGTTTTATGACTCATGCCCGGGCTTTAACTACGAGGTCATATCGCCTACTACCAGAGTGCTCTTTCGTCACTCTGGTGGACATGAGCCCGACTCTACTGTGGGAGTCCTAAATTTTGCCTACCCTAAATTTTTATTCATCTAGGGTAGGGGTCTTTAACGAGTACCTGACATCGTACAGGCTCGGGACCATCGCTTAACGTCCCATCCGAAGGACGGCGTGCTTAAGTTTATGTTACCTCCCAGATAAAATAAACTAAGGGCCTCGGTCGGGCTACGAACCCACGACCTTGAGCTCAGAAGTCAAGCACGCATACCACTGAGCTACCGGCGCCTTCTAAAATAAAAGAATTAAGTTAAGTGCTGTGTGAACCCTTATTTAATGTAACAACGCTTCCTCAACACATACAAAGATGCATATACTTATTTTTTTAATTTATTTTATATATTGTTATAGTTACATTTTTTTTCTTTTCTATATATCGCACAATGGGACCTGATGAAGGGTCCCGAAACATCGTTGTGATAAAGACACTTCCGGAAGAGTTTAAAAAAAATAGTTATCTTAATTTTTATTAATTTGAAAAATGTATCTACTTATTATAAATATATCTATGTATTAATATTTTTTTGTACTCATATATTTTCAAGTATTTATTTATTCAGTTTTTTAAAATTTCATTTTACTTTTTTTAATAGTTTTGTTATTACTAATCATACGTGTATTAAACTCAAGCAGTATTATGTATTGGTATAACGGAAATAAAATTATTATTATTATTATAACTAGCATATTATTACTGATCTCGCTCATCTGATTAACTTGCACATCGGTATCTCACCGTGAACGAAAGGTACCACAGCTAGTATATATGGTGATGTGATTGTTGGTAACAAGAAAAGGAACAGAGATAGAAATATCGACTATACCCGGTCCTGGTGAAGTTCTGACATATATTTCCTGTCGACCTGTTACTGTAACGTTAGATGACAGCCAATCAATTCTCTGTCCAAATGTCATTCTCAAAAGGTACAACTCTACCTTATACATTCTAACAACAAATTCTTGTAACAATTTATTTTCAAAAACCCTCGGGCGTTTGAAACCCGGCCGAAGCCATTAGGTTTCTTATTTGGGAGGTGAAAAAAAAAAAAAAAAAAAACTTTGAGCATGCCATCCATGGGATGGGACGTTAAACGATGGTTCCGAGCCTGTACAATACCAGGTGCTCGTTGAATCCTGACACATACTACTAGGTCAGGCAACAAAATATAATAATATCCATGGGATGGGACGTTAAACGATGGTTCCGAGCCTGTACAATACCAGGTACTCGTTGAATCCTGACACATACTACTAGGTCAGGCAACAAAATATAATAATATCCATGGGATGGGACGTTAAACGATGGTTCCGAGCCTGTACAATACCAGGTGCTCGTTGAATCCTGACACATACTACTAGGTCAGGCAACAAAATATAATAATTACAAAACACTTTATGACCTTAATGGAAATTTAATGAAAAATGAAAACTATTAAGAAAATAATAAAGTCGTCGGTGAATCAGCGGCTATGTACATCCTCAGGCAGTTGTTACTTGGATTTTTAGTTCAGCCTCTGATCCCCCCCTTCCCTTCGGCTGACTCCGCTGAAAATTAGTAGGTGTCGTCCTTATAGATTGTCCCGCATAAATCCGAGTGTTATACTTCCTTAAATGTTGTAAAAACTAATCTTGACGGATGAAATCATCGATATAGATCATTCCTCAGCACGAATTAATCGATTAATCAGAGGTTGTCGCTCAGTATCGATCATTTGTGCTAAACATCCTCATAATACATTTTGTGTTCATACATTCATCAAAACGGCCTTTTTGAATTGATCCCTCCTTTCATCCCCCCATTTCTTTCGGCTTTGAATTTACATATAAAATTTCGTGTCAATATATTCATTAAAATAGCCGTTATTAGAGTTCATGTGTTAAGCCTTCCCTTGGGCCGATATGGCTGAAAATCAAAGGTGTCGTCCTTGAAGAGCTTTGGATATACATATAAAATTTCGTGCCGATACATTCATTCTATCAGGAGTTATCGTGTTCATAGTCACACAATTTTTTTTTTTTAATATCTCAAAGTCGCAAAACTTGAAATTCCGTTGAAAACTCGATATCGAATTTTTGACGGATTACATAAATTCCCCTATACATCGTATAACTGGGGAAGTAACTGATAAAGGAAGCCTATTTTCATATATTCTTTGCCTAGGCAGGCATCCTACATTATCAAGTTTCAGGTAAAGTAATAGAACACAAAGTTACTGCCGAGTAACGCCAGGTAACCTGCTAGTTAATAATAAAATAGTATTATAAAAATAAATAAATAAATAGATCCGGATCCAAACGTTATGGAACTAAGGGAAAATGGAGTTGGCCTCATTAAAATGTATGAGAGGTAAGTTAAACAGGGCCCTCGACTGTCTTTTTCACCATCTTTTTCCCTTTTTTTAATGAATTTTTTAAAAACGAAATTCATTGCCACAATCTTCAAAATAAACCAATTACATTTTTTTAATCTAAATAGTACTTCTCTAAGTTAATGTGGGAATTAACTTTGGAGGGACTTTATAATTCTGGCTTCGTTTCTTATTAACCCACTTTGAGGATCTGGAAATCAAGTTAATTTATTTTCTTTACTAACTAGGATCGGAGAAATATTAAATCTCCAGTAGCTCATGTACACCAGAGTGACAAAAGAGAGTTCTGGTAGTAGGCGACATGATATAACTAACTGTTTATAGCACATTTCAGTAACTAGCCCACAACACATGCCTTGTACAACCACCATAACTATACTGAAGTCCCCATTCTTGGCAGACCATACCCAACCATCTATTGAACACAAAACAAAAATAACATTATAATTATAGCTTATTTACTCCTAAATATATAAATTAATACTATTATTTTCATACCTAAAAATATTAAGAATTATTAGTTTAAAAAGTTCAAAAATATACCTACATACATACAATATATTATAAATATACTTTAAAAAAAGATTTAAAAAAATAGTTCCTTTGAAAAAAGATATAATATATAATGCTAAAATGAATTAAATACAATTATATAAATATAAAATTATAAGTTAGTTAGTTATATATACTCACGACGAGGTCATATCGCCTAATACCAGAGCGCTCCGTCGTAAACATGAGCCCGGCTCTACTATGGGAGTCCTTAATTTTGCCTACCCTAAATTTTTATTCATCTAGAGTAGGGGGGGGGGGGGGGGGGGGGGGGGGGGTTCTTTAAAGAGTACCTGATATTGTACAGGCTCGGGACCATCGCTAAACGTCCCACCCGAAGAACCACCCAAATAAAATAAACTAAGGGCCTCTACTGGGTTACGAACCATCTTTAGCTCAGTAAGCAAGCACGCATACCACTGAGCTACCGGCGTCCTCTATACGAAGTACATATATATATATTCATGTAATAGGTCATAAATTCTATGCTGAGTTTTCAACGGAATTTCATGTTTTGAGACCAAATCCCAAACATGAGAAAAACGAAATTCTGTGGTCACGATAACGATGAATATATCGACATGAAATTTTATATTTCAATTCAAAACCCCATAAGAACAACCCCATCAAAACACCATAGGGGCGCAGGTAGCTCAGATGTAGCATGCTAACCTTTTGAGCTCAAGATTGCGTTTTTTTTGTTGTTTTTTTTACTTCCCTAGCTATACGAAGTATACGGGAAGTTCTGAAATCGTTCAAAAATTCGATATGGAATTTTCAATGGAATTTTATGTTTTCCCTATAAGTCCCCATCCCCCAAATTTGATTTTCTGGATACAAGTATTGAAATTTCATGGAAAACTCAACATTGAATTTATTCTAATTTCTGTACACTTAATTATTATTAATCCTGTCATAAAATGCAGTGCAATATATATAAAAAATAAATTACATTATAGAGGAAGCAAGTCAGCCCCAGGCCTGCTTCAGTTTGCCGCTAGAGGGCGTCCCTGGTTTTATAATTGAATTCTGTGCCAGCTTCCGGCCAAATCCAGTTAAAATGCAAAACATTTTTCATGCATGACTTCAGTTTAACTTCACTAACTGAAATTTAACGGTTCTGGACCTCCAGTGGTTATTTTCATTATCAATAAATAATTAAAATTTACTTTTCTAAAAAAATAAAAAATACTTTTTTGCTACCCCAACAGTACATATACGAAATACCAGTTAAGTGATGATACTAAAAATGATTGAAAATTAATAGGTTAGTTATTATGAGGTCGTACAGGCTCGGGACCATCGCTCAACTTCCCATCCGAAGGATGGCGTGCTCACTTTACACATTCAGGTTTTAGAGATACAGTCGAAAACTTGTTGATTAATTGGTGCAGGTGAATTACATTGCCGGTGATTCATCGAGAACTGTTTCCATTTTTTCCCACCCACTAAGAACTCTACAGTACAACGGCCTTCGATATTCTATTTTTTTATTTTTCCTAGTTCCCTAAAAGGGGAGCTACGCCATTGATTACAAAAGTAATCCGATTTCACTACAAAACCCTGAGGTTGGTCACGTAGATGAGGCCAAGGTTTACGACCTCTCATTCCTACCATAATTTATTTTTAGTAACTCAAAAACACTCCAATATTTATTGTAAATAATATAATTTTTTTAAATATATATTACTTCCCCAGCTTTAATACGAAGTATAGTGGAAGTTATGTAATAGGTCAGAAATTCGATGTTGAGTTTTTAACGGAATTTCATGTTTTTCGAACCCCTGATACCAATAATGAAAAAAAAAAAAGTCTGTGAACATGATAACTCTCGATCGAATGAAAGTATCGACACGAAATGTAATATGTTTACCTAGAATCCCATAATGATGACACCTATTGATTTTCAGCCAAATCAGTCAAAGGAAAGGGGGGGATTAGAGAGGGGGGGGGGGAAGGACAGGATTAGAGGGGGGGGGGGGAGGGGATTTAACACAAATACTCTAAAAACTGCTGTTGTATTGAATGTTATTATTGATGACATTCATTGGGGGGGGCTCAACTTAAAAACCACAATAACTACTGAAGTAATAAACATATCGACATGAAATTTTATATTTTAATTCAAAACAGTATAGGGACAGCACCTACTAATTTTTCACAAAATCGGACGAAGGGAAAGGAGCCATCAGAGGAGGGGGGCTCGAGATAAAAACTGTACTAAATTTATCGACATAAAATTTACTACGAGGATTCAGAAAGTCAACTATAGATTTATATACTAAACGGTTGATTGTACCAGTGATTCACCTAGGTACTTTTTTTTTTAAGTGATAAGAAATATTACCAATGATCGATAATTTAGAAAATAATCAAGTATGGAAATTTAGTAAATAATGGGAGAGGAGCAGGTGTTGGTCCTTGAGAATTAATATCTGATAAATAAACACCTTTTTAGTGAGTATATAACGATGAAAAAATCGTCGGGGAATCACAGGCAAAATACTCGCACAGCGCTTATTAATCAACTAAGTTTTCGCTCTCCCTCCATGCATAATAAAGGTATTGCAATAAAAAATAAAATAAATAAATACTATAGCCTAGAAGTATAGTGGAAGTTCTATAATCGGTCAGAAATTTGATGGTGAGTTTACATCGGAATTTCATGTTTTCCGACCCTTAATTATACCATTGAAAAAAAAAAAAAAAAAAAAAAAATCCTGCTTGCTTGTGAAACATTTAAAACTATAAGAACGACATCTACAGAATTTCAATGCAATTGGCCAAAGGACAGGGAGGTGGCTAGAGGAGGAACGTAACTCAAAAACAGTGGACGGTTGGTTTTCCTTCGTTTTTTTTCGAAAAGAGAGCACCTGACGACTAAAATGCACTGAATCTAAATTGAAGCCCGTACAATTTTACACAATTTTGGTTCTATTCATATTTTTTATACGATCAATAGTTTGGAAGATAAACTCATCTTTCACAACTCCATATATCCCTAGAGCGGTAAGACATACTTGTTATTTTCTACTAGCAAATGGTCAGTAAACGGCGCAGTTTTTGCAATATGACGGACGGAATTCAAGTCATATGTATATGTGTAGTGAGTCTTGAGTAACAATGCACATTTTTTTTTTTAAATTGTGGGCTCTATTTGATTTAAACAATTACCTTCCTGCTGCTCAAAAGAACTGCTATCATTTTGAACTTCATTGGAGCTTACCTGAAAAAAATAAGAAAATAACTAAATAAAAATATATTTAAAAAATTAAGAGGAAGCAGGTAAGTAGCCTACTGAGCTAAAGATCGTGGGTTCAAAACCTAGTTTTTTTTTCTCTGGGAGGTGAAAAAACCTTGAGCGAGAGGTCCTTCGAATGGGATGTTAAGCCATAGTCCCGAGCCTGTACGATGTAACGTTAAGTGAATAACCTATGTACGCAAAATTTAGGACTACCACAGTAGAGTCGGGTTCATATCCACCAGTGTCAAAAGAGCGCATTGGTAGTAGGCGATATGACTTCGTAGTTAATGTCCTGGCATCAGTCACAATAACTATAAAAATTAAAAAAAACTTATCTGCGCCTAGCACATGAAGCACTCTATGAAAAAATGTCCATCTGTCTGTGAACACGATAATTCCAAATAGAATGAAAGCATAGACACAACCTTTTATTCTAGAACCTTATAAGGACGACACCTATTGAATTTCAGCGAAATCGGCCGATAGGCAATTGGATTAGGGGGAGGCATAACACAAAAACTCCAATAACTGCCGTTGTAATGAATGTATCGACATGAAATATTTTAAATTCAAAACCCCGTAAGGATTATTAATTTTCCATAAAATCGGCCAAGGGGAAGGGGGAACAGAGGAGAGGACTCTACTTAAAAACCGTAACAGCATATGTGTGCTTGCTTACTGAGTTCAAGATCGTGGGTTCGAAACACGGGCGAGGCGCTTAGTTTACTTTATCTGGGAGGTAAAATAAACTTTAACACACCGTCTTTCGGATGGGACGTTGAGCGATGGCCCCGACCCTGTACGATGTCAGGAATCGTTAAAGACCTCTTATCCTAGGTGAATAAAAATTTAGGGTAGACAAAATTCCCACAGTAGAGTCGAGTGTGACGAAAGAGGGCTCTGGTAGTAGGCGATATGACCTCGGAGTTAACCACCTTCACTCCGAAACATAGAATTTCTCACCGATTACATAACTTCCTTTTTATTTGAATGTATTAACTGAGTAGATACAAGAAAATATTCATCAGAAAAAATCTATTTGAGTATTACAATATAGTTGCTAGCTATAAGGATATTTGTCTTGAAGCGAAGAAATGACGCCAGCGGCGAGTGTACCCAGCCTCCCGGCCACTTTGCGCACACCGCACTTGACACCCTCTTTGACGTCTTGCAGATCCGGAGCTTGCAGGTAGTAGCTGCCACTCTTCTGCTCCTCACGTCGGTTAAACAGTTCCGCTGAGGATATACTGGAAGAACCTTCAAAACGGGACAAATTCACCTGAGGATCATCCTTGTCCGAAGAGCCCTCCTGGAAGAACTGATCCGAAGAGATGGACTTGGCTGATCCAAACTTCTTCTGAGCTTCATCAAGTGGAGTACAAGGTGAAGATATGTTTTTATATTTTTTATTCTGATTGGATTTTTTTTTTGTCTCCTTTTCCGGATTGAAAATTCGTCTAGAACTCTCATGAACTCTAGACAAGGAACTTAAAGAATTACTAGTAATGCAACAATCGTACATGTCAAAATCTTCAAGCCAGGACTTTCTTGGATCCTTCTTTACTGAGCACCCCCCTCCCCCTTCACTTAACATCTGCATTGAGCACGTAGCAGAATGAGAATTGTTCAATTTAGGTCCTAGCTCAAATTTTTCCACATTTTTTTCTAAAACTGGTTTCTTGGGCTCATCATTTTTCGCCATGAAACTCTCACACAATTTAGTTTGAAATGTTAAAATATTATCTTTTAACATTTTTTCATTTCCTTTTTCCTCATCAATTTTCAATTTATCAACAAGTTCTTTTTCAAATTTGTCAAAATCTATGTCTATTTTTCGGGCACCAAGGCCCAAATGTTTTTTGTTACTCATCCCGGTTCGTTTTGTGATCATCGGCTTCTTTGATGCTGAAGGTGAAACTTCTTGCACTTTTTGCCCAAAATCCAACCCACTATTTTCTACAAATTTTTTCTCATGAAAACTAAATTCTAAACTACTATCTCCCAAAAGTCTAACACCATGGTTTCGAACAGATTCAATTGCAGCTTTGTACAAGTTATCTTTGTACACTTGTGCAGCATGTGAGGTATACTTATCTTGAGTGCATTTTGTAGTGCAATTTTTCAAATGAAAGAAGGTACTTGCATTTGCGTTTCCTCCCAGTTGCATTTGTCGGATCTGAAGCCAGGTCCAGTGCGTGTCAAGTCGGGTGGATCGAACAAAGCTCATATGGACCCCAAGTCCTCGATGGACGGCAGAACATTCAATACATATGAATACACCGTACGTCACACTTGCCCAAGTTGGATTTTTTGAAGAACAATCGAAACAAATCCTATTGGCTGACTGTGAACGAAGTTTTTCAAAAATTGTTTCTAAGTCATCCTTATTTGGACCACCGTCCATCATATTATTGTTAAACTAAATTAACTAACCATTTAGAAAATATATTTCATATGATAATTATTTTCATATGACAATCATATAGATGGGTGTGAATTTACAGAAGAAAAAAATGTATTTAAAAAACTAATTCTTCAAAAATATATGAACGAATATTGTATATTGCACAAAAACTGTTTCGGCATTACACCACAGTCAGCGAGGGCGCCGATAGCTCAGTAGTAGCGTGCTTGTCTCCTGAACTCAAAATCGCGGGTTCGGAACCCGGCCTAGACCCTCTAGTTTTATATCTGGGATAAGAAAAAACCTTAAGCACGCCATCCTTCAGATGAGACGTTAAGCCATAGTTCCGAGCCTGTACGATGTCGGAGGTACAAAGACACCTCCCTAACCAAGGTGAATAAAAATTTAGGATAGATAAAATTTAGGAATCCCATAGTAGATCTGATCGATCAAATAACTTCCCATATATTTCGTATGAGGGGGGGAAGTAAAAATGCATTCAGACATGTTATAAGGATTCACATTTTATGTTGGAATAAGGTATACAACATAAAATGCGACACCTTATGTTATATGGGAATTTTTTTATATATATATTTTTTTGGCCTTATGTACGATGCATATTAGCCATATCACTGTGTTACCTAGTTATTTACGACATCCATGGCCCCGGGAAGGAGTTCTATCTACGAAATAAAACTCACTACCGGACGGGATTCGAACCCGCAAACCAAGGTAAGACCATGCGACCCGCACGGCCTCCCAATAATTTTTTTAAATGTCTATTATTCATATTTCTTCCCAGCACCGAAATATACAATATAATAATATTTTGAATGAAATATAAGGTATATTTTTTAAATTATTTAAATAAATATATTATTTTATATACATAATTAAATTGACTGTACCTACTAACTAAATGAGGCTATTGTGTCAGTTGAGGGGGGCTGAAGGAGGGAAACTTTGAATAGCCCTCATCAAGTAGGCACAACTTATCGATCTATCGAGTCTCATCCCCTCGCCTTAAAACCACATTTAAATGACTTAACTTACCATGTCTGAAGTTGGGATCATATTTGATGATAGGCAATCGAGAAATTCGATGCAAAGTTTTCAACGGAAAACATGAAATTTCAGTGAAAACTCAACATAGAATTTCTGACCAACTACTTTAAAACTATTGGGGGGGGGGAAGTTGGGGGCTGTGTGGAGGAGAGGGCAGACTCGGGGAGGAGTGGGGGTAGGGTTCATGGCCTCTAAACACAGATGTGACGGACGACCTTGATGAGTAGGTCTGTTGGACATTGACATAGCTGCTAGCTAGCTGGTCATCCACCGTGTATATGTATATGTCGTTTTAAATGTACACATACATGTATGTATATGTCAAATAGTGTAACACGTCATTTCTTGAAAAGCCTCGTCATTTTACCAAACGCCGGCATATACTGAAATTTGACTGTCATTCAGTTACTGAATCAGCGTAACTGTTTCCAAGATTTTTCCTTCTTTATTTATTTATATAAATATATATTTTATATATAATATATATTTATTTATTTATATATATATATATTTGTTTTATTTACAAACAGATATTTACAACTGTATAAAAATAAATACAACAAGCAAGTGTGCGGGGAGAAATCACCCAGTGGTGATATTCCCTAGTCTCTGATTTCCTCTCACTTGTAACTAATCACTATCACTGTTCCTGCTAAGGAGGTCTCTAGGCCAGCCGACGTTGGGGAAGTGTGGCAGAATGGAGGGCACGGACTAGAGGATTATTATGGGAAACAATTTTAGTTATTTTTTTATTTTTTGGTTTGACCTTTGATGCAAACTATGTGTAACGTTTTGTAAGTTGGTCTAAAAAAATAAATGGATTAATTAATTATGATTCATGCCTGGGCTGTCACTTTTAATTAAAAATTAATGTCTTTTAAGGATTTTCATGAAATTTCATAAACATCTTTCTTTATAAGCCCTGTTCAAACGTAGATACGATATGGCATATCCAAATTTTGAACGGAATAATGAAACCTTCAACTGTTTGAGGTTAATGCTTGGCACCAAAAATGTATCAAATCAAATTTCCAACATTTGATCATATTATGTATATATCGTATTATATATATGACGTATCTATATATTTGGGGGCGGTAGCAGTAGCAGTACTAATATGGGCTTTCGAGTTTTGAATTGAACATTCAATACAACATTTTTTTAAAGGTCTTACTTACATAGAGAATTTGAGGCATCAGAAACCCCAAAATCATTGAAAGTTACTAACCTGGGTAGATAATGTTACTTTCGAGTTTTGAATAGAACATTGTTTTAAAGGTCTTATTACTTACATAGAGACCTTGAGGCATCAGAAACCCGAAAATCATTGAAAGTTACTAACCTGGGTAGATAATGTTACTTTCGAGTTTTGAATAGAACATTGTTTTAAAGGTCTTATTACTTACATAGAGACCTTGAGGCATCAGAAACCCGAAAATCATTGAAAGTTACTAACCTGGGTAGATAATGTTACTTTCGAGTTTTGAATTGAACATTGTTTTAAAGGTCTTATTACTTACATAGAGACCTTGAGGCATCAGAAACCCGAAAATCATTGAAAGTTACTAACCTGGGTAGATAATGTTACTTTCGAGTTTTGAATTGAACATTGTTTTAAAGGTCTTATTACTTACATAGAGACCTTGAGGCATCAGAAACCCGAAAATCATTGAAAGTTACTAACCTGGGTAGATAATGTTACTTTCGAGTTTTGAATTGAACATTGTTTTAAAGGTCTTATTACTTACATAGAGACCTTGAGGCATCAGAAACCCGAAAATCATTGAAAGTTACTAACCTGGGTAGATAATGTTACTTTCGAGTTTTGAATTGAACATTGTTTTAAAGGTCTTACTTACATAGAGACCTTGAGGCATCAGAAACCTCAAAATCATTGAAAGTTACTAACCTGGACAGATAATGTTACTAATCCGCTGGTTTTCAGCACATATCTAAAATCATATAACTCAAACATAAGCTCTGTAAACCTACAGAACCCTTCTGTCTTGTAGCCAATAGATACAGTTTAGGAGACACTTTCCGAATGCCGTCAGAGATGAAGGGTATCCAACAGGTTTGTCTCTATAATCCCCCTCTTGTTCTTAAGCCGCTTTAAAGGATGTACGAACGTTATTTAATATATATCTGTAGCTAATTAAGCACATACTCGTACAAATCCCATCTCAGATATAATACACAGAATTAATTTTACTGTGAAAATAGGAGGAAAACGTGGGTATTCTTGGTAACAAGAGTACAAATCGATAGAAGACAGACTACTGACTATATTTAGACTACTGTAATTATTTTCTGAAATACATTATTGGGTTTCTATTAAGTCGTCCGGAAAAATGAGTTTTTTTGGGGGGTTACATTTTTAAAAAATACGATAAAAAATTTGAAATACAATAGTTTCCATAATTTGAGTAACTGTGACTATCTCGGATTATTTGGAAAACTACTGTTAAAACAAAAATCAACAATGAATCACGGGTAATGTAGGTACATCCCCAGTACGAATGAATCAATTAAGATTTCGTTTGGGTTCAAAATAAATAATTGACTTACATCGACGTCTCTGAATCCTCCGTAAATTTTGTGATGGTATATTCATTACAACGGCAGTTATTAGGTTTTTTTTTTAAACGATCCCCCCTCCCTCTGATCCAACCCCTTTCTCTTCGGCTGATTTAGCTGAAAATCAATAGTTTCTTTCCTAAGTTGAGGAACGCGGACATATTGTGGAAACTTGTAATAAATGAATAAAACAAACTTATTTTTTGAAATATTGTCTATTCCACTAAAGAATAATACATATAACTACCGGTTTCGGCTTTATACCATCATCAGGTCTAGTTATGAACTAAGTCAGTTTGCAGAGAGCGACCCTTCAAATACATCTCAGGTCAAAGGGTGCTATTAAAACTTGGGCTACTTAATAGCTTAGAGCAATTAGAAATAAATAAAGCTACCAAAAGGAACATTTGCATGAATGACCAAATTTATTTCAACTATTCCCCTTTGTTAACACCCTGATTCAGTTCTGTTTCCACATATATGTTTGTATTATCTGTTATTAATATTTGGTTCCACATATATGTTTCAAGTTATCTAAATCTTAATATTATTATTAATTTTATTTCTATTTTTTATTATTTACTTGTATTTGTACTTATTTATTTGTTATTTTCCCCGTATTAGTCTAGTGATATTGTTTTATGTAAATTTAGAACTAGGTTTTGTTAAGAAATATTTCATGAGTTAGCTAACGGTACAGCCGGGGGACTCCCAAGTTTTAATAGCACCCTTTGACCTGAGTTGTATTTGAAGGGTCGCTCTCTGCAAATGACTTAGTTCATAACTAGACCTGATGATGGTATAAAGCCGAAACCGGTAGTTATATGTATATATATCTTTAGTGGAACAGACAATAGTTTCTTTCATTATATCGGAAGTTAAGGTGAGAATCATACAGAGACATATTTTATTAACTTCCCAGCATATAGGGAAGTTATTGTAATGGGTCCAAAAATAGAAATCAACATTTTCATCATATTTTTATGTTTCAAGGTCATTACATTATTTTTACACTATTTTTGGAAAGAATTATGTGTGTGTGGTATATACGTGCGTGGTCAATATTTCCTGCACGATTTCTCGCGAATGAAAAATGATATCGACTCCGCTTTGATGCCGTGATGATAGAAGCGTATCAACGTAAATATGATCAGAAAGAAATTTTATGAAAACTCGGTTCAGCCGTTTTTTTGTTTAAGCAAAAATACTGCTAAAAAAGTAGATTTTAGGAATTCTTGAAAAAGATTTATCCCATCTAATTTGTTCTGGTGGCAATGTAGCATCCTTTAGAGCAAGATTGAAAAATAGGCTATATATATGGCGTCTGAAAATTTTGAACGGGAGGGGGGGTTATGAGAGGGGCTTTCTGACCCAATTTCATAACTTCCCCTATACTTCGTCTAGCTGGGGAAGTAATAAAAACATTATCCCCCCCCCCCCCCCCCCCCCCCCCCCCCCCCCCCCCCCCCCCGCCCACCATCTTCTCCTTTTCACCTCATCTGCTTTGCTACAAAAAATGTTTTCATAATGATTGAATAATTTGTTTCACATGGCTTCAAGTACTGTATAGGCTATTATACTGTTATTACTAAAAATAAATAAATTTAACCTAAAAGTTATCGCTGAACAGATTCAAAACATGAGCTTTTGTTGAAATATGTTCTGCTAATCTCCAGTGATGGTGTAACAGACATGAAAGCTAATAACCACTACTTGTATGGTCAATCTTTAATCTGAAACTTATAAAAATAAAATTAAAAATTAATTAATTTAGAAAAACTATATAAAAATAGATTCATCGCCATAAAGGTTGTGTTCTTTAGTGCAATAAATTGTTTTTATCTATTTATCTATCTAATAAACTTTTCACTATTAAAAAAAATAAATAAAAAAAAGTTACAAAAAGTACCGAAGATATAAACTTGATTTTAGTAGAGCGAATGAAAAAAAAAAAAAAAACATATTTTCCTACAAAATGTTTAAACCTTTTTTTTTTTACAAGCGTATTATTTGTCTTTGTCTTATTGCAATGAACAAAATTTAGAAATTCGAAAACAATCGACTTTTAACCTGGCCCCCGTAATTTTTCCGAAAATGATTAATTTAAAGGTTTCTTTGCAGATTGTTCTGAAATATAGGCTCGATAAAATCGAAGACCGGTCGAAGACTCAAAAATACGTAAAAACATGCGGACGCATCACTTGAATTTTTTTAAATATAAATTTTATTCCCATAGAACTAACGATAAGAAATGTTAAATTAATCCCGAAAGATAACACATATCTTGGAGTTTTCAATAAAAATATCATTATATATATAAATATATATTTTTTAAAATTTTAAGTTAATGGAGAATTATAACGCTTCGAAAAATATCATTTTCAGGAAACTTACTTTAAATTGCAGTGAAAATTTTGAAGACTCGATAAGATGAACTGGCAACTGCATTTCGCCAAACAACAATTGCATGTATGCAAAATATGGCTATAGACGATTATCAAAGTGCAAAAAAAAAAGAAAAAAAAAATTACTCCGACTGCGCAACCATAATTGGCGCGGCTAAGCATTTAGTATAACTTATAAGAAATAATTGCTTCGCGAAAAAGACATTCGAGCTAGATTATAAAAATTTCATTCATAAGAGATTTGATGATTAATGCTTTCTGTGCAACTGTTTGAGTGAGAATCTACTAGATTGCTAAAAAAATGTTCCCAAAGACTATTGAGCTTGCGCAGAAGCTATACTTGCATTGATGCGCGAGTCCTACGAGCAAGTTTGAATTTGAATCTATTCTACTTCCCCAACTATACGAAATATAGAATAAAACATGTAATCGATGCGATGGAAATTCGACGTTCAGTTTTCACTGGAATTTCATGTTTTCCGTTCGCTATAAAAAAAAAAAAAAATACAAGATGAGTTAGTAGCGTCATTGAATGATTGATTTCAGGAAGGGTGTGAGAAGAAAGAGGTCGTATTGTAACAATACTGATGAAACGAGGATGTGTATAGTACAATTTTTAAATTATTAATTAACTTGTCTATCATATGATAGAAAAGGACAATGGCAACACTGCGGCATATAACAGCACCGTTTTGAGATATCATTTATAAGTGTATTGACTTTCTTATTTGTTAACTTAGTAATAATTGAAATACGTAAATGAGAACTGTTTTACGTGACAACATAACATTGAACAATGAGAGAGTCAATACACTTATAAACGATATCTCAAAACGATGCTGTTATCCACTCCCCTCCAGGTTATCCCTTTTTATGCCGCAGCGTTATCAATGTCCTTTACTGTCCTTATGGGAAAGTTAAGTATAATAATAATAATGATTAAGGAGGCTGTGAGGAATGTTGGTGGGGGAAGCTGTGGAGGCGGGGCGGGTTGGGGTACCGTCCAGAACTGGTTCAGGGCTAATCTGTCTGCATTTAACGAAAGTAAAACTGTCTTGTCAACTTTTACTTTCAGACTTGGCAAAATGTATATACTGAAACTAGAAGAAACAAAATACATTTTCGATATTTACAAAATTAATTATATGTATATTTTATAATTGTTATTGACATTTTTTTCTCTCTATTTTCTATATTTCGCACATTGTGATCTGAGGAAGGGACGTAAGAAAGTTCCGAAATGACGTCATAAAAACGATACTTGCGGGAAGTTATCAACAATTATTATCTTAATTTCAATTAAATTAAAACATTTATCTACTCTATTTATTATATAGGTACTTCATTTATCTACTCTATTTATTATATAGGTACTTCATTTATCTACTCTATTTATTATATAGGTACTTCATTTATCTACTCTATTTATTATATAGGTACTTCATTTATCTACTTATATTTTTAAGTATTTATTTATTCACTTCATTTTATATTTCGACCAAAGGGAGGGGGGTATTGAGGTGGAAGCTTAACGCAAAAATCCCATTAATAGCCGATTTAAGGGATATATCGACATGAAATGTTACATATTTCTTGGTGGTGGGCAGTTGTAGTGGACTAACTTGTTGAATAAGTAATTAGATTTATCAGTCCAACATAATTTTTTATTATTTAAACCAGTGTCCAGCTGGTCCCTGATACTCGAACGTGTCCCTTGACCTCTTCTTTAGAAAGATTCACCACCTGAAGATGGCAAATTGCCGAAACTAGTTGTGGTTTAAATAATAAAAAAATATGTTGGACTGATAAATCTAATTACTTATTGAAATGTTATATTTAAATTCATAATATAATGATTGTATCAACACGAAATTTGATATTTAAATATAAGTATATGCCAAAGTAAATCGACCGTTTGTGCTAAAACTCAATTAAGTTGATATTTAACATTTTCGCAGAGAGATTGTGAAACACTTAATAAATGATAAAAAAAACACGAATGTTTTTTAATATTGTCTATTTCACAAGATACATAAAATAAATGGGAGTACATACTTTCGGTATTGCTACTATCTTCAGCCACGACTTAACAAATACAGTAGTTGTTAAGTCGTGGCTGAAGATGGTAGCAATACCGAAAGTACTCCCATATATTTTGAACTCCAACCCCTCGAGCAAGGCATCATCAAAGTTGTGAAGCAAGGCTACGTATAGCTCGACTTCGCCTAAAATATCACTTTTGGACGCTATCCACTTTTTGTACGCTGCATGGATGGACGTAAAGAAAGAAACAATTTTGAATTGTTTCAAGAAAGCTGGTGTTGGGAATTTTACAGGACAGCAAGAAACTGAAGAGGTAAGTTTTTTCTTACATATTTTTTATTGTAACTTCTTAACATTTTGTTTGGTCATAGATGAATGTTGGAAGTTGGCAAGATCTTTTAACAGAAGAAAGATTGCCCGAGTTAGAAGGATTTGACGACTTCGACAATGGTCTTGTGACCAATGAAGTTTTAAGCTCTGAGGCCCTAATCGATGAACATAAGACAGCATCAAAAGAGAGGGAAAATAGAGAAGAAGATGAAACAGAATCATCCATAATAACACAGAAGAAAATGATGGATGTTTTGGATACATTAAAGACGATTCGTACACTTTTTGTGTGCAATACGGAAGTAGAAGACGAAACTTTCAAAAATATCAATCAATTAGAAAACGCTGTTTTCAAAAAAGCTTAGTTTGTGTTAAATAAAAAAGAATAGATGAATATTTTAAGGCGGGGCCATCTAACAAGTAATATGTATAATGTATTTAACTAATTTCAATTATTTAATTAGTATGTACATAATTATATAATTTTTTTTTATTATACATACCAATATCCTGTTTATTTATTTATTTTTTAATTCTTCCTTTGTCTATCTATTTACATATTATATTTTGAAATAAATATTTTCCATTATTATCCGTTTTATTTTTTCCCGGCTATAGCGCTCTTTTTCTTCGGTCCCTAGAAGAGCGTTATAACGAAGTTTTACTGTATGTATTTGATTTACGTACTAATTAAAATGAGTCAAATATTGAGTTTTAGCACAAATCAATGAAATCAGGGGGTCGGAAAAAAACGAAATTCCGGTAAAAACGCGATATCAAATTTCTGACCGACTACTTAACTTTCTCTACACTTCGTCTAGCTGGGGAAATAATAAATCTATTTTAACAATTATAAGTTGAACTATTATTTTTATTCAACTTGTCGTTATCAAGAAAACTGTAAAACTGTTGCCATGGTAGATAATTTGACTGGACGATAACTCAGTATGTGTCTGTTATTGTACATAAATCTTTACTGTTATTTATGAATTCCTCCACAATTAATATTTATTTTATATCTTATCTAATATTTCAGAGTCTGAACAATGAGTTTAACAGAAAGAAAACAGTTATGATCAGTAATACAGTAATAGATATATACTTATTGACTACTGATAATACGTACTAAATACTTCAGATAATATATATGAAAAATATCACTTGAGGAAAAGTCAAACGTTTGAACACATAGCATATCTCGTAGTTTTGAGTATGAATAAAAGTTATTATTGCGAGCAGTAGAGTGGATAATAGGACAAACTATAAGGACAATAACTAAAAAAATGAAAATAAAAATGTCTGTAAAGTCATGAAGAAGCTATTGCTGAAGAAACCTGGAGGGCAGGATTGGTGTCTCAGAGTGAAAGTTATATGGCTGCATTTCTGTTCATTAATTGTCATTCTTCACTCAGCAGAGAGCGCAACGTCTCTCGATTTCATGAAGGTGCGATTGGAAGTTTCAGAAAACTGTGTGGTAAGAAGGACGGTGTCATCCAGCAAAGGTGGCTAGGAGTGGGTTGGGGCTGAAAGGAAAGTCAGCAGTGTATGCGGTATATATAGGATAGAACCAAGGACACCCGCAGAAGAATACGGTAGTATGTGTGAGGAAGGAAGCGCACGGTGCCAAACCCGGTCGAAAGCCAGCGCAACGTTCAGAAAGGCGCTCATTCCTGACTGTTGTGCTCAAAGGAAAAGAAGATGTGGTCCACAATTCGAAGAGCCTGCTAAACAGTAGAGTGATGTGTTAAATTGGTGGTTAGGGATGGCGTGTTCAGAAGCAAGGATTGGATATATCCTTTCAAGGATGAATTTTTCTACGATTTTTGGATCATGAATGAATAAACAGGCTTATTGGATAGGAGCTAGAGATAATGGGTGGCTTGGCCGGGCTTAGAAATTAGGCTTTACGGGGACGATTCCGAGCGATTTTTTCGTAGGTAGGGGACTGAATGAAGTGCATGGTCTCAAAAAGATGGAGGGGGTTTAGGTGGTAGTCAAGTTGAAGGGGGAATCGAGGAAGACTTTAACGTTCTAGTTACTAAACTTAGTTATTGCTCCCATACTAAATACCCTAGCTTTCTGAAAATTAGCTCAAAATATTCCTAGATTTAAAATGAATACATCGATACTAAATACAACGTACTTCCTTAAGGGTTTGTGAAATTATTAATTTATAAATTATATAAAGACTAAGATTTAAATGCACAGTACAAAATTGCAGTTTACCGAGACTTCGAATGCAGAAATAAATGCTTGTTCAAAGTCAACGATCAAAGTATTTGGCTTCAGATAAGGCTCCAACTCTTTTAATTTCTTAAGGACCTTTGTGTACAAACGAGATAATTTGTTAGGAGCTAAAACTATATGAGGGGCAAAACTTTACCATTACACACGCCATGAATTGAATATAATTGTAAAGAGAAAAACAAGTCATACGTATCAAACTAGGCATAAACATTCCATTTCGAACTAAGTGAGTCATGATAATTATTTTAACGACCAATATTAATAAATCGATATTACAGAATATGATATTTAAGTTTTAGATATTATACACCATGATATTTTTAAATTAGATATTTTGGATTAGATATATAGGTGTGATACCTTGAAAAACGTACCTTAACACAATTCGTCAAATTAAAGAACACTTATTTTTTTGTCCTTTTCAAGACGTTTAAAACTATTTTTGCTACTCAATATTTCAAGTACAAAAAGTCTAGTGTCCCCTCCTTCTACAGAAGCCCCAGTAAGTAGCCCAACACTATTTTCCTAGACTTAGAGAACACTATAACCTATATAAATGTGCCTTGAGACTATGATAGGCTAGACTAGCGACAGGAAGAAACTCATTATTACCACCCAGATTAAGATTAATGGATATCTATCTCTCTCACATCTTTCCGCATAGGTTTTTTTTACTTCGCCAGCTAAAGGTATAGAGGAAATTATGTAATTGGTCAGAAATTCTGTTTCCGATCCCCTAAAAATTAAAAAAAAAAAAAAAAAAAAATTCCTGTCGGTCTTTTATATGCATATCCAAACCCCGGGACGATACCTTCCTTATTCCTCATTTTCAGCCCAATCGGCCAAATGGAAGGTGATGGGGGAGGGAGGGCTTAACTCAAAGACCCCAGTAACTACCGTGGTAACGAACATATCGACGCGAAATTTTAAATGTGTGTCCAAAATCGAAATCAGTCTAAAAGGTGCCTTAAATAACCGCTTTGGTGGACATGAACTAGATTCTACCATGGGAGTCCTAAATTTTGACTAACCTAAATTTTTATTCACCTAGGGTAGGGAGGGGTCTTTAAAGAGTACCTGACATCCTACGTGCTCTGGGCCATCGCCTAACGTCCCATCCGAAGGACGGCTTGCTCAAGGTTTTTTCACCTCACAGATAAAAAATCTAATAATCTCGGCCGCGTTTCAAACATGCGATTTTCAGTTCAGTAAGCAAGCACGCATACCACTGAGCTATAGGTGCCCCTTCCTATTACTTGTATGTATACATATTATAGAGTCTTATAGATACAATAGTATGTTTGTTGTATATAGTATCGCATATACTATTATAATTATCAATGTATTTCAAGTATCTTAAAGAGAGAAAAAGTGAGAAGTGTCTAAGTTTCTTAAAGTGTTCGTCATTCCTCCCGATACCGGCTCATGGTGTGGACCATACCATTATAAATATATCTGTGACACATGAAGAGAAAATATTCTTTCATGTTTTATTATATAGTCTTTCAAGTCTCTTCATTATCTATTTCTTCTGGTTCTTTTACATGGTGCATTTTTAGAGACTAAGTCCCCACAAGTGCAGTCGCCGCACTATGGTCATTATTTCCGTGGACAGTCACTTAATTAGATCAAAACTCTTAATGAATGAAAAATGAAACTAGATGAAATATAGTCGTTATTCTGGGACATACGTCTTCTAAGAATAACAACATAAGAAATAAACAAAAGACAACAACTATTAACTAATGAAAACAAAGGTCTCTGGGAATTGACTGAAGAACAATTGAACAAAGAGAAATAAACTATAAAAATAAAATAAATAAGAACAAAGTAAAAGTATAAAATACAATTTTTAAAAATAATATAAAAAAATTAGTAAGGAAAAGGGATGGAAACGTAGTTACACGAAGTTGCCTCAGATATAATGGATGGCTTGGGTACACCTAGGGAGGGACCTCTGAGAGTTCTACTGCGGGTGTACTAAATAGTGTCTACCCGGGGTTAATTAGGGGTCTTTAATGAGTATCTGACATCACAACGTCTCCAAAGGACGGGGTGCTCAAAGTTTTGTAATAGCACGTTACAGACGCCCTTACACAGGCCGCATCTACATAGCTTAATGGGATTGTTGATGTGTAAACATGTTAGCTCTCGGCAGGGGCTATGTCAGACCGTCAGAGCCTAAGTCTTCTTGATGTGCATGTGTAAGTGTGTGTGTATGTCTGCTGCGCACACACAACTACACACTTCTTTATCTGCGATGTCAGCTGTTTTTGAGCATTTCTCTTGTATTTTTACAACATTATTTATCATATTTACCGTTGTAGTGAATTTAAGTAAAATATAAATATTACGAATTATCTTTCGGTAAGAAACGTTTAGGTTAAGATGCTTCGATAGCTTAAATTTGTCACAATAAATAACATTTGTGGTAAAAGAAAATAATATAGCAGTGTAAATCTAAAAAAATATAATATATAGTATTTCAATATATTATTATATAATATTGTTATTAATAAATAATAATAATAAAAGTAAATGATAAAAATATCGATCAATAAATAATATATTTGTTGTCATATTATCACAACAAATAATATAATGTTATTACTCATTTCAGGAGATACCGAACAGCTTATTTCATTTTTAAATGACAAACTTGATCTACAAATTAATACGAATCGAAGAATTTCAACAACAAATTCGAAAACTACCATCGACGCTGTATTCTCGTGGTATTTAGAGACACTACAATGACAGTTGTATATATGCATCTTATTTTAGCTATCAAAAACCTATAATTTCATGTACAAAAGAAATTGAAGAAAAATAAATATGAAAGTTTAATTCCTCATACTACTTTTCATATTGTAACATTATAAAACAAATTTTTAAAACCTTGAGCATTCCGTCCTTCGGATGGGACGTTAAACGATGGTCCAGAGTCTGTGCGATGTCAGGTACTTGTTAAAGACCCCCTATCCTATCTTCTAGATAACTAAACCTGGCTAGACAAAATTGAGGATCCCACAGTAGAGTCGGGCTCATGTCCACCAGGGCGACAAAAGAACGCTCTGGTAGCAGGCGATATGACCTCGCAGTTAAAGCCCAACTAACTTATTTTCCAACTGAAATAAAATCTAACTTATTTTCCAACTGAGCAGATGAAATAAGTAAAAATCTATCCAGCAATTGAGGAAGATATTCATAGAAAGTAAGACGAAATCATAGGATTTAGCCTTGGAAATCTGAGGTTTGTTTATAGTTAGGAGGTAGGTACTGGAAAAGTAGGGATTTAAATGAATTAAGGGCGGGAGTATGGCGAATCTGGAGAGGGAGAGAGTTCCAGAGGGAGTTAGCCTGGGGATAAGGAAGGAGTTGTGGTAGGTTGTCCTGTGTCAAGGGGAGGAGGAACGAGATCTGGGAAAAATACGATTGGGTTGAATTTCATCAAAAAAAAAAACATTGAAAAATTGACACATTGCCAACCAGAATTCTCAGGATCAAAGTATAACAATTGTGGAGCTGGACATGAAGGGGAGGGGGGGGGGGGATTAAGATAAATCATGAGTTGGTTTTAAGCCTCCCTACTAGATTGTGTTGAGGTAATCAATATGAGCAACCTTCCTACCCTCATTGAGGCTATCCAATATTTAGCCCATTATCTGCAGCGGATCTGTCGAGAAAACATGAGCAGCTCGGAAACTTTACTACGCTGTCAGTGGGCTTTGGAGGAACTTGGAAGAAGTGTGATCAGGTCACACAGTGAAGGGTACCGTAAACGAATATTGCGTTAATGTATTAAATAATAAATTCTTTTAAAAAATAATTATAGTTGATAATGTACAATAAACAATATAATGCAATAAAACCAAAATTTTGAATCCTGGAGGGGGTAATCACGAGAAATAATGTTTCAAAATCAATAATAATAATAATTATGAGATATCACGCACTTACAGAATAATTTATAGTAGGTAGTAATATAAAATAACAGAGGGCGCTGGTAGATCAATGGTATGCGTGCTTGCTTACCAAGGCCTCAGTTTACTTCATCTGGGAAGTAAAATAAACTTAATGAGCACGCTGTCCTTCGGATGGGACGTTAAGCGATGATCCCGAGCCTGTACGATGTCAGGAACTCGTTAAAGTCCCCTACCCTAGGTGAATAAAATTTTCGGGAAGGAACTCATAGTAGAGTCGGGCTCATGTCCAACAGAGTGATGAAAGAGCGCTCTGCTAGTAGGCGATATGACCTCGTAGTTAAAGCCAGGGCATGAGTCATAATAACTATAAAATAACAAAAACAAG
Source organism: Aradus depressus (assembly GCA_963662175.1). NCBI lineage: Eukaryota > Metazoa > Arthropoda > Insecta > Hemiptera > Aradidae > Aradus > Aradus depressus. The sequence continues at coordinate 99,214,711 of OY759214.1, forward strand.
GCTATTTCCACTAGTAATAAATTTTTATTAAACTGGTTTTTACCCGTTAGTTAGGACATTATCACGTTAGATAGAAAAAAAAATTAGACTTTTAAAGTTAATATTCAAAACAGAACTAGGTTTAACCTTAGAATAACCAGTTGGTAATAACAATAACCGTAGCGGTTAGAACGATGTAAAATTAACAGAACTATCAACGACAATGTGCTTATTGATCAACTAAGTTCAACATCTCCTAATATAAGTCTTTCACAGGAACTTCTCAAATAAAACAGTCGTCGGTGAATCATCGGTTATGTAGGTACTTCCCCAGAACGAATTAATCAAGTACGTTTTGGCTCTCCCTCAAAAGTCAATCAATCGACACTTTGGGCTAAATTCAATATATGATTAATTAATAAATTTATACTTATAATAATATATTAACTCATAATTATCACCGGTAATTATTGGGATTTTTGAGTTGAGCCCGCCCTCTGATCCCCCCAACACCTTCGACTGATTCCGTTCAAAATTAATAGGTGTCGTCCTTATAGGGCTTTGAATATACATATAAAATTTCGTGTGGATACATTCATTCTATCGGGAGTTATCGTGTTCACATAGTTTTTTTTTTTTTTTTTTTTAATTTTTTGGAATCAGAAGGTCGGCAAACAGGAAATTTCGTTGAAAACTCCGCATCCAATTTCTGACCGATTAGATAACTTTGTCTATACCTCTTATAGCATCCTTAATGGATCCTAGATGCACAAATAAAATTTCATGTCGTGTGATGTACACTACGGAACATTTTTTTAATGAATATTTTAATGAAAAGAGGTAATTTTTTTTTATTATAATCTAATATCATATATATATTAGATATATATCAAGGAGTTTGAGAAACAAAACAAGAAAACATATAAAAAACAGCTGTGAAATAGTGTTAAATGTAATGGAGTCGTGAGCTAGCTCTAAAACGGTGCATGTGGTTTTGATATGTTTTAAATAAAAATGAAGTTGAACAATTAGATGAAAGTTGACTGGGGTGGAATTAAAGTGTGAAGAGTTGACGGGGTCTGGTTTTTGTGGTAGAGGCGTCGAGAAGGTACAATTAATAATATATATTTTCAATATGCCCAAATAAAAAAAGAAATAGTTTTTTAAGTATTAATTTAATGTTTTTGTGCCATTGTAAATTTTTGTTTTGTTTGTTCAAATAAGTTTTTTTTTTAAATTTAAATATGTAAATATAGATAATAACCCAATTATTTGTCCTCTTCAAATTCTATTCTATTCATCTTCCCTGTTGTCCCAGTAGTATCATTTGAAAAACCTTTGGATTAGAAATTAATATTATTTAAAATTATTTAAAAATTGGTATCTCTTTGTGAATCCAAGTGTAAAGTTTGTTTAATTGAATTTTTTTTTGTTGTATACGTGTACTTTCTTAAAAATTGCACGTCTTAAATTATTGATAATATTTTTTTAGGGCAATTTTCGGCAAACTACTGTAGAAATCAAAATTTAAATAAAGAAAAGAGATCAAATTTCTACAGGAAATGTGGTAGCAAACAAGTTTTTATCACAGTCGATTCATTATATTATTAGGATATTTCTGATCCGCCTTTGCTTCAGCCGATGTGTCTGAAAATCGATTTCTGACCTTCTTATAATCTTCTAGATACATATTAAAACATCCCTTCTACCAGTTTTTTTTTTTTTTTTTTTTGCCTTATGGTTGATGGAGTTATCATGCTGACAGACACATACGACTCGTACACGTATCTGATTTTGTTTTATTTTTCTATCATAAAATTCTGCTGAAAAAACAACTTGGAATTTTATGACGATTAACCTAACTTCCCTTGTACGATAAAAAAAAATGTGTTATCGGAATACTACGGAGTAATTGTTTATGTTTTTTTCTTAATTTTAATTTTACTTTTTATTTTGATCACTTCATATATCCCGTAATATTTTTATGAATAATGTTTATTTAAGATTAAAAATATGAAATAAATATAAAGTCAAATAAGAAAACCAAAATAGAAGGAACAGACATGCCAAGTTGCATGACTAGAAGATTTGAAAACAGTTCCAATAAATCTTTACCGTCCGGGTATCGTACAGAACCAATAATTGTTGAATAATTTGAAATATCTTTAATAAGAAAAGAAATTAATGAAAAGTTTTGGGTGAATTGTCGGTGATTGTAATCTCGTGTCGATACATTGGCAATTATTAGGATTTAGAGATCCACATTTGGCCGATTCCGCTGAAAATTATTAGTTGTCGTCCTTATGGGATTTTAAATTTACATATGACATTTCGTGTCGATACATTCATTAAAACGGAAGTTATTAGAGTTTTTGTGATTGAGCCCCCCCCCTTTTTTTTCTTTGGTCGATTTGTCTGAGAATCAACAGGTATGGATATGGGTGTCTGGTTACCCATATAAATTGTTTTTATTTTTTGAAATTACTCTTGGAGAACGAACATGAAATCCAGTGGAAACTGAACAATTGAATTTCTGACCGATTACACAACTTCCACCATACTTCGTATAGCTGGTGAAGTAAAAAGTAGAAATGTCTATTAATAAAGTAAGTTTTCTCTCTCCCGCTAATCTTGCCTTCTAAGCCTGACTTGGCTGAAAGTTATTAGGTGTCTTATATATAAATTTCATGTTAAAATGTGATTCGTAAGCTTTTTTCAATTTTGGATTCAGCTGACCACAAAAAATTAAATTCTGCTGAAAACTGAACATCGAATTTTTTAAACTATACCTTTGTGAATAAAGCTAAGTAAAGAAAAAATGTACTAGCAGGTTACCCTCCGCCCTGTGCCCGGGAATAACTGTATTCAGTACTAATAGGCTCAATATGAGCGATTGATTACTTACACGTAACCACGAGAAACTAGAAACGTAGTTGATAATATTATGGATTATAATCTCTCATGGATACAAAAGTTTCAACCCAAAACGATATTATAATACTTATTGTTAGTACATGTATTTTGAAAATAATTCGTTCATAAGTTACACTAATAACATTACTTACAATGCGAGGATCAGATCGTTTCCATTCGATGCGCACGGCTGATTTTGTCCCTTCAGCCACATAATTATAGTGTTAACGAACAAAAAAATTAATCAAGGTGCTACTATTTAAAAAAATATTATTTTATGTTTTATTTTCGAATTAAAATTATATATACACAAAAGCACGCCGTCCTTCGGATGGGACGTTAAGCGATGGTCCCAAGCCTGTTCTATGTCAGGTAGGTACTCGTTAAAGACCCCAGCCCTAGGTGAATAAAAATTTAGGGTAGGCAAAATTTAGGACTCCCACAGTAGAGTGCTATGTCCACCAGAGTGAAGAAAGTGCGTTCTGGTAGTAGGCGACATGACCTCGTAGTTAAAGCCCGGGCATGAGTCATAAAACCTAACCTAACCTATATATATTTTTATATTATTATATTGATGTAATGTATGTATTTGTTCAATTCGTGCTCGGGAACTACTATATTTCTACTCTCCGGACGCCCACTACCAGTACCACTATAATACTGAATCATAATGGATTTAGGAAACCAAAGAGACTATAATAATTTAGACAACATTCACCTGGAGCAAGGTTAGTTAAGTGTGTGTGACTTGTCTTCAAGGATTCTCTATAATAACTTTATTATATAACAATATAAGGTCAAACTGTTATTTTACAAATACTTTATCAACAAATACAATGAGCTGATTTTCTTCATCAAAATTTTATGGATAGTGAAAAACTTGTCGGTGAATCACCGGCGTATGTACTTCCCCAGAACTAAGTAATCAATTAACATTTCGCTCCCCTAATATTCAATAGTTGATTTACATATGGGCTCTTAAATAATCATAATACATTTTGTGTCGATATCTTCATTACATCGGCAGAGATTCGGGGGTTCTAGAATTGAGCCCCTTCCCCTGAACCCCCCTTCACTTTGGCCCATTTCGCTGAAAATTAATACGTGTCGTCCTTATGGGGTTGTTACCTTAAATATGAACATTTATGTCGATATCTTCATTACATCGGAAAATATTGGTGTTTTTGAGTTGAGATTCCCTTCTGATTCCCCCTTCCCTTTGGCCGATATCGCTGAAAATTAATACGAGTCGTCCTTATGGGGTTGTTACCTTAAATATGAAAATTTATGTCAATATCTTCATTACATCGTAAAATATTGGGGGTTTTTGAGTTGAGATCCCCTTCTGAGTCCCCCCTTCCTTTGGCCGTTTCGCTGAAAATTAATACATGTCGTCCTTATGGGGTTGTTAGCTTAAATATGAAAATTTATGTCGATATCTTCATTACATCGGAAAGTATTGGGGTTTTTGAGTTGAGATCCCCTTCTGATTCCCACTTTCCCTTTGGCCGATTTCGCTGAAAATTTTGTCGTCCTTAAGGGGTTTTGAATTTATAAATAAAATTGTGTCGATATATTCATTTAAACGGCAGTTATTTGTGTAATGCCTCCCCCAAATCCTCCCCTTCCATTTGGCTGATTTCTCTGAAAATTTCGTATCAATACATTCATTCTATCGGCAATTATTAAGGTTTTTGGGTCAGTAAAGTCTCCCCCCCCCCCCCCCCCCCCCCCTGAATAACCCTTCCCATCTGTCGATTTCGCTGAAAATCAATGTGTTGTCCTTAGAGGATACTAGAAACACATACAAAATTCGATAGTGGAGGATAAGAGTCATACGCAGACAGATTTTTTCTTTTTTGAATCAGGATCGTAAAATATGAAATTTTGAAAATTCCGAATCGAATTTCTGACCTATTACATACCTTCCCCTATACTTCGTATAGCTGGAAAATAAAGAATATATCTGGGTTAGGTATGGCTAAGGCTAAGGCAAGCAATTATGAAAGAATTGCATATCTGATACTCCTTTCACCAAAGAATACAAATTGAAAATTGTCTAAATTTGCATACACTTCGATAATGAATGTATTCAGTGAATATAAGAACGATAGTTAGTTATTATGACAAGCCCGGGCTTTTAACTATAAGGTCATATCGCCTACTACCAGAGCGCTCTTTCATCAAGCAGGTGGACATTAGCCTGTCTCTACTATGGGAGTCCTAAATTTTTATTCACCTGAGGTCGTTAACGAATATATGACATCATACAGGCTCGGGACAATAGCTTAACGTCCCTTCCGAAGGACGACGAGCTGAAGTTTATTTTAAATTGCCAAAAAATTAAATTTCAATTTAAAGAACAATACTTTTGAATATTTAAGAATAAAGAGGATATTTCTTGGACAATTAACAGGCAAATTATTATTTTCTTAAATTTGAAACCAAAATAAAAATAGTTACTTTACCAAATTTGTTTCCACTGTAGGCAGTCTAACGAAAGTCTAAATACTAACCTGAAACAAATAAATAATTATAATATTAAAATTAAAATAAATGAAATAAATTTATAAAAAATATTTGTAATGTAGCACTACAGGCCATTCTTATACCAACCACGCTTTTTCTTGATTTTTATAATTTTTCATAAAAACTACTAGTAATAAAAAAATATTTTACAAATCGTTGCTATGCGGTACAATTCAAACATTATTTTGAAATTTATTTTTTTATTTTTTTTAGGGGGCGCCGGTAGCTTAGTGGCATGCATGCTTGTCTTCTGAGCTCAAGAATGTAGGTTCGAAACCCGACCGAGGCCCTTAGTTTATTTTATCTGGGAGGTAAAATAAACATAGGCACGCCGTCCTTAAGCGATGGTCCCGAGTCTGTACGATGTCAGGTACTCGTTAAAGACCCCTGCCCTAGATGAATAAAAAATTTAGGGAAGGCAAAATTTAGGACTCCCACAGTAGAGTCGAGCTCATGTCCACTAGAGTGATGAAAGAGCACTCTGGTAGTAGGCGATATGACCTCGTAGTTAAAGCCCGGGCATGAGTCATAAAATCTAATCTTGAAATTTATTTTTAATTTTATGGGGCCCTATAACTACGATCCTATCTCAAATCTGAGGACTTATTATAGATTGGAAATTTTATAAAGAACATTTTTGGTAAGAATCAATTTTTCCGATAGGACTAACCATTTTCATGTGAATTTAAAAAAAAAACTTCTAACAATATGCATTTCAAAATTAAATTTCAGGACGGTTCACGGCATATACATATCTCAAAGGGACAATCTGCGAAAAATCATATTTCACATAATACGAGTTACGTAGTTTAGTATTCTCTACAACTTTTACTTGAAACGATTTTTGATTAGGTCATAAACTTAAGCGTTCTCTTGGACTATTTCGGCCAAAATCTAATCACCTCTTCATTTCAAATTTTAAGGAATATAGTTACAATCGTTTTCGCGGTAGAGCGCTCACAACTTTCCTGTCCCATACACACACACACATATCACAGCGAAAATTGTCAAAACGTATTCAGACCCCATTGAAACTGAAACTGCATTGAAACCAGTTCCTTATAATATACTTATAAAATATAGGAGTGTCAGAGCTGCCATGATATTGTTGGGCCAAGATTAGGCTGCCCACTGAGATTTTTTCAACAACGAGAATTTATCGTTAAACGCGGGTAGTTAGTTATTGTGACTCATGCTTGGGCTTTAACTACGAGAGGTCATATTGCACACTACCAGAGCGCTCTTTTGTTGCTCTGCTAGACATGAACCCGACTCTACAGTGGGAACCTTGCCTATCTAGGTTCATTCACCTAGGGCAGGAGACTTTAACAAATACCTGAAATCGCACAGGCCAACGGCGCTCTCAAACAAAGACCCTTGCTGTTTGTTTGCTGCAAGATTTTGTTTTTCGGTGATTATTCCTCCGTGGTATGTTCGATTCCAGATTTTTTTTGTAGTAAACCATCGTCACCGTGTCCACTACCATCGTGGTAAATTTCAATGTGATCGGTGAAGGCGTTTAGGAGGAGTTCGAGTACAACGAAATACATGAGTCGCCTAAGAAAGAGCTTCGTAAACTCAGCTCAATTATCGTTGTAATGAATGCATTTACACGAAAATGTAATTTTTCAGACAAAACGAACGCAGGAAAGGGAGAGTTAGAAAAAAGGCTAATCACAAAAACTCTAATAACTGACGTTATAATGAATATATCAACGCAAAATTTGGTATGTAGATTCAGAAGCCACTATGTAAAATAAATATTTAATTTTAGCTCAAACGGTCAATTGGCTTTGGAGGGAGAGCGGTAGAAGGTAATTCACAGCTCTTCAGGGAGCTTGTCAAGTTATTTAACGATTCTTTAATGGTTACTTACTTATAGTTTTACAGCCAGAAATATTTTCCCTAACCCTTAGAAAGGCTTCAGATGAAAAGAAAGATTACTGTGGGAAGTTCAAAACGGGGTTTAACTACATCAATTGATGTAGGGCAGCGATAGGCTTTAATTGAAAAAAAAAAATTAATTGGTCTATTTAATTTTAATCGAACATTTGTGAAGAATTTAGCCTTTAAAAGAAACTGGAAATTACATTTAGTTATTCACATGAAGAAAAAAAAAAAAAATTGTAGTTGAATCACCGGCATTGTACTTCCCCAAAAAGAGTTTGCTCTCCCTCTAAATCCAATCGATTTGAACGACAAATCAATAATTGATTTACTCAGGGACTTCTGAATCCTCATAGTACATTTCGTGTCGGTACATTCATTTCATCAGGAGATTTTAAGCTTTTTTGTGTTGTGTCGGCCAAAGGGGATTAGAGTAGGGGGCTCAACACAAAAACTGCCGATGTATTGAATATATCAACACAAAATATAGTACGACGATTCCGAAGATAAGTTTTTGAGGGAGAGCGAAAACTTCCGGTGAAAACTCAACTTTCTGACCGATTACATAACTTCTCATGTCCTGAAAGTTATGTAATCCGGCAAAAAACAATGCGTAATTTTCAACGGAATTTAATGAACGATGACACCTATTGATTTTCAGCCAAATTGACCAAAGGGAAAATCGGGATTAGAAGGAAGGCATAAGGGAAAATCGGGATTAGAAGGAAGGCATAACACAAAAATGTAATAACTGCCGATAGAATGCATGCATCGACACAAAATTTCATGTGTGAATTCAAAACCTCATAAGGACGACACTTATTAATTTTAAGCGGAATCGTCAAAAGAGAAGTGAGGATCAGAGGGGATCTCTACTGAAAAACCCTAATAACTGCCGATGTAATGAATTCATCGACACAAAATTTAGATTGAGGATTTAGGAGCCCCTATGTAAGTGAACTGTTAAATATTAGCGCAAACGTTTGATTAATTCGTTATGGGTAATTCACCGACTACTTTTTATCTTGCAGAAAAAAAAAAAAAAAAAAAAAAACAGTACGCCGTCCTTTGGATGGGACGTTAAGCGATGGCCCCTAGCCTCTGCGATATCCGGAACGCATACACTTCTACTAATATAAAGGGAATAATGTACGTGGGGTTGAAAGATATAGGAGGCGGTGTAATTATTTATTCTGAAAGTAATAAAGAGACAGGTGAGGCGGGGTTTGTGAGACAGCTGTGTTTCAATACTATAAAGACAGATGTAGCACTCATCATAGTCAGCAACACAAACAGTACAACACAAATACAATTAAACAACACTATCTCCTCTTCTAATTGGTAGTTAAATAAATGTTAATTCCATCAAGCATGTTGGTGGCTGAGTGGTTAGAGTGAATGGCTACTAACCACAAGTGCACAGGTTCCAGTTCTCAAAATGGCCTTAAGGAATATCTGACGGCTGTTGAATAGAGTGCAACAAGAAAAAAACCGGAATAATGATAACCCTAAAAATCTCACAAATCAAGATTAGAGAATAAATCAAATTTTCTCAACTTTAAAATTGGCATTAAAACGAAATAATGTAGTTAGTTATTATATCTATCTATCCCTATTGTTATGGTTTAACTTTAATACATTTAGTTAGTTGGTTAGTTGCTCATGCCCGGACTTTAACAGCAAGGTCAGCGCTCTTTCTCTGGTGAACATGAGCCCGACTCTACTATAGAAGTTCTAAATTTCGTTTTCAGGCTCAGGACTATATAGAGAACGGCAAGCTTAGGTTTTTTTACCTCCTAGATAAAATAAACTAAGGCCGGGTTTCGAACCCGCGATCTTGAGCTCAGTAAGCATGCACGCATACCATTGATACCTACTAGTAATACTAGCAGTAATTACCCAGCGTTGGCCGGAGAACTTCGAATTTTTCTCATATTACCTCTCATGCGAATCCTAGGCAATTCTTCAACAGTACATTCATATTTTTGCAATTTTCAATCACATTCTCACATGGAAATAAGGCCTTCAAATCCCGGAAAAAGGGAATGTTGTTTTTTGCTATAAATAAAATTTTATGCTAAGCAGCGGTGGTCATCATGGCAACTAATTGCGAGATGGTGAACACCCTTGCTAGTATTTGTCATGCAGTGGACCGTACTTAGGACGCCTGGGCACCACAGCTAGTACGTACTTAGGAACGCAGGGCACCACAGCTAGAACATACATAGAAACGCAGTGCACCATAGCTAGTATTTGCCTTGCAACGGCGGACCCCACAGCTAGTACGAAACGTAAGGGTGTCTACCTTCCCAACCTGTGATCCTGAGCACAGAAGGCAAGCACGCTACCCCTGAGACACCAGTAGCAAGCACCCCCTCATCACAACTATTGATTGCTAGCGAAATTGTCCAAAGGGGAAGAAAGGGATTATAAAGACTGTGACAAAGGGTGGGGGGGGGGGGGGGGGGAAGAGAGAGAGAGAGGGGGGGGAGGGGGGGTCGAAAAGTAATAAAACTTAAAGTTTTTATAATTTCCTTCGTAATTTTGTTGGCTAGAAATCGGTATTCACAACTGTGTAAATAATATATACAGTTAGCAAATTTGCTAAAAGTGTAAAAAATGGCGTTGTCACAATGTCAAGAGGGGAGAAGTCACCCAATGGTGACACTTCCTAAACACTGAGTTGCACTCATTTTATAAATCACTGTCACTGTTGCCACTGAGGAGGTCTCCAGGCCAATGGCGCTTAAGGCGTGGGGAAATGTGGCAGAATGGAGGGCACGGACTAGAGCATTACTGTGGGAAAATAAATGTTTGTACCTGAATTTAGCTACTTGGGTGACGAGGGAAATACTGAGGTCAGTGTCGATTGTTGGAAACATAGTAGGGAGCATTGGCTATTGTAAGAAGGATTTTGGATGCGCTGGAAGCCTTAGCAGAATCCCAGGGTTCATACATAAGTCGTTTTGTTTTCAAAGTTAATTTGGATCTTTTGTTTAGTAGTCTTAGTAACAGTTTATATCGTCTGTACATTTCTTGTCATTTCAGTCTCGTGTGAGTTTGTCGAGTATGAGGCCTAGAGAGAGGACCGTTTTTTAAAGAGATGGGATTGTTGTTAAAGTACACTGGAGGGCAGGTATATTTTCGACGAAGGGTGAAGACAATGTGAACTGACTTCTTGTCGTTCACCTTCACTCTCCACTTTTTGTACCAGGACTGAAGAGTTATCAGGTGTTCTTAGAGGTGCCTGGTTGGTAGGACTGGGTCGGGATGTGGAGAGAGGATAGCAGTATCACCTAAAAAGGTGTGGAGTTGTGTTGATGGATCTGTGGGGATATCAGCCAGAGATGGGCATAATCATAATCAATGATTAAGATAACGATTATAATTTTAAAAATTGGGTGATTACTTGATTACACGATTGTAATCGTAATCACGGCCATGATTATGATTGTAATCGAGTAATCATGTAATAGTAATCATGGAATCATAATCATGAAATCATAATCACAATGTACACATAAATACACAGCGCAAATCATCGCCTTCGATTTCCTTTCATTTTAAATTGTTTTATTTTTTACACTAATAAGTAATTTTTTTAAAGTTTATTACGTAACCAAAGTGCTATTACCATTTTTTGAATTTGGTACCCACGAAATCCCCCGATTACAGTAATTGTGATTACACGATTACTTGATTATGATTACACGATTATGATTGTATGATTACACGATTGCAATCGTAATCACGATTTCCGATTACGATTATAATCATGTTTCATTTCAGCTAGATTCACAGTGCGATAGTATCAAGTATAAAATAGCAATGATGATTAAGTTTTATTTTCTCTGGTAATCATGTAATCATTGATTACGATTACGCCCATCTCTGATATCAGCTAAGGAATATAGTGTAAAGGATAAGTGTAAAGGACGAGTAGGGGTTTTTCAGTTGAGCCCCCTCTGATCCCACCCTTCCCTTCGGCCGATTCGGCTGAAAATTAATACGTGTCGTCATTATGGAATTTTGAATTTACATATAAAAATTCGTGTCAACAAATTCATTCTATGGGGAATTATCGTTGTTCACAGAAACAATTCCGGTGAAAATTGAACATTGCATTTTTGACCTCTATACTTCGTATAGTAGGGAGTGTAAAATAGCTTTTTTTTTTTTTAGATTTTCCTTATCTTAAATTGGTTAGAAATGGAGAATATTGAACCGAGGTTAGGTAATTACACTAACCGAGATGTGAAACAGATTGTGTACAAGGCATATTTGAATGAGGAGATGGATTTAACTACAGATTAATCCTGTAAATACAAGCTCTTTTTTTTTACCAATTTTTCTTCTATTACACGTGGTGTAATAACATTATTACACGTCCTGTAATAACAAACCATAGTAAAAAAATCGTCGGTGAATCACCAGCAATATACTTCCCCAGTGTGAATTAATCTTGTAATTGACCTGGAAAAGTAAGAATCAACAGTTGACTTCCACATGAACTTCAGAATCCTCATAAGTCCAGAACCCCATAAGGTCTATCGATTTTCAGCCAAATCGGCCGAAAGGAAGAGAGGGATTAGGGGAAAGGCTCAACTCAAAAACCCCACTAGCCCTATGTAAGTCAACTATTGATTATTAACGCTTACGGCCGATTGGTTTTAAAAATATAATTAATTCGTAAGTAAATTGCAGGTTCATCGAGGAATTGTTTTTCCTCTTATTTTCCCATAGTGTTAAAATTATTCACAAATTAAAATTTATCAAATTGAAATTGGGAAAATATGAGTAAAGAGAAAATGTAGGGGGATTCTGTTATTAATACCATCCCCCACCCCCTAATACCATCCCATACCCCTGCTAAAACCTTTCTTTGAATGACCCCATTGTAAGCTGAAATCAATAAAATGATTTTAATAAAAGGGCAAATCTCTCTTCTCTTTTCAAAAAGCAAAATTCAATTTATAAAATCATTTAATTTCAATTTTTTAAAATTATAAATGTAAATAAAAAAAAAGGGTCGGTGAATCAACGGCAATGTACTTCCCCAGAGCGAATTAATAAATAAAATTTTCGCTCCCCCTCCAAAAGCAGTCGACCGTTTGCGCTCATAATCAATAGTTGACTCATTCAATAATCTCAAACTTAATTTAACGATAAATTCATCAAATCGGCCCATTCATCAAATAGGGTGTTTGAATTGAATCCCCCGCTGATCCCCCTTTTTCCATTGTGCCAGATTCCGCTGAAAATTAATAACTGTCGAACTTATGGGGTTTTGAATTCACATATGAAATTTTATTTTGTTACATTCATTACATCAGTAGTTATATTTTTTTTTTTTTTTTTTTTTTTTTGCCTCATGTACGATGGATATTAGCCATGACTCTTATAATGGTGTTTTTCCTAATTATTTACGACATCCATGGCCCCGGGAGGGAGTTTTATCTACGAAATAAAACTCACTCCCGGACGGGATTCGAACCCGCAAACCAAGGTGAGACCATGCGACTAAAACCCTCTCTACTCTCTTGCCCGCTCGGCCATCATGCCTCCCTAGTTATATAGTTATATTTGAGTTAAGCCTCTCCCTTAATCACCCCTCCCCTTTGACCGATTTAGCTGAAAATCGATAGGTGTTGTCCTAATGAGGTTTCGGTCTCACATATAAAATTTCTTGTCGATACCTCCATTCTATCGGGAATTATCGTGTTCACAGGCACAGAGGCATACAGACTCGATTCCAATTTTGAATCTAAGGATCGGAAAAGATATTAACATTCCGTTGAAAATTCCGGATCGACCGATTACATAACTTCCCCTATACCTCGTATAACTGGGTAAGTACCAACAAATGTTTTCATTACAGAATATTAAAGTTACATTTTCTAAATTAAAAAGGCATCAAATAAAAACAAGTATGAATGATTACTCATTTATCGAAGTAAACACCAGTAAACGATTAGATAATGCGAGATTAAATTAATAAAATGAACGGTTTAATAACAAAAATTGGAAATATTTTCCTGGTCAAAAAAAAAAAAAAAGAGACCGGTGAATCACCAACAATGTACTTCCCCAAACGAATTATTTCATTATGGTTTCGCTCTCCAACAAAAACAATCGATCGTTACAATCGATTCTGAAAATCAACTAAATGTTGTATCGATACATTCTTTACATCAGGAAATATTACGGTTTTTGAGTTGAGCCCCCTTCTCTGAACCCCCCTTCCCTTATGTCGATATCCTTAATCGTGACTCTAAATATGAAATTTTCAGATTTCCAAATTGGTAGATTTAGCTGAAAATCAATAGGTACGTCCTTGTGGAGTTCTGGATAATCATATAACAGCAGTTCGATGTTGATGCATTCGTTCTATCCGGAGTTCCCGTGTTCACAGAAAGTGTTTTAGTTCGTCCCCCAAAAAAGTGGTTTAAAGTCCCCTTTTTTGAAGAAAACAGTGTATAATCTGCGAGGGCACCGATTAAAGACCCTACATTCCAAATTTGGACGAAATCGAACGAGTAGTTTGCGCACAGGGGTGAGTGAAAGCATTTCATTTTTTAAAATTCTGAGTGGCAGTTAGGGATCGTTGTGCGGGCTAGTAGAGGGGAGCGCTCCCCACCCCACCTCTCGGAGCTCGTCTCAGAAGTTCAGATATTACAAGTGTTGCATCATGTTCGGAGGAACAACATTTTCATATCAATACCCAATCTACCGATAATGAATCACAAAGGTGAATGTACGGCTGCTTAGCGTTGCTGGCGTCATAAACAGCGTATCTTTTTCTTTCTCAATTCTCATTCTCTATTCTCTCGCGTTCAAAAACCTACATTTCTTATTTTACTCACCATAGTCCTGTTGTCTCTATTTTGGAATCAAATGTAGTGATTTCTTATGTTCATAACAACGAAAATAATGTTGATTTAACAAATTAATAAAAATAAAATAAGCCAATAAATAAAACTGTTTGCACCTAAAATGTTGAGTTAATTGAGAAATCCCATTCAATATAAAAATAATATTTATGGATCAAAAATTAAAAAAAATTAAAAAATCGTGAAAGAAATTTCAAACTTCAGACCGATTATATAACTTCCTCTATATTTGTTATAGATAGCTGAGGAAGTAAGAAAACAAAAATTAAAAAATGTGAATCAACGGCCATGTACATCCCCAGATCGAATTATTTGTAATCAATTAAGTTTTGATTTTCTCTCAAAATTTTTTTTTCTCTTATATTTATTTGGAGGAAAAACTGAAATCAGACGAAAATTAAGACCACTTCGGTGGCCTCAAAAGTTGTAGAGAATCCTGAAAGGCACAATTTAAACAAAATACGATTTTTAGAAGGTCGCCCGCTTTGAGATACATGCCAAAATGCCATTTTGAAAACCATATATATTATTAGAAAACTTGGCTCATACTAAAAATTTTCCTTACTCAGTATGAAATTAATTTGAGAGGAGAGAGTGATTTGTACAAAAAGTTGCCGGTGAATCACCGATAATGTACTTCCCCAGAACGAATTAATCAATTAACTTTTCGCTCCCCCTCCAAAACCAGTCAACTGTTTGTGCTAATATTCAAAAGTTGCCTTACATAGGGGTTACTAAATCCTCATACTAAGTTTCATATACCATTCATTACATCGACAGTTATTAGGGTTTTTGAGAGCCGCCTCTGATCCCCCTTCCCTTCTGCCGATTCGGCTGAAAATTGAAAAATATGACTTCCTTATAGGGTCTTGAATCCACATATAAAATATTGAAATTTTTTTAACGGCAGGTTTTCGAGTTAAGCCTCCCCGAATCCCCCCTCCCGTTCAGTCGATTTAGCTGAAAATCGATAGGTGATGTTCTTATGGGGTTTTGTTCCTATATACAAAATTTCGTGTTGATACATTCATTCTATTGGCAGTTATTATAATTTTTATGTTAAGCCCTTCATCTAATCCCCCCCTTCCCTTTGGTCGATTTGGCTGAAAAATAAGAAGTGTCGTCGTTATAGGGTTCTGGATTCACATATAAAATTTCGTGATGATAATTCATTCTTTCTACAGTTATCATGTTCACAGATATAAAATTGTTTTTTGATATTTGGAGTCTAGAGGTAAGAAATACGTTGAAAACTCCTCATATAATTTTTGACCGATTACATAACTTCTCCTATACTTCATACAGCTGGGTGACCACATTACATATATTTTTTGTTCCACTCGACCGAGCACAAAGAAGAAAATACTGAAACTTATGTACAATTTGGCGACTCATGAAAAGAAGGAACTATGGCAGAGGTCACGTACGGAAGTTTGTCTTTATTTATCGAGGACTAACTCTGGAAGGGTGGGTTAGTGGCTACCTTGGCTACCCATAAATAAATCCATCTTCTTTATACAGGCAATAAGTCCACGGTGAATCACCGGCAATGTACTACACCAACTCAAATTATATGTAATAAAATAAGTTCCCCATCTTATTTTTAAAGCCTCTTTTTTCCTCCTTTTTCGATTTGACTTCTGAATCGAAAAACATGGAAGGGCCCGAGTCAAGTTGAGAAGGGTATAAGTGAGCTTGCAAGCTATTCTAGTAAATGCTGTCAAAATAAATGGCGACCAGATGGGCAAAGTAAAGCCAGTGGACACCCGAGTCAAGTTGAGAAGGGGATAAGTGAGCTTGCTATTTTAGTAAGTGGTGTCAAAATAAATGGCGACCAAACGGGCAAAGTAAAGCCAGTGGACACCCGAGTCAAGTTGAGAAGGGGATAAGTGAGCTTGCTATTTTAGTAAGTGCTGTCAAAATAAATGGCGACCAAACGGGCAAAGTAAAGCCAGTGGACACCCGAGTCAAGTTGAGAAGGGTATAAGTGAGCTTGCAAGCTATTCTAGTAAGTGCTGTCAAAATAAATGGCGACCAGATGGGCAAAGTAAAGCCAGTGGACACCCGAGTCAAGTTGAGAAGGGGATAAGTGAGCTTGCTATTTTAGTAAGTGCTGTCAAAATAAATGGCGACCAAACGGGCAAAGTAAAGCCAGTGGACACCCGAGTCAAGTTGAGAAGGGGATAAGTGAGCTTGCTATTTTAGTAAGTGCTGTCAAAATAAATGGCGACCAAACGGGCAAAGTAAAGCCAGTGGACACCCGAGTCAAGTTGAGAAGGGGATAAGTGAGCTTGCTATTTTAGTAAGTGCTGTCAAAATAAATGGCGACCAAACGGGCAAAGTAAAGCCAGTGGACACCCGAGTCAAGTTGAGAAGGGGATAAGTGAGCTTGCTATTTTAGTAAGTGCTGTCAAAATAAATGGCGACCAAACGGGCAAAGTAAAGCCAGTGGACACCCGAGTCAAGTTGAGAAGGGGATAAGTGAGCTTGCTATTTTAGTAAGTGCTGTCAAAATAAATGGCGACCAAACGGGCAAAGTAAAGCCAGTGGACACCCGAGTCAAGTTGAGAAGGGGATAAGTGAGCTTGCTATTTTAGTAAGTGCTGTCAAAATAAATGGCGACCAAACGGGCAAAGTAAAGCCAGTGGACACCCGAGTCAAGTTGAGAAGGGGATAAGTGAGCTTGCTATTTTAGTAAATGCTGTCAAAACAAATGGCGACCAAACGGGCAAAGTAAAGCCAGTGGACACCCGAGTCAAGTTGAGAAGGGGATAAGTGAGTTTGCAAGCTAGTCAAGTGCTGTGAAAATTCGTTCTGAATTATTATCAACTATTTTGAGATAATAAGTGAGACACAAAATTTCATATATAAATTCAAAACCCCGTAAGGACGACTCTTATTAATTTTCAGCATTCCCTATGTAAGTCAACTATTGATTTACAGCCCAAACGGTCGACCGGTTTTAGAGGGAGCGCAAATACTTAATACATTAATTCTTGCTGGGGAAGTATATGAGCAGTGATTGAGACAACGTTTTCAAGACCTCATCAAATTAGTGAGACTGGATAACTAACTGGGGAGATCTTGTCTACATTATTGTTTATTTGATCTACAGTTGGAGCCCAGCTGAGTCTATTCCACTTCTCACTCCAAACGTTATTCCACTTCTCATTCCAAACGTTATTCCCCTGCACAAATTATTCATTGAAGTTATCGCTCTCCCTCCAAAACAAATCGATAGTTTGGCCTATAAATCAATAGATGACTTACATAGGGGCTTCTGAATGCTGAAAATTAATAGGAGTCGTTCTTAATTTATATATGAAATTTCGTGTCAATACGGCTCACATATATAGTTGATAATAATTCAGAACGAATTTTCACAGCACTTACTAGAATAGCAAATCCTCATACTAAAATGTGTGTCGATAAATTCATAACATCGGTAGTTTCGGAATTGAGCCCCTTCCTCTGAACATTCTTTAGCGGAAATCGCTGAAATTTAACAGGTTATATCCTCATTGGGTCTTAAAATATGAAATTTCATGTTGATTCATTATTTACGTTCGCAGTTATTGGGGTTTTTGAATTGAGCCCCGCTTTCCTTCTGCCGATTCCGCTGAAAATTAATAATTGTCGTCTTTATGGGGTTTTGAATTCACATATGAAATTCCGAATCGATACATTCATCACAACGGCCGATTTGGCTGAAAATTGATAGGTCTTGTCCTTATGTTTTGGTCACAAATATATTCGTGTCGAAACATTATTTTTTTCGGTAGTTATTAGAGTGTTTGTGTCAAGCCTTCCCTCTAATTCCCCTTCCCTTTGGTCGATTTGGCTGAAAATAGGATTCGTCGTTAGATGGTTTTGGAAACACACGTAAACTTTCGTTACATTCACTCTATCAGAAGTTATCTTGTTGACAGACTCACAGTCATTTTTCTTTTTTTTTTTCATAATTGGAATCTAGAGGTCGGAAAACATGAAATTCCATTGAAAACTCGAAATCGAATTGTGTACCGATTACATAACTTCCCCTATACTTCGTACAGCTAGGGAAGTAAGAACATTCTATAAACTTCACTATATTGAACAACGGTCGATAATCTGTAATTCATTTACATAAACCAGAGGTACGTGGAACTCGAACAACTTGGGCAACCTTCCAAAAGTTCCCCAGATATT
Organism: Aradus depressus; assembly: GCA_963662175.1. Lineage (NCBI taxonomy): Eukaryota > Metazoa > Arthropoda > Insecta > Hemiptera > Aradidae > Aradus > Aradus depressus. The sequence goes on from OY759214.1 coordinate 99,233,097, forward strand.
CAACAAGAATTCAGAATTGAAGGGGGGGGTTTCAGGAATAATTCTATTTTAACCTCAATAAAATACATATATTTTTAGCTCTGAAATAAACACTCTATTCATTCTAAAATTCTCAAAGCTTTGCCAATATCCGCTTTAATGAGAAATCTGATTTTTTTTTTATATTTTTTAAAATTTAGTTTCTTCAATATAACGAATTTAATAGAACTTAAAACTATTTCAGTCTTAGACTTTTGCCAATATTTTACCAACGAAGTACAGTCTAAACAGGAATTATAGAGAGGGTCTGATATAAGGTTTAAGATTCAAGTCTGAAGCCAATGGGGGCTTCGCTCACAAAGCACGGTCAATGTCACGGGGAAATTGTCAAACCAAGCTGAACACACCTCCCGATAGAGTGAATGTATCGATACGAAATATTATCCAGAACCCCAAAAGGCCGTCACCTATTGATTTTCATACTAAAGTTTGTGTCGTTACATCGGCAGTTATTAGGATTTTTGAGTTAAGCACTTTCATATCATCTCCCCTTTTCTTTGGTTGATTTAGCGATACATTCTTTAGACCTGCAGTTATTTATTAGAGTTTTTGAGTCGAGCACAGGGGCGTAGCCAGGATTATGAGCAGGGGGGGGGGGGGGGGGGGGGGCAAAGTTAGGCTACAGGGATGGGGGTATAGACTAACCATTGACTGTAATACTTAAATTGACTTTACATGAGCAGCAAAAATACAAAGCGCAGCAGCAGCAAATGCACGCTGTGGTTTCTGTGCTTTTAGAATTAAATGACTCACAGCCAATAGCATGCATTTGCTGCTGCTGCGCTTTGCATTTTTACTGCGCATGTAATATCAGCTTTAAGAGTATAAAGTATAACATAAATGACGATTTTGAGCGAGGAAATGAAATGATCGAATTCATATATATTTAAATAAATGTAATATGACTTGTTGGTAACTTGCAAGCAATCCATTTTTAATAAAAACAATTTTTTTAGTTTATTTAATTTTTATCATGGTATTTTGCTTTGGCCAGGGGGGGGGGGGCGTGCGCCCCCCTGGCTACGCCCCTGGTCGAGAACCTTTTATCAATATGAGATTTTACATTCAAATCCTTGAAAGGACGACATATATTCATTTACAGGAAAATGGCAGATGGGGTCAGAGGAGGGGGGATTCAACTAAAAAGTCTTAACATAATGAATGTCTCGAACACAAAATTTGGTATCAGAATTGAGAAAAATTCAATCAAATATTGATTTATAGCCTCGAATGGGTTTTGAAAGGAGGGCAAAAAGTCGATTAATTCGTGTTGGGGAAGTACCTTGCCGGTGATTCACCGACGACGTTGTTTGTTTGACAAAGCTCTGATGAACTAAAATTAAATATATATATATTTTCAGTATAGATTTTATCAAAATTACATATTACGTATTTTGAACTAAGGAAGAACCTTGAAGCTTGCCAGGAGTTGAATGACAAGAATGAACACCGTCAAGGTTAAAATATATTTCTTCGAAATAAAATGTTCTCTTCTCTTTTTTAGATGAATGTCTAGAACAGAACACTGTCAAGAGAATGTCACGACAGTATAATGTAGCAATAGCAACAGCAGAATGTCGAAAAAAGTTCTCTCATGTATAGAGTTATTTCAGAATGTTAAACTGTACAATCAAAGTCAGCTTTCTTCGCTTTTTATAGAAACTAGTAGGTTACCCCCCTTCCTGAGCCCGGAGTAACTTTAACCAGGTTAATAATGTTATCTGTCCGATTAGTAACTTTAAAGTTGAAATTTTCAATGATTTTAAGGCGGTGGAAATATACCCCTCACTCTTAGCATAAATGGAAATTTTTGATGCCTCACGCCTTACGTAAGATCTTTAAAACGATGTTAATGTTCTATTCAGCCGAGGCCCTTATTATGTTTTTTTTATGAGAGAAGTGAAAAAACCTTGAGCATGCCGTCCATCGGAATCCCCCCTTCCCTTTGATCGATAAGGCTGAAAATCAATAGGTGTTAGAGAGTTCTGGTTTCACAAATAAAATTTCGCGTCGATATGATTCTACCGGTACCTAGTTATCATGTTCACAGACACGAAATTTTTTTTTTCATATTTGGGATCTGGAGATGGAAAACATGAAAAATTGAAAACTTCGCACCGACTTTTCAACAGGTTACATAACTTCCCCTATACTTCGTATAGCTGCTGGGAAGTAAAAAGAAAATATGTTTGAATTTATATCATTAAACTTTTTTTTTTAAATGTCTCAGAGGGGGGGAACTTTTTCCAATTAATTCTTTTACGTCAAGGGTTCCTTCAAATATTTAGCTTAAAAACAAATCATTTGAGGGACATTAATTGAATGGTGGGCCATTCCAAGAAAACTTAAATGAGGAAAAGTCTCCAAATATATTCCCTTTTCACTGGGGGAAAATTGTCACATTCACACAAGCAAATTTTTTTAGGAAAATATTCACCGTATAAACTACGAAAATATGATTTAATTAATTATTGGTCTGCTCTGACCAATCCAAAAAAAATTCCACTTTCTCCAACTCCGAATTCCATTGTAACCTTTCTTTCCATGTCAATCCTCAGTTGCTCGACTCTAGTCATCCCATTCCCATCCATATAATCCCTCCGAAGATCTGCTACTACTATTTAGCATCAATTTGGAAATATTAATACAATCAGTTCACCCAACCACACAAAAACAGAAGCATACAGCATTTCATTCTTTCATAGACATATTACTCAATTTCCCGGGACTTCTTCCAACTGTCTGCCTGATGATGAGGGAAACCTCGAAAGACGGCTAGAATATAATAATAAAATCTGTGAGAGATCAGACTACATTTTTATTTTGCAACCTGTGAAATAATCACAGCCATCTTCACATGGTAGCAGTTATTTTTGAGTACAATCCCCTCCTCTGGTTTTCCCCTTCCCTTTGGCCGATTTGGCTGAAAATCAATAGTTGTCGTCCTATATTCATACTATCGGGAGTTGTCGTGCCACATCGCTATAGCTATATGAAGTATATGTAATCTGTCAGAAATTCTATGTTAAATTTTGACCGAAATATCGTGTTTCCCGAACTCCTGCAATACGAAAATGAAAAATAAAATTCTGTATGCGTGTCAGTAAACACGAAATGTGTATCCAGAACCCATGAGGACGACATCTATTGATTTTCTTCGGCTCAACCGTTGTAATGAATGTATTGACACAAAATTTCATATGTAAGTTGACAACTTTTTATGGACAACACCTATTAATTTTCAGCGCAATAAGCCGAAGGGAAAGAAGGATCAGATGAGGGGCAAAAACTCAATAACTGCCGATGCAATCAATCGAAAAATTTCGTATGAGGATTCAGGATTCCCACTGTAAATCAACTATAGATTTTTAGCCCAAACGATCGATTAGTTTTGAAGCGAGAGCGAAAACGTATCAATAAATTCGTGCTGAGAAAATCTTTGGAAATTCATCTTCAAATTTCCAAACTTTCCCTATACTTCGTACAGCTGGGGCAGTTAAGTGTTGGAAATAATTTTTTTTTTATTTATTTTGAATATGTAATTAGACTCGTAGAATGAAAAGCTACCAAACCTGTTGAAAGAAGGATTCTTCTGCACGATTCTGGCCATTGAATATTTAGCTCGTTTATTTATCTGTCTGTCAGTACGTCAAACAGATGATAGGATCAGTTATGTGGGAGTACAATTAGATATAGGAACACAACTCTCTCAAAAAGCTAACATTTTGACACATACATTGTCTTCTAATGCCAATGTAACACTATTGTCAAACTGTAAGAAAGGGGAGAAGATTTCTATGCAAATTAGATCAATGAAAAACATATGATCAGAACACACATAGAAGGGTTCCGTAGATAAACAGTAAATAATGCTTTCATATAAAGCCGAGCGAAGCCTAGGTCTATCCTTTCAGTCAAACGACATTCCTCTATATGTATGTACTAGTAACGGTCTATATTTGAGGAAAACAGGGATGTATTATTAATATGTGCATAAAAACAAAATGTATTAATAATAATTGATTCAAACAATTTTGAAGATTGAGAAGGCATCACCAGGAACGGAGTGGGAAAGAATAAATTCCATGGCGGCCAGCGGATTTTCAGTGGTTCATGTCACTGTCCATCCTTACATTTATATTGCAGCATCCTAGGAAACAAGGAGTGTTATTAGTATCTTTTTCGTTAAATATTACCTTAACAAATACTGTCATGGCAGAAGATGGTAGCAATACCGTAAGTACTCCCATATATTATATATATTTCATGAAATAGACAATATTTATCAAAAAATACATTTTCTTTATTTCATATATGATCCGTTTGCTATGGAAGAACAGTTACCTTGGGAATATATTTAAATATTTTATAAAAATAAATTTTAAAAATAAAAAAAAATATATGTATTTTTTTATTGTTCCACAATATCTTGCAGAAAATGTTAAGTATCGTTATTTCAAGAAGGTTTGAGAGGATAAGGCGCAAAGTAAATTTCTCTCATGAATATCACGGAATGCAAATTGGTAAACTATTTTCATGGATGTTCGTCCAGATCCCCGGATGTTTGTCCGATCTTCAACATAGTAAGCGAGCATACTACGCAGAGAAATTTAAAAAAAAAAATCAAAATGAACTCTTTATATGTTGTTGCATCCATAACAATGCACCGATTCCTTATCAACTGATCTAACTATTGTTGGCGATCCCTTCATGAGTGGGGGGTACAATAGAATAGAAGTCTTTTGTGTAGAAGTAACAACAAAACCAACGTTACTAGAGAGGAGAGATCCAAAGTTATCAGGAGATGAGATAATATAGGTGTGTTAAATAGACTGATCCGGTTTGATGGACCCCCCGTCTAAAGTTAGACAATGGACCTGGTCAGTTAAATCAACCACTGCCGGTGAGACCTCACTGACCCTTAATCTAGATCCAAGTTCAACGTCAAGTCGAGGTCACTACATTTGAAATAGATAACCAACGGAACTAGAGAGACCTGTTATTAGGAGGATTGATAATATAGGTGTGTTAAATAGACTGATCCGGTTTGATGGACCCCCCGTCTAAAGTTAGACAATGGACCTGGTCAGTTGAATCAACTACTGTCGACTACTGTGAGACCTCACTGACCCTTAATCTAGATCCAAGTTCAACGTCATGTCGAGGTCACTACATTTGAAATAGATAACCAACGGTACTAGAGAGATCTGTTATTAGGAGGATTGATAATATAGGTGTGTTAAATAGACTGATCCGGTTTGATGGACCTCCCGTCTAAAGTTAGACAATGGACCTGGTCAGTTGAATCAACTACTGTCGACTACTGGAGACCTCACTGACCCTTAATCTAGATCCAAGTTCAACGTCATGTCGAGGTCACTACATTTGAAATAGATAACCAACGGTACTAGAGAGATCTGTTATTAGGAGGATTGATAATATAGGTGTGTTAAATAGACTGATCCGGTTTGATGGACCTCCCGTCTAAAGTTAGACAATGGACCTGGTCAGTTGAATCAACTACTGTCGACTACTGTGAGACCTCACTGACCCTTAATCTAGATCCAAGTTCAACGTCATGTCGAGGTCACTACATTTGAAATAGATAACCAACGGTACTAGAGAGATCTGTTATTAGGAGGATTGATAATATAGGTGTGTTAAATAGACTGATCCGGTTTGATGGACCTCCCGTCTAAAGTTAGACAATGGACCTGGTCAGTTGAATCAACTACTGTCGACTACTGTGAGACCTCACTGACCCTTAATCTAGATCCAAGTTCAACGTCATGTCGAGGTCACTACATTTGAAATAGATAACCAACGGTACTAGAGAGATCTGTTATTAGGAGGATTGATAATATAGGTGTGTTAAATAGACTGATCCGGTTTGATGGACCTCCCGTCTAAAGTTAGACAATGGACCTGGTCAGTTGAATCAACTACTGTCGACTACTGTGAGACCTCACTGACCCTTAATCTAGATCCAAGTTCAACGTCATGTCGAGGTCACTACATTTGAAATAGATAACCAACGGTACTAGAGAGATCTGTTATTAGGAGGATTGATAATATAGGTGTGTTAAATAGACTGATCCGGTTTGATGGACCCCCCGTCTAAAGTTAGACAATGGACCTGGTCAGTTAAATCAACTACTGTCGGAGAGACCCAATGACCCTTAATCTAGATCCACGGTGAGTCTGATTAGATGAAAATAAATAGTGTTTTTCTTTGGCAAGCTGCCTCGTGGCTGACATGACACAAAATAAATGGGATGTGAGGTCTGTCCGCCTGCTTAACTGTTTTGATATCAGAATGAATTCAATGGACGTTTTGATAGGTGAATCACAGTCCATATCCCTAGCTCCATTCTTATTGGACAGATGGGTTTGGTAAGTCATAAGTCGAAAAATATCAAATAAGCGTCAACTCCGCCACAACATTTTTCAAGTAGTTTTTGACATTTGTGTAATATATTTCAAAGCAGTCACTGCTATACATCGTTTTGATAGGTGAATCACAGTCCATATGCCTAGCTCCATTCTTATTGGACAGATGGGTTTGGTAAGTCACAAGTCGAAAAATATCAAATAAGCGTCAACTCCGCCACAACATTTTTCAAGTAGTTTTTGACATTTGTGTAATATATTACAAAGCAGTCACTGCTATACATCGTTTTGAAGGATGCCCCATGTAATTTGGGCAGAGGGGGTGAGGGGATGTTATGCCATTTTCAAAATAGATTTTTATTTTTTATGGGATTTTCAAGTTGTTCGACCCCCTAATTCCCCCTCCCCCACCCTTGAGACGCTCTGAACTAAAATTCGAAACTTAGGGTTCTTTATTTGACACACAATATTTTTTTTACTTTCCCAGTTATACGAAGTATGCGGGAACTTCTTTAAAAAGTCTGTCTGTGTTTGTGAACACGATAGCTCTATAAAGAGTGAATATATCGATCTCATAAGTACCACACCTACTGATTGTCAGCCAGATCGGCCAAAGGGAAGATTAGAGGAGAGAGAGCACACAAAAACTCTAATAACTGCCGTTGTGAATAATGAATGAAAAACTAAAGTGAATGTATCGACAGAAAATTTCATATGTAAATTCAAAACCTCATAATTAGGTCACCGATCAATTTTCCGCAAAATCTGCCGACGGGAAGGGGGAATCATGTATGGACGGCTCGACTCAAAAATCCTAACAACTGTCGATGTAATGAATGTATTTAGTTTGATGATTCAGAAGCCACTTTATAAGCCAACTATTAATTTTTTATCCAAATGGTCGATTGGTTTTGACAAGAGAGCGGAAACTTAATTCATTAATTCGTGCTGGGGAAGTACATTGCCAGTGATTCACCGACGACTCTAAAATTTATTTTTCCATCGGTCGAACACAAAAATTAACTTTAAGTTGCTACAGTGTTTTGTGTGAAATAGGCTACCCAAAGAGGAACAGATACACAAAATTGCAAAAAAAAAACAGTGAAACTATAAAGCATAAACAAAGAAATATAGTTGAACGTAGCGGGAATGTTCAATTTTGTTTGTCCATTAATAACTAGACAGTTCGATAATCCGATATCTAATATGGTATTCAGCCTGTCCCCCTCCACTAGGCCCATTCATCATTCTCCTCCCTCTATCGCAAATTTTCATTGATATTGGTTCTGTAATGAAACTTTTAAGCCATGTATATGTCGTAGTCACTTAGTGAAATCTGTCATTTCATGAAAAAACAAGGCATTTCATGGATCCATGAAATGCCTTGTTTTTTCATGTAATGACTTAAATGACTTAAAAATGATTTCATAAAAGGTTTAGTGAATTATCTAAGTTTTGTCAATTGTCAGTAGACATGAGTGTAAATGTTGACACGAATTGACTGAACTAACTGTAAGAAGAAAAAATAAAACTTTTAATTCTAATTCTAAATTCCATAATTCCGTTCTGTACTACAATTCAGTTTTCTTGGAAGCTTGACAGACATTAAAATTATTAAAATCTCTGCCCTTCCTTTTGACTGAAAACTCTATTATTTTTCAAGTCAGTATCGAATTATTGCACCCTTAACATGCCGAAAGTAAAAGCAAAAACTTGTGACCTCGTGAATAAATATTTACGCGAATTTCCGGACAAAACTTTTCGCAGTGATTCGGGCGTTTTATATTGTACAATTTGCGATACGGTGGTTTCAACATCTCACTTTTAACATTCTTACAGGAAACTACATGAAAGAAGACCTGATATTCAGCCCTATTGAAACAGCAGTATTTAAAAGAGCGCCTGTGACGTCAGTTGATGTGGAGAGATCGTTTAGTCGGTATAAAGACATATTGCGACCTGATTGGCAAAGTTTTACAACTATTAAACTACATTTTTATTTCTATCGCCATTTTGTATTGATGTTAAAAGACGAAAAAATTTGAAAATGTTGTTAATGTTTTTTTTTTTTTTGCATTTTATTTTGTTTTACTTGCATATTTCCCCAAAATAAGTGCATATTATATGCCCATATTTAAGGTTTTTATTGCATATAAATCCGGGCCTAATTGTTAATGTAATGAACGTATCAACATGAAATTTTATATTTAAATACAAATCGGATGGGGGACAGATACATTTTTCCTGTTCATCATCCGAGTCATCTGCTTGAGAGGTGAATACGAAAAAAGCATCTGTCCTCCCTCATCCATGAAATTTTAAATTGTTAATTTTTTTTGTCGATTATTTATTTATTAGATAGTTTTAGTCGATTATTTATTTATTTATTAGATAGTTTTATTTTATCTAACCATTTTATCTTTTTAAATGTTTAGGTTATAAAAAATATTATATAGGAAAATCGGATGACGCCAACCTTGAAAGCCGACTAGCACAAAATTAATAAAATCTGAGAGAGGGTAGAATACGTTTTTTATTTTGCAACTCGTAGGCTCGTACTTTGCTCACTGACATTCTATTTTATTTTTTTATTTTTTGCACTACGAAATAAAAACGGAATATTTATTCACGAGCCTATTGTTTTATGAGATTTATTCCCTTGATTGTGTTATTATTCTAAAGAGGAACATTTTGGAACGGACCCAACATGGGTTTCCCAGTTCTATCTGTGATTTTATATTTTCCCAGCTATACAAGACATAGGAGCAGTTATATAATCGGTGAGAAAAAAAATCTTGTTTTCTGAGCTTAAGATCGTGGGTTCGAAACCCGGCCGAAGTCCTTAGTTTATTTTATCTGGGAGGTAAAATAAACTCAAGCACGCCGTCCTTCGGATGGGACGTTTAGCGATGGTCCCGAGCCTGTACCTGTTAGGTAACCGTTAAAGTCCCCTACCCTAGGCGAATAAAATTTTACGGTAGGAACTCATAGTGGAGTCGGGCTCATGTCCACCAGAGTGAAGAAAGAGCTCTCTGGTAGTAGGCGATATGACCTTGTAGTTAAAGCCCGGGCATGAGTCACAATAACTAACTAATCGGTGAGAAATACAGTTTTATCTGTCTGTAAATACAATAACTCCCAATAGAATGAATGTATCGATATGAAATTTTTTGTGTATCTAGAACCCAACAATCTATTGAGACAAAAAGACAAAAACACTAATAACTGTTGATGTACCTAATGGATGTATCAAAATGAAATTTTATATTTAAATTCAAATCTCAATAATAAAAACACCTATTAATCTTGTGAGGAAAGGAGATACGAGTGTTGTTCGACTTTAAAACCCTATTAACTGTCGATGTAATGAATGTATCGATACCAAAATTTTGTATGAGGACTCAGAAGCCCTTATGTAAGTTAACTATTGATTTTTAGCCCAATAAGCCCCAATTGGTTTGGAGCGAGAGCAACCACAGGAGTATGTAACTACGCATCTCTTATTTCGAGTTATCGCGTAATTAACAATACCATTTTCAATGATACTTAACATTTTTTGCAGAGATATTGTGAAAAATTAATAAAAAATAAAGAAAAAATGAATGTGCACAAAATATGTATAATATGGGAGTACTTTCGGTATTCACAAAGACTGAAGATGGTAGCAATAACGAAAGTACTCTCATATTATATAGGTTAGGTTTTAGGACTCATGCCCGGGCTTTAACTACGAGGTCATATCGCCTACCACCAGAGGGCTCCCCCGCCACTCTGGTGGACATGAGCCCGACTCTACTGTGGGAGTCCTAAATTTTGCCTACCCTAAATTTTTATTCACCTAGGATAGGGGTCTTTAAGGAGTACCTGACATCGTACAGGCTCGGGACCATCGCTTAACGTCCCATCCGAAGGACTCATATTATATATATATTTTGTGAAATAGACAATACTTTTTTAAAAAACATATGTCTTTTCTTTATTTTTTAATACCATTTTCAATAATGAAAATAACTCTCTTGTCATGGATCCACTAATTTCCACAGAAATTTATTTATACATTGTATTTGAGGTGCTTTGTATGAATAAAATGTGAAAATGGTTGGGAGAATTCTTAAGGATAAACATCAAAAGATATATTTGGCTTCTCTCGTTCACAATAGATTTAGTTCTTCTGTTGGTATTAGGTACAATATCAAAGTTAGTAAATCAAGAAATGAATTGGGAGACGCAGTAACCAAGACAACTTCTTCGTACCAAATTTCATTCAAATTTTAGAGTTTTCTGCTAGCAAATATGTATCACTGTAGTGGTACGCAAGTACTCTGCCGTTCGCAAGGTTTGTAATCTGTCAGAAATTTGGTGTTCGTGTTTTTACTAGGATTTCATATTTTCCGAACCCTTGATTTCAAAAAATAAATAAAAAAATCTGTCTTCCAGGGTGTGAGTGTTTGCCTGTAAACAAGATAGTTCCCGATAAAATAAATGCCCATTGATTTGCAGTCAAATTGGCCGAAACATAAAAACTCTAATAACTGCTGATGTAATGGATGTATTAACACATTTCATATGTAAAATCAAAAACCCATAACGACGACACCTATTAATTTTTAGAGGAATCGGCTGAAGGGGGGGGGGGGGGGGGGGGGGAGAGAGAGAGAGAGAGAGAGAGAAATTAACTCAAAAACCCAAATAACTGCCGATTTAATGAACTTGTGATTCATGTTTAGCCCGTTGTATGTTTATGCCTATAAACACGACAACTCCTGTTGGGAAAAATATATCGACATATAATTTTAGATGTGTATCGATAACCCCAGAAGGATGACAACTATTAATTTTCATGCAAATAAGCAAAATAAAAGGGGGTTCTAATAGGATAACACAAAAAGACCAATAACTTCCGAAGAAATGAATAAATCGATACGAAATTTCATATCTAAATCAGTAAGACACCTATCAATTTTCAGCCGAATCGACTAAAGCGAAAAAGGGGAAGGGGACTGAAAAGGGGCAGCATTTTCAAAGAGGGGGGGGGGGCTCAAGAGTAGAGGACTCAACTCAAAAATCCTAATAATTGTCCATGTAATGTATTTATCAACACACAATTTTCAACAAAATCGGTAGATAGATTTCAGAGAGTGAACAAAAAATTAGTTCATTAATTCAGGTTTTATATTGCAGCTCATTCCACGTCGACTCTTTTTCTTCACTTTTGGATTGTCAGAAATTATGAGTAAAAACACTACATCGAATTTATGAACGATTACATACCACCCTTAAATGTTGTGATAAAGAAATTATTGTTAAATAAAAATAAATATATAAATAATAATTGAATTAATAATAATTAAAACAAAAAGAATAAATAATAATTAAATAATAAAATTACCACATTCCCTGTAGAAATTATAGCTGGTATTTTACTAAATTTTGATTTCTATAGTAATTTCCGAAAAGAATATCAAAAGTTCAAGACGTGCAATTTTTAAGAAAGAGCACGTAATTAAAAAAAAAAAAATCAATTAACAAACTTTTCATTTAGATTTCTTTTCAATGTAATAATGAGATTGGAACAAAAATCAAACTATGTATTTAAAAGAAAAATCCAACAAACTAAATTCTTAAAACTATTTCAGTCTTTTTTCTGTTTTATATTTTGGCCATTATTTACATCAATGTTTTATATTTTTGGGCATATTTATTGTACATATAAATAAATAAAAGTACCTCCTTTTCGCATCAATTTCAATGTTAATTCCACCTTTTTGGTTCACCGCACCTTAAGCCTAAACGCTTTTCTCACTACATCTCAACCCAGACCGTGCCACCTCCACCAGACAACTTCGACTGGTCCACACTAATTAGAACAGCTGATGTCTTTGTTTTCCAGTCATTGTTTCTTTTTAAAACAAAATGCGACTTCATATATTTATTGACTAATTAAATTATTTCACTGTTTTTATACAAATAAATACAATTAATTTTGAAATATATTATTAATAATTAAAATGTGTGTAATTTTATACATCACAATGTACTTGGTACAGCCATGGAGGTAAAATGGGACAAACAGCGACTGGGGCAACATGCAGTTTTCGACGAGCTTCAGCAATATGGAGAATATTTTTCGATACGATGATGACTAGGTGAACGTTACGAACCAGATATCACCTACATCAACATACGAGTGTCATATTTCTTGGTTTTCACTGGCACTCAGTCAGGTTAAAAAGAACTCTCATTGAATCCTTCTGGGATCATATAACATGGAAAAAAAAGTCGCTGGTCAATCGCCAGCAATGTACTTCCCCAGAACGAAGTAATCAATTAACTTTTCGCTCCCCCACCAAAAACAGTCGACCGTTTGCGCTAATTTTCAATAGTAGACTTACATAAGGCCTCGTAAATTCTCATACTAAATTGTTTGTATATAAATTCATTACATCGGGAGGTTTTAGGGTTTTTGAATTGAGCCCCCTCCCCTTCGGCCGATATCGCTAGAATTTGATAGGTCATGGTGTCCTTATTGGATTTTGACTTCAAATATGAAATTTCATAGCGATACATTCATCACATCGGTAGTTATTGGGCTTTTTGAGTTAAGCCTCTACCCTAGTCTCACCTTTCCCTTTTGCCGATTTGACTGAAAATCGTCAGGTGTTTTCCTTATGGAGTTGAATTTCCAGGCGATACATTCATTCTATCGGCAGTTATTAGAGTTTCTGAGTTAATCCTCTCCCCTAATCCCCCCCCCCCCCACCTTCAGTTTGAGCCTTTTGGCTGAAATTTGATCTATGTCGTCTTTCAAGCGCTTTAAATTTATGTATGAGATTTCGTTTCAATACATTCATTCCATTGGGATGTATAGTGTTCACAAACACACAGATAGATAATGATATTTAACATTTTTTGTAGAGATATTGTGAAACACTTGATAAAAAGTAAAGAAAAAACGTATGTTTTAAAAAAAATATTGTCTATTTCACAAATATATATAATATGGGAGTACTTTCGGTATTGCTACCATCTTCAGTCACAACTTAACAAATACTAAATTGAAGTTCAACTAGGTAGTTTACAATCCAAGCGGTAGGTAGGTATCCTTTTTCAGCCCCTACGGCGTTTTCCTATCCCTTCTGTACAGTTAATATTTGAAATATGTAAAAACATAAAAAAATGACATTTCGTCCCAAATTGGGATCTTAAAAATAAAAAATTTAAAATACTATGTGTTGATTAAATGAATATATGAAATGAATTAAAGATAACAATTGTTAATATATAAATAAAAATAAAATATAAAAGTTTTATAAAATAAAATATACAGTTTTTTGAGAGAGTAAGTACTATACTTCCTAAAAAAAAAGCCCATGGGGCTGAAGGGAGGGTAGCAATACCTAAAGTACCATATTATGTATATTTGTGAAATAGACAATATTATTTAAAAAACATACGTTTTTCTTTACTTTTTACACACATAGATAGACAATTGTTTATTCATATTTGGAATCTGGATATAGGAAAACATGAAAATACGTTAAAAACTCGGTATCGAATTTTTGTCAGATTATATAACTTCGTATAGCTGAAAAAGTAAAAATCAAATTTATTTCAGTATATAAGATTGAAAGCAACAGAATGGAAAAAAAAAAGTATAGACGGATAAAAAATAAAGGAGAGAGAAAACGTTGCATAATTCATAAGACAAAGGAATATGAGAAAATAGAATGGAGCCATGGCTAAAGTCTAGTTGTATAGGGGACCTACAGAGAACTCTATATACCAAAACCTTAACTCAAAGTATACTACCCATTTTTATGGTATTGTTTATCTGAGAAAATCAATTTTGCCTAAATTTAAAAAAGTCGCTGATGAATCACCGGTAATGTACTTCCCCAGAATGAATTAATCAATTAATTTGTTGCTCCTCTCCAAAAATAGTTCGATTGCGCTAGTAGTCAATACTTGACTTAAATAGGCTCCTAAATCTACTAAAATGTATTTCGATAAATTGTTTACATTGGCATTGGATGTTATTAGGGTTTTAGCTTTGAGCTCTCTCCCCTGAACCCCCCCTCCCCTCCAATCAATATCGCGGAAATTTGGTAGGTTACGTCCTCATTGTCAGTGCCGCCTTATGGGGTTTTGAATTCACATCTGTAATTTGTGTCGATACATTCACTATACGGCAGGTATTTGTTTTGAGTTTTTGTGTTAAGCCTCCCCCCCTCCCCGTGGCCGATTTGGCTGAATAATCGATAGGTTTTGTCCTTGGAGAGTTCTGGGTACACATATACAATTTCGTGTTGATACATTCATTCTATCGGGAGTTACAGTTTTCACAGACTGACATATAAATACAATTTTTTTTTTTTTAATTTTTGGAATCAGGTCGGAAAACATATTACATTCAAATCGCCACGTCAATTTTTTTTTTAGCCCCCCCCCCCCCCCCCCCCCACCCCTCCATCTTCTCCTGAATAGGCGTATCTTTTCGTACTTATCTCATAGAATCCTTTTTTATGTGACACAGTATTTATTAAAAAAAAAAAAAATGCCACTGCTCAAACAAAACGTAGTTCATAAATTGGCATTGGGGAAGTACATTGCCGGTGATTGTCGTTTTTATAACAGCAACAATTATGTTATAATTTATTGTGTTATAACGGAGAACTTTCTCATTACAAAGCGGGTAATCTATAAGAAAGTATTGCTATAGTTGATAGTTAAAATGGGTTGGAGCTTTGGTTAAATATGATTATCTCTGGTACAATGTTATCTGTTTGAAGCGATATAAATTATTCATAGGGTTTATTTTGAATTTCTCGCCAATACCATTCATCATTAATAAATTCAAAAATGAATTTATTCATTTTGGACAAAGGCATTAATCGATATTTCATTAATTACTTGGGGGCTTCTACTTACCTATCGCGACTAACTGCAGCCTCATTACAGCTGCATTCAAGTTTCATATGAATCATTTCATAGCTTATCAGGAAGTATTATGTTTATGGTTCTGGGGAAATACATTGCCGGTTATTCACCGACGACTTTTTATATTAAGGGTCCCTTTATTATTAACCCTTCTACCCTTTGTTTGAGGGCGCCGGTGGCTCAGTGGTAGCGTGCTAGCCCACTAAGCTCAAGATCGAGGATTCAAAACTTGGCCGAGGTGAAAAATCTTAAGCACGCCGCCCTTCGGATGGGACGTTAAGTGATCGTGCCGAGCGTGTACGATGTCAGGCACTCTTTAAAGACCCCTACCCTAGATGAATAAAAACTTAGGGTAGGAAACATTTAGGACTCCCATATAGTAGTCGGGCTCATGTCAGAGTGACGAAAGAGCGCTCTCGTAGTAGGCGATATGATCTTGTAGTTAAAGCCCGGGCAAGAGTCATAATAACTAACTAATGTTAATTCAGAATTGAATTTCTGGTCATTACATAACTCCCCCGCCACTCATAACAGGTAGGAACCATAATTATTTTGTTAATAATTACAATTTCCTGTTTGTCGTTGGTAAGTTTGACAAACTCTACTGATAACATGTTTCTTATCTCACAACTCTATTGTCATTAGTAATCTATTGTTTTATTTTTCATTTTCTTCAAATTTATTTGTATTTTTAAAAACACATTCACAACAAAAATTATTAGCGAATTGCAATACAATAAGATAACCAACCAGCAATCTACCAGTTGTCAGTGCGTACGTAATTCACAAGTCGTCAATAAAACACTGGCGATGTGCTTCTCCATTGTGAATTGATTAACTAAATTTTGTAATTTATAATAATTTTATAAACAATAATTTTCATTAAACAAACTGCGTCCATATGGGGTATGACATTTTGTGTCGATACAACAATTCTATCGTGAGTTATCGTGTTCACCGACACTCACACAGATATTACCTTAGGAAAACACTGGTCGTTAAAAAACTTACACTAAAATTATATAGCATTACTTTCGAGGGCGCCAGTAGCTCAGTGGTATGCGTGCTTACCTTCTGAAGTCAAGATTGTGGGTTCGAAACCCGACCGAGGCCCTTAGTTTATTTTTTCTGAGAGGTAAAATAAACTTGGTAAGCACGCGGGACGATGGTCCCGAGCCAAGTACGATGTCAGGTACTCGTTAATAAGACCCCTGGGTAGGCAAAATTTAGGACTCCCATAGCAGAGTTGGGCTCATGTCCACCAGATTGACGAGAGAGCTCTCGTAGTAGGCGATATGACCTCATATTTAAAGCCCGGGCATGAGTCATAATAACTAATTAGAATTATTTTCTGTAAAAAAAAGTAAGCATGGATTGGAAAATCGAAAATTGTGCGCATGACGAGCGAGAATTTTGTAGTTTTGACAAATTTTGTAAATTCCTGAAAACTTAAAGGTCCCCCTTAGAAGTGAGAAACATAGTGGAACACACCCTAACCAAACAGGGAGGTAATCACAAATAGCCAATAAAAAAGTAATAACCAATTAATTTAAAACAAAAAAGTGAGTGTAATGATGTAGATCGTGATAAAACCATCGTTGAGGTATACACGTATAGTAGAGTTGGGACTTGTGTCCACCAGAGCGACGAAAGAGTGCTGGGAAGACGTCGTAAATATGAAAGCTTGTCCTTGGATATAAAGATTTGGTTGGGCTGGAACCCCCCATACCAGGTATACACCCCCCTCCACTTCTACCATCTATTTTTCATTCTGTCACTTATGAACCGTTATCTATGTCTCCCATCTTTGTCAGTCTTATTTATTCATATTCATAGCTAACATTTTTAGTTTATTCCATCATGGATTTATGCGCGGAGAAGTTTTTATTTATTTATTAAAATAATAGCAATGCTGAAAATAATATATGAAATTGGTGGAACAATAGAGGTTGAAAAATTGCGAAGATCTAATAAAAACAATAATACAATTGTATAGGATATATGATTCATGACAAAACTGCAGAGATGTTGTAAACACTTAATAAAAAAGAAAGAAAAACGTATGTTTATAAAAAATATTTTCTATTTCACAAAATATGTATATAATATGGGAGTACTTTAGGTATTGATATTATCTTGAGCCACGACTTAACAAATATTCTCGTGGCAGAACATGATAGCAGTACCGAAAGTACTCCCATATATAATACATAGTTTGTGAAATAGACAATATTTAAAATATTATTACTTTATATTATATTTGATTCCGTTTGCTATGGAATAACAGACAATTTGGGAATATATTCCGTTTCGACATGTTTAAAAGGCCATAACATTTTGGTTGTGCACCTCCCCCCCCCCCCCCCCCCCCCCCCCCCCCCCCACTATTCCCAAGCGAAGCGAAATTTTATGAGAGCATACAAATACAAATCGCTGTCTACACGAAATAAATACAAAAAATAAATTAGAGTTTTCACGTTAAGCCACCCCCCTTCCCTTTGGTCAATTTGGCTGAAAAAACAATAGGTGTCGTCGTTAGAGGGTTCTGGATTCACATATAAACTTTCGTGTCGATATATTCATTTTATCGACTGTTCACAGACAAACAGACAGCAAATTTTTTTTTCATATTTGTAATATAAAGTTCGGAAAACATGAAATTCCATTGAAAACTCTGCATCGATTTTTTATTGGTCGCGCATCTCACCCCCTCCATTTCCACGCGAAGCGAATTTCTATACTCAAATACAAGTCGCTAATAAAAGATGCGAAATAAATAGAAAAAAATGTACATATCACTGAAGAAAAGAATTTATGGAATTATGATATGATTGCTATCTTTATAATAAATATTCTAACCATAAAACGACACCTTTATAACGATTTAATAATATTTGTGCTCTAGTGATCATATTGCAAACTACTGCCACTATTTAAATTTGAAAAAAAAAAAAAAAAAAAAAAACATTTAATTTTAATTATTAATTTATTTGAAGTGATGAATAAATAAATAAGTAAATAAAATCTTAAGTAGCACAAGAATAAAAAAGAAAGAATAAGGAGGAAAGCCGAGAGAACAAAGAAGGGGAATAAAGAGGTAGAAAGGGCTATTTTAAGGAATTACTAGTTGAAAAGGGGGAATGCAGGGATTGAGGAGTGGGAAGAGAGGGGGAACGGCCTTTTGTAACCATAGAGACGTGAGGGGAGGGGGCGGGTTCAAGTTTATCTACCTTCTGTACTACATACTTACATACCTATCTACCTATCTCACTATGTACAACTACATTTTACTTACCAAGTTACAAGGTATAGGGGAAGTTATGTAATATGTCAGACATGCTTTCCGACAGCCTGTTTCCTTAATTTAAAAAAATAATTATGTGTGTCTGTGAATCGTATAATAACTTCCAACATAGAACGACTCGATACGAAATTTGGATATGTACATCCAGAAACAACATAAATCGTCGCTTAAGCAGCAACACGGCCTATCTCAATTTTGAGAGGTTTACAGGAAAGAGGAAAAACTTATTTTAAATTATTATTGTAGTAATTTTACTTTATCAACGAGTGATCCAATGTTTATTTTATCAAATATTTATTATTTGTTTGAACCAAAAGTAATTTAATTAAAAAGGCTGGTATTTATGGTGTTGAGTTATGCGCTGTTTGCAGGTAGGGTTGAGATGTGTGGTGTTGTCTTTTTTACGTTTTTCACGCTCTTAGTGACCGGTAGAGTGAAACTAGTAATCTGAGCTTGTTTCCCGCGAAAATACGAATCCAACGATATGCATAACTCAATTTGGGCAAAAATTGAGTTATGCGGTGTTGCTGCTTAAGCGACGAAATGACACCCATTGATTTTCAGATAAATCGGTCAAAGGAATGGGGGCTCAACTCAAAAACCCAATGTAATGAATGTATCGACATATTTTATTTATTTTATATATAAATTGTGATATTTTATATGTAAATTGTAATTCCCGTAGGAACGAAACCTGTTCATTTTCAGCAAAATTGGGCAAAGGGAAGAGAGGATTCAAGGGACAGGGCTCAACTCAAAAACCCTAATAACATGAATTTATCAACACAAAAGTAATATAATGATTCAGAAGGTCCTATGTACGTCAACTATTGATTTATTTTTAGCCAGAGAGCGAAAACGAAATTGATTATAACTAGATTATTTTAATTATTGAATTTTTCAATACCCTTCTTTACATCTTGAAAAAAAATATAGATACAATTTTAAAAAGGGGGCCGTGTGGGCTAGAGCAAAGGGCTTTGGTCGCATGGTCTCACCTTGGTTTGCGGGTTCGAATCCCATCCGGTAGTGAGTTTTATTTCGTAGGTAGTTCTCCCGGGGCCATGGATGTCTTAAATAACCAGATAACACATTGACATAGCTAATATACACTCTACATATAGGTAACAAAAAAAAAAAAAAAAAAAAAAAATTACATTAGACTATAAGGAAACGGAATTTTTTTTATCATTATTCAAAAATAACCATGGTATAAAAGTCGTGTTTCATATACAATATAACATTATTTCATACTTAGCTTTAATTTTTATTTTCTTTGCAGAACCACAGATATCCTCTAATAAGGTTTATGGAATATACCTTTTGTTTATACTTTCATCAATAATAATATTATTTTTTGTAAATTATTAACTCATTTATTTTATTACTACTGGTTTATTTATTTATTTAATATAAATATTATTATTCATTGTTATTATATTTATTTATTTTCCATATTTCGTACACTGTAACCTGAATTATCGTGAGGAAAAATACACTTCAGGAAGAATTATAAAAAATATGCATAATAATTTAAATTATAAATAAAAACTGTATTTTTTACTATTATTATTATTTTTATTCACATTTATTACTTATTACTTATTTTATTTTATTTACTATTATTGTTATTGATAATCACATGAGTGCCAACTCTGGTATTTAATAACTGTTTATATATCTCATCCATAAACTAATTTGTAATACACATTTTTATGACCTATATGGATATATTCTATCACGTAAATAAAAATAAACTATTGTTAATATTATTATTAATAACAGTGCAACAGATTTTGTAGTAAAATTAAAACAATTTTCCTTTATCAATGTTTGGAATATTTTATTTCAAGCTTTATCAGGTCCATCTGATAAACGCAATGGAATGCAACTACTGCAAAATAGTAATTGCTTCACTAAACAAAAAAAAAAAGTAAATATTAATAATTAAATACATTCGAATGTTTGCGATTTTTTTTTTTGGAAATTTTGTAAATTAGTTTTTTTATTTGTATTTTAAACATTACATAATTAAAATATATTTTTATATTTTAATATATATTATATATTCTTTTATATGAATCACTTTATGAAAATATAAAATATAAATACATTTCAAAAACATAAACTCAAATTTATATAATTACCTACACTAAAAAATTAATCGTAAAATAAATTACGTCTTGAATTGAGTTTGTTTATTTGAAGAATATGTTTTTGTTTACTCAGTAAGCCGGATTGAAAATACAATATTATTTTTAAAAAGTTAATTTCAATTTGTATTTCAATATTTTCAGAAAATAATATTAAATAATAAATAAAAAAATATTAAAATCTTAACTCTTACTTGAGTAAAGAAATTGAGAAAAAAAAAAAAAAAAAAAAAACCCTAGTAGATTACATTTAAAATAATTATCAGCTGTAATTTAATTTACAATATGAATAATTATTATTCACTCATAAGAATTCAAGTTTATTTAAATGATTCCAAGAAATATGAAAAAAAAAAAAAAAATCACTAATCTTTATGGGCAATATGACCTCTTTTAAAAATCTTAATAACCTCATCAATATTAATGAAGTTACGAAAAACATTAACAATTGTTAATTTAATAAAATTTATTCAATGATTTCATTTTTTTTTTTATTGCTAAATAGAAAATTTTCACGGATAAATAAAAATATTGACAAATTCCTGAGACCTGAGAAGTCAGGAGATATGTCTAATGATGCAATATTGAACAAAATAAAATTTAATTTAATTCAATCAATAATAAAATGCATTCAGAATAATGTTGTAAACATTGCAATAATAATTACATCATGTAATAATTAATAATAATAATATAATACGATAACAATAATTAAATATTTCAGAATTGGTAAAATATAAAATGTATTTATTCAAACATGTAAAATGATGCAACATTGATCTAAAAATAACTTCACTTTATTCGTATCAACAAGCTCTGTTTTCCAACAATTTAAAAAGTTTTAAATTTTTTCATTTACTTTAAAAAGTTAATTTATTATAAAAACAATTAACTGTTTCAATTCCATTACATCAGATAAACTGTGCAGAATTTAATTTATATTTTTTTCTTGTTTAATTACTGTCATATAAAAATATTTAAATATAATTTACAAGTGAAAGTAGCTCCCAAAATTAAGAATAAAAGATTAATAAATATCTGATAAAATGAAATAAATATTTAACTTATTAAAAAAAAAAACAACACTAAATATACATTACTTCTGTAATCAGTTAAAGAAAACATAAAAAAATAAATAAATAAAATAGTTTGCTTAAAGGAATAAGGAATTACTAAAATAAATAAAACAATTATTATTGATGTTTAACGAAAACAAATTATATTGTATGAATAAATAGAAATATAAACATATGGGATTGTAGTTTGGAGCGCTTGCGTAATACATTAAAAGTTAAGATAATGTAAGGGAAGAAAACACACGACAAGATTGATTGTGAAATCCAAAAATCCCTCACCTTCATCACTTTGTTTTTTTTTATTCAAAATCATCAACCTACTTTCCCAAGGATATGAAGAAATAAGTGTTATTTTGTATGACGTATCAAATATTTAAATAATAAAAATTAATTAATTAATTTCTGATGTTTAATCATATTAAAAATAAATAAATGAATAGACAGAATGAAATGAAATATATTTTTCTGTCTATTAATTATAACTCAATGAACATAATTAATCTAATTAGTGGTTAATTAATTAATGATAGTTAATTAGACATCTAACCTGTCCATGGATGTCAGTTCGTCCATCGGGGGTGTTTTCCGGAAGGATGTACAGCCGCAAGCTTGCCAATGTTTGATCACTGTTTTTGTCTTCCCACAATAATTGCAATTCACCAATACTTATTAAATCCGAATCCGTCCACAATTTTACAAAAAAAAATTCACTCAGTGCAAGAATATTGGTCTTTCCGTTTTTAATATATTTAAGAGCTTTGTAAAATGTGTAGGGGCCGTGTTCACCACAAGGTGAACCAATTAATTTATAATCCATGATAATTAATTAATTGGATTTCAATGACAACGGAAAGACCAGATTTTTTTTTTTTTTTTTTTTTTTTTAGGTCGGCATTTTGGAAAAAATAATTTTTTTTGAGCCAATATATGTGCCCCCCACCAAAAGGGGGTAGATGCACAATGGCTTTTTAGTTTGAGAAAAGGAGCGAGAGAGAGCGCCCTGAGTCCACCCGAGGACCGTAATACCAAAATTAATATATTTCAAAAATGAAACATTGTAAAATTATAAAAACAACACAGATCGATGTTAAACATATTAAAAGAACACTGTGCAAAAATTCAGACAAAAATACCGATTAGAACCACGAAAAAAACGGTGAAAAATGAAGAGCATCTAAGTCTAGCACGCCACTAGCACAACCACTTTGTATTTACTCTAATTATGTGACGTCACCGATACTGCTCCATACCCATAATGCTTTGAAGCAGGTTTGAAGGGAGCAGGGAGGGGGCACATTGGCAATATGGCCATCTTTCTTCCATTTAGACCTTCTCTCAACTTCAACTAAACCTCTGCTCCCTTGTCATCTTCAACAATCTCCTCTTTTTCACTCTTTTTACTCAGTTCGTCCCATAAAAGTGATTATGTGCTTTGAAAAGTGATATTTTTCTACTTGAAACCAAAAACATATAACCTATCCAAGTTTTTTTTTGTGTTGTTTTCTTTTCTGTATCTTCTGCATCGTATAAAAGCATGTTCTACTATTGGTAATCGCATATTTTATTTAAAGAAGTATGGATATCCATTTCTAAGGTCAGTTCAATTTATTTAGAAAAAATGGGGCATGGGCATTTCAAAGGTTAATCGTGCATTCACATTTCCTTTAACATTCATTAGTTGTTAAATTCATTTTTTATTTACTAATATATCAATAAAAAAAGTTAAATTATATTCCTCTGTAATTAATTTTCTGTCATGTTTTTTATTGTATTATTTAACAAATGTTTTTTTCACGATAGCCTCCATATTGAAAACGGTTACAAGCAAATGGAAAACAATTTTTATCAGAATTATTGACGATAACTTAATAATTATTATTTGCCTTTTGCGCGAAATTTTTCTTATTCCTATGAATTTTCTAAAATATTTTAATTCTATACATTAATATTATTTCCGCCATCATATCTTTTTTTTGGGGGGGTGTATGAGATTTAATTCAAGTTTATGTATATTTTTAACATAAAAGTATGTTCCAGTGTTTATGAAAACTCTTTACAAAAGTGAACTAGGTTAATATTTATACATTAAACATTTAAAATAAACAATAGACATTTTTTATTTTCCTTGGGAACATTATGTAATCGTGGCAAAATCCATGTTTGTTTTTTTCGTTTTAGTGCTTAAGTTTCAAATGAGACTAACTCTATATAGTCTTTCTTTTCTCATTTCTCAAACTATGTTCCAATTTTGATCAACATTTGGTATTCTAATATATTAGTTATGAACCTCAATGAGACTATTTTTCAAGCAATAAAAAACCTGAGCGGTTTGGAAATTACGTAATGTATTAGAAACCTGTACATTTAGAAAAAAAAATGAAATGTTAAAGATTGAATTTTTTTCGAATTTAGCTTATAATATATTGTATTTTTATGGTAACTTACGTATTAACGCCACCGCAGCAAATCAGTCAACATGTATTTGTAAATTAAAAATTATTAATGCTATTTATTTATTTTTGGACTTTATATTTATTATTAGCATGTGTAATATGAGGGCGCACCGCCCGCTTGATTGATAATCTGACCCTCCCGTCGTTCAAATCATAATAGTTAGTTCTGGTTTTAAGACTTTATATATTTGCGCGGCGGCGTATTAACGCATTAATCGCATCGGCGTATTAACGCATTAATCGCATTGCAAATGCGCAAATATATAAAGTCTGAAAACCAGAACTATTATGATTTGAACGACGGGAGGGTCAGATTATCAATCAAGCGGGCGGTGCGCCCTCATATTACACAACCAATAATTATACATGCTAATAATAAATATAAAGTCCAAAAATAAATAAATAGCCCATAAAATGTTGGTTTGTTTCTGTTTTCATGCATCTAAAAAATTTCTTGCATTGCCTTTTGAAGTTTTCGTGAACAGCCCGAAAATTAGATTTTACGCTCAGTTCAAAAAATCAAAATGTCTAGAATAATTTAAAAACGCGCTTTAGGTCTATTAAAATTTTATTATGTAAATTAATATAATTCTCAGTTGAGCTTTCAGCTGAATTTCTTGTTTTCCAGCATCCTGATTCAGAAATAAAAAAAAACTCTAAAATGAATGTTTCGAGCGTTTTTAAAAGAAATTTTATGAGTTTCCAGGACATCTATCGATTTTCAGACAAATCGTCCAAAGGGAAGGGAGAGATTAAGAGAAGAGGATTAATACAGAAACTCTAGTGATTGCCATTGTAATGAATATATCGTCACAAGATTTAATATGTAAATTGGAAGCCATCTATGGAGGTCACCTATTGATTTTCAGTCAAATGGGCTGAAGGAAAGAGGAAAACGCCAAACACAGGTTCACCAAATGAGAATTTGTTTATAAACAAAATTATGTTTTTTAATGCTCTAGAGCTTGTTTTTAAGTTAAATTTTTCTAGACATTTTGATTTTTGATCTCATTGTAAAATCTTATGTTCGGACTGTTCGCGAAAACTTCAAAAGACAATTCGAGAGATTTCTTAGATGCTTGAACAGAAATTTTACTAACTGACGTCATAAAGAATATATCGGCTCAAAATGGAATCGGTCGAAGGGGAGGGGGGCTCGTTCCAAAAACCCCGGGCGGTTGGTTTAGGAGGGAGAGCAAACACTTAATTGATCAATTCGTTTTGGGAAAGTACATTGCCTGTGACTTTTCATTCAGATTTTAGATTTAGGGCGCCAGTAGCTTAGTGATAAGCGTGCTTGCTTACTGAGTTAAAGATAGCGGGGTCGTAGCCCGGCCTAGGCCCTTAGTTTATTTTTTCTGGGAGGTAAAATAAACTTAAGCACGACGTCCTTCGAATGAGACGTTAAGCGATGGTCCCGAGCTTGTACGATGTCAGGTTCTCGTTAAAGGCCCCTTATTCACACTAGTTGTACAATATACATTTTTAAACTCTACTTATGGTTGTTTAATTAAATCGATCCGGTAAAGATAAATGTACTATTCTTTAAAAAAAAAATAATTATAGTTGATAATGTACAATAAACAATATAATGCAATAAAACCAAAATTTTAGCATCCTGGAGGGGGTAATCACGAGAAATAATATTTCAAATCAATAACAATAATTATGAGATATCACGCACTTACGGAATAATTTATAGTAGGTAGTAATATTAATTAACAGAGGGCGCTGGTAGCTTAATGGTATGCGTGCTAGCTTATTGAGCTCAAGATCGCGGGTTCAAAATACTTAGCATATTTCATCTGAGAGGTAAAATAAACTTAAGCACACTTCGGATGGGACGTTAACTGATGGTCCCGAGCTTGTACGATGTCAGATACTCGTTTAAGACCCCTTATCCACTAGTTGTACAATATATTATTAAACTCTAATTATGGTTGTTTAATTATTATTATGTAGTATTATTTTTATTTAAAACGGCTAAATTTTTTTTTTTTTATTTGGCAGAAAGGGTGTGATCAAGGGGTGGGGGGGGGGGGGGGGGGAGTTGTTATTGACTTCTCCCCCACATCAAAAATAATCTTTCTACGCCCATGTCTGGTAGTAGGCGATATGATCTCTACTTAAAGCCCTGACATGAGTTATAATACTTAACTATTGAGCATTTTTTTAGGTTATTTTTTATTTTCTCATTTGAGAGTTTCATAAAAATTTCAGGAAATGTCAAATATTATCGGATAGGACCCAAATTGTTTGTTCTTTCCAACAAATATCTATGTCCGCTCACCAAAATATTTCCAAAATATGAAGTTATGATCCATTATGTTGAATATTGCTTTTCTTGTTTTGTTCTACCTAGACAACTGGGGTATGAAAATAGAGAACTCAGTGAGTAGAATATGACAGAAATGGAAGGAAGGATTTGGGAGTGGGGAGAGTAGCCATGTTCCCAGTGTAGCCTTCATGGAATTTTGCGCATGGAAAAATCTAAAAAAGTTGATACCGCTGCGTGCAAATTTAGCTAAAATTATAAATTTTTGGTACTGGTCTGCTAGCCCCACGCATTCATTTTCAGTAGTTCATTATCGATTTGGCAGAGTTTATGTGGCGGCAATGGGTTGGTGACAAAGACCCTTTTTTTGAAATATTATAAGATGTCATTTTATCAATATATTAGTGAAAATAAAGTATGAAATAGATAATATTATAAAAATAAATAAAACGTATGTTTTTTAAAAAATATTGTCTATTTCACAAATAATATATAATATGGGAGTACTTTCGGTATTGCTACCATCTTCAGCCACGACAAATACTGTGAGGTGGCTGAAGATGGTAGCAATACCGAAAGTACTCCCATATTACATAAATATTATTTGTGAAATAGACAATATTTTTTAAAAAAACATACGTTTTATTTATTTTTATCAAGTGTTTCACAATATCTCTCCAAAAATGTTAAATATCAGATAATATTATGTTTTATTTAAAATGAAACCTTCCAAAAAATGTAAAACTATCGACTTCCACCATAATATCGATATTGTAAAATCAATATCTAGTAAGTGCGTGGGGTTAGCAGACCAGTACTAAATTTTTTAGTAAATATCGAAACAAGTGCTTGTTGAATCACCGGTAATGTACTTCCCCAGAAATAATTAATTAACTCTCCTCTTCAAGTACCGCTGTCCCTCCAAAACCAGTCTACCGTTTGGGCGCTAAAAATCAATAGTTGACTTACATTAGGGGCTTTTCAATCCTTATGCTATATTTTGTGTCGATAAATTTATTACATCGGCAGCTATTAGGGTTTCTGAGTTGAGTTCTTGCCCTATTATATTGTGCCGTCCTTAATATGTTTTGAATTTAAATATGAATACATTCATTACATCGGCAGTTAGTTATTGGGGATCCCACTTCCTTTAGGCTGATTCCGTTGAATATAGATGAGTATCGTCCTCAAGGGGTTTTGAGTTTACATATGAAATTTTGTGTCGATGCGTTACAACGGCAGTTATTAGATATTGGGTAACATGAGTCACAATAACTAACAATTTTATTCACCTAGGGTAGGCCTTGTCGAAGGCCGGCATGCTCAAGTTTTTTTCATCTCAGATTAAAAATTGTGAGAGTTTCGAAGCTGCGATCTTGATCTCAGTAGGCAAGCACACTACTTCTTAGCCACTGGCCCCCTCTCAGTGGGAAACATATTCGGGGTGGCCATCTCCCTAGCAACAGATTATATATCTGATATTTTTGAAAGCCTCTGAAGTAAAAAGTATATGAAAACTAAAAATATTGAAGTCGAATGAGTTCACGTTTTTGTATGAATGATCCATATTGAATACCTATATTTTTTGTTTATACTTATGTATGTATTCATTAAAAATAAATGTTATAAACAATTATCTTATGTATCAATATATATGTAACCATTTCAATTGTTTTTCATTTACAACAAATCCGTATCCTTATCCATGATATCCCTTCATTTCATAGTCTACATGGTCACTTGGAGATTATTCAAGGTCAGACTTGGAGATTGTTTACTTTAAGTGTACTTTGACTTTTCTTTCTAAATGGCTGAATGATGAGTCTATGCTCAATTTTTTTTGTTTTTAATTTTACAAAAAAAAAAACAGCGATTTGAATGAAAAATGCCAAAAGAGAGCTGCCTTGAAGGTGGTGAGTATCTTCTCAGATTAACTTTTTCTCAATTTGTTCTAGAAGTCTGTCGCAAAATGTGGACGGAGTTTCTCCTGGATAATCGCAAGAAGGGCAGCTCCACAGATGAAAAGGGCTTCCCATTTCTCCTTTAATCAAAAGTATCAGTTTTTTAGTAAAACTGCCCACAATTTTAACAAAAATAAAAATATATATATCAATCATTTATTTACAATTGCCATTCAATATTCCAACTGCTATAGAGTGACAGACATTTAGTAGATTCAGGATGAATACACCAAAAATGTAAGTATTGAAATTTTGATGAAAAGAACTCCGGGTAGCCGGTCTCCATCACCAGCTATCGTAGTTCCAGTCTAGTCATGTACAAAAGTGTTATTTGTTTGTAGCTGTTACTCCTACTTTTAAATAGAATTTGTAAATAACAGTTACAACTGTTGAATTGCTCTTATCAGTCAGACAGTTTTCCTAGTTAGATGACTAATGTCCGGGCTTTAACTAGAAAGTCATCGCCCACTACCAGAGAGCCCTTTCGTCGCTCTGTAGGACATGAGCCTGATTCTACAATGAAAATCCTAATTTTTGACCTTCCCTGGTTTAATTATAGTAAGTTTCTGTACCAGACACTAACGTCAGGTCGAACAACAAATGGAAATTGTTGATTGTTACGGTAGATGTCAGAACATCTCTAAAGTAAGAGTCCTGCTATCTAGCGGTGAAACTGTGAACTAGGTAATTCATTTGATAGGGTTTATAGAACGTTCTGGGCGCCAACAGAACAGAAAATTTGAATTTTCCGTATATGTTCCGAAAAAGTTTCTTCAATCTCTGAATTTAAGAACACATCCATACTCACTCATAAGTTTCCGCTCTCCCTTTAAACCTTTTATTTCTCTATTTTGTGAATCTTTACGTTTTGTTTTTGCACATTTGAAGGTACTTCGATTTCTGAATTCTTTGCTACATCCCGACTCACATCTAACTTCTTGTTCTCCCTCTAAATATTTGATCTCTTCAATACTTGGACCCTTAACTTCTGTTTTTGTTTATTTGAAGGTCCTTCAATCTCTGAATTGATAACTTTGAATGATAATGAGTCAAGACATATACCCGGGTATATGAAGTGATCAAAAATTTATAGGGAGAGCAAACACTTATGTGTGTTGCATCAAATTCAGAGATCGAAAGATGCAAAATGAGTAGAAGCAGATAGCCAGGGTCTATCAAATAAAGGTAGACATTTCAAAGGGAGAGCGGAAACTTACGTGTAATCCTTGGTGTATCCTCAAATTAATAGATTTGAGAACCGGGTACCTGATCTTGTGAAAACTGGTACCCGGAAATGAAAATTTTCGTTCTCGACAGCCCTGGTATTTGATAAAACAGAGTATAACTCCACACAAAATTATAGAAAATATAATAAGGAAAAAATAAATATGAGGTAGAATTTATATAAAGATATAATAACATTGAAGATATAGTAAAAATATATATTTATTCTTTAAATAAAAATACATAGTAATAATCATGGATCACTAAGACAATTTATGAGGGAAGTTAATAATAGGATTCATTCTTAAATTAACATGATTTATGCATCCGAGACATGAATAATAAATATTATGTTATAAATGTGAATGTTTGTTTTATTTGAAAGAAAAACATATTCGACGATGATAACGTGGGGAATTACAAAGGCATATCCAGAAAAAATATCTTATTTCTCGACCTTGAGTTATCGTCATATTAAGTTAATTAGACGAAGAAACATTAAGAAAGAAATATTGATTAATGACAGAAAACAATTTCTCAATGCAATATACTTAAGTGTCATATAAGCTCTAAGTTTGATATTAAAATTTAAAAAGTTTTAGAGTAAAACAAAAAAAAAAAAATAAGAAAATAACAAAATGTGCCTTCAACAGGTTGTACAAAATCATAACCATATATATATTTTTTAAAAAATACTAGTTTAATGAACACAGCTTTATTGAATAACAACTTAATGATAAGAAAAGTAATTAAGTTCAACAGTAGAAAAAGAAAAACTTTCGATAGTTGGTGTTTGATTTTGATTTTACTAAGTAGTAACTTTTAGATTACTTTTGTTATATTCATATATTTTTTTCACTGTTAATGTTAATTACAATTCTTGTTAGTAAATTATGATTCTGGGAGGCTGCCAACTTTATTTAAGTAGTGTTGCTTCTAGAAATTTAAGCAGGCACGTTTCTTTACAATTTTTGTAATAAATATCAAAACAAAAAATACTATATTCTCATTATAATCGCCATTATGTTTTCTAATATTAAATTTTCATTTTGAGGCTACTAGTTTAATGAACACAGCTTTATTGAATAACAACTTAATGATAAGAAAAGTAATTAAGTTCAACAGTAGAAAAAGAAAAACTTTCGATAGTTGGTGTTTGATTTTGATTTTACTAAGTAGTAACTTTTAGATTACTTTTGTTATATTCATATATTTTTTTCACTGTTAATGTTAATTACAATTCTTGTTAGTAAATTATGATTCTGGGAGGCTGCCAACTTTATTTAAGTAGTGTTGCTTCTAGAAATTTAAGCAGGCACGTTTCTTTACAATTTTTTTAATAAATATCAAAACAAAAAATACTATATTCTCATTATAATCGCCATTATGTTTTCTAATATTAAATTTTCATTTTGAGGCTACTAGTTTAATGAACACAGCTTTTTTGAATAACAACTTAATGATAAGAAAAGTAATTAAGTTCAACAGTAGAAAAAGAAAAACTTTCGATAGTTGGTGTTTGATTTTGATTTTACTAAGTAGTAACTTTTAGATTACTTTTGTTATATTCATATATTTTTTTCACTGTTAATGTTAATTACAATTCTTGTTAGTAAATTATGATTCTGGGAGGCTGCCAACTTTATTTAAGTAGTGTTGCTTCTAGAAATTTAAGCAGGCACGTTTCTTTACAATTTTTGTAATAAATATCAAAACAAAAAATACTATATTCTCATTATAATCGCCATTATGTTTTCTAATATTAAATTTTCATTTTGAGGCTACTAGTTTAATGAACACAGCTTTATTGAATAACAACTTAATGATAAGAAAAGTAATTAAGTTCAACAGTAGAAAAAGAAAAACTTTCGATAGTTGGTGTTTGATTTTGATTTTACTAAGTAGTAACTTTTAGATTACTTTTGTTATATTCATATATTTTTTTCACTGTTAATGTTAATTACAATTCTTGTTAGTAAATTATGATTCTGGGAGGCTGCCAACTTTATTTAAGTAGTGTTGCTTCTAGAAATTTAAGCAGGCACGTTTCTTTACAATTTTTGTAATAAATATCAAAATAAAAAATACTATATTCTCATTATAATCGCCATTATGTTTTCTAATATTAAATTTTCATTTTGAGGCTACTAGTTTAATGAACACAGCTTTATTGAATAACAACTTAATGATAAGAAAAGTAATTAAGTTCAACAGTAGAAAAAGAAAAACTTTCGATAGTTGGTGTTTGATTTTGATTTTACTAAGTAGTAACTTTTAGATTACTTTTGTTATATTCATATATTTTTTTCACTGTTAATGTTAATTACAATTCTTGTTAGTAAATTATGATTCTGGGAGGCTGCCAACTTTATTTAAGTAGTGTTGCTTCTAGAAATTTAAGCAGGCACGTTCAATTAACTTTTGAAAATGATTAATTTTCATAAACTAATTAACACATTTTATTTTTTAAAGCCACAAAGTTTTGTGACTAAATTTTGGAATAAATTTGTATTGTAATATCCTACGCTTAATGGACACATTGTAAAATCATATTAAAATAATCATTTCTGAGAAAATTTAGTCGAATGTTAAACTTTTTGTATCATTCCGTCCATTTCTTAAATGTGGGATGACATCTTCATACTTTAACATATATTATTTCTTTAAACATGATAAAATTATTCTCAATAGTTATTTTAAGAAGTCTTCGACTTCGTTAAAAAATGTATCCGGTCCGCAAGGAGGAATAGGCTTTGTTCTTTTTATTTTACAGCTTAATGTTATAAAACATTAATATTTCATTTTTTTTTTTTTATACATCTTAGAAGAATTTAAGGCTCTAAAACATTTCATAAAAGGCTGTATTGTCCTAAAGGCACTGCTTAAAGCTTCAGTGATATACATCCAGCGGGCGGTCACAGTTAGTACTCAGGGGTTAGCTGAAGCTGATCCATCTGCTGGTCTATCCACTTGCGTGCGAAGGGAACACTGGCGTAGACCCCTGGAGTTTCGTTGCCACATCCGATACCCCATGCCACCAGACCTATGGCTTCATAGATGCCAGACCTATCTTCTGCAGGGCACACAAGAGGACTTCCTCCATCACCCTGGAACAAGGTAACAATGAAAAAATAAACAAAAAAAAAAAAAACAGTAATCTAAACTTTAATTTGATTAGGGGTGGCAGCGATTGTGATTAGGGGTGGCAGCGATTGTGATTAGGGGTGGCAGCGATAGTGCGTTGGCAAATGTATGTAGTTTTTCATGTCATGTTGAGCGCCTAATCCAAAATGTTTTTTTTTTTAGGAATTTCCTTGATGATCCTACCTTGCAGGTGTCCTTGCCGACGATGCCCCCGGCGCAGACAAAGCTCTCATGAAGTCTGAAGAGAGGTCCTAGTCGAGTCTTTCGCAGAAGATCAATGCACTGAACTCGAGGCACTAAGGGCAGGTCGATCTTCTTCAGGATCACCTGGTAGGCTCCTTGCTGGCCTGAAACAGCAATATAGACATAATAGATCTCGTGTTTAAATATGTTTATCGTGGGTTTCATTTGGTGAAATGACATTCAAAAGAGATCTTTTCTTAAGAGAGTTAGTTGCTTCTATTAGAAATCAGCTTATGCACCCACTTGGTAAACCAATAGAAACTATTACCATATCCATATCTCCTACAGGCGCCTACTGAGTTTTTAAAAAAGTAAGTATCTACGGGGAATAGTTTTTGAGTTATTAATTTTAGAAAAAAAATAATAAGTTTTTTGGTCAAGCAGCTTTTTATTTTTTACTCCCAATTTTTATTTATAAAATTCTTTTATTACATCGTCAAACGTTTCGGGATCAATCTTCCCATCATCAGTGACTAGAAATAACAAATTAACAAGTATAAATAGAAAACGTGCATCAAGTTTCAACAATATAAAATTAACATTATAACAATCTTTTTTATTAATTAATTGCTAAACCAACCTTACATCTTCCTGTTATTTGCCTAACATGAGGCAAGATTTAAGGTTGGTTTAGCAATTAATTAATAAAAAAGATTGTTATAATGTTAATTTTATATTGTTGAAACTTGATGCACGCTTTCTATTTATACTTGTTATTTCTAGTCATTGATGATGGGAAGATTGGTCCCGAAACGTTTGACGATGTAATAAAAGAATTTTATAAATAAAAATTTGGAGTAAAAAATAAAAATCTGCTTGACCAAAAAACCTATTATCACATATAAGCTCCTTACACAATATTGAAGAAAAAAAAAAAATTACATTTACAACCGTAATTAATCCGAGAATACCTACGCAAAATAAAAATAAAAAAACATATTTTTGAATACCTCTATTCTTATTACAATATATCAAAATTTTGAAGTGGGATGAGTCCTCTTGGCATGGAATGAGATAATAAAGATATTTACCAAATTCATTTTTGCCCCACCCACTAGCAAAGCACTCGTGGCTGAGAGTGCGTCGTCCTTCTGGCGGGAGACAGACAATGTCTATATTCTCGCCCAAGGTGACGGGGTCCTCAAGGACGAGGAGAGCAAAGTCATTGTTGAGATTGTTGGCCTGGAACCTCGGATGGACGATGATCTGTGACACCTTCCTGTTCTGATGAGGAAATCCCTCACTCGTCGACTGGGTGTCCCATTCTCCCGCTCGGATGTGCAACTCATCCGCCTTCTTCCTGCAAAAACCACAGTAATAAGAGTTGATGAGATGAGGCAGAGATGGCCTGGTGGGTTTTAGGGCAAGCAGGAAAAGAAAAAAAAAATATAAGAACGTTTGGTTATGGCTTTCACAGGTGACCGCGAAATGGGACCTTGAAGTGACAACAATGATTATGAATATAGGAAAACTGAGTGATTAGGCTTGTGGTCAGGACAATTTAAGAAAACTTTTGAATAAGCTAAGGTTATTTTCCATATTTGGGGCTGAAAGGAAGTCAGTGCTTTCATCGTTTTTAATTAGGTTCTCATAGCACAAATGTAAAGCTCAAGATATCCGACCGCCTGTCACAGCTTTATAACTTTTGAACCGTTAACGTAGAGGTACGTAAGTCAGATATGCCCACAGCCACAGCCTTTATAATACTCCTGTAAAAACCAAAGGCGTATTTATAATACATAATTGACTTTATAACCGTTCGAAATATTTAACTTTAGAGTGCGGGTTAGGTATATATTATATACATATATATACTTATCTATATATTTCAATAAAGCAGAATTAAGCTATTATCAGTTTATTGAATATCTAAATGGAGGAAATCACAAAAGTTTAATTAACTATTGCAAAGCCGCCTGGAATTATAGAGTTGAACTAGTTTCAGAATTTAATTATTAATAATATATAAACAAGAGGAAGGGCGCCGGTAGCTCAGTGGTATGCTTGCATGTCTTCTGAGCTCAAGAACGTGGGTTCGAAACCCGACCGAGGCCCTTAGTTAATTTTATCTGGGAGGTAAAATGAACTTAAGCACGCCGTCCTTCGGATGGGACGTTAAGCGATGGTCCCGAGCCTGTACGATGTCAGGTACTCGTTAAAGACCCCTACCCTAGGTGAATAAAAATTTAGGGTAGGCAAAATTTAGTAGAGTCGCGCTCATGTCCACCAGAGTGACGAAAGAGCGCTCTGGTAGTAGGCGATATGACCTCGTTGTTAAAGCCCGGGCATGAGTCATAAAACCTAACCTAACCTAGAGTGCGGCGTCGTTAAAAAGTGGAATTTTGAGCCTTTAGAAAATATGTACATTTGTTTAGTTTTATCCCTGAAAAAAGTCTGAAAAAGAAATTGAAATGTAACAATTTTTCATTTTCCCCAAAAAATAATTTTGTTGTTCGCAAAATAGCAAAGGAAAAATTTGTAGCCGTTAGGTTTTTGTGAGGTGAAAAAACCTTGAGCACGCCCTTGGGACATTGTTATGTACTCGTTAATGGTGTATGAACTTAGGTAGGCATGTCCACCAGAGCGACGAAAGAGCGTTCTGGTAGTAGGTGATATGACCTCGTAGTTAAAGCTCGGGTATGAGTTAAAATAGCTAACTATATGTAACCTACACAATAATACACAACACAGCTAATATATAACAGTTCTGCGGGGTAAAAAAAAAACATGAGCACGTCGTCCTTCGGAGGGGACGTTGAGATATGGTCCCGAGCCTGTGCGATGTCAGGTGCTCGTTAAACACCCCTGCATCAGGTAACTAAATGTGGATAGGCAAAATTTAGGACTTATTGTATAGTCGGACTCATGTTCACCAGAGCGACGAAAGAACGCTCTGGTAGTAGGTGATATGACCGCGTAGTTAATACCCGGGCATGAGTCACTATAACTATATTATCAGTTATATTCTGCTGCTAACGATCCACGTTGGTATTATCATATTAATGTGATTTTTAAACGCAATTAAACTTACCAATCAAGTTAACCAGTACACCAAGTAAGTGTTGACTGTGAAATAAAAATATTCGAGTTAACTATTGCTATAAAGACTAGTAGTGTATAATTGCATAATAGAAACTAGATTGAAGGAAACTGACCCTGCAACGCAGTGCGCAGCCGTCAAAACGACCTTCTCATGAATCAAAGCTCCACCACACTGGTATATGTTCAAACGTTCCCCTGTGTCGTCAATAACTGCAGCCTTCATAATTGCTACCTGGAAATAGAATACAAAAATTATGCTTAGGGGCGTCACCGTTGGATCACTCTCATTTACCTTCCACACAATAGCGGCAAATATTAAATTTCCTTCTGGAGTGAAATAGGAGTAATAAAATAAAAATATACATGTTGCATATACTAAATTAGTTCTATGCTGATGGTAAATTTGAATTCTTATGCATTTATTTGAATTTTCATTTCGACAACTCAAACTCAAAAAAAGTGTCTTACATACATTCTCTTTAGCTTTTTCTTCAGACCTAATTCCCAACATGAAATTTCTGTAAACATTTTGTATGTAGAAACAAAAACTGATTTTTTACTTTTGAATGTAAAATGAAAGTGAATAAAACACGGAGAAAGTAGTTTTTTTTTTGTTGTTTTTTGCGAATTTGTTATAAATAATAACATATCACTTGCAGATTTATGAATAGAAAGTGAAGTAACTGAAGTCCAACTTAGCAGCATATGACAGATTAATTACCAAAAAATTACATTTTTAAGCACATAAAGAGAGCCGTTCTCACCTGGAATAATCTATGGCCGCGAGCTCTGTTAAACATTTATTTAATTAAATAAATACGAACAAAGAACTTGTTCAACTTATGTGTTGTCTAATCCCACAAGAATATACACATATAATATATTTTTTAGCTTTCCACAAAAAAAAAATTGTCACATCGCAGAAATATATTAGAACGTTTGTTTTATTTGTTTAAATAAGTTTGAGTTGCATATCTGAAGAAATAATAATAATATTATTATTCATCTCTTCATCGATTTCAAAAGCGCATATGACACCATAAGAAGGCCCAAACTTTATAAAGCTATGGAGGAAATGAATATCCCCTCGAAGCTGATTCGCTTGGTCAGAATGACGATGCAAGACGTGCAGTGTAAAGTACGCATTCAGTCGGACTACTCTTCAGAGTTTCCCTCTAGCAAGGGATTGAGGCAAGGTGATGCCCTAGCTTGCTTACTGTTTAACTTAGCCCTAGAGAAAGTAGTGAGGGATTCCGGTATTCGAATAAGGGGCACAATATTTTCAAAATCAGTCCAACTGCTCGGCTACGCCGATGACTTGGATATTGTTGCACGGTCTTACACAGCTCTTGAGAGTGCCTTTCTGGGATTGCAGGAAGCGGCAGCCGCAATGGGCCTACGAATAAATGAGTCCAAGACTAAATATATGTGCACAGGTGTAGACGCGAACCCCCATAGCCGAAGCATATCGATTGGCCCATATTCCTTCGAAAGGGTCAAAGAATTTACGTACTTGGGCTCTCAAACCACCACCAGGAACGAGACATCAGCCGAAATTAAGAAAAGACTTACGGCAGCGAATCGATGCTATTTTGGATTGCTGAGGCATATGCGAAGCTCTCTACTGAGCAGGCATACCAAACTCCGGCTCTGTAAGACCCTGATCCGTCCAGTCCTTATCTACGCCAGTCAAACATGGACCCTATCCAAGTCTGACGAGAAGGACCTGTTGATATTTGAAAGGAAAATTCTTCGAAGGGTTTTCGGCCCTGTGAAGGACGGACATGTTTGGAGAATTCGCAAGAATAGGGAAATCTACGAGCTGTTTGGTGAGGCTGATGTAGTGAGGGTGGTGAAGTTGGGAAGGTTGAGTTGGGCAGGCCATGTAGCCCGAACGGAAGAGGGCGAAGTGCCAAGAACAGTCCTTGAGGAGCCTTTGTACCGATCAAGAAGAGCAGGCAGACCGAGGCTAAGATGGGTGGATGTGTGGCAGCTGACGCGAGAGAGCTTCTTGGACAGCGAAATTGGAAAGCAGCTGCACAGGACAGAGCCGAATGGCGGAGGCTCATTGAGGAGGCCAGGACCCACTAGGGTTGTAGCGCCAGAGAGATAGATAGATAAATAAATACGAACAAAGAACTTGTTCAACTTATGTGTTGTCTAATCCCACAAGAATATACACATATAATATATTTTTTAGCTTTCCACAACAACAAAAATTGTCACATCGCAGAAATATATTAGAACGTTTGTTTTATTTGTTTAAATAAGTTTGAGTTGCATATCTGAAAAAATAATAAAGTTATTATTTTTTCAGTTCTGAAAAAAATCATGAGATATCACATTTTTTTTGTTTTAATATTTAAAAAAATCATTTATATAGGGTAAAATAGACACAAGTTGCAGGAATGTATTTTAGGAAAGAGGAGAGATGAGGCTTATGGTCGAATTAAACAAACTTAGGGAATTTCTGGCAAGCTTTCGGCACCGAGTGTACCTTCTTCAGGGTCATTGTATGTAGATTATGTCATGTCCTTTAATCATATCTACATACATTAACGCAGTAATAATATTTTATATATGTCAATACAGGCCCTGAAGAAGGTACACTCAGTGCCGAAAGCTTGGCAGAAATTCCACAAGTTTGTTTTATTCGACCACAAGCCTCATCTCTCCTCCTTCCTATTACATCGTTGGTCAATCCCTCCCTAATTGATTAATTTTATTTTCTCTATTAATTGTATATATAATCCGGAATAGAAACAACACCAATTATTATACAATAAAACGCCAATGCTATTTGTTTTTCTCTGTACTATAAGTTTTGCTAATTATATTGTTAATAGTGTGCGCATTTTGCGCTGGAGTGTTAGTTAGTTAATAAGAAAGAAAAAATAAAGTCAATTACCATCCATGGGAACTCTCCGAACTGTGCCTCGTTGTTGACATCCCCGGTGATCCTGAGTCCTATCCCCTCAGGGTGCCTCTGTCCGCAGCCCTTCCTCTCCTGTCTGGTCGGCTTCTTTGCTGCTTCTGGCTCCAGAGGGTCCTCGCAGCACACGTCCAGCGTTTGACCACATTCCCTGATCCTGTACAACACAAGAGTTTATCATTTTTAAATGGGATTAGGAAACCAATTGCAATGTAAAAAAAAACTTCCTGCTCCTTCCAAATTTAAAGTCATAATAGAACAGCCCTCGACTGAAATGCGACTGGACCAAGACCGAGCTACGATCGGACTGAGACTGAACTGAGACCGAACAGTCACTAACCATGGGCAGTCCTAGGATGCTAAATTATCACAATGCAGATGTGTTTAACGACATTATGTTTGGCTAGGATTTAAACGCACAGTAAAAAAAAATCAGCTTGCCGAGTAAGAAAGGTTAATTACACAGTAAAAAATGATAAATGCACAGTAAAATGCAACACTGCAAATAAAATTTTAACCCAATAACTAAAAATGTATTGCCTAGTAAATTAATCCAATAACACGGTTAATAAGGCGCAGTAGGAAATTTCAGAACACTCGATAAAACATTTGAATGCCCAGTAAAAAAAATTAAAGACTAAGATTAAAAATGCACACTACAGAATTGCAGTTTATCGAGTAAGTAGGTACAGTTGATTTATCCGAAGAAATAAAATGTTGGCCCTCCAGTCGGTCCTTTTAGTGAAACATCCAGGTTCTTCTGATATAGAGAAACCCCATGGGAGAGCATATAAAAAATATCTAATTGCGAAAAGGCTAATTTATTTTCTGTGAATATATCCTTCTTACCGGGAGTTTCTTCGTTTTACTATTCGTTTACTTTTTTGGCCGTGTTATAAATTTATTACTCACAAATTAATCTTGTAAATGTGAATTAATTTTGTTACTGTGAATAATATGTTTTCTACTGTAATTTAATTACTGTGTACAACTTTTTGCTACTGTGCATTTAATTTTTATCTGTTATGTTCTCCAACTTGAGTCATAAGAAGGGGCATTCGTCGGCCTACTGACATCCAGAGCTAGAAATGACCAAAATGAACCCAAGATCTAAAATTCATCGGTGAATCAATATTAATGTACTTCCCCCGCACAAATTAATCAATTACGTTTCTCGCTCTACCAATTGGGCTGAAAACGAGGGCTTCAGAATTCTCTTACAACATTTTGTGTCGATATATTCATTACATCGGTTGTTATATTTTGAGTTTTTGTGAGCCTCTTTAGTCACACCGCCCCCTTTCCTATGACCGATTTGGCTGAAAATAGATATGAGTCAACCTCATGGATGGATACACATATAACATTTAATGATGATACTAGGGATGGGCGATAGTCGATTGTACTATCGATGTAT
Organism: Aradus depressus; assembly: GCA_963662175.1. Lineage (NCBI taxonomy): Eukaryota > Metazoa > Arthropoda > Insecta > Hemiptera > Aradidae > Aradus > Aradus depressus. The sequence continues at coordinate 99,273,687 of OY759214.1, forward strand.
CGATAGTTCATGACTATCTATATTATTTCCTTCATTACAGGATATGTTTTGAGTAAAAAATAAATAAATAAAAATAAATAAATAAAATAAAAACTACCAGAAAAAGAAGAAATTTATAGAAATGTTCATATATCGGCACCCAAGACCAAACAACCCACTGCAGAAGCTGCATCACTGCCTACTGTTCCATAAAGTTTTACAAAAGTACTTTTCGTCAATTGGTAATTAATTTTTTGATATTGTTTTATAAAAGTTGTTGATTGAAATACAAATTGTTGAATCTAATGCCATTGTACCTACTTCATTGTTTTTTTGATTATCTACAATAAGTGTTTTTCAACTTTAATTAATGTGTTAATATTCTTGCCAAGTGTCTTAATGCGATTATTTTCGACAGAAAATGTTATTTCCATAAAATAAATGTTCGATTTGAAACAACAATTACTTATTCGATTGATATGTTTATTCCCCTTTCATCCTCCATAACAAAGAATAATTTAAATTAGGTAGATGTACATGAATAAAAGCGTCAACTTACTGAATCATTGATACTATCGATAATTTTTCACCGATAGTATCGTACTATCCATAGTGACCGACTATCGACTATCGCCCATCCCTAGATGATATGTTTATCCTATCAGCAGTTATATACACATGTAGACAGAATTTTTTGTTTTTCATTTTTGTAATCATCGTTTTAAGAAAACATGAAAAAAAAAACTCAACTCTACATAACATTGGTTATACTTCGTATAAGAACGATTCAAGGCAGCGAAAGGATTCGAACTTTGCTCTCTTAGAGCAACAAGCAATCTTCCTAATTTTTATTAATTTAATAAGCTATTGCAATTGAAATAAAAGTAGAAAAATATGGATGACATTTCGATAATTGGGACTATTTATTGATGTGAGCTTTCTTATCAATCGTGAAACACTAATACGTCAACTTCTCAAGGTCTCAACAATTTATAGCTCATCTTCTCTTTGGTTCCGTAATGAACAATCCTGTCACGCTTTTAATTTTTTCTTATATCAACTAAAAAATTTCCCAATACAAAATTGTATTAGTAATTTTAAGTTATGTAATCGGTCAGAAATTCGATTTTGAGTTTTCATCTGAATTTCACTTTCCGACCCCCTGATTCCAAAAATATATATAAAAAAAATTCCTGTATGTCTTTGAAAACTATAACTTCTACTAGAACGAATGTATCAACACAAAATTTTTACATGTATATCCAGAATAGTATAAGGACGACATGTATTGATTTTCAGCCAAATCGGCCAAAGGGAGATGAGAGGATAAGGGGGAGCCTTAACAAAAGAACCTCAATAACTGCCGGAGCCATGCATGTATCGACATGAAAATTTATATGTATATCCCATAAGGACAACATATATTAATTTTCATCTGAATCGTCGGAATGGAAAGGAAGATCAGACGTTAGTGGGGGGAGGGGGGGGGGGGGGGGGGGAATAGAGAGAGGTCGACTCAAAACCCTAATATCTGCCGATATCGAGAACCGTCCTATAATGTCACTTTTGAAACCCATTTGTTTAGACGTTTGCTTGATTTACGTGAAAACTGTTAGTTATATCGAAAAAGTGATTCTTACCAAAAATGTTCCTTATTCAATTTCCAACTAACAACTGCCCTCAAATTTGAGATAGGACTTAGTCGAACAATGTTATAGCGACAAAAAGAACGAACAATGGATTTTCTTAGGAAATATTTCTAAGTAATGTTGAAAATTAAAAGATTGTTGAATAGCTATTTGCGAGCTCAAGATAGCGGGTTCGAAGCTCGTAGGTTTTCACCTGAGAGGTGAAAACACCTTGGGCACACCGTCCCTGTGCGATGTCACCTGGGTAGACACCTCTGATAGTAGGCGATAGTTAAAGCCGGGAATGTCGTCTACTTACCTAATGTCGAGGAGGCCGGATCCATCAGTGTTGATGGTGCCATTAGAGTTACACAAGTAGTATGGAACACAGGTGCACGTGCTCGTCTCTCGAGAAGGCTTGAAGGTGTTGGCCGAGTTGTCACCGCCATCGACAGGGTCCGTCTTCGGAGTTGTGTCCGGGATGGGATCCGTCGTTTTTGACAAGTCTTTGCCAAAAACCTGCTCAATCAGTCTGTTTATATCGTCATCCTCCCCTGGCTTCACTTGTCCAACGGTGAACCCCACGAACAATAGACAAAACGATATCCTTAGGATCATTATCTGCAACATAAAAAAAAAACAATGTCATTGCTTACTATTATATTCATAGGGTAAGGTAAAGACTTCACGTACATCATCTTATATCTAGAGATACCTGAGAAAATTCAACGATCTATGGTATCTCGCCATGCATTTAAAAAGTGCAATTTTATGCTTATATTTCCGTAACTTTAGCCGAGTGGTGCCTTACATACATATATATGAAATTACTCTGTTATAATTGAAGATACAACTTATATCGTCGGTGAGGTCCATTCGATAATGTCGTCATGACACTGGAACACATCGGACCTCCACCATATATTAAATTACTCAAGGCAATAAATTACTCTACAACATACTTCAAGATCGTCAATATCGGTAGAGTGGAGGGGGGGGGGGGGGGGGGGGTAAAGGGAAAGCCTAACTTAAGGGTCTCACACATGCTCCGGAAATCCGGGAAACCATAACTTAAGGGTCTCGCACATGCTCCGGAAATCCGGGAAAGCATAACTTAAGGGCCTCTCACATGCTCCGGAAATCCTCTGAAGAATAACTGCGCAGGATGGCTTTTGAGAATATCCTGAACCAGCCTCTATTGCCTAGGCCATTGAATGTTTAGTGGGAACTTCTTAACTTCTTGTATTAAACTTATTTTTTGGTCCTATCCTGATTGTTTTTACTTTCTGCACACCAAATGCACGGTTCATCCACCTGCTCCGATGGACTGCGCAGACTTATAAAATGGTTTTTCGTTTCTACTCCGGCGGGATGCATAGTCCGCCAGAATTGTACAGTTTTTACCAACACTCGCTCCGGAAAAGCTCAAAGCTCGGCAAGCGGCAGGCCCTTTAGACAATGATAAAAACCGTAGAAAAATCTGCATTATACTTAACTTTTGTACTTTTTTACCACACTGATTCACCTAATGTTATATAGAGCGATATTTTTTTTTCGAAACGAGAGTTTTTGGTAAGTCCCAGTCACAGTGAACTTTTAAATCGCTAGAACATGAACAAACCTCAAATAACTCCAAAAAAACGTATGATCTGTTAATCCGTGAGGAGTTAGTTATAAGGTTGTCTTGCAAATCCTATTATATTAAGATAAACAGTCTTGATGGCACATGGTACCGTTTGCAAATAACATAGGTTGTATCAACAGTCAATTTAAGTTTTGAAAGTTGAAATGATTCATCTTTAGTTATCTATTAACAGGACTTACGAAAATGAGCTTGATAAATTGGATATGCGGAAAATTAGCTCATGTGTAAAAGGGATTAGTGAAAAAAAACAATAATGGAAACCGAGTTTGTGACGTTTAAGGTTACTAATATAACTAGTATTAAACTAGTCTAGAGCAAAAAAAAAGTAAATTTAAAAATAAAAATAAGATAATTTAAATAATTAATTATAATAATGACGCCTAGAAGTGTTGAAAATGTGGAAAAACAAGGAAAAGTTGACATAAAATATGTAGTGACTCAGGATGATTAGTGCAGTAAATTATTATTGTTATTCAAGACTAATTACATCACAATTACTATATGAATGGTGTTATACATTTTGTAGGTGTTGAGGATGGGTTTTCAGCCCGAAACACGCTTTTTGAAAATAATTAAATTAACTCCTAAAATCAAAAAACTATAATATGCAGATGGCTGATGTAGTGAGAAGTGATTATTTCACAGGTTGTCAAATAAGATGTAGTCTGACCTCTCATAGGTTTCTAATTGTGGTCCTCATCATCAGGCAACGAAAGTTTTTAGATGTTTTTTTAAATTTATTTGTATTATAAATTTTTTTTAAATTTTATTCACTGAAATGTTTTAATTATGTTAATTTCAAAAATGTATTTTATCAGACTGCCTGGTGATGAGGGCAGTCTCGAAATCCGGCTTGCTAATACAATTAAAAATCTGTGAGAGGTCAGACTATATCTTATTTGACAACCTGTGAAGGAAAAAAAAAAACTATTTTCAGCTTATTATTTGTTGTTTCTCGGTTCATAGAAGGCTATCATTACGATTTCCCCTTTCTGTGAATATTAGATAGAGGGGGGAGGGGAGAGGGAAATTATATATACTTACAGAGTGGGGAAGGGGGAAGAGGGGAAGCGGGGCCCCATTTCCAAAGAAGGAAGGATCTTTAAAAATAAATATTAGAGTAAATTCTTAAACAAATTAGTGAAGACATTTTTTTTTTTTCTTTCTCAGCTTTACGAAGTATAGGGGAAGTTATAACCCGGCCGATCTGGGAAATAAAATAAACTTAAGCACGCCGTCCTTCGGATGGGACGTTAAGCGATGATCCCGAGCCTGTACGATGTCAGGTACGGTGAAGACCCTTGCCCTAGGTGAATAAAAATTTAGGGTAGGACTCCCATAGTAGAGTCGGGCTCATGTCCACCAGAGTGACGAAAGAGCGCTCTGGTAGTAGGCGATATGACCTCGTAGTTAAAGCCTGGGCTTGAGTCATAATAACTAACTAACTAGGGGAAGTTATGTAGTGGATCAGAAATTTAATGTTGATTTTTCACGTTTCCCAATCCCCCTGATAAATATGGATCCCCTGGTAGAATGAATTCATCGATAAGAACTTTTATATGGGTATCCAGAACCTCAAGAGGACACCTTTTGATATTCAGCTAAATGAAGGGGAGGGGGCTTAACACAATAACTCGAATTACTGCCCGAATGTAACGACCCTAAATTTCAAATGTAAATCTAAACACCCAAGAGGTCGACACCTATTAATTTTACAAGGAATCAGTCAAATAGAAGAGAAGAATCAGGGGAAGGGGGCTTCGACTTAAAAACCTGATAACTGCCCATGTAAAGAATATTTAGAGACAAAACTTAGTTTGAGGATTAAAAAGCTCTTAAATAAGTCAACTATTGATTTTTAGCACAATCGGACGATTGGTTTTGGAGGGAGAGCAATAATATATTTGATGAATTCGTGCTGGGGAAGTACACTGCCCATGATTCACCGACCACATTTTCGTTTTAGGAGAAGGGGCAACTTTCTCAGGGCAACCAGTTCAGATATTTGGAAGCTCATTCGAGAGAACGCAGTTGAACATTTTAAATGAGAACAAATAATTAAATTAAATTATTTATTATTCAAATATTTTCATTAAAAATCCATTGTTTAGTATTTAAAAATGAGACAGTTACTGCAACATGCAATAACAACACGCAAAGCAGTTGTTGGAGCGTGAAATGATTGTGGAAATAATAGATTTATAAGGAAAATGTATGTAAAAATAGTTTCGGGCTCTGGCCTTGAGTGAGACTTAATTATGTGAAAAACACTTTTGTAACAAGATGGAGTTCACAATTTCACACTTATTCTTCACTAAGTAAACTAGAAAAAAGCTCTACATCTACCTCCCTTCCAGGTGGCCTTTAACCCACAGTCATAACATGCATTAAAACACAAATTTTTTTATTTAAACTTCCACCAAATACAGGGTGTCTCTCCCGATTTTAATATCCACATTTAGAAATCTTATAAAAATTATTTATATAAAACAATGAGCTGGAAATAAAGTATAGAAAAAAACAACTGAAAAACCATCAGATATTTTATAAGAAATATATTTAAATTTGGCCTAGGCAATAAATTGTTATTTGAAAGTAGAGAATGAAATTATTTAAAAAATGTATTCTATCAACATCAAAATAGAGAGGAATTTCACAGAATATTGGAGACAAAAAACACGCAGTTAGGGCTAGATGCATTTTGAACGTCACTGATTAAGTTTTACTGTTCAGGAAATTATTTTACTCTACATTTCTCAGTAATTTTTAACACTTTTCTAAGCAAGTATACTTTATTTATTTTTATAACACAGTAAATTAACTTGTAATTTTGAGTATTTTTTTTATGCAAGAATATTTTTAATTTATTTTTATAACACTGTAATGATATGTAAATTTTTCTGTAATGTTTTCATTTCGTAAAATTTGAATTTCTCGTGAAAACTTCAGACCGATTACATAACTTTTCTTATACATACCTCTTATATCTGGAAAAGTAAGAAGGTTCACTTTCCTTCAAAGAGCTTTATGGAGATCCCCTCAAAAGATTTTTTTTTAAACAAAATTAATTATATATGTTGGAGACGTAACTTTACACAAAATATCATTTATACTTAAGAAAATAATTTGCTTTGACAGACGATGAGACAGACAAAATACAAAGAGAACAATAGCGTTCTGTTGGAATTTTAGGGTACGGAACCGTAAAATAAACTAAAAATGGACATAGAAAAGTTCATAATTAGGGCCAATATAGTTATTTAGTTATAATGATTCATGCCCGGGCTTTAACTACGAGGTCATATTACCTACTATTTGAGCGCTCTTTCGTCGCTCTGGTACGATACATATATCTATACTAACGATACATATATCTTTTCATTTTACTGATAGATTGACTGGTGTTGAAATGATAGAATTTAGAATAATCGATTGACTAGTATTGAAATGATATTTCGAATCTAGAATTCAATTGTCAAAAAAACCGAAGTTCTAATTGTACAGAATTGTATTATATGTTGTCATGTGTCCTTGTGTTATGAGGAAGCAAAATGGACACTATGACCAACAAATAATGATATTTATAGATTTTAAGAGTAATACGTAAAAATGACGTTAATCTGTGGCCCTCGTGACGACAATTTTTCTTAATTAAAATCTTGTCAGTCCAGGGTGTGGCCTTGAAACAATCCTTTTATTTTTAATGAAAAATAAAGAATAAGAGTATTCTTGGAAGGATTTCATATCATTATATCTTCTGTTTTTACCAAATTTTTTGTAAGTTTTACATGAACTGGATTTGGGGGGCGGGAGAGGGAGTACAGTGCACCCAGGGAAGCAAATTTGGGGCTTTGCTCGGCTCCCCCTCCCCCCGTAGCCATGGCAACAACACCTTTTGGAGGAGAGAGGAGGCGCAATAACCAAAATTCCACCTCCCCCCCCCCCCCCCCCCCCCCCCCTTCGTAAGGTTTCTATGAACTACCAAACCAACTTTTTTTGTAAAATTACATTTGAATTTACTCTTGGCATAATTATTTAGTTATATTTTTTGAGTTAAAGATAAACAACATTCAAAGGAAAAATTCTTTATTTTTTTTATATTATCAGGTCAATAAGGAAAAATCCTTATAATACGTATTTTAATTCTATCTCAAAAATTATCAAAAGAAGTGAAGTATGAATGGGTATTTTTTTGTTTCATTGTTTCAAAATATGCAAATAAGAGCACATTTTCCTTAAAGAATTCATATTATCAGAAGCCTTGTTTAGTTCAATACCCAGAAATTAGAGGGTTTTATTATATGTATCAGTAAACCTGACGATGGTGTAACGCCGAAACGTTTGCTCAGTTAAGAGTTTCGAGTATATTCCGAGCTTCATGTGTCAAACTAGTTATTGTTTGTGAACGGCCTGGCTAGAGGCTGCCCTCAGACAGACAGACAAGAGATACAGTATCAAAACCGGGGGTTGTTTTCTTACTCTTTGACCTACAAAATTCTAAAAATGTGTCACTCAAATAATATGTTTATATTCGAAATGGTTTTAATAAACACTAACACCAATTTTTGTTTCTATTATTTTTTTTTCTGGATAACCTCTGTCGCAATCCGATCTTATCACTTGTATATTATTTTCACTTTTCGCCTTAGTCTTATGTGTTTCATTAGCCTTTATTTTCGATTTATTCTAAATGATAAGAAAATATTTATTAATATCTAGCTTCTCTGTTGTTAGTTTTATTATCAATGACTTTGTTTTCCTAAGTCGGACTACATTATTCTAAGTGTCCGAATACATTTCTGCGATATTTGTCAATTTAGTGGAAAAATAATAAAATAAAAACAAAGAACTTTAACGGTACCCAAACACGAAGCAAATCTATCGTCAGATTTATCTTCAGATTGATTTGACGCTGAATCTGACGATATTAGGAGCGCACACACAGTTCGATATATCTCAGTCGACGCAATGGAGCAGCACGATCTTTTATTGTTATCTGCGGCTGTTTTGTTGTGTAATAAAATTAAACGCAAAAAAAAAAAAAATCAGAGTAGTTTGGACAATAGGGTGGTTAATTAAAAAGAAAACAATTTTCGCACATCAGATTTATAAAATGTTCTAAATTATCTCTAGACCAGGTACACCTATCACAGTTTAATAAAGGAAAATTATAAAAACAGTTAAAATACCTAATCTCTTCCACTTCACTTTTGTGTTTAAAAGGTTATTATTATAGATAAACTTATTATAACCTCCTTGATTATCGCCACGATAACCACATACACCATACTATCAATTAATCTGTGCGATGATTGCATGAAACTTTCTTCAGATCAAAAATAGATCTGAAGACCAACCAATCGAACCCGATGACGACATACATTAAACGATTCATCGAACGATTGTCAGATTCATCTGACGATCAATTGCTTCGTGTATGGGTACCTTAACGTTTATATTGTCTACTTTCACAAAAAAATATACATAAAATGTATAGGTGTCGGCTTACTCCATCATCAGCATCAAGTTCAAAAGTGACACTCAAGTTAGCTAGGTTGACATATTTTTACAATCTCTAGGTTATCTGAAACCAGTCCCCTAGAGAAATCCATGCGGGAGTGGGAGAGTGTAGTGCCTTAACAGGACGTTTACAAATATTATGTTCAGTGGTCACTGATATAAAAAAATAAAGAAAATACAATATAGTTTTTATAATAATTATAATGAAATTATTATCATTTAGGTATGAGGAAAAACGTCACATGAGCATTAAACTACTTCCGAAAAAGCCTGGCAGAGCTTTAAGATCAAGTTTGGAACATTTGTATAAGAAATTGCAAATTTTCATTTAACAAGTTATGAAAAAAGAAGAAATAAATGCTGCAGACGACTCTATTGATAAAGAGTTTCAAATTTAAAAAAAAGAGATAGATGAGAGATAAATGTTTATATTAATTTTCTCGAATTTCATCAAAAATTATTTTGGACAATTTATTATTATATTTTCTTGATTTATTATGGTATTTTCTTTATTTTATTATATTATTGACAACTCAAATACTTGTAAATGTGCTGTTAAGGCAGGACTTCCCTTCACATGGTCTTCCCAAGAGGACAGTGTGTGAACAGATAATGTAGCGAAACCTACCAACTTGAAGTATCACTTTTGAACATTTAGGGTAGGTAAAATTTAGGACTTCCATAGTTGGGCTCATGTCCATTAAAGTGACGAAAGAGCGCTCTGGTAGTAGGCGATATGCCCGCCCATGAGTCATAATAACTAACTAACTTTTGAACTTTGTCCTGAGAGTGAGGCTCATGTCCTCAAGAGACCTCTGGTAGTAGGCGATATGACCTCGTATTAAAAGCCCGACCATGAGACACAAAAACAAAACACACAAGTAGATAGAAACTTTCAAGGTTCGAATTTGGGTTAGACTCCCTCAAGTATATTCGTTGAACGGGCGATTAATCCTATCCTAGTCTTCCGGCATCCCTGAACACAAGGCACTGGTTCATAGATGTCTTTGATTGCCACCTCAACTAAATGATATGTCAGCTTGGCCATGAAATTCGAAAGCCAATCACGTTTCATATGAATCATTTTATAATTCCCAACTCAAATGTTGAATAGGATAGGAAATGATTTATAGAAAATAATATTATCTGATCTTCACTTCAGTTTCATAATTGAGAAATGTGTATTGAATATTTAAACATATATTTTTATGTTATACGTTGTGAAGTTCCATTCCAGTCCCGGTCCAGTCGCAGTTCGCTCTGTTATTTCTAAATTGACCTTTAATGTTTTTCGATCCTGTCAACTACGGTATTGACACCACACGAGGATGAACTATAATAAGAAAAAAAAATACGCGGTAAATCACAGGTTATGTACTTCCCTCGAAAGAATCAAAAAAATGTTTTCCGCTGAAAGTTTTTTAAAAATTAAAAGAAATTTAAGAAATTAAAAAAAAAAAGTTTAAAAGATCAATCAGTCAATAGCAAACATTAAAAATATTTGTTTTTTTGACTCAGTACTTTTTTAAAAATGAATTTCCAAAAATACATAATTTTTCTAGACGGCGGAGTCCCGGAAGCCACTTTAAAGAATATTGGAAAATAAAGAATCTCTAATGCAATGTCAAAGATCTTCTAAGATGAAAGTTACGGCTTATATTGAAATTATTAAAAACTTAATGATAGATAATCCTTAAAAAGAGTGGTCAAGGACTTATGAGTCTCTTGGTGGCTTCACAATCCTTCCGGTGGCAGGAATTTCAATTAGATTCTCAACATGCTTTGAATAAAATAGCATTTTTTTTTAAAACTTTAGTTTCAAGTTGTCGGAAAACTCCATGTTCTGGTGAAAATTTGACATCAAGTTTCTATCCGATCATTTCAATTCCCCCATACTTCGTGTAGCTGGGGAAATAAAGTTTTTTTTTTTTTTTTTTTAGATACAAAAATAAGGACATTTCACTAATCCGTCCTTACTACCACGAGCATTTCACATCTTCTCCATCGCTGGTGGGGGAGCATTTTGTTCTTTGAACTTTTCAAATGCATATAATGAGGATTTGCATAATGACTTTTCTGCTTAAGGAAGGTGTAATCTTTTAATATTTTGTTATCAACAAAGCAATTAAAGAAAATAATTTGTTCTTTTTTAATGAGTAACTATTATCAAGCCTAATATGATGGCACCTATTTTACGTTAAAAAATCATTCAAGTTTTATGAGAAGACATGAATTTAAACAATTTAATTTAATTATTTATCACTAATAAAAGACCAGAAGAAATAAAAAAAAAATTAAGACAACTTTACTAAGACACCGCTTATATTTATGCCCTAATAAAAATGTCTTCAAGTAAAAGTTAAAGACAAAATTAAAAGGCACATTTTATGTGAAATAAAAAAAACAGTGTGTGTGTGCGGTGTTCGAAGTGTAATTTCCGTTACTAAACTCTTCTAGTTTCAGTTTCTCTTTGTTCTAATCAATAGACTATATTTTTATTTTAACATTTGTACAGGGTAGAAAGTAATTTAATTCAGGAAATTTTTTTAATCATATAATATGTTGGTAACTATTTCTATTTACGGTTCAGGTTACATTAATTTATTAACTTATATATCGTCTGGGCTTACAAGAGAAAAGCACAAAGTCTGAAAAGATGGTTTTGAGTTATGGACAATTTTAATATTCAAAACCCTTTCTTAATTTTCCTACAAATTATTCTGGTGTGACCAAAGCTGTATATATTACTTAGCTTCCCACTAATGCGAATTTCCTGTTCGAAGAACCGTTTGTAATCGTTAATTCGGGTTATCCGGACTCCAAGGTATTTCGAAACATTAATTTTATATAAAACAAGCAGCTCAGCTGATCGTTGCTTCTTAGTAACGTTATCTGTACAGTTAGTAACTAGTTATTTTAACTCATGCGTTAAAGACCACTAACTGCTACCTGACATCCCACAGACTCGGGACCATCGCTTTACGTCTTGTCTGAAGGACGGCATCAAGGTTTTTTCATCTCCCAAATAAAAAAAACATAAGGGCCTCTTCCAGGTATCGAAACGGCGATCTTCAGCTCAGTAAACAAGCTACGTCTGATCTACCGGCGCCCTCAGTAACTTAAAGTTAAATGATTCTAGAAATCATTTTTGAATAAAAATAATAAGTTCGAGTGCACGTGACCTATGTTAGATGTCTTGGTTTTAAGGTATTGTTAAACTGATTATTGTTTCGCTATACGGGGTTTATATAGATGCTATTTTGGAACCTCAGAAAGGAACACAAGCTGCCTCTAATACTTCGGAGGAGCGAGGAAGCAAAACATAACGAACAATTATTTTATAGTTAGTTACTGCGACTCATGCCCGGGCTTTAACTTCGAGGTCATATCGCCTATTATGAGAGCGCTCTTTTGTCGCTCTGGTGGACATGAGTCCGACTTTACTATGTCTTTAGGTAATCTCTCGAAATTCGTGAAGTATATCATGACATATAATGCTCATAACCTGAAATTACTATATTTCTTTCGCTTAATATTACCTTTCTTTAAAATTATTTTTTTGCTATCACTCTTTAATTTTGTTCAAAGTTCCAATAATATACTTCAAAGCATTGGGGGACGGGCAGTAAGACAGACGGACACTCTCTAAGAAGGTTTTGTAGACCGTCCTCGACCTATACAACCATAAAAATTGCCTTTATAATCAACTAAACATGCGACGACATGGAAATTATGTAAAGGAAAACACAAAAAATAGTGGTTTATACAAAACTGGATTTCCTCAATCAAATAATCTTAATATTATTTAATTCTATTGGACGTTCATAATGCATCGTTTTATTTTAATTGGCCCGTGCGTTATCAAATGCAATGAGGAAATTCCCTATGTGAAAAAACAGTCTTCGACTATCTTGCATCATTAAACCAAGACAATGACCAGATAAGAATTTTAGGAGGGGCACAAACATTTTACTGGAGAGGGGGAAGGGAAATAAATATATCAATGATATCAATGATGGCCTCTCATCTGTTGGCTAAGTCGAGGGGAGGAACCCATGTTGTTATGTGTACAGAGGAGAGTGGGGGGCACAAGAAATGTTAAACGTAACATGGGAACTATAGAGTTCATAAATGTAAGATATATATATACAAACAAACACACACACACATATATATATATATATACTTATATATATATATATACATATATATATATATAGGGTGTTCATTATATCTTGACCCAGGTAAATAACTCGAAAAATAATGATTTTCTCAAAAAAAGCTTGAGACAAAGAATTTAGAGTAGAATTGACCACATTATTTTCTGTAATCTAATTTTTAACGTTTTTTATGAATTAAAAAAAAAAAATTTTTTTGAAGGTCAACCAATTTTTTTTTTTTTTCATATTTAAATTCCTGGGAAAAAATTAAGGGGAGGTTAAATGAGACATTTTCTTGTTAGACCAATACCGAAGAACCTTGAGCAATTTTCCGGAACAACTTGGATAAATGTATTGAAGTTGCAGGACATCAGTTAGAACATTTACTACAATAAAATTCATTTATTAGGTTGGTTAGGTTAGGTTTTATGACTCATGCCCGGGCTTTAACTACGAGGTCATATCGCCTACTACCAGAGCGCTCTATCGTCACTCTGGTGGACATCAGCCCGACTCTACTGTGGGAGTCCTAAATTTTGCCTACCCTAAATTTTTATTCACCTAGGGCAGGGGTCTTTAACGAGTACCTGACATCGTACAGGCTCATTTATTAGGCTTAATATTGGTCTTACAAAAAAATGTCTCATTTAAACTCGCCTTAATTTTTCCCGAGGAATCTAAATTTGCAAAAAAAAAAAAAGGTTGACAGTAAAAAAAATTATTTTTTTAAATTCATAAAAATCGTTAAAAATTTTCATTTGTCTAAAAATTAGATTACAGCAAATAATGCGGTCAATTCTACTCTAAATTTTTTGTCTCAAGCTTTTTTTGAGAAAATGATTATTTTTCGAGTTATTTACCTGGGTCAAGATAAAATGAACACCCTGTACATATGTATACGTAAATATTATGCCATTTTTTTTTTTTCATATTTGGAATCTAAAGGTTGAAAAACATAAAATTCCTTTAAACACTCGGCATCGAATTTTTGGCCGATTACATAACCCTAACGAAGTATAGGGGAAGTTAATCGGTCAAAAATTCGATGCGAAGTTTAAAGGAATTTCATGTTTTTCGACCTCTAGATTCCAAATATGAAAAAAAAAAAAATGATTTAATGAATGTACCGACACATTGAATGTCAATCCAGAACCGATTTTCAGCCGTAGGAAAGGAGAGGAATATAGAGGAGGCGTAACATAAAAATCCTAATAACTGCCGATAGAATGAATGTAGGGGGTATCAAGGGGGGGCTCAACTCAAAAACCCTAATACCTGCCGAGGTAATGAATTTCTCAATGAATGGATACTTACCCCCTCCCCTATTTTTGTAATATGCGAGTTTGTATACTTTTTGAATATCTTAGGTTAGTTATTATGACTCATGCCCGGGCGTTAAGTACGAGGTCATATCGCCTACTACCAGAGAGCTCTTTCATCACTCTGATGGACATGAGCCCGACTCTACTGTGGGAGTCCTAAATTTTGCCTATCTTAAATTTTTATTCACCTAGGGTAGGGGTCTTTAACGAGTACCTAACATCGTACAGGTTCGGGACCATCGCTTAACGTCCCATCCGAAGGACGGAGTGCTTAAGTTTATTTACTAAGGGCCTCGGTCGGGTTTCGAACCCACGATCTTGAGCTCAGAAGACAAGCACGCATAACACTGAGCTACCTCTTTTGAATATCTAGGTACTCGTTAAAATTTCTTAGTCTCTATTGACCTCTTTGCTTTGACAAGGGCGTATCCAAACTTATTTAGCGAGGAGTTCAACCCCCAATTGTTTTTTTAATGGGGAAACTAATTGTAATAAATGTATCAACCCAAAATTTCACATGTAAATGCATAATCCCATGAAGACGGCACTTATTGATTTTCAGGCGAATCGGCAGAATGGAAGGGGGTATCAAGGGGGCTCAACTCAAAAACTCTAATAACTGCCGATGTAATGAATTTATCGACACAAAAGTTAGAATGAGGATTTAGGAGCCCCGTGTAAGTCAACTGTTGAATGTAATTCTAATGTTGAATATTAACGCAAACGGTCGATTGTTTTTGGAGAGGGACCAAAAAAAAAATGGATTAATTCGTTCTGGGGAAGTACATTGGCGATTATTCTATAATGACTTCTTTGTAAGAGTTATATTCAAAGAATTTTCGGATGGGACGTTAAGCGATGGTCCCGAGCCTGTACGATGTCAGGTACTCGTTAAAAGACCCCTGCCCTAGGTGAATAAAAATTTAGGAAAGGCAAAATTTAGCACTCCCACAGTAGAGTCGGGCTCATGTCCACCAGAGTGATGAAAGAGCTCTCTGGTAGTAGGCGATATGACCTCATAGTTAAAGCCCGGGCATGAGTCATAAAACCTAACCTAAGATATTCAAAAAGTATACAAACTCGCATATCACAAAAATAGGGGAGGGGGTAAGTATCCATTTTAAGGAGCAAACACATCTACTTACCTCTCCATAGAAGGGCTGCAACCTTTGAACTTCAACTGCTCATCTTAGCATTACCCAAGATAGCTTGTTTACATATTTAGAATTAATATACTTACAATGTAGCATGGATTAGTGAATCATCTGAAATATTATGTATAAAAGAATTTAGAATATAAAAAGTCGTCGGTGAAAACTTATGTACTTCCCCAGCACGAATTCGTAAGTTTTCGCTCTCCCTCCAAAGCCAATTGACCGTTTGGGTTAAAACTCAATATTTGACTTACTTGCTTCTGAATACTTTCAATACATATTTTGTCGATACATTCATTACATTGGCAGTTATTGGGATTTTTGAGACAAGCCCCCTTCCCTTCGATGGATTTCGGAAAATTGATAGGTATGAATCTTGTGGGGTTTTGAATTTAAATATAAAATTTATACATCGCATATCTGGGGAAGTAAAAAAAAAATATTCTGTTATTAAAAGCAAAAATAGTTACCTATTCTAATATCTCGTATATTTTCGATATATTAAGGACATAACAAATAAAAATAAAAAGTAGAAATAAGCACCTATTTGAATCTAATATGTATGAATTTTGTTTTATTTTTAGTTAAAACGCAATATTTCTACCTATTAGGATCAATTAGATATAATAATCTGATTTTTTTTGTATAAGAGAACTTATTGCTAATCAAAGTGGTATTTAAGCAAATATTTTCGGTTGTATAATTATAGAATAGAACAAATAAATATTTAACTATCACATTATTTCGGGATCTAAGCCGACTAGAATACAGTCTCTTGAGGATTGACGTGATCTTACGATGATTATAAATATTCCCAATGATTATATCCATTGTTTATGATTAATAATAAGTAATTCAATGTTAAAATAAATAATATAGTTAGGCTTGGGAAGTAGTTAGGTATGTGAATGTGGCTACTTACAGTTGAGTGTGCGAGTCGAGCTGATGTCCACAACAGAATACCAACTGTGATCCTGGCCTGATCCTGTCTTCGACATCTCCTCCCCACTCTTCTGACGTCAACAACCAACCCTCCTTTGACCTCCTCCAATTCCAGCGACCATTTATGTATTTTTTTTTATTTTTGTACTCGCCGAGTTATATATATATATATAGTATAGGGAAAGTTATGTAAGTTATCGATGTTCAGTTCAGTGGCGTAGGTAACCCTGAGTGGGCTCTGTATCAAAATTTCTTGGGGGCCCTTTTTCGGAAAATAAACAAAAACACTCGTATAAACAAAATATATTTGAAAATAACAAAAATAACAATACATATTAAAAAACATAACTTAAAAAAAAATATTTTAGTGGTTAAATAGGTACTTTCCTTGCCTTTCTTTCGGCGAACGTATTGGCACATTTTTCGATAAATCTGTGAAAATAAGGAGTTGAGACTGTTTTTTTCGTAAAAAAATGACAACAATGTGAATTTCGGGGGTTTTCAAAAGCACATTGACTGTCCTATATGGTACTTTCCTGAGACGGAATAATATAGAACTGCGGCGGAGTGTTTTATTATTTATCCATTAGGGCTTGACTTTTATGAATATGACTATGAATAACATTTAAATTTGTCTTGTTATAAATAAAGATGAATTATAACACAACTTATTATTTTATTAGACAAGTTAAAGACAAAGTAGATAAGCTCTTAATGACATACAAATTTTAAAAAGTCGTCAATGTATCCAGTGTTCTATTTATATATAAAATTTTGTGTCGATGCACAGTTCAAAATTGTAAATAACTCGGTTAGACATAATATATGAGTGCCATTAACATTCAAATCTTAGCCTAGAACGAGTGTAGCGGTACAAAGTTAAACCAGTTTTTGAAAATATATTTCTTGTATAGGCATCTGTACATACGAGCAACGGTACTCTTAATCACTTAACAGGTTAACTTAGCTTGTAGGTTAATATTTAAAAAAAAATCAATCCCGTTCAACAGATCCTTGTACAAAATATGGAGAAGGTAGGAAATAAAAGCCTTCTAAATCATTTATGTATTCATACAAAATGTTTAAAAAAAGTCAGAGCATAAGAAGGCAAAGCATGATGTACAGTTGACTCTCGATAATTTGAAACTCAAGAAACCAGAGGAAAAGTTCAAATTACCGAGAGTTCAAATAACCAAGACGGAGTTAGGAAACAATTGAAATAAACAAGAGCGTGATTAAAAGTATGTTTGTACGTTCATACATGTTTGGTGATTTTATCCTTATTTTTTAAAATCATGGACAATGTAGATGATGAAATATTAAACTGCTTTGCAACATCTTTTTTCAATATTACATTTCTCTTCTTCTTTCTTCTACAAGCAGTTTCTCACCAATTGAAAGACATTTATTCTTTTTGGAGCTCATTTTGATTTTTAAAATTAGAAAAACGCTGTTTAAATTTAACTAAAGAAAGAAAACTGCAAACTCAATTAATCTAGTCCAGGGCATGTAAACAAAGGACAGGTCTGTGCAGGATCAAATGACATCACAAGTGGGCACTTCAAATTATAGAGAGTTGGGGAGCCCTGACGTCAAATTATAGTGTTGGCGAGTAAGATGCCATTGCTACAACTTCAAATTACCGAGAGGACCATGTACATTAATTTTTTTCAATTTATCGCATGTTTTTCAAGGGATCTGGACAAAACTTCAAATTATCGACAGATTCAAATTATCGAGTGTCAATACAATAGTCAATTATCATGTCTAATTGTGATATTTAACATTTTCTGCATAAATATTGTGAAACACGTAGGTAATAAAAAAATAGAGAAAAACGTTTGTTTAAAAAAAAAAAACTGTCTATTTTTTCAATATTATTTTTCTTTATTTCACCAGCTCAATAAAATGTATGTTATACGTGATGGGGGTAACCACCTTCTATTTCATAAAATATAAATAATATATGGGAGTACTTTCGGTATTTGTACCATCTTCAGCCATGACTTAACAAGTACTCATTGTGGCTGAAGATGGTTGCAATACCGAAAGTAGGTAGTATATATATTTTGCGAAACAGCCAATATTTTTAAAAACAAGGGATTTTCTTTATTTTTTATGTCTAATCGTGTTTATTTATTATTATTATTACAATTATTAATAATTACAATATATTTAGTTAGAATTTTTAAAAAATGTATGAACATTTCTTAATGATCCTAAAAACAAAATCAAATAAATATATATTTTTTAATATGTTGGCCCAAAAAATTAATTATTTAACATTCCTTTAATTTTAATTCAAATTTTCTTTCATTTCTCTTTGTAAAACATTTAATTTTGAATTTAATCTCTGTGATGATCATTAGCCAATCTCATGTTTAAAATTTTTATGGATTTGGTCAAATCTCTCCGAACCAATGTTGGGAAATGTGGGGATCCCCAGAGTTTCAAGAAGTGATCATGTTAATATGCTTGTTACGACACTACACAAGGTTGTAACACCATTTGGGTTTATCTAGGCTATAGAAAACTGCAGAAAAAACTGTCTGTTCCACCGAAATGGCAGATACGCCTTCAAGTTTACTAAAATTGTAATTTAATAATGAATAATTTTTTTAATATAATAGAAAATAATAAAAATTGCCTCCGCTTTCTCAATTTTGCACATATGAGATGCTCAGTTGTATTCCAAGTAAAGTCTGAGAACAGGTGTTGCATTTCTTTGTGTTGGGAGATTGCGAAACAGTGATCTCTAGAAAAAATATTTCATAAAAAACAACTCACATATTGCACTTGGCACTGTATGGTCAATTTATTCTTTATTATCTGTAATATATTTTTTTTGTTACATATTTTTATGTATTGTTCAGTACACCTCATTAATACCCCCCCCCCCCCCCCCCCCCCCCCAAAACCGAAATCAAAAACTGAACCTAAAACGGGCTATATGTGTCTGTCTGATTCTCTATAGAGTAAAACATTTGAGCTAGATACTTTTTTTTTCTGAAATATCCAAAATTAAAACAATGTCAGTAAATTATAAGTGACATCATTATAAATTTTCCTCCACCCATGGGAGCGAAAAATAGAGGGGACGATAACAAAATATTTTAGTCGAGAACAGAGGATGTCCTATGAAGTAGATATAAAGTATAATATTATTTTCGAAATTTTATATTCAATATGGCGGCTGTTTTGTTTATCACATTTGAAATACATCTGAGTAATGTGTAGCTGTTTATAACTAGTTTGAGTACTGACAGAGGTAAAAACTGCACACAAGTTCAGACGCACTTCTTATCATATCAAGTGGTACATTAATTTTAAAATTTTTGTTTTTTAACTCTCGCACTTATTTAATATTGAAAATGTATTCTTATAACAGTAGACATTCGTAGATAAATAAAAAATGAAAAAGAAACAAGGAATTAAAGTTAAACCCTGCAAAAGTATAATGAACCTACAAATACAAGTGAAGTGGTAGTACAGCAGTGTTGCCAGGCCATGATTTTGAAATTCCTTTCTAGCATTGCCGGATTTAGGTAAATGCTATTGCATAGGGTCTTACAATCTGTTAAAAATTTCAGTATTTTTGGGGGTTTTAAAAGTTTCTTAAAGTTTTTGTAAACATACAGGATTTTTTTCTTTAACTAAAAGGTCATATCACCTACTAGCAGAGCGCTCTGGTGTTCTAAATGTTGCCTACCTAGGATTATTCACCTAGGATGAGTCTTTAGCGAACACTTGACATTGCATAGACCATCGCTTAACGTCTCATCTGAAAGACGGCATGCTCAAGGTTAATGATGCTTTTCCAAAAATAAGAAATACAATTTTTTAGAGGGTATTTAGAGCTCAGTGGTATGCGTGCTTGCCTTCTGAGTTCAAGATCGTGGGTTCGAAACCCGGCCAAGGCCCTTTATGTTTATTTTATCTGAGAGGTAAAATAAACTTAAGCACGCCATCCTTCGGATGGGACGTTAAGCGATGGTCCCGAGCCTGTACGATGTCAGGAGGTTAAAGACCTCTGCCCTAGGTGAATAAAAATTTAGTGTAGGCAACATTTAGGACCCCCACAGTAGAGACAGGCTCTTGTCCACCCGAGTGACGAAAGAGCACTCTGGTAGTAGGCGATATGACCTCTTAGTTAAAGCGCGGGCATTAGTCATAATAACTAACTACAATTTTTTATGTTGTAACACTCTATTATATTATAGTAGCAGGTTTGCCCGATAAGTAACTTTAAGCTGCTTTTAGTAACTTCAATTGATATTAAGTATTTAAGTTAGACGTGAAGGGGGGAGAATCTGGAATATATAATTTACTTACTAACTATCGATACAGTCGATAGTGTAAAATGGCAACACTGTTGAGAAACATAAGAAACTAGTGTTCTTTAACTAGACAATAAAATGACTGACCTAACGCGGTCCCTCTCGCTAGGTTTTAAGACAGGTTTTTTAATTTCGTTTTTCGTTCCTTCTCCAAGCCTCCTCATTTAATCCCCATTCCTCATTCTCCTTCCGTGGCTTCCTTCAAATCCTCACTGTTCCAATTCCTCTTTGGTATACAATCCTCTCCTTATGAATAGTCTTTCATTCCTTTTCCTCCGTATTTTCCTTCATTTCTACATCATTTTTTTATTTCAGTATTAATTTTATTTTATTTTTATTCTATTTTATTTTTTTTAATTCACAATTTATTTTTCGGTCTTACAACTTAGCAAATATACGTTTCGGGAAATACTCCCATCATCAACATCTTAATTAATTTGCTGATCATTATTGTAAACAATTTTTTTATTTTATTGATCATATTCTTCTATATGCAGAAAATATATTAGGAGTTTGACCTCTTTAGTCCAGACTCTCTCTCTGGACCAGTTTGGACTAAAGGGTTTAACATAGAGGTCGTAAAATACGTAGGTAGGTATCTAAAATATGTTCTACATAAAGAATATGACCAATATAAGAAAAAACATTGACTACAATAAAAATCAGCAAACAATTTAATGGAAGTTTTTCCCGAAACTTACATTTACTACATTGTAAAGACCAAAAATAAATTGAAGAATAATAAAGTTGTCAAGAAAAAAAAAAATATATTAATTGTAGGAATATTGAGGGTCAGTCAAAGATGGAAAAAAAAACACTATTCAGATGCCAACGTTTCGATATATTTTATATCATCATCAGGGCCTACAAACATGGGGGGGGGGGGGGGGGGGGGGGGGAATCAAGATTAGAATCAAAAATAAACAAAAAAAAAATTTTTTGTTGATAAACATTACTGAACGTTTAAAAATACACTATAACAAGTTAAAAATTGAAACTGACTTACTATGAATAATTACTAAACATTAAAATTTAATATGATTACATTACTAAACATAAACATTAATAATGGAAATAGACAAATAGGTGGAACATAATAAAGAGTAAACATTAAAATGACTTACTATGAATAAGCAGGTTGGGAGAAGACATGTACACTGGATGGAGTCTTACATTGCAATGAATGGTACAAAATAATACAGGGGAGCTGGAGGAAACAGGTACAGGGAGCTCGGAAAACCCCGTCATAACTGTCACATTACAGCAGAAATGTTGAAAGTAATATAAATATGTATTATTAAGGTTGTTTGGGTCTGTATACTCTAACACATATATTAGATAATTAATAAATAATTAAAATATATATATAATACACAAAAAAAAAAAATAAAATAAAATAAAATAAAAAATAGATAATTTAGATATTGGAGACAGAACTATGGTGTCAGTTCTTGCTAAGTAAATTGGCATAAAAATTACTTAGGTTATTAGTGTCTATGCGGAAGTTGACTGTATCAAGTGTTTTAGCTATATACATTTTATACACATATATACGTTTATTTTTGATTCTAATCTTGATTTCCCCCCCATGTTTGTAGGGCCTGATGATGATATAAAATATATCGAAACGTTGGCATCTGAATAGTGTTTTTTTTCCATCTTTGCCTGACCCTCAATATATCTACAATTAGAATCTACAGTCGCTAATCAACATCTACATATATATTAATATAAATTCAGAATCTTTTTTCACAACCCAAAAGTTACACTGTTCGACAAGGATAAATTTTCTTAAATGAAAATACGTTTTTTTGAAAGACTTTCATTTGGGAAATTCAAATCTGAAATCAGAATTTCGCTATCAGGCACAGTTTTTTATTTATACGAGAATATTTGTCTAATTTAACTGAAATTTTTAAGTCTGGGATAAAGATAACAACAGTTGGCAACAATGAATTTTGTCTTTCATTTGTTTTCATATTCAAGAGTTGACATCCCGTTGCAAATAGATTTATAGTAGTTAATAAGCAAGATAATTATCAGTTTTCATAAATTTATTTTATTTCACAACTTGTCTGGTTTCATAGTCAGCTATTTATTATGTTCTGTCTGTTTCTAATGTATTTAATTTTCTTTTCTGTATGTGTATAATGTACACTGTATGTGTACAGAAAAGAATGTACACTGTACATACATTTATATTATTTTATTTTAATTATTATATTTATTTATATGTTATTGTTTTGTTTTTCGCCTCTGTAGGACTAATTTAATTTTTTAACTTAGGAGAGCATACTGATATTTTAATTTATTGTTTCTTTTCTGTATTCTTTACTTTTTAAATCCATTTAATTATCTAAATGAACTTGCAAAATGTTACACATAGTTTGCAAGCTTCGACCTGGTCTTCGCAACCTTGACGAGTGATTGACTGCTAGCTCCGACCTGGTCTTAGCAACCTTGACGAGTGACTGTGTGTCCACATTCAGGGACATCTCACAGACGATCTGACTCCATTATCAACGTCAATAGGTTTTTGTTTACTATAACAAACCAAATGGTGCATTCTAGTCTATTCAATCTCTTGCAGGGTATCCGGTGAACGGACACTCCCCAATTATGTAATGTATCTATTGAGATAGGATAACGTAGTCGAAGAGCTTAATTGTATACGTTTGTTAAGTAAATTAAAATCAGCTGTTATCAAGTCATAATTTAGAGGTTAGGTTAGGTTAGGTTTTATGACTCATGCCCGGGCTTTAATAACGAGGTCATATCGCCTACTACCAGAGCGCTCTTCCGTCACTCTGGTGGACATGAGCCCGACTCTACTGTGGGAGTCCTAAATTTTGCCTACCCTAAATTTTTATTCATCTAGGTTAGGGGTCTTTAACGAGTACCTGACATCGTACATGCTCGGGACCATCGCTTAACGTCCCATCCGAAGGACGGCGTGCTTAAGTTTATTTTACCTCCCAGATAAAATAAACTAAGGGCCTCGGTCGGGCTACGAACCCACGACCTTGAGCTCAGAAGTCAAGCACGCATACCACTGAGCTACCGGCGCCCTCTCATAATTTAGAGATTTTCGTAAAGGGAGTTTCATAATGATCAGTTCGTCTTTCGTTTCTTTGGGATACGGAGTTTTCAACGGGATTCCATGATTTCGGACCTCTTGATTCCAAAGGTGACAACAAAAATCTGTTTTGTGTGTGTGCGTCTATGAAGACGATAACCCCCGATAAAATGAATACATCCACACGAAATTTCATACGTGTATTCAGAATCCTATAAGGACAACATCTATAGATTTTCAGCCAAATCGGCCGAAAGGAAGGGGGAATTAGGTGTGAGGCTTAACACAAATACTCTAATAATTGCAGCAATAGATAATTAAAAAAAACAATTTCTTTGTCAAACTTCACTATATATATTCAAATACTCAACTAGTTCCGCCGTGTTATGGCATTATCACGGCGAAACTAGTTGAGTATTTGAGAACATATAGTGAAGTTTGGCAAATAAATTGTGTATTTTAATTATCTATTCCTAGAATGGAGCTTCACAAAGTAAATCTGGAAACCATAAATTATCTAATAATTGCATTTGTAATAAATTAATTGACACGAATTTTTATATGTAAATTCAAAGCCCAATAAAGACAACACTTATTAACTTTCAGCAGAATCAGAAGAAGGGGAGGAGGGGGGCTCAACTCAAAAATCCCGCTAACTGCAGTTATAATGAATGTACTGCAGTTATAATGAATGTATCGACATGAAATTTTTTATTTAAATTGAAAACATCACAAGGATGTCACCTATTAATTTACCTTGAAATCGAACGAAGGGGCGGGGAGAGCAGAGAAGGGGGGCTCGAGTCAAATACCCTAATAACTGCCATGTAAAGACTGTATCGACATAAAGTTTAGTATGAGGATTCAGAAGTCAAAATATAAATCAAATATTCAATTTCAGCACAAACGGTCGATTGACTCTGAAGGGAGAGCGATGTATGGTCTACCAGCAGCTGAAGAACAGGAGGAGCAGTCCATAGGTCGCCACCAGTCGACCAGGATGTCAGCAGTCGCTCATGCTATAGAGATTCGGCTGTCTCCTTCAGGTAATATCAACATCACCAACAAACTCAACTCAATTCTAGCTGATTTTAAATCTGTCATCATACTCCTCACAACACTTGCTTCAGAGCTGACTTCGAAACTATGAAAACACACTATAATCTGGGAGGAAAGAAAACTTCAGTGCGTCGTTCTACAGATAGGACATTAAGCGATGGTCCCGAGCCAGTGCGATGTCAGGTACTCGTTAAAGAAAGAACCCTACCCTAGGTGTATGAACCTAGGTAGGTAAAATTTAGGACACCCACAGTAGAGTTGGGCTCATGTCCACCAGAGTGAGGAAAGAGCGCTTTGTTAGTAGGCGATATGAGCTAATAATAACTATGATAAATAACAAGCTAATATGGAATGCCAAAGGGGTGATCTACCATAAAAAATAACTGAGACACGGATTTTTTTTTACTTTAAGGACAACACTATACATTTTTTTATATAATTTAATTTATTATAAATAAATGTATGCAGATGTAAGGAAACATGTGTTATTTTTGAGGTCAGTTCGTATTTCCCAGTGTGTCAGGATCATTAGAGCATAAAACTGTAAACCACAGTAAGAATTTAAAAAATCTAGTCTAGTGAAACAGTCCAGGTTCTCCTGATACATTATTCGTTGTGATTATCCATACAATTTAGTCACATTCATTTATAATAGACTACATTATATAAATAATCGTGTAGTGGCGTCCTTAAAGTAAAGGTTAACCCTGAGACAGGGGAGCCATGATGGCCGTGCGGGCTAGAGCGTAAGGCTTTGTTCGCATGGTCTCACCATGGTTTGCGGGTTCGAATCCCGTCCGGGAGTGAGTTTTATTTCGTAGATAGAACTCCCTCCCGGGGCCATGGATGTCGTAAATAACTAGATATAACACATTGACGTGGCTAATATGCATCGTATATAAAGCCAAAAAAAACCAAAAAAAAAACCCTGAGACATACTTGACTTCCTTTAAGGGCCCCAGTAGGACAGAGCTTACTAGCTCAACTCAATTCAAGATTGCGGGTTCAAAATTCGGCCGAAGCCTTTAGATTTTTTTTATTTAGGAATTTAAAAAAACCTGAGCACGCTGTCTTTCGGATCGGATGTTAAGTGACGGGCCTGAACCTGTACGATGTCAGGTACTCAAAGACCTCTACCCTGAGTGAATAAACCTAGGTAGTTTCAACATTTAGGACTCCCAAAGTAGAGTCATGTTCATGTCCACCAGAACGACGAAAGTGCGCTCTGGTAGTAGGCGATATGACCTTGAACCACAATAACTAATACTTGACTTCCAAATTATACTTTCATATGTTGCAGTATATAATTTTCCTTTAATAGCAAGTAAATAGAATCATATGATTCATATCGGTAATACGTAAATATTAGCTATACAAACTGCTAATATGGAACCCTTTCCTAACCTTATTAATGAAACTGTTATCTGCCTTTTTCCGGTGTTCATTCATTTTGTTAGCTTTTTTATCCTGTTTTTTCGCCACATGTTTTGGATATTTTTTCTTTTTTTACTTTTAAAAAGTATTTCCAATACAAAAATGAACAACAATATTACTGAGTAAATAGATTTCAGAAAGAATGTTTTTTAAGAAAGAAGATATATTTTAAATCATTACATATGTAAGAAGACTTACGAAGAACAGGTTGTGCTGGAACCGGTTATTTGGGTTAAAACAACTGTTACTTGCTGTATTATTCGGGATTGTTACCGTATTGTATGACATTTTGAAGTTTTTATCATCAATTCATCAATTTTTGCTACTGTAACAGCTTGACAAGCATCGAGGCGCCATCTCAGGTTAGTAGTTGTAAATAATTTTAAAATTTTGACCCCGGCCAAGGTCCTTATGTTTTTCTATTTTTATCTGGGAGGTGAGAAATGAGGAGCACGCCGTCCTTCTGATGGGACTATTAGCGATGGGCCGGGCTTGTGTGATGTCAGGTATTCGATAAAGGCCTCCGATCCTTAAGTGACAAAAGAACGCTCTGGTAGTTGGACTGGGCATGAATCACAAAACCTAATTAACTTAATTTGACCCTGGTTTGGAAGAAACTTGTCCCTTGATTTTTATCTTAACTGTTTCAAATGTTAAGGAGGTTGGCTTCTCGTCTGAATCACCTCCATGTACTAGGATGGCCTCGAATGTGTTAGTTCCGAAATTTTAATGGCAGCCCACCGGCCATATTTGAGATAGGACCAATATGAACCAAACTATAACGCCCCAAAGGCTGTACTGTTTCTAAGATATTGTGACTCATGCCCGGGCTTTAACTACGAGTTCACATCGCCTACTACCGCTCTTTCGTCGCTCTGGTGAACATGAGCCCGTTTCTACTCTACCTGGGAGTTCTATTTTTTGTCTACCAATGTAGGGGTCTTTACCGAGTAGCTGACATCGCACTGGCTCGGGACCATCGCTCAACGTCTCATCCGAAGGACGGTGTGCTCGAGGACATAAGGACCTTGGATGGTTTTATTAAAATTTAATTTGAAACCGAAATCAAGGTTGTGTATTTCGCGAAATGAACAGTATCAGACCTGGGCATTTCCGTGCAAGTTCAAATTTTGGGAAATGGAAGCAACCTGGGTAGTTTTTGAAATGACCTAAATAAGAAAATTTGATTTTTTCTAAGAAATATATATTTTCTGCTATGTCATAGCTAAAATACTTAAACATATGGCTTATGTCGATCTTGTTGCACCAAACTCCTATATATTTTAAGTATTCTTATTATTTCAGTAATGGTCCCACATGGATTTCTAGGACATCTAGCTATGACAAAGGGTTACTCTGAGTAGATCTGAAATATATTTTATGTTATGTCATAGTTAGCCTATTTGAGAAAGAAATATATGGCGTCTATAAAAGAATTTCCATATACTAACTCAAAAACACTTTGTAACAGTAATTTTCTTATATCAGCTCAAACTAGATATTATGATACTGAACTATTTTTTTTTTGTTTTTTTTCAAACTAATATTATCGATAAAGAATAATAAAGTAGAGGTGGACATTATGGCACCGTGTCCGTAACCTTTCTGAACAACACACTAATTCAAAAATATCAGTAATTGTTAGCTGTAATTAGATATTATAACAACCAGATATCGAACTTTTGTGCTTCCATGAGTTCTAGTGTGCTTGGCAGTTCAAATTATTTCAACGCCTGAAAGAGACACTTATCAGTACTGCGCCCTATTGATTGCATTATAAATTTTGAAAGAATTTCTTCATTGTTGGTCCTTATTGGGCCTGACTACAATTATATGTTTTGCCCAATACCAAATGGCCAAAATGCGGTTGCGGCATTTCACGAAAAGGCCAACAATAGTTCTTTACATGTCTCGACATAACTAATATTAAGCCTGGACGTTTCACGAAATGTCCAAAATCTATGGACATTCCGCGAAATGAACAACATCAGTAAAGTATTTTTCGCGAAATACTCAAACCTGATATTGGTCATTTCGGGAAAAGTCCGTTTTTGATATATCAGGCTTAGTTATTTCGCAAAATGACTAAAATCCGGGCATCTGGGCATTTCGCGAAATGATGAATATCACACCTGGACATAACGCTGCAAGACCAATATTTGATATGGGTATTTCGTGAAATTACAAAATGTGATATGGGTAGTTTGTGAAATGACCTTTACCAGACATGGGCATTTCGCAATTTTTTTTCTTTATTCTTATTCTATTATTTCTTATTTTTATACAATTTGGTTTTAATACAATATTAGCCTCCATTTTGGCAGTATTAAGCTTACATTTGTCTGTTTTTAGAACTACACGCCTCAACAAATATGTTACTTGTTGCCATGGGCGGAGATAGGAGGCTAAGCCCCTCCCCCCCCCCCCCCCCCCCCTCTCCTAAACTTCCCCTCCTCTTATTTCTACATAGTTGTGAAAAGTTCCTTTTATTTTTCTATTTTCTTTTCCATGTCAATAGTATTTAACAGTTTGTTACCTATTAATACCTACGTTTTGCTTTCCAGGTCTTAACTCTTCCTCCATACTGATGTTCATAAATTAATAGAGTGTAAGTGAAGAAATAAACGTCTGTCAGTCCACATGGTTTCTCCATTCTTACCAAATTTTCTTGGGAATCGCTTGGTCTGCCTCCAATTTTACACTGAATCTAAAAATGCGGGTTGACAAATAAAAAGTATATATATTTTTTTGATCAATGGTTTTCATTTACAAACCCAAATTTTCGGATTCCATGTGAAATTTTAGTCCAAGCAAGCAACTTCGAAGAAAATTCGACAAGAACTTGCTCTTTAGATGACCTGGAAATTACACGTTTGGGCAAAGAAAACAATACGTTTCAAAATTCTGCTCAGGTCACTAAATTTCCAAGAAGTAAAGAAAGCGCTAAAATTGCCACGTGAATGTAAAACAAATTCTGTGGGAGAACCGAGAGGTGGTCGCAACTCTACACCCCCTGCTTTGGAAAATTTTAACTTCCATTTAGGGCTTTAGCTTTGCCCTCAAACTTTCTCTCCGCCTTTGCTCGTTACTACTAGTTTAATGTTAACTTATAATTAAGAGTTAAAAGTGGAACATAGTGATGTTTATTAACTAGAGAGGTGAGACTTGTTTCTGTGATAGTTGTTTCTGTGTCCATGATAAGAAGTAGGGTACTGAAGTGAGGACGGTGGGGAATCCTTCTCCGCAGCCCACTCCCCAGGCCACGATCCCCATCTGCACCAGCCGGTTGGGGTTGGACTCGGTGGGGCACACCAGCGGCCCACCACCATCTCCCTGAGGAAAACAGAAAATAGTGTGAAATACGTGGAAATTATAATAATAATAATATACTGTTTACAATGGTTACACAGAGTTAAGGCATGGATATATTGCTAGAATAGCCATTAAAGTTATTTCCTATGGTGAACATTTAAACAAAAGTTTGCGCAAACAGAAATTGCGCAAATTTAGGAGACTCCAATGTTTTACTTCCCTCTGAATCCAAAAATGAAAAAATGTCTCTGTATGTCCGTTGACATGTCAACTCCCAATAGAATGAACAATTGCCATGAAATTGAAAAAGGTTACATATAGTTAGCTACTTTGACTCATGCCCGGGCAATAAGTACGAGGTCATATCGCCTACTACCAGAGCGCTCTTTTGTCGCTCTAGTGGACATGAGACCGACTCTATTGTGGGAATCCTAAATTTTGCCTACATATGTTTATTCCACTAGAGTAGGGGTCTTTAACGAGTACCTAACATCGAATAGGCTTGGGGCCATCGTTTAGTATCCCATCCGAAGGTGGGTGTGCACACCTGTTTTTTCATCTGACAGTTAAAAAACCTAATTGCGATTAAATAACATGATTTCCTTTATTTATTTTATTTTTACAAACCTCAACGATTGCAAATAAATAGTTATACCAAATAAATTAAAATAACATTTTTAATAAAATTGACTTGTTTTGAGTAGAATATGGAACATTATCAGAGCAGAAAAATATATACTAGTCTATTTGAGATTTATGTTAAAAAAAAAAAAAATCGAAAGCAGATCAACAAATAATTTTCACAATGTCAAAAGTTCAATCATCACAGAAATGTTAAATAGTTATAGAAATTCGAATTTATGTTCCTGTAAGCCGAATGTGAGAGGAGGGAGATAAAATAGAAATATCGCCAAAAATTACGATTTTTCTGATTGAATTTTTACCTTTTTATAAGAAGCAATTTTCAATTTAAAAAAATAATTATAATGTCATTAGAAATCCGCTAATATTTCTATTGTTGTTCTAGATCTCAAGGAAAAACTGACGGATGAGAAGATGTTATAGAGACGTAGGAAGCAATGAGGCCCAACTACTTTGAACTATACTATAATTGATACGATTTTATAATTGAGTATCTGTTCTCAATACATGGGGTTTTTAATTAAATAAAGGTTTTACATTCGTGTTTTTATTTATATTTGTTTTCAAATTTCCAACTACTTCCTGACTGTACAATTGTAGTAAATATGTAAATGCTCCTAAGCATAAATAAGAAAGATATGGCTTTCAGATTCTTGTCGAGACCCACCATTAATTAAACCAAAAAATAAAGAAAATATTGTCTATTTCACTAAATATATATATGTACAATATATGAGAGTAATTTCGGTATTGCTATCAACATCGGCCATGACTTAACAAAATACATATTTTGTGAAATAGACAATGTTTAAAAAAACAACAACAATTTGTCGCTTGGTTTGCGAAATACATACAAAACCGTTCATTTGCTTGATTTTTCATGAAAACAATTAGTTTTAAACTTTTAAATTGTTAAATATTGATATTGAGGTGATATCCAAAGTGAAAAGATAATAAAAACGTACTGTGCAAGTGTCCTTCTTATCGCCTCCTCCGGCGCAGATGAAACCTTCGTTAAGTTGGAACCTTGTTCCGAGTCGAGATGTTCGAAGAAGATTTTGACAGTAGTTCTTGTCTCGAAGTTCTAACGATACCTTGCTCAGGACATTTTGGTAGGATCCGTTACTTTCTGCAACATACATATAAATTAATACAATGAATATACTATTTTAGTAAATAATGTACAGAATGATTGGTATTGGTACATACATTTATTTTGTTATTTAAAGTTTATTTTTAACAGTCCTTATCCCATAAAAAATAAAGCTTCATGCTAATTCAGGGCCCTTTGACCTTAGGAAAGCTAGGTAACTGCATTAAAAAAAGGTGAAACTTGTGGACTGGCAGTTTTAATAAGGAAGCATCACCCGAATTGAATATATTTATGTTAATAGAATATTAGAATCTAACAGGAATTCTCATGAAAAGTTTTTTCTAATTTCTGTTTTAAAAAATCCTCTAATAGTAAGTTACTGTGACTCATGCCCGGGCTTTACTTAGGACCTACTACCTGAGCGCTCATTCGTCGCTCTGGTGGACATGAGCATGACTGCGGGAAATCTACATTTTCCCTTCCTAGGTTTATTCACCTAGGATGGGGAGCCTTACAAGTTCGTACAGGTACAACATTATCTTTCAAATAATTTCAATAATTACAAAAGGAATAAAAAATAGAATCTTTACTTTTTATAATTTCAAAGAAAGGGGCGCGGATATATAAGTTTATAAACATTTATTTCAGTATTTACACCAATATTAGGTACATTCGGACGTACATTCATGATCGCAGCATTCTGAAAGAGGATTCATTGGAAAGCTAGCGTTCTATCCTTTCTAACAAAGGCAAAAATATCAAAAACTATAATGAAAAGCGGGTTAAGTTGTACCTCATTTTAAACGTCTTTCAGAAAGAAGAAACTTAAGATCGAAGCATTTTTTGGTATTCCTTATTGTTTTAAATGGCCCCCATTGAAATGGAATATCACTCTTTGAAAGACTTTATCCCACACGACCTAAATCGACAAATAAAGTATACTCTTCCTGATTCTAAAAATCTTGGAAGTAACCTTTCATAAGATACCTGTTTCATAGGATACCTGTGGAGTTGCGTCCCCAGCCGGTGACAAAGCATGCGTTCTTGATGACAGCCTCATTGGGGCGAGGAGCACAGATGGTGTCAACGACAGGGTTAATGGTCATGGGCCCCTCCAGCATCAGGATAGCTATATCGTTGAAGAGGTTGGCCGAGTTGTAGTCGGGATGGATGCGGATCTCCTTCACGTTCTGCACCTGGGACGCCAGGGGCTTGTTAGAAACACGAGCGTCGTACTCTCCAGCTCGGACCACTAGCTCCTCTTTTCTCAAATCGCTGCAACACAGAAGAGAACCAGTCAGCTGAAATATCCAGGCGAAGAGGAAGCCGGTAGTGCAGAGAATGTATGTAAATATATCTAAGTAAGATGTATATAAATATATCTAAGAAAGAAGTAAGAAACATTGATCAACCCTTTCTTCGGTGAATGGCAGACCCAAGACTGTGCGGTATGAAATGAAATGAAAATGAAATGAAATGAAAATAAATTTTATTCTGGGACCGAGAGAATAAATACATGACAGACACTGGACAGAGTAACAAATAAAATGAAATATCAGTGATGGGATAAAGGTGCTACAGTGGATAAAACCAAGAGCAAAATAAATAAAACTAAGTAAAAAAAATCATTGAATAAAAATAAAATAAATAATTATGATAAAATTAAAAATAAATAATAAATAAGTAAACTTAAAAAATAATAGTAAAAAATGAGTTAAATTACAGATTCATTAAGAAGACATCAAGATAGGATAAATATGTCTAAATAAATATGTAGAGGATAAAATAAAATAAAGAGAAAAAACAGTAGGTATGTATATAAAAAACAAGCTTGTGGAGGAGGGAATCTAGCCCAGGCTTCCTATAAAATTAATTTAAGAAAAACTTATGAAAAAAATAAATAAAAAAATAAAATAAGAGGATGAAGATGAAAAGATAAATAAAATAAATAAGCAAAGACAATGCAAAAAAAAATAATAAAATATGTTAAGGAGAGGGAAAGTATGGAAGAAGGGGAATAAGAGGCTAATCAGAGGGAGAAGATTGTTTATTGAGGAGGGATATTGGAATAGGGAGGATTTGAAGGAGGCCATGGAAGGAGAGTGACGGATGAGGGGAGGCAGGGAGTTCCAGAGGGAGGAGGCTTGGACAAGGAAAGAGTTGTGGAAGGCAGAGGAACGATGGGAGGGGATGAAGAGGTCCGAAGGACGGGATCTGGTGTGTCTTTGGTGGACAGAGGACTTGAATTGGAACATTTGGTAAAGGTAGTAGGGTTCTTTGGATTTTAACATTTGGAAGAGGAAGGAACCTAGGAGGTAATCACGGCGGTAAGAGGGTTTGAGCCATTTCAACTCGGAGTACCAGGGCGAGATGTGAGCATCTCTAGGGATATCGAAAACAAACCTGATGTGAGCGTTTAGGGTTCGTTGGAGTTTGTTATCGAGTCCCTTGCTCAGATCATAATAGACCAGGCACCCGTAATCGAAATGGGGAAAGATGAGGGAGGATACGAGGAGTTGTCGGGAACTTTGTGATAGAGAGTGACGGGAGCGTTTAAATTGTGCTAGGGATTGAAAGGCTTTACGGGAAATGTAGGATACGTGATCTTTCCAGGAAAGGGATTGGTCTAGGATGATACCCAGGTTTTTGACTCTCGTCGAGTAGTTAATATCGGTGTCGTCCAGCTTTAAGTGAGGGGGGTCGAGTAAGTTACTGAGGAGCTTCTTGTTGCCTAATAAAATTGCTTGAGTCTTGTCGGGATTAAGAAGGAGTTTGTTCTGTTTGGCCCAGGATGATATCGCATTGATATCATCTGATACCTGAGAAAAAGCAAGGGGAAAGTTGGAGGGGTGAAAGGATAGATAAATTTGCAGGTCATCAGCGTAGAGATGGTATTTACAGTATCTGATGTGTTTAGAAAGGTCCAAAAGGAAGAGAGAGAAAAGAAGCGGAGAAAGGGATGAGCCTTGTGGGACACCTGAGTGGAGAGGAAGTGAGGACGAGGGTGGAGAGTTGGGGAACTTGACGGACTGAGAACGGTCTTCAAGATAGGACTGGAGCCAGAGGAGGACGCTATTGGATAGAGGGAGACTGGCTAGCTTGGAGAGGAGGATGGAATGGTCCACGGAGTCAAATGCTTTGGAAAAGTCGAACAGTACTAGGAGGGTCAGTTGTCTGTTGTCGATGGCGTGTCTGAAGTCGTCTGTTAGTTTCAGTAAGGCAGTTTGAGTACCATACCCGGGTCGAAAACCAGATTGGAAAGGGTCCAGGAGACTTTTGGCAAGAAGGAATTCTGAAAGTTGGGAGTGAACTATGCGTTCTAAAGGTTTGGATGAGGAGCACAGGAGAGAGATTGGGCGAAAATCTTTCGGAGCTTCAGGATTAGGGACTTTGTTGAGAGGGAGTACAAAGGCTTATTTCCAGGCGGAAGGGAAGACGGAGTTTTGAAGGGAGAAATTATAGATATGAAGAAGGATGGGGAATATGACTGGTAGGCAAGCTTTAAGGAAGAGGAGGGGGATGCCATCAGGGCCAAGGGCATTAGAGCGACTTTTTAGGATTATCTGGAGGAGGGTGTCGGGATAAATATAAGAGAAGAAAAGTTTATTTGGATCGAAGGATTGTGAATTTACTATTGGAGCTGGAGAACCAAGTGGGAAGTTAGGACGGGTGACAAAAAAGGAATTTAGAGTATCGGGAGAGAAAGTAGAGGGAGAAGGAGGGTTTTTGGGAGAACCTAACGAGAGCTTCCGAAGAGCTACCCATCTTGACTTGGCGTTAGGTGCCTCCGCGATCAGGCTCAAAAAGTGCTGCGATTTGGCCGTCCTGATCATCGACTGAGCACGGTTTCGAAGAACTTTGAAGGAGGAGTAGTCAGCGTCCAACCTGGATCTGTAAAACCTCCTTCTGACCGAGTCCCGCTCCTTCATTACTCTCCTGATCTCTGGGGTGATCCATGGGGCGGGGGGGCGTTTGAGGAGAAATGCCTTCAACGGGGCGTGCTTGTCGAGCAGCTCTAGCAAGAGCCTGTTGAAGGTGGCCACCTTGTCGTCGATTGAAAGCAGATCGAAGATATCCTGCCAGTTCACTGCGTCAAGATCCTCTTGGAGCGTCTCGAAGGTAAGGGACTTGAGGTTTCGGAAATAAATGGTGCTAGGAGTAAGATGAGGAGATGCTATATCGTAGGAAATTTGGATGAGGTCATGAGCGGAAAGGAAGGGAACTGGCTGTTGAGAGTAGGAGCAAAGCTTCTGTTGGGAGTCCACCAGGTAGAGATCCAGCCAGGAATGGGAGGTGGGGGTGTGATGAGTCGGGGCATAGGGAACTATGAAGAGGTTTAAGGAATAGCTGAGGTCTAGGAGGTACTTGGAGTCGGGAGAGGATGGGGATAGGAGATCGGAGTTGAAGTCCCCGGAGATGAGGATGTTACTGTAGAGGGGGATGAGGCGGAGGACAGCTGACTCGAAGGTGATGTCGAAAGGGACTTTGGGAGGTCTGTAAACTACTCCATAAAGGAGTTTAGTGGAGCCTGTTTGCACTTCTAGGAAGAGGAATTCAACTTGGGACAAAGGAGAGGGAGAGGAGGACGCACCTAGACGACGGCACTTGAGGCTGTGATGTACGAAAACAGCAACCCCACCGCCAGGTCTGTCTAGGCGGTCATTTCTGAAGAGGAGGTGGTCAGGAAGAGAGACGGCTGAGGAGGGGATCCAGGGCTTGAGCCAGCTCTCGGAGATAGCGACGATATGGAAGCTATTGGAAAGAAGGAAATCTGAGAACTCGTCGTGATGGGCTGGGAGGGACTGGGCGTTAACATGACAGCACTGGAGTGTACTATACATCATGGGAGAGGATGAAGAACACAGGGAAAGTAGAGTGAGGAGGGAGAGAGGAAGTAAGGTGGTGGAGAGGAATTAGGAGAAGATAAAACATAAGATAAATTATATAAATATTAAAAAATGACCAAGACCAGGCATCACCCTCCATGTACAAGTGTATAAAATAAAATAAAACTACAAATATAATAATAATACATAACATATAAAATAAACAGAAACAGAATGAAGGACGGAGGCCAGGAAAAATTGTACAGGATAGAGTGATATCGTAGCGTGGGTGAATTGAGGCAGCTTTCGTAGAAACGTATGAGAACATAAGTAAGTAAGAGAACGAAAAGGAGTGGACCAGGGCAATGAGGAGTGGAGGGGGGATAAGGCGGCGGGGAAGTGAGGGAGGGGGGATGAAGGGAGGGGCGAGGTGGTGGGGGTCAGTTGTGGAGCAGGAGTGAGAGAGGTTAACATGAAAATAATAACTAAATAAACTGATGCAAGTCGGGAGGCTTAGAGATCAAAACAACTGGAAGTCCTACATCCTTCCTCACGAGGACTTTGTCTCCATTCACCCAAACAAACTTCACCCTACATTCCCTTTTAAGTTTCCTAGCCTCGGCTTACAGTTTCTTGTTATAAAGGGTCAGAGACTCATTAATATAAATTGTATGGTTGGTGTTGTCCGTCCAGCCAAGATGCCGCGTACCAAAGTCCCGCTTGATTTTCTTCAGGCGTAGCATCTCGTCCCGGACGGACTGTCGCACGAACCGCACTATGACGGCAGGAGGCTGAGGAGGGTCTTCCGTCGTTGGTCGGACCCGTTGTCTAAACGAGTAGTCTACGTCTTCGGGCGCCAATTTGAGCCCGAGTCCGTGTCCAACGCTCACCACTAAGCTCACTGGTGACTCACCTGGCTTCACCGGGATCCCCCTGATCTCCAGAATGTTCCTTCGGCTGTCTTGATCCACCTTATTGAGCCTGGTCTCGAGGTCGGTCACCTTTGAGCCCAGCGCCAGGTTGGTCCGCTCCAGCGCCTCATATTTTTCGTCCAGTGCGGCAAACTGTCCCTCTATGGACCCAAGTCTCCTCTCAACCTCGGCGATGGCCTCCCCATTGGCGGTCACCGTCCTAATGAGGTCCCTCTGCTCATCCTGAATCTGGGTCACTCTGACCAGCAGCTCCTTGAGAAGGGAATCCTCGGACCGTGCATTCTGGGGGGTGGCAGGTCGCTCGTCGGTTGGCACAGCCCTTTTGGACGCCAAACATTGGGGGCAGCTCCACGACTTTTTTTGTGACTTCAGGTACTGCAAATCTGAGTCCTTTAGACCAGCACAAGACCCGTGAAAAATTCTCGAGCACACACGGCATTCAATGCCAGAGGCGTCGCGGGGTACGGTCAAACTACACTTTGCACATTTGCCCATTTTGAGGAGAGAAAAAAAAAAAAATGAAGAGGGGACAAGAGAAAAAAAAAGAGAGAAAAAAAAATAATAATAAAAATAAGAGATAAGAAATACGTAGGCGAGGGAGATAATGAAAATAAAAATAAAGGGATTTCACACAAGAATTATATCACCAGAAGTAAATAAACTGAGCACTGGGAGAAATAATTAGATAAAAAATGGAAATAAATACTTCAGACGGAGCGCACCAAGTTGGATGTATACAGAACGAGAGCTGGACTGATACTGTCGAGAGCTGGACTGATACTGATACTGTGCGGTATCACGTACGTATTAAAATTGAAGTCGAGTAAACAAAAACGAAAACATGAAATTCCGAGGAAAACTGAACATCGAATGACCGATTACATAACTCCCCGTATACCTCGTATAGTTGGGGAAGTAAGAATATTATTATTTTATTTGAAATTTTAGTGAGAAATAACAGTTATTACAGAACTAAATATTTCTCAAGTTCACATGCAAAAATAAAAATGGCTTCTGGGTTAGTATACCTTTGTAATGAAGGCTATTCTTGCAGCCATTTTTTGTTAGCCTGAATTAATATGTGTTTCCAAGTATGCATTCGAATATAGAAGAAACCGACCTGACACAGTGAGCAGCAGTTAGCACAGCCGAAGGGGTCATAAGGGATCCACCACATTTGAATAGAAGCTGATTTTCTTTTTTCAAAATTGTAACCATCCATGGAGCCTCTCCATAGAACGTTGTTTCTGAAAAAAAAAAACAATTTTGTTAGTTTCAATGATTTATTTTGTTAAATTGTAAACATTGATGAAGATGGTTAAATACAAACACTTCTTTGGCCTTTAACGAAACGTTAACTGAAATTTAAAATATATATATATTTTTTAAATTTCAGTTAACGTTTCGCTTATTCGGCATTTTGAAAACTATACAAGAGAACTATTTATTTCATATGTGATAGTAAGATGTTGTGGGACGAGATTTCTAATAGAAATAAAAGACGTTGTCTTCCCACTGTTTTATTTATACCAGAACCGGTTTTCGACGCAACAGCGTCATCATCAGTGGTTCATCCACCCACACAGCACAGCGGTTGGAAGATAACTCTAACAGTGGGAAGACAACGTCTTTTATTTCTATTAACTATTTATTTTTCTTTATTAACTTATTTACAACGACATGTAGTTTGTCATTAGCTATTGGGATGATTTGTGAGGCTGTTTGCGGCTGTACTGCTGACGAACGTGACCCAAGTGGAGTCCAGGCAAGTCCTGGAGTATTTGGAGTATATTATTAAGTGAATTCTGGAGTGTTTGGTAAAAAGCCAAAAATGCAAAATTTTCAATATACATTTTATTGATTCTAAATTTTTTTAAACATCACTTTAATTTAACTTAGTGATTATTATTATGATTATCGGACTTGTACTGATTAGACCAAAAAAAAGTAAATTTTTTTTTTCACCTGCTAGTTGCTTTATCTCATTTTGAGCAATTTTGACTTATACTCTATTTACCAAACACTCCAGAATTATAAGTATTAATCATTATATATATTTTAGTATGTTGTATCTTATAGGATCGTTTAAAACGTAAATAGACATATATTTTTCCTGGGTTTAAAATAATATTATATGAGATATTATCGCTGTTTCGAAACCCGGCCGAGGCCCTTAGGTTTTTTATCTGGAAAGTGAAAAAACCTCGATGAGAAGTTAAGCGATGGTACCGATCCTTTAGAACTCTCATAGTCCGAGCTCATGTTTACCAGAGAGACAAATTAGCGCTCTGGTAATAGGCAATATGACCTCGTAGTTAACGTGAGTCACAATAACTAACCAAAAATAAAATAAATAAGATAAAAAAAAAAATTTTAAACCAGTTTTCCTTAATCTGTTTAGTTATACCACAAGATTCCGTTTAAAGTATTCGACCTTCAAGTTTTTTTATATATTTCTTTAGTCCATTATTCCTTACAAATTGCAGTAGTGTTTATTTTTTATTTCAGATTCTATTCATCCCTATTATATTTATTTATAAGGTGCGTGCAATAATAGAGCAAATACATTTTGATTAATTATGTATATATTTGCCACATATTAAAGAAATAATAGATTTAAATACAACATATTTCAGCATGCGATTAAATTTATTTTCATCTTATATCAAACATTCAACTTTAGAGTAATATACTACCATTTTTTCTCTTGTTGTTCCTCATTTGCTTGTGAATTTGTTAAATATCCCATTTATTATTTGTGGCGGACTTAAATGGAGACCTCAAAACAAGGGAAAAATAACAAGAAAATATTCTACACTGACATACTTTGATCTATTGTAATGCCTTAAAGCCTTTATAAGCCAAAATGAAAAAAAGTTTTAAGAGTTATAGAACACCTTCTAAGTATTATCTGATATGAAACTTTTGCTGGCTGTAAACAAGTTATTTATAATTGAACCTGAGGATGTTGTAATCCCGAAACCGGTTGCTTAAGTATATGTTTTTTGCGGAATAGACAATATTTTAAAAATAATTTTGTTTTATTTATGAACTTATATTTTGCGTTCAAGTCCGACATCCGTTATACATAAGAAAACATTTTCTTCTACAACAACACCTATTGATTTTCAGTCAATACTCAAAATTTGACTTATATAGTGACTTCTGAATCCTCACATTAAATTTTGTGTCGATACATTCATTACATCGGCAGTTGTTAGAGTATTTAAGTTGAACCCTTTCTCTGGTCCCCCATTTTCTTTGACCGATTTTACGGAAAATTAATAGATTTATACATTCATTATAACAACAATTATTAGAGTTTTTGTGTTAAATCTCCCACTATGCCCCCTTCCCTTTGACCGATTTGACTGAAAATCAATAGGTGTCATCCTTAGATGGTTCTGAATATACATATAAAATTTCGTGTCGATACATTCATTTTATCGGGAGATATCATGTTCACAGACACACACACATTGAATTGATACCAAATTTCATATGTCAATACAAAACCGCATAAAACACATCAATTTTCAGCGAAAATAGCAGAAGGTAAGGGGTGGATCAGAGGGGACTTGACTCAAGCAAGAGGATTCAGAAGCCACGATGTAAGTCAACTACCGATTCAGAAGCCGCTATGTAAGTCAACTACCGACTTTTAGCTCAAAGGGTTCATACTGGGAAAGTACATTACCCGGTATTCCCCTAGGTCCAGTGACCCTGAGTCCAGAGTCCAGCCCTGGAGGTAACCTTCTCCGTCCACAGCCCGACTTGCCGGACACGACCGGCACCTCCAGAGAGGGCACAGGCGGCTCTTCTGCCTTGGTATTGTCCACTCTCGGCAGATCCACTACAGGGATGTCGTCAAGACTGATGAGGCTGGTCGTCGTCTCTCCTTCGTCTAGAGCACAGCATACTTCCACTCCTGGACACGACCTCGCTCTGCAATAAAGAAACACATCTGTCAGGTTTGCAGATTCTCAACGTAGGTATTGTCAGAACACCAGCTGAAGGCTATTATTGCACTTGTAGCTTATAATAAACCTTCTTATTCTTATACCAACCACTTTTGTACAGATCACCCTCCCTCCTCTCAAATTCATTTCATATTGGTATTATTAACTACGAGTATATGAAAGTAATGTGCTGGAGTCAGCAGTTCTCAGCCTCGTGATTCTGATAGTGATTTTCATATACCAAGTAATGCCAGTATGAAAGTTCATGACATGGCATGAATTTGAGAAGGGAGAGGGGGAGTGATTTATATAAAATTGCTTAGTATAAGAAAGTTCTGTTACGTCCACATCACATATATTTTATTTTTTGTCCATTTTAATAAAAAGTACCAATAATGAAAATATCGTTGCTATATGCTACTAAGGAGATTGGAAATTTTATAAGGAACACTTTTGACAAAAAACAATTTTTCAATAGGTAATTTTAGGCATGTATTTAACAAATCACGCGACCAGCAAAAAATTTTAGAAGAAGAAAGTAGAAGAAGAGTTTATTATAACAGTCGCATTGACAGAGGTACAATTATACAATAAGGTTCCTTAACCATTACCTTTATACATTAAATACAAACCAAAAAAATCAGTTAAATTAAAAACAATGCTACTGCTTAAGAGTAAATTTTAAAAAACTCTTAAAGAAAAAGGAAAAAAAAAAAAAAAAATACACAAAGTAACTTAAGTGAATAGAAAATAAATTATAATAAATATTCAAAAACAGAGATTATAATTTAAAATCGTGAACGGATATTTTTGTGTTTCCCTCCCTGAGTTTTCCCTATTTTTTTTACCAAAACGTTTTGATTTAGCCGGCAAAAAATTGTGTTATATCGTCGGTGATAGTTCAAGACCGCGAAAGAGCAGGTTGTAAAAACCGCGTAACAGCAAAAGTCGCAAAATTGAAATATCGCGCCAACAGATTCCTAACGCTGATTCGCTTATATTACATCTCACGCCATTTGAAATAGCCAATAGAGAACCTCGTTTTCGCTATTGAAACAATACCGCGTACCAGTCACAGACCTGAAGTTGCCAGCAAATCCGCGTATTTACGTTATTCTAGAACAAGTCGCAACACGGTGAGTGCGTGCTCCCAAATATTATTATTTTGTCCTGAATAGTAATCAAGGATGTACATTGTGTTTATCGTATTTTTAATATTATTACCATGTCTCAGTGATATGGAGAGTTTAAATTAAAATTACCCTTACATCCTTTCTATGGGAGTCTGGGCCTTAGGAGGTTAAATCATTTGATAATTTCAGTTTAAGATGTAGTTCCGCGGTCTTGATATAACGGAGTTTTGGTATAGTCACTTACGCGGTTTTGCAATGAATAATAAATGAATAAATGACTTTACATAGAATCTAAACAAGCTATTGGTAAATTTATGTCATACTTAAGTAAGTAGCCCTAAAGAAGTAGCAAACAAGTTCAGTCGGAAAAGTACATTCAAATGGTCAACATATTACCTTTTTTCTTCGTCCTGTAAGATCGTGAAAATGCTGCTACGCGGTATTTACAACCTGCTCTTACGCGGTCTTGTACTATCACCGACGATATATAAAATTTACCATTTAGTATTCATTATAACTTTTATTTGAAGATATTTTTGATTAGGTCTTA
Organism: Aradus depressus; assembly: GCA_963662175.1. Classification (NCBI taxonomy): domain Eukaryota; kingdom Metazoa; phylum Arthropoda; class Insecta; order Hemiptera; family Aradidae; genus Aradus; species Aradus depressus. Next base: position 99,316,390 of record OY759214.1, read on the forward strand.
TACATAAGCGATAATTTGTAAAATATAGGCCCTGAAGTAAAGTGGTCCCAATCAGATCTATAGGAACTCATCTGATATCTTGGTTCTATATTTCAATTTCATTACTACAATAGTTTCTGAGTTAATGCGCACAATGTTCCAGTGACATACAACAGACATCATCGCGAACGTGGACACAATGTATTCAGTGGACATTAAAACGTGAAAATCTATTGAAAACTCGATCTCGGATTTTCGCACGATTAGAATACTTCTTTATGCTGTAGGTATAAGAAAGTAAATAAAAGTCGTCGATGGATCACCCACAATGTACTTACCCAGAACGAATTAATCAATTAACTTTTCGCTCCCCCTCCAGTCGACCGTTTGCACTAATATTCAATAGTTGACTTACATAGGATCTACTAAGGGGTCATTCATAAATTACGTAACGCATTTAGGGGGGGGGGGGGGGGGGGGTCAAATCAATATTACTAATTCTTACTATAGAGGAGGGGGGTAAAGATCTTATGTAAGTTTTTGAATTTAAAATCTACTACTTTCGCGCAAAGAAAGGGCGCTATTGGATAGCGCCATCTGTACTTAGTTCTCAAATTCAGTATTGAATCCTACAGAAATCATATGGTCTCAGTACTTCAAGACATTTTTTTATTTTATCGTCTCGCTGACTAGGGATTTCCCTATTGCTTGAATTTTGAAAAATAATTGTCATTTTAGTATCATATATATATTATGTCTGACATGTCTGGATATTTACATCCACTATTATTTAAAGATTGGGTACAACCTTTTCCACGTAAAACTTCAAAGATTTATCAAGAAGTGTCAAACATGTTTTGGAAAACTTTGGATTAATTATCCATTTATATATTTTATTTATATATTTTATGCTATTAATATATATTTTTTGAAGTAATTTAATGCAGCAAGTTAAGACGGTTAATCGAAGTATAGTTGCAATAAATAATATTTTTTAATCAAACTGTATTTTTTTGATCAATACGATCATTTCTTACAAAAATTTCGGAGGGTCAAACTAGCTTTAAAAAAGCCTTACGTAATTTATGAATGGCCCCTAATACCGCATACTAAATTTTGTGTCGATAAATTCATTACATCGGCAGATATGAGGGTTTTTGAGTTGAGCCCCCTCCCCTAAACCCCCTTCCATTTGACCGATATGACTGGAAATCGATAGGTGTTGTCCTTATGGGCTTCAGGTGTATATGCATTCATTCTTTCAGCAGTTATTAGAGTTTTTCTGTTAAGCCTGTTCCTTAATCCCTCTCTTCCCTTTGGACAATTTGGCTGAAAATCAATAGGTGTCGTCTTTAGAGGGTTCTGGATTCACATATAAAATTTTGTGTTGATATATTCCATCTATCACGAGTTATCGTTTTCACACACAGACAGAGAGGAATGATTTTTTTCATATTTGGAATCAGGAGGTCGGAGAACATGAAATTCCGTTGAAAACTCGGCATCTAATTGTTGATCGATTCCATAACTTCCCCTATACATCCTAGCTGGGGAACTGAAAGTACGCAGATGAGTTTATAAAGTTGCAACTAACTGGAGGGACTACATACAAACAGTGCCTCCTGAGAAGGACGTGAATATAGTGCTGGCCGTGGATTTATTTAATGGCGGGACTCGACAAGAAACTGGATGTGCTACATTTCTTTTTTTCCTGGATCATTTACATATTTACTAGAATTCAAAAGTCAGTTAAGTTGTTGGAAATTTGACTTTGACGTCTCCGGAAAAGTACAAGTCGTAATACAGCTGACGTAACTTCCTACTAATCTCGTGGAATTAGCCTCATTAATCGTCACGATTACTAACAACGTCATAGAAGTCACTTTTACATTAACATCTGCTGCTTTTGTATCTTTTATTTATTGAATCATTTAATATTATGCAACACTACTGTTTTTAAAGAAGATCATATACCTGTTATTAACGAGTGTTTGTCAATTCTTCTGTTTCTCTCCCCCAGATATCTTTGAAAGCTATATTACATCCACCTTCTGGCACCAAAAACGTCTTCCCATACTAATCCAACAGTTGGTCTGACTTAAACATCTGACTCTGGGAAGCCATATCTTCAGCAAGGGTACAAGTGTGTCATACCAATGGGACAGCCGTCTTCATGAAGCTAATCACAGACCCAAGTGACGCGACTCCATAACCTGAGTTCGTCCAGAGTTGTTTTGAAGCAGGATTTACCTTCGTTGTTACTAAATGGAGAATAATATATTCTTGCGGCAGAAATAATATTCTTGTGCCAAGAAAAAATGTTCTTGCGGCAAAAAAATCTCATTTTTCACAATACAACTCCAGTGTTTTATTTTTTACCCATCTTAACGAAGTATAGGGGAAGTTATGGAATCGGTCAAAAATTCAATGTGGAGTTTCGAACGGAATATTATTTTTTCCGACCATTAGATTCCAAATATTAAAAAAAAAATTTCTGTCTGTGAACAGACACAATAACTCCCGGTAAAATGAATGTATCGACACGAAATTTTATAAGTGAATCCAGAATTGTTTTTCAGCTAAATCGACCAAAGGAAGATAAGGGAGGGGGCTTAACATAACAACTAATAACTGCCGTTGTAATGAATGTATCGATACAAAATTTCATATGTGAATTCAAAACCCCATAAGGACAACACTTATTACTTTTCAGCGGAATCGGCAGAATGGATGGGGGGGGGGGGGGGGGGGGAAATCAGAGGGGCTCAACTTATAAACCCCAATAACTTCCGATTAAATGAATTTATCGACACAAAATTTGCTATAAGGATTTAGGAACCCCTTTGCAAGTCAACTGTTGAATATTAGCGCAAAGGGTCGACTGGTTTTGGAGGAGGAGCGAAAAGTTAATTGATTAATTCGTTCTGGGGAAGTACACTGCCGGTGATTCACCGACGACATTTTTTTTTAATGATCTTTTTTCGAACTAGAAAAATTATTGTGTTGTTGTTTTAATAACACGCTTGAAGAAAAACCAGAGGTCGGCCACCTTCGGGCAATTAAATCATTATTTTAATTGCTGTTAAAGTATAGAACATTTATGAGCGGAGAAAAATAGGTAGAACCAGGCTGGTCAATCCTCAAGAGATATGTATCAACAGGTCAAACCAACTTACATTTCATATTATAATAATCAGCAGGGCAATTATAATAATCTCAACTATATTATATTGATAGAACGATACTATTATTATATACCAGGGGTCAACCTGCGACCCCGACGGTCCTCTTGGACCTCTTCCCGGGAACTGCAAAATTCTTAAGCAAAAAATTTGCGAGGAATTGAGTAACCGGGTAAAGAGACTGGATACCATCCAACCGGTACCGGGTACAATAATATACATCTGTCTTATAATTTCTACATATTTGTATGCATATTTTAATTATATTGTAATGTGTATAAGAAAAATTGTATGTTTACTTTCAAATTTCCACAGTTTTCTAAATTGACTTCATCGATTAGCAAGTCAAGCATAATTGGCCGCAGGACAGAGAACAGCAAGTGACAACTCTATAACTGGCTAAAGCTCATGACTTGCGTAAGTCCCACTTTCCGCAATTTTTTTTCATATGTTATATGCTGTGTACAGTGAGGAGATGGGTTCGGGAGCCAAATCGAAGGGTAGGAATAACCTGTTTGGATTCAAAAATAGGAAACATTATTTTTAGGATAATTTTTTTCAAGGATTTTTGAGAGAATAGGTGGCAAAATTATAGGAGGATAGGAGTTTGGGATGTAACGTGGCTTTCCAGATTCCAGATCCACCGGAAAGGGATTATAGTAAACAATTTCAATAGGGCAGGGAAGTAGGCTGATGAGAAGACACAATTGTGTAGGTATATGTGCAAGAGAACGTCCTTCCGGGGAATATTTCAAATTATTTTACAAGTGATGAGGTCACACGCTGGGGATTTCCTCGTAGATAAGGACTGGTTGAGATGTATGACCTCAGAAGGATGGACGGGTTTAGGAGGTAAGGAAAGTTGAAGGGGAAAGTCGAGGAACTTGTGGACTTTGTATGACTGGGACAGAGGGAGGGGGTGGGGGTGAATGTTTGTCAGAGGTGGGAAGCGAACATGTTGGACTTCTCAAAGTCTCATCGGTCCACGAACCATCGACACGGTGAATAGGAGAGGAAGTAGTGCGCGCATAAGGTGGATCATGAGAATTTATCCTCAGTGGATAATAAAGATAGATAGGATTTGTACAGCTGAGATGCTGCTTGAGAAGGCGGGAAAATGGGTTTTGGCGGTCGATAGAATAGCGTTTCCTATGCCAAGTGGCGCGAGCATGTCGCTTTGAGCAACTTATTTCTAAAATACAATTACTAATCGAGCAGCTAACGTTGCTAACCTGCTTGGAGCTGCAACGCGTATAGCATATTGCAAGGTTTCTCAACGTTTCTGCTTATTTTAACTAATGCCATCGCGTGCCAACAATGGTAGATCATTCTCTGGAGCCGGTGATCATTCATTGGATCAGTTGTTTATGTATATATTTTCCCAAATGTTGACATCAATGAATAATGCCTTTAACGCTTTCGACTGAAAAAATTAGCTCTAAATAGGATATTCTTCAGTGGCAATTTTGAAGAATTTGTGTGAGTTTTCCTTAATAGTGGAGCGTGTATTACCTTATATCGAGTAGATTCTCTCCATCTGTGATTATCCTGCCTTCCTTGCAGAGATAATAAGGAACACACTCACACTGCTGCTGCTGAGAGTGGACCTTGGTGCAGGCTGCAACAGACCACACAGCTAACCACAACACCAACATGTCTGAGCTCTCCCACCCCGCTTCACTCATCTCTTATAGTCAGTTCCAGCCCCAAGGTCAGCTCATGACGTGCACTTGTTTACCTCGACCATGGGTCAGATAGAATGTTCACTTGTAGACACACCAGGGGCTCTGGTTGACGTCGTAAACCAGGGAGAATATGGCGCCCCATCTCAGTTCAAGTCGTCGGTGAATCACCGGCAATGTACATCTATTGTACCATTTTTGAATTGAGCCTCCTTCCCTGAACCATTTCCCTTCAGCCCATATTGCTGAAATTTGACAGGTTATGTCCTCATTGAGTTTTGACTTCAAATATGAAATTTCATGTCGATACATTGATTACATCGGCAGTTATTGAGGCTTTTGAGTTGAGCCCCACGACTGATCCCCCCTTCCCTTCTTCCAATTCAACTGAAAAATAATAAGTGCCGTCCTTATGGGATTTTGAATTCACATATGAAATTTGGTGTCGATACATTCATTACAATGGCAGTTATTAGTTTTTGTGTTAAGCCCCCTCCCTAATCTTCCTTCTCTTTGGTCGATTTAGCTGAAAAACAATTCTGGATTAACTTATAAAATTTCGTGTCGAAACATTCATTTTACCGGGAGTTATTGCTTAGACAGAATTTTTTTTTTTATATATACGGAATCTAGAGGTCGGAAAACATGATATTCCGTTGAAAACTCCACATTGATTTTTTACCGATTCCATAACTTCCCCTATACTTTAAGCTGGGGAAGTAATACATAGTTTGGGAAAAACGAACTGAAACATGAAATTCTGGTGAAAATTCAAAATTAAGCGATCATGTCGCCGTTTACTTCGTAAAGAGGTAAATAATCAATTATTTTAAAATAGCAACAGAAGGTTTACCGGGTCATATTGATTTATTGTTGTTAATCTGATAGTAACATGTTTCTGGAAGCACTCACAGTTGCTAACACTAAGACACATTCGTCTCTACACGTAACGAATTTATTCACAAAGACGCACAATCCAAAACATGTTTCTACTTCCTCAGCTCTACCGAGTATAGGGGAAGTTATGTAATAGGTCAAAAAAATTAGGAGTTTTCAACGGAATTTCTTCTTTTCAGACCTCTAGAATCCAAATATGGAAAAAAAAGTCTGTCTGGAATGAATGAATCGAGACGAAATTTTATATGTGAATCCAGAACCCTCTAACGACGACATCTAATGATTTTCAACCAAATCGAGCTAAAGTAAGAGGGGAGGCTTAACATAAAAACTCTTTTATGTGTGGGACCAAAACCCCTTAAGGAAAATACGTATAGATTTTGAGTCAAATCGCCCAAAAGGGGGGATTAGGGGAGTGGCTTAACTCAAAAACCCCAATAACTGCATGAATGTATCGACATGAAATTAGAAAAAATTTAAGCATAAAATTTAGTAAAAGGAATATTTGCGCAAACGATCGACTGGTTGTGGAGGGGGAGCGAAACGTTAATTGATTAATTCGTTGTGGGGAAGTACACTTCATGTCTCACAGGATGTCAAATATAAGATAGTCTGACCTCTCACAGATTTTTATTGGTAATAATAGCTAGCCGGCTTTCGAGGTTTCCCTCATCATCAGGCAGTCTACAAAAGAACCATCCATAATATAATATGTAATATAAATAGCAAAGATAAATAATTAAATTGAAAAACAATTTTTGATTAAACATACCTGATAAAAAATTAAAAATGTTGAGGAGGGGGAACTCTCTCTTCCTCCTTTCCAATTTGATTTCTATACTTTCCAATGTATCCATCTTTCTACTTTTTTGGACATGATGCAATAACGAGACTGAACCGGCCTCATGTCCTGTGTTCTGGAGGTGTTGGAAAAATTCAGAGTCGCCCCTCCTCAAATGCTCCCTCACTCTAGTCCTCAGCTTCCGGCTTGTCTGCCCAAGATAAAAACATTCACAGTCTTTACAGTTAATCCTGTACACGCCGGATTTGTCAGGGAGGTCCACACGATCTTTGGTTTTTGAGAGCAACCCCTTAAGAGAAGTCCAACTTTTCTAAAAAGAAAAGTAGAAATGGTTAGGATTAAACTGATAAAACTTATTCATATTATATTTTTGCTTTTTTCTTTATTAAATACAGAATACATCATAAACAATTTATGAAAAAAAGTTATAGTATTGAAGAATACAATAAAACATAATCGAATAGTACAAAAAAAAGTTTGAAATGCTATTTCATGAAGAGTTAAAAAAATTAACATTATCATTCATAATTAAGAAAAACATTTACGTTGTAAGTTTAATAATTATTTCCAATGTAAAAAAATTGGCATTTTCAAAATCCATTCAATGATTTAGTTTCTATAATTTCTATAAAAACACTTAACGTATAAAAAAAAATAATAATAAAAAATCAACAACATAAAAAGTTAGTCAAAAAGATAATTACAAAAATGTTATGTCTAATAATCAAATGTGCTATAATTTAAAAAATAAAATCAAAAATGCATTAAATAAAGTAATGTTTTCGCAAAACATAAAACGTCCAATTAGCTAAAAAATGAAAATGCCAAAAAGTATTTATTGATGCACAGTTATAAAGTTAATAGATAAAATACAATGACTAAAATTTATTTGAAACAGAAATAAGTTTTTTAAATTTCAAAAGACCAATTAAAAACCAAAAACAATTTGTAGAAAATGTATATAAATATATTTCATTTCTTCAACCTCTCCAAAAACTACAGTAAATAGTTATATTTTTTATTGGGTTCGATTTTTAAAATTATGTATTCACAGAAAGTATTAAAATAATAGAAAATTATATCATTACAATTTAATCACAATTTTCGAAAATTGCAAAAGACATTTACATTTACTAAACAAAAATAAAACTACAAAATAATAAAATCATTATTATTAAACCAGAAGAAACTCAAAAAGTATTATGAAGACCGACAGGATTTAAAAAAAAAAATTGTATAAGCATTAATACACTCATGGAAATATTAATAAACGCCTATAAAGGATATAATTTCTAAAATGAAACCTTACAATCTCTGTAAATTGAAATACACTTGTAAATGTTCATCTTTAAAAGGCTGGTTGGCGCCAAATTACATTATTTGGTGGAAAAAACAAAACAAATAAAACAACAGTTTAATAATAATTTGAACGAAATGTTAAACAAATGATCTTCAAGAAAAACTGTGTGTGGAACGCTATAACGTTGCGTAGAGTGGGCGTGAGAAAGGAACTAAGTATCAAATTAAGAAATTATACAAAAAAAATTAATGAGATGTCATACATTTTTTGTATACATAATAATTTTATCTGTAATAAAAAAATGTGACCTATATAAGTGATCCTCAGAGGAAACCATATCTAAGACGGAAAACATTATTATTTCTTGATCATATTTGATAGGGAGAAAAATTATCTTAAACTAGGATTCTTAACACATAAGCACACTGGGGAAGGACTAGCCCTCCTGAAAAATGAATTTCGTTGGAGCCAGATTACAAAAACTTCATCTATGAATCTATGATAAAAATGTAAAGATGATTAGCAAACGTCTCAGGCCCTCTTTGCTAACGTCACATGGCCGATTGAAGTCGAAAATTATACTTTAGCTTCTTCAAGGTTAAGATTCCACAAGAGAAATCTCGGATCGAAATTTTGTCCTCAAAAAATGTTTAACTAAATTTGATCGACATATCACCTTCCGTGCAACTGTGGAGAAAATTCGCGAAATCGCCAGAAAGGCTTGCAGTCTTGCGACGCTCGCCCGAAATAAAAATAAAAACAAAAATAGTTCTTTATAATAATAATTCGATTTTTTAAATACATGTTTGAAATTGGAAAGCCTAAAAGATATTTGTACAAAATGAAAAGAAGAAAAATATATTTTTAAGAGTGATTCTGTGTATAAAGTTGATTGTCGAATAGAAAACACTTATTACTCGAACGGACCAAAGTTGAAATCTTACTTTAACTGTAGGACAAAGTAAAACATTCCTTCATTTATCCTCACAGTAATGATGAATTTTTCATAATTCAATTATAAATCCTTTTGACTATCATCACTATATATAATTTGAGCAGTGAAACTAGCATCCCTGAATATTTAAATTCTCCATTTTCACATTGAGTTTATTTTAATAATCAATTTTCAATTTCATTTTGTTGAATAAAATTCTTTAAAACAATTATCAAAGCTATGATTTGCACTTTTCACAAAGTTAATTATTTTGCTATCCAGTAACATTTACTTTTTCGAGTATGATTTTGTGTTTTGCGACCAACCTTAGCGACCCAATAAAATATGGGTTGTTCATCACAATGAATCTTAAGTTCTCTTTCATATATTTTTTTTTCTTCAAAAAATGTTAAATGCACTTCATGAGGCGCTCAAACAGAACAATTATAAAGCAAATATTTATGTTAATTAATATTTTTTGCAGAGATCTTAAGTGGAGAGTGAAATACTTAATAAAAAATAAAGAAAAACGTATTTTTTTTTTAATATAGTCTATTTTACAAAATATATATAATGTATGGTAGTATTTTTTATTTTTTTTAAAACACACTCCATTGCTAAAAGATCTGCATTTTCCCATACATTTGGATGATCACAAAAAAAGGTTCCAAAAATTCAAATTTTTTCTGTTTACTACTAATGAACAGATTATGTTCCTTTACGCCTTTTCTCATGGTTCGAATTATACACTTTGATCCAAAATAAATGAACATAAATTTGCAAATAGACAGAACTTGTATTTATAAAAAGGCTCCAACGTCAAAAGGGAATTGCATACAGCTCATTGAAAAAAAAAAAATGAATTTGACTGGTTCCTTTGGGACATGTTCCACTCTGCACATATACAAGAGCCAACTCAAAGAGCCCTCAAACATTGCTGATGACCGGCTGACCAGCAGCATTCCTCCGGATCACCTTCCCTCTCATTTCGATCTGTGATGTGTGACTGATGAAGAAGGGGCAATGTCGGCGAGTGTGTGCAAACGCTCCAGTGGCACGACATTCAGGACATGAGTAGGCCGAGAGGATGGGGCAGGTCACATTACCAAACGTGTCCTTCAGGTTGTGCGTACGGACAAACTCGTCAGTCTCTCGATTTTGGCGGCAAAATACGCAAAATTTATTATCTATAATAAAGAGAAAAAAAATTACATAAGACAATCAAAAATGTTTTTATTTGTACTTTTTAGAGCATTTCAACCGGTATTCATAACATAATAAAAAGAAAAAAGTTGTCGATGAATCACCGGCTATGAACTTCCCCAGCACGAACTAATTAATTACGTTTTCGCTCTCCCTCCAAAACCAATCGACAGTCTAGACTAAAACTCAATATTTGACTTACATAGTAGCATATGAACCCTGATACTAATTTTTGTGTCGAAACATTCATTACATCGGCAGTTATCGGGATTTTTCAGTTAAGCCCCCCTCTCCTTCGACTAATTTTACTGAAAATTAATAGGTGTTGTTATAGGGAATTTACAAAAAAAATTCCGTTTCAGTACATTCATTACAACGGATATATTCTTTGGAATCTTAAGAATGTAAATAAGTCAGAATAATTTTGTGACCACAACGGGGGCACTGGCTCTCTAATTATTATAAGAATTAACAGAAAAAATACAATTAGCCAGGCAGAAAACAATAATATGTTTGTATTATATCAAAATTTTCTATTCAAAATTCTAATGCGCCTACAGCTGGAAGGCAACTCAAACCAAGATTGCACCATGACTCCCAACTATAAAAACCTTTCTTTTAAAAATACATTTTGCTTATAATCAAATAAATATTGTAGTATATTGTAAACAGACGGTTTTGGAATTAGCGGGCTAATAATTGACGGGGGTTAGAATCAAAATGGTCTAAGTGACATTTTTAAAACTTTGAAGAAACTGTGCATTAAGTTTTTAACTGATTTAAAGAATCTATAATTTATCGAAACCGGAAATATTTTGTCTTGTGCTTTTATGGTGAAAGTTGCTGTTAGCAAACCATAAAATTGAATAAAAATATTAATTTTAAAGGTCACTATTGATATGTTTAAGTTACTTGTTCCACCAAAATGGAATAAGAGATTTGCCTCTAGATCTCAGCCCTGGCTAGCATTTCACTTGTACAACTTTTTTCCTGAACAGAACTATCATTTTTGTACCCGATTATGCACTTAACGAAAATTTTTCAAAAAATGTCACTTGGACCATTTCGATTCTAACCCCTTCCATTATTAATATATTACTAGACATTATTAATAATTTTGTTTTTGTTAAAACATTTATTAGAATGAAGAAACCTGTACGAATGAGATAGATTGTAAAAAACAATTATAAGAATTTAGACTCAAAAATATCTAGTAAAATAGATGAAAAAAATTATATTTACCTTCGCTGGAATTTTGTGATTTCTCCTTAAGTTTCTTTCCTATAAGGGGGAAACAGAATGAATTAATGAATAACGTTTTATGTATGTTACAGGGGAAAACCGATCGTCTAACTGACTAACTAGTTTGATAAACAGTTAATAGTCAATATTCGTTTGACATAGCGCTAATTTGAAAAACTAGTTGTGTATGAGATACGCGAAACTAGTTTATGTGTAGCCGATTTCGGTTTAACTAGTTGGAAGCATGGAAAGGGAAGGCTGAACTGCTGTTTCTCCTGCGGCTCAGAACTTAAATTAGTTGTGCCTAGCGCAGACAAATTATTGGAAAAGTCAAAAAGTTAACAGTGTTCGTTTTCTTACGTAGAAGCATTTTGAAGATTTGAGTGTTAATATACGACATATATTAAACAATCGTAATAGCTATTTTTGTGTATTCGATGAAAGTAATTTAAATAATTTGAAGTACCTGCTGCAATTGCTCTGTCCTCTTTCAAGTCGGCATTTAATGAGTTAAACACATTTTTTTTTTTTTTTTTAGAATAAAAAAAGGTAGATTTTTTGTTCGAACACATTTTGCTGAAAAGTTCCTTCAAGTTTTCGTGATATTCATTGTTAAAGTTAAGGGATGCCAATTTTCATTTTTCTCACATTTGGAGCTCAAATTGTTTTTAGTACGAGACATAACACCACAACCATATTTTTTACATTTTAAACTATGTATCTAGTAGTCCTGAAAAATGCCAAAACAACCTCAATTTAAAAGAAAACATTGAAATTTTGTAAGTGATTATTTGTTATGATACAACATATTAACATTTCAAGATGACTTTCTAGATGAAAAAAAAAATATATACATATATGGCTCAAATACGAGTAACCGATGTGTAAAATAAATATACAGTAAAATCTTTTTATAACGATTCCTGATACAACGATTTTCCGGATATAACGATGTAAAACCCATATCTAGTTTGGTTTGCTATTTAAAAGTGAAGAAATAAATCCGGATATAACGATGTTAGGTATAACGATATTCCGTAAAAAACTATCTAAAACTTAAGAAAAAGTTGTTTTTTCATTCCGGTTATAACGATATAGTACGTACATATGTACATACGCACATACATACATAATTGGGTAAAACAATATGAGTTTTGAACGGATGAAAAATACGGACATTATAGAAAAGGGTTTTAAACACGGTTCTTGTTTACTCTTTCTGAGCGCAATGAGTCATTCCATTTCAAACATACCATTTCCCCCTTGTCAAATTTTCTTCGAACTCCCTTGTTCCCTTCTAGTGCGTATATTCCTAGTTTCAGATTAGTCTTTCCTTTGCCTCCGTAGGGATCGTGACTTCGGAACTTCATAACCATGTAAGCAAAAATTTATACTTATAAAAAAGCAAGCAAACTAAAATAACTGATTTTTTTGTGGAAAGTTAATACATATGTAATCATGTGTATACATAATTTATGTATACAGTTACAAATGTATGTAAGTAAATTTTATGTAAATTTGAAAAAGTAAATAAAAATATGGAAACTTTCTCGTTATGATCATTGTAATGTGTGTAAATCACCTTTTTTTTCACTAACAAGCCCATACATTTGTATGTAGGTTTAACAGTTTGATTCCGGATATAACGATGTATTTTTCTTAGTCCCTTGAATATCGTTATATCCGGATTTTACTGTATTTGGGAGACTATAAAACCAATTAAATGTTGTTTATCAACTACGTTTTACTATTGTAAATACATGATACATTTTTAGAATTTTTGTATTCAAAATGAAAGACAACATAAAACACAGAAAAAAGAACTAATCAAACACATTACAGTAGAACCAATGGAGGAAGCTATGTGCAGATGTTCTAACATGATCGTGTCTATTTGAAATAAAATATCTAAATTATAGAGGGCGCCGATAGCTCATTGGTTTGCGTGCTTGCTTACTGAGCTAAACATAGCGGGTTCATAAACCGGCCGAGGCCCTTACTTCATTTTGTCTGGGAGCTAAAATAAACTCAAGAAAGCCATTCTTCTGATGAGACATTAAGCGATGGTCCCGAGCCAGTACAATGTCAGACTCAGTTAAAGACCCCTACCCTAGATGAATAAAAATTTAGGGTAAGCAAAATTTCGGACTTCTTCTCATAGTAGAGTCGGGCTCATGTCCACTAGAGTGACAAAAGAGCGCTCTGGTAGTAGGCGATATGAACTTGTAGTTAAAGCCCGGGCATGAGTCATAATAACTAACTCTAAATTATAATAAGTGACATAAGAAACCTACTGTCATCACAGACGGGGAAACCAATAGCACTTATCAGGAAAAAAACACAGTTTTTATTTATCATTTGAGATCGAATATTTTCCTGGTACGGAAAATCACCTTCTCGACATTTTATATATTGTTGTATATCATAAAAATTAATCACACAATTCCAAATTTTCCACACAATTCCCGCGTAGGGAAAATTCATCCACCCAAAATCATATTCTTCAAAACTACCAACTTTGACAGGTCAAACCATTGTCAGGTTATTTTATTTTTAATTTTCCACGGCTACTGGTAATTTAAATGTAAAAAATATGGCTGTGGCGTTGTCAGCTCTTTAAAATAAAAAAAAAATTGAGCTCCAAAAATGAGAAAGATCATAAGTTATGTCTTTAACTATGACATTGAATATCAGAAAAACTAAAGGACTGACAGCAAACTGCATTCGAACATAAATTTAGCAATAAAATGTAGTTGTTTGTACGCTGATAGAAAAAAAAACATGATGTTTAGCTCATTAGAATCCGATCCCTAATAAGTGTAATTTAGCGATTACATCAGATGCTACATGTTAAAAATGACTAGATCGGCCACAGAAAAATAACTTTAACAAACAATTATCAAAAAAATAAACTAATGCTAACGTAATTTGAGCGGATTTTTCCAATTTAATTGAAAGGTTTTAGACTATAGCAGTAGCGACCTGACTTAACTGGTATTGTCTAAATTGCATACTTTTCATGAGGCAGCTAGTTCAGCCTGCAATCGGGGTTTGCCTGTAACGCTCTACAGCAAATTATTTATATTGGTTTATGTACTCTAAATTTAATTTTAATCAAAAATACTACTGAAGATTTAGATACTTACATTCTGATCAACTACTTTTGCCTTGTATAAAGAGATTATATCTCTCTTTATATAATATAATATATTATTGGAGCATCACTTCTCCCATTTATTTTTTACATTCTCATAAAATATAAATTATAAACGTTTCGCGAAGCACTACCATAATCAGTGTCTATAATACACATGTTCTTTAAGTTGACTATTTCTAGTCGAAACTGTGTTTAAATATAGAAGTCGACTCAATAAATATGTTCTATAAAAGGACGATTCTGATTGACAGAAAGAATGTTAACCTAAAGAACACATATATGCTATAGATATTAGTGAAATAGTATTTATATATTTACTATTAAATCTTTAAAACTAAAAAAAAAGTCTGCAGGTCTGAAATGCAGATTGTATTTCCTTGTTACTTTTATTGAGTTCTGTTCTCTTTGTTTCATTGCAGTCAGTAGACAACTTTTAGTTTAAAATGTAATACTCTTTCAATTTCCACCAGCATGTCAAACTTGTTTCCTTTCAATTTTCACCAGAATGGACTTTTCATTTATTTATTATTGTTATTTTATTACTTTATACGTTGTTTTCATATAAGTCTTATTGTTTATTTGCTCATTTTGTAAATATTTTTACTCTACCAATTTTCTTTTCCGTTTTCAAGCAAACCATTTTCATTTAATCTAATGTTCAATTTACTAACAGGATCTTTGTCATCCTTAACTCGATTATTTTCTCTTGTTTTTCTTTTATTTATTTAGTTTTCTCTTTCTTTCAACAATATTTTTCTCTGTACTCTATTTTTACTTGAGTACCATTAGAGAACTTTTTATTTATTTATCTATTCATCTGTTCACATGTTTATATTTATTTCCTGTATTTTTTTATTTTTTAAACTATTCTTTATTTTTCTAATTTCCAGTACCATGACATGGTAATACATTGTATTATGCCAACTTCCATCTGTAATAACTACTTCATGTATAAAAAACAGATGTGAATAAAAAATAAATAAATAAAAATAATATATATATATATATATATTTTTTTTTTTCCTCCCCTTTTCTGGCTTTATGATCAGCGCACATCAGCCATCACTACACTGTCATTATGTATGAATGGGCTTCAGTATTTGGAATTATATAACTTTATGACCAAGCAGAGGGCCCCCAGGCCCCCAGCATGCGGCCCCGCCAAACCAGGTGACAGAGGACCGCTCATCCGGGCTACTCCCTGAGTACTGGGCACACTGGTGCTGCTTTATATTAACTATATTACTTCAGCGAGGCTTGTCGCTGAGGGTGTGCATGTGTGTACGGCCGTCCACACCCTCCAAGCCCGGGACTGTTACAGTCCAAAGAGCCCTCTGAGCCGCCCCAAGCCCCTAGCCCGGCCGGCACACACACCCGGGCACCCAAAGTGCCCCCCACCAGGTCACGCCATTATATAATAGGGTAAGAGGCTAATTAGTTGTAATAATAATCGAAAGTGATTTTAAATCTTTATGTTATTATTCATCAAATATTTATATAGGTGGTCAACTAAGGTCATTTTTTTATTTGGAGAAGAGATGAGAGGAATGATATGAGTGGGAAGAGGGAGACCATGTTGGACTATTGACTGGTAGAAAGAGTCCCTTCCGGTGGCCGTTAGAGTACATCCGAGGAGAACATGGTTAGCATCGGCGGGGGTGGCCTGGTCACAGTCGCACTCAGCCGAGTCCACCACCCTGATCTTGTACAGGTGTGCAGGTAGACAGTTATGGTTCAGTCGTAATCGGATCAGAGTTGTCAGTATGTTCCTGGGTCTGTTCAATGCATGGAACCAAGGCTTGCTAGGGATTGTAGGCTGTATCAGACTGTAGAATTTTCCTTTGGCTAATTTGCTGTTGTCATATTCCTTTTGCCAATTCTTCATCTGAATTCTGAAAAAATGAGATTTTAAATCTGAGGTAGGAACTAGGTTAACCCTGTTTCCACCGAGGACTGCTTGCTTAGCCAACCTATCCACCTCGTCGTTGTGTACGTTGCCACTATGTCCTCGTATCCAAACCAGATAAATGTCTTTACCAGCTCTACGGAGATCCGCTAGGATATCGTTTATTTCACGAATCACTGGGTTCAATTGTTTATAGATATACTTTAACGATAGCAGTACGCTCTTGCTGTCAGTAAATAAAACTCCAGTATCCATATCCTTTTGTTTAAAATGCATTAGCGCCTCCCGTATTGCTAATCCTTCTGCTGTAAATATGGAACATAAAGAGGATAGTTTAAAAGTTTTATTTAGCTTACAAGAAGGGACTAGGAAAGCGGCCCCATCTCCTGATTCAGGTTTGGAACCGTCAGTGTACACTGACCAAACATCCCTGGACCGGCCAGTGTCAAAGGCCGTGATGAGAAATGGAGGAGGATTTTTCAGTGCTTGAAAGTCTCTATAATTTGTTACTATGTGTCTGTAGGGAGAGAGTGTCCAGCTATCAGATTTTCTGTATATCTGGTGACTTCCCAAGGATGGTGTAGATCCCAACATTATACGTTTTATCTTCAAATGCTCCTCTACTAAAGCAGATGATCTTTTCTTCATATAGTAAGTATGGCCTGTGCTAGAGGTGACCAGCTGTGTAAGTCTGTTTGTTACTGGGTGTGAGGGCCTGGTCATTCTGCTGGCTAAGAATCTTCGCATTAGTAGCTTTCGTCGGAGATGGAGTGGGGGCTCCCTTGCTTCTACTTGCAAGGCATTAGTTGGAGTAGAGTTCATGGCTCCTAAGCATATTCTCAGAGCCTTGTACTGAATACGGTCTAACTTGAGGGAGTGAGTTTTGGCTGAATCCGCATATAACATGCTACCATAATCTATCCTAGATAATATTAAAGCACGGTAGAACAGTAGCGCAATGCTTGGGTGGGATCCATATCTGATCCGGCTAACACACCTGATGACATTTAGAACTTTCTCACAACTGCTGAGTAGATAATCTATGTGCTCTTTCCAAATAAGTTTTCTATCCAATATTAATCCCAGAAATTTCACTGATTTTACCACCGGAAACGTGTATGGTCCAATGGTAATTTCCTTATCATTGTACGTTTTCCTCTTACGAGTAAAGAACATAGCTGAACTCTTGTTAACTGATAAGTCAAGCCCCAAACCTAGGGCCCATTCATTGAACTTCTCCATTGCTACAGCTAATTTTTCAACAGCCTTATTTTCGTCTTTATGGGAGGTGTAAATGCAAATATCATCTGCAAATTGTAGCGTTCGAACCTGTGGAGAGAATAGTTTTTCTAACTTCCTTAATATGCACCGTACATAAAGCCAAAAAAAAAAAAAAAAACTTCCTTGTATAGAGACTAAACAATGTAGGGCTGAGCACTGCCCCCTGTGGCAATCCATTGGTGACAGTCCTCGGTCCGAAAAAGGAGTTGTTGTGGGATACGTATAGAGTTCTTTCCCGGAGAAGATTGATACAGGTGTTGATTATCCTTCCGGGTACCGCTATTTCAGTCATGAAGTTAATTAATAGATTTATGTTGACATTGCTGAAGGCGTTGGTTAAATCGAGAAAATGACACAGTGGTTTCCTTAGAATAGTGCGAAGTGTAAACATCTGTTACGAGGCATGTAAGGTTGTCCATGGTGTTGTGTTGTTCCCGAAATCCATGCTGTGATTCAGGTAGTATGTCATGTTTTTCGAGCCACCACGTCAGTCTTGTCTTAACCATTCGTTCGAATGTTTTGCCCAGGCAAGAAGAAAGCGCGATAGGCCGATAAGAGTTTGCATTCTCAGGATCCTTCGATGGTTTCAATATCGGTCTTATTATTTGAATATTCCAATCACTTACGTCCTCCTCGCCTAGCCAAACTTTATTTAAAATGTTTAGCAGGTTTTGAGCACCCAGAGCTGGGAGTTCTTTTAGCATAGCGTAGTGTATATTATCATATCCTGGAGTTACATTAGATGCGGATTTTATTGCTTGTTTCAACTCATTCATGGTGAAAGGGCTGTTCACTGGATCTTTGTTGTCAATGTGGAAGAGTGACCTACCAACATCGGGAAGGACCGCCGGGGGAGCTATCATGTCCAGAAACTCTCCCATCCATTCCCCTGAGCTACACTTACTACCTGTTGTAGACATACCCGTCTTCAATCTCTTGAGATTATTCCAGACTATCTTCAATGGGGTATCCTTGTTTAATGACTCGCAGAAGGCAATCCATTTCTGTCTTTTTTTGTCCTTTAATGTTTTTCTGCATACCGCAATACTCTTCTTAACTTGTATATAATTTGTTATAGTGGTATTCTTTTTAAAATTTTGAAAAGCCCGCTGCTTCTCTGTCCAAAGTTCTTGGCATTCTTTATCCCACCAGTGCTTTGGAAATTTATTTTTCTGAGATATTGTATGTGTTTCACTCTTTATTTTCTTGCGGGGAATTGACTTAGAGGCTGCGTGATTGATCACATCGGTTAGTTCAGCATAACTGCTTGGTGTCTTACGTTCCATTTCTGTTTTCACAACATTCCTGTATGATTCCCAATCAGCGTAGGGTATCGACCATCCCTGTGTAACTCTTCCTTGGCACTGTTGAGTGTTGATGTTACTGTGATACTCAATCATGATTCCATAATGATCTGAGCCCAATATTTCATCTAAGACAGTCCAGGATGCCTGCAGAACGATATCCGAGGAGGACATAGTAATGTCTGGAGCAGACGGTTTCCATCCAGGTCTAGGGAGTAAAGTAGGTGAGCCATCATTTAAATAGCAAAGGTGATATTGGTCCATGAAGTCTAGTAAAGTAACACCCTCAGCATCTATAAATGAACTACCTAGAGCAGTGTGATGTGCATTAAAATCTCCCCCTATCACAACTGGTGAGGGAACCTGCGATATAAGTCTGACCCACTGCGCTACAGTTATCTTAGCACCCGGCCTCAGGTATATGGAGACGAAGCTAAGCTCCTCCGTCCCCAGCCTCACCCTCGCTCCTGTCATCTGTAGATCTTCCTCCTGGTCATTGTTGATGTCCAACTTGGTGAAGGGCAAGTTGTTACGTATCAGGATGCCGCTCCCCCCATATCCATCTATACGATCGTCTCTAAGAAAGTTAAAGCCGCTGAGTCTATACTGTAAGGTTGGAGATGTCCAGGTTTCTGATAATATAGCAATAGATATATTTTCTCGTTGGAGTAGTAATTCTAGTGAATTTTTATTAGTCTTAAAAGAACGTATATTCCATTGTAGGATACGAGTAATGGAGCAATTATTAAAGACCTGCCAATTAGCATTTTGTGTGGGCAAACTACTTTTAATACTATCCATAATACTCGATTTTTATTTAAAATTTAGTGAGATTTTTATTAGTATGTATCTTTTTTTCTTCGTTCATATGGTCTACAACAGATGGATTTTCTTGTACTATTTGGAATAGGGTGGCTCCTACCGTGTCTACTAACTGTTTCTGGGACATGGCTGGTGCCGCCTTCAATGTGTTAAGTAATTGATTTATTTGGGCTACAAATCTCTCGTGGACGGTAGTTTTATGTGGATTTTCAGTTATAGGGCTAAGCGGATCGCTATTAAATTGGGTAATATTACTAGCATTAGTGTTATTTACATAAGGCCTAAATCTATTAAATGTTGATTTTATTTTCGTAACATGCTTATGGGAAGGCGTAGCGAGTGGGGGGAAGAGTGTTTCTTGAGATTGGCTACCCTCTGTAGTTGAGGGCCGTGGCTGTGGCAGGTTCCGCTTGAAGAGGTTACTCTCTAGATGGGCCGAGATCGTGTTAGTCTTTACTGTATCTGCGTATGAGACATCGGAAAACCTTTTGTTGTTGCTGTCTACCTTAGCCTTATAATGAGAACACAGCTGACTTTCTGCACTATGGGAGAGACTGCAGTTAGCACAGCTAGGGGGCTTACCCGCATTGGGACATTCTTCTTTAGTGTGATTGTCACCACAATGGCTACATCTAATTTTACTGCGACATTGGAGAGCGGAGTGATTGAATCTCAGACAATTCTGACATTGCCTTACTTTGGGTATATACTGATTAACTTTACAACGGGCTCGGTATATGGAAACATAGTCCGGTAGTGACTGCCCCAAAAAAGTTACGAAACACGTATGTAGTGGGTATGTTTTTATTTTCCCATCAATGGTCTCTGTTTTTTTAAGTCTACGAATGTATACAGGTTTGACAGAAGACGTCATCATATCTAATATTTCCTCATCACTGAGAGACACATCTACATTACGAATTACTCCTACGCGCCTCGTTAAATGCTCCGGTACAAATGCAAATAAATTTTTTGTTTTGAAAAACTTGTTATCGACAAGCGAGTTCGCGAATTCACCAGTCACAGTTTCAATTTTGATCCTATTCTTGCCAGTGGTAAATATATTCTTAATCTTACTCATATCTATTTGGGCGTCTCTTTGGAGCCACTTTCCAAATGTCATAGAATGGATTTTCCCGATACTGGTATCAGGCTCTGTACCCTCCACATATATGTAGTAGGGTCCTCTGTCATCCGAACTAAATCTATTACTATTCAGTCTTGATGTTGTTTGTTGATGCCTATCATGTTTATCTTGTTGTGTTGTGCTTTCTGATATGTGTACTTTAGCTGAACTCTGAGGGGTGTCAGCATTATGTCTTTTAAGGACACCGTTTGTGTTACTTGTCTGTGTATGAGAGATGTCATCGTACTGCATTTGTTGCAACGTAGCTTGTTCTAGCAAAACCGTATGTGACTGTAGCTCACTAGTATAAATCTGATGAGGTTTGTTAGTGTTCTGTTGTGGTATGTTAGTGTTCTGTTGAATTTTGTTTGAATTCTGATTGCATGTGTTATTGTGAATTAGGTGCGTATGTGTTTGTGTATTACTATCGTGGCCGGTGGGATTTACATTGTTTTGTTGTGATGCCAAGTTAACAGCAGTAGGATCAACTTGCATTTTATAGTTTAAAATTAAAGTATGATTACTGTTATTATCAGGGGGGGGGGGTTCGTTCGGGGGCCGAGGGCCCCCGCCTGGTGTAGACATTTTACAAAGCGGTAAGATCTATATTCAAATAATAGTTTACATTAACATATGAACTATTTGTAAAAAATAATAAATGAATGAAACAGATGATTAAATGAAATAGTGAAGTAATAGGTTAGAAATAAAAAAGTAAATATGGAATTAAATAAGAAATACAATTAAATAAAAATGCGGAGATGGTCCAAAAAAGGAGAAGCTAGTGCAATATAACTAGATTATGAAAGAAAATAGGTTTGCACTCCCTGGAAATTCTCCTAAAGAGACACAAATATAGAGACACAAAAACACATGTACACTCGTCAAGTGACAAAACGATACTGAAATAATATATTATAGATATTGATATTGATGGGAGTCTTCCCGAAACATTTCTCTGGTCTTTGTGCAAAAGGGCTCAAGTCAGAATAAGTCTTGTGATCCAAAGGACTTAAGTGCATTTAAATATTTTTACCAAATGTAACCGATTGTTTATATTTAATACTTTTATTGAAATAATATTTCAAGTAACAAAAATGTGTTTTACCAGATTTGCAGGAATTTTTCAAATCTTCAGAAATTCCCCTCCTAAAATTCAGATTTGCTGTCTTAAGCCCTTTTGTCCAAACACCCGAGAATTTTTTTGAGAAGGCAACAAATAAATGGGAGAAGTGATCCTCTAATAATATATTATATTCTGATTAATATTTAAAATCGTATTTATGTACTGTATATTATTTAGGTACTGTATATTATATACGCGTTCTCCCTCTATGATACCAAAAATCAGCTTCAATGAATCATCAAAGAACTAACAGCATTACTAAAGCATTTTCGTAGTTCACAAAATATTGCTCTGTAGAATTCGGTAGTTCAATGGAATGCGTGCTAGTTTTACTGAGCTCAAGATCACGGATTCGAAACCCGGCCAGAGGCCCTTAGATTTTTTTATATGGGAGGTGAAAAAACCTTGAGCACTCGGATGGGACGTTAAGCGATGGTCCCGAGTCTGAACGATATAAGGTATTCGTTAAAGATTCCCACCCTACGTGAATGAAAATTAACAGTAGGCAAAATTTAGGACTCCCACAGTAGAGTCAGGCTTATGTCCACCAAAGTGACGAAAGAGCGTTCTGGTAGTAGGCGATATGACCTTGTGGAAGGATCGTAGTCGACGAGCTGAACAGAGATAGGAGTGGAAAGAGGGAGTCAAACAGAAGTTCCTAGCTGTGACTACTTGCGATGGTTTAACCTACACAGAATGTCTTCATTGAGACAGGTGATCCATAGTAGAGGTCGACAACTAGTGGTCGGTGGTCCTCTAGTGCGGCCCACGGGCAACAGTACAGCTGTATTTTTATTTATGTATTATTTTTTTAACTATAAATTAAGTTACAGATAAATAGTACGTAAATAATGTTTTAACGAATTAAGTGACCGATAAAAAACAAATTGACATCATTTTAGATCTAATAGATATATACAAAACATTGCCGACCCCTGATCTATATGATTACTTACCTTGAATTTTAGTGCTGCCTGATTTATACAAATATTCTATTTTGTCAGAAGCGCCTAGTCCATTATTGATACCTATAAAAATATCAACAATATTAATACATTACATACTAAGGTTATATAGTTGACAAAACGCCTCAAAAATGTAAAAGTTATAATATATATATATATATTACAGTGGGTCGTGTTTATAACGAATATAAAATAAAAGTTGGTCTACTAGCAGAGCGCTCTTTCGTCGCTCTGGTGAACCGGTTGCCTACCCAGGTTCATTTACCTAGAGGTTCAAGACATGTTCTCCCTCATGGGTCTTCAACTGTTTTGCAGTGTCTCCAAACTTTCTATAAGACAGCGGAGTCGACTGGTTTAACCATAATAATACACGTGCGTCCTGTCTTCTTCAGCAAGAAATATTATTAAGAAATTCACTATCGTCTACTCAGATAGCGATGTCAATGTTCAAATTAATTTGGAGGTAGCCTATTTTTTCGAAATAAATTGAATTGTATACAACTACACCTATAATGTATAGGCAAGATAAATACAAACCTCTTTGGTTGTTAGTTTTTGCCCTACCTCTGTTCTCGTTATTTGCTGGAGGAGCAACATTGTTCAAGTACTGAGCATCTGAAACGAAATAAAGAAAAATGATTACTTAACACGACACTGACAATATGCCACATATTTTCAAAATTCTCAATTGCTTCTACGTACATGATTCCCTCAAGGCTCTACTCTGGTCCGCCTGAAGATACGCTGGAGACATTAAAGTATCCTGTTCTGGCTGCAGATATGCTAGAGAAACTGCATTTGTCTGCTCAGACTGTAGAAATGCTGGAGGTATTACAGTAGTCTGTTCCCGTTGCATAAATGCTGGAGAAACTGCATTAGTCTGCTCAGACTGTAGAAATGCTGGAGGTATTACAGTATTCTGTTCCCGTTGCATAAATGCTGGAGAAACTGCATTAGTCTGCTCTGACTGTAGAAACGCTGAAAGTTTTACAGTAGTCTGTTCCCGTTGCTTAAATGCTGGAGAAACTGCATTAGTCTGCTCAGACTGTAGAAATGCTGGAGGTATTACAGTATTCTGTTCCCGTTGCATAAATGCTGGAGAAACTGCATTAGTCTGCACTGACTGTAGAAACGCTGAAGGTATTACAGTAGTCTGTTCCCGTTGCTTAAATGCTGGAGAAACTGAATTAGTCTGCTCAGACTGTAGAAACACTGATGTAATTACATTATTCGATTCATCACCACCATGCGTAATCGCTTCTGAACTCACTCTTCCTGAAAATACACAAAATTATTCAATATTAGTTCAATTGAAAACAGTTTATTCTTTTATAGTTGTTCTGTATTTTAATACACACTATTTTTTAGTTTCTCAGTTCAATACTAAATACATTTCTACATTAATTCCGAATATTGTTGTGGTAAGTTTCATTTTCTCGAGTTATTCTGCAAAAGTTGATGCTTCTAGTCAAGTTGGGACTTGAGAACAAAGAGCCTGGAGAGAATCAACTTGCTATATTCACCTATCCTCCAATCAAATTGATCTTTGAAACATCTGTCCAGATAACAATGGCTTCAATTAGTTGTTTGTTGAATGATGTCCCTTAAACTGGAAAAATGTGCGTTTTAATTGTATATACCAACTATTTTTTTATGTAAAAGATCTGTTGTCATTTTTAGATTCAGGAAGTCGGAAAACATGAAATCCCGGTGAAAACTCATCATTAAATTCATGGCCGATTACATAACATCCCTCATACAACATACAAGCTGTTTACAATTATCCTTCGAGAAAATTATACTTACTGATTTTTCCTTGTTTTGATTGAGAAGGAAGGCTAGATATTTTGACTCATGCCCGGACTTTACCTACTAGGTCATATCGACTACTCCAAGAGCGCCCTTTTGTCGCTGTGTTGTACATGAGCCCGACTCTACAGTGGCAATTTTAAAGCCGCCTATCCAGGTTAATTCATCTAGGATAGGGGTCTTTAACGTGTACCTCACCTCTTACAGGTTCGGAACCATCAGTTAACGTCCCATCCGAAGAACGGAGTATACAAGGTTTTTTCATCTCCCAGAAAAAAAGATCTAAGAGCCTCAGCCGAGTTTCAAATTTGGGATCCTGTGCTCAGAAGGCCAGCACGCTTCTAAAGATATGTTGATAGTTTCCTCAGAAGTTATTATCAGGATAAGAGTCTAAGCTGATTTCTTAAAAATAAATTCACGAAAAAAAAAAATAAATAAATGTGAAGTGTGATAAAAGCTTGTTTGCTACCACATTTCCTGTAGAAATTTGATCTCTTTTGTTTATTTAAATTTTGATATCTACAGTAGTTTGCCGAAAATTGCCCTAAAAAAAAATATTATCAATAATTTAAGACGTGCAATTTTTAAGAAAGTACACGTATACAACGAAAAAATATTCAATTAAACAAACTTTACACTTGGATTCACAAAGAGATACCAATTTTTAATAATTTTAAATAATATTAATTTCTAATCCAAAGGTTTTTCAAATGATACTACTGGGACAACAGGGAAGATGAATAGAATAGAATTTGAAGAGGACAAATAATTGGGTTATTATCTATATTTACATATTTAAATTTTAAAAAAACTTAACATTTGAACAAACAAAACAAAAATTTACAATGGCACAAAAACATTAAATTAATACTTAAAAAACTATTTCTTTTTTTTTATTTGGGCATATTGAAAAATATATATATTATTAATTGTACCTTCTCGACGCCTCTACCACAAAAAACCAGACCCCGTCAACTCTTCACACTTTAATTCCACCCCTGTCAACTTTCATCTAATTGTTCAACTTCATTTTTATTTAAAACATATCAAACCACAGTGCACCGTTTAAGAGCTAGCTCACGACTCCATTCCACACAACACTATCTCACAGCTGTTTTTTATATGTTTTCTTGTTTTGTTTCTCAAACACCTTGATATATATCTAATATATATATGATATTAGATTATAATAAAAAAAATTACTTTTTATTCATAAAATATTCATTAAAAAATGTTCCGTAGTGTACATCACATTTGCCTTTTCCTTCTTTTAAAAAAAAAAATGTTTGTTCACAAAATTTTTTTTTTTTTTTTTTTATAAGTTCTTTCAGATTTAATTTCTTCCTATACATAGGTTGATTTAGCTTCTTCCTCGAATCCACATGATAAGCTTCCTCCTTCAATACACAGATGGATTTACGTCTTCCTCCAATTCACATGATAAGCTTCCTCCTCGAACGCACATGTTGGCTGGCTCCTTGATGTCTTCAACTCATTGATCAACGATGTATCGAAGTCTCTCTCTCACTTACACTCACTGATTTATTTTTTATATGCCCAATTCGACGCTCTTTTCATATATATGCCCATTTTTTTTTTTATAACTATTTACAATTATTAAACTTATATATATACGTACCTAATTTCTAATAAACAAAAACAAATATTAATCTAAAAATTTACAATTAATCCTTAACCTAAAGAAAATGTTAACTTAAATTTATAAAAATTGGAACTAATTGAACATAAAAAAAAATATAATACTAAATTTTTACATATTTACAGGTTCAGTTATAGTCGTGAAATTAAGTTCGGAAATAATCAAGTTGGATGCAGATTTAAGAAATTGCCAATTATTTTACTTTCCGCCTTTACCATCAATATACAATTGTATGTATTCAAAATAATTATATAAAAAGATTGTATATAAAAAAATTTACTTGAAATAAAAATTAAATAAATCCTTTTTTTTTTTTTTTTTTTCATCACACTTCCAAAATATTACTTAACAATCAAAATTAGGCCTCACGCCGGGTAATAAGGAATACAAATTTAATTTATTTAATATATATAGTACGTGTCTTTTGAGGTATTAAATTCTTTGAGACGTCCTTCATACTTCCTAACTAAAAAGAATGTATCTCACATATATTTCAATTCAATTTACTTCCCTAACTAATTACACCCTAAGAATACTTTCGACGATGTAGCAAATTACGATTCCTCCTATCTCAGGTAGGCAACCAACACTACAATATAAATCTCCAATATATCGCTAGTTCTTTCTAGTCGACATAAAAAAAATCATCTCCCACAGATCAAAAAAAATATATATCTCTAATTAATCACTAGCTCTTACTAGAATTAAAAATAATATCTCCCAAAACAAATCTATATAATCCCGACGTCTAAAAGAATGTCATCAGCAATTGAATTCAAAACTTCTCTAATTAATATTACCCTTTGTTTGTTCCTATTCCTAAAGTTATATAATGTGCTCCTACAACTCTTCTCATTCCCATCTACTCTCCCTACATAAAAAAATTTACGTAGAAAAACATTAAAGTAATAAATGAAATTGTCTAAATAATAGAATTAATAATAACAAAAATTTACTAACCTATGCATACATACAATTTATATAATATATTATCCTTCCAAGGCTTCTATACAGTTTCATTCGTCTTTCTAATTTATAATATTATTATGATTTAGTCACGTCCGGTATCCTAGCTGAACAGTTCCGAAACAGAAAATCTGTCCCCTTGACTCGGCCTCAGGAAGTTCGTCATGTCTCCAAAGAGATCTAGGCATCTCTCAGCCTGCTGATTATCTTTCTAACATTTGTAATAAAAAATATAATAAAAAAAATCTATCTTCTTCCATATTATGTTCGTTCAAAATCAATCAGTTATATGTATATGTTTTAATTTTCAATAATCATTATTAATAAGTATTTTCTAAATAAAAAACTTTCACATATTAAATTTGGGTGACAAATCCTTAAATATAATTCTCAGATAATTTTATACTGATCCTAACATATAATCTAATCCTAAAAAAATATAATTCCTAATTACTTTAAACACAGAACTATACCAAAATTCATTCATACTCTTCATGTACCAAAATTCTCTCATTCAAAAAAATAAATTTATCATCCATACTATTATATTAGTCCATGGTCACTTCGTCATATTTTAAATTAATCCTAATTCTGTCATGTTAGTCTGTCAGTCATTTCCTCAAACTCATCCGAGTTGCAAAAAAAATATGTTCACCATAAGAAGTGGCTAATGCAATTATATTGCAAAGCCCAAATTTAATTTTTTCTTTTTCCGGATGCCCCGGCGAATTATGTCTTTAAAAATCCCCTCCCCCTTTTCTAAATATTTGTTCAGTGTTAATTTTGTCCTTAATACCTGTTTGAATGCTTTTACTCTCTTTTTAAAATTGTTCTTATAACTTTTATTAGCCTCCTTTCTATTTCCAGTTTGTCTGTAGGTTTTAACTAGATTTTCTTTAAAATTAAAATTTGTCTTTCGTTTGTTGTCCTCAGTCTGTTCGTTTGTTTTGTCTAATAACATCAAAATGTTCCTTTCACTCTGTCCATCCACATCAACATTCATCCTATTTTCTTGAATTTCACTTAATTCTAATTTTTCTACATTTTGACTCTCTTCCTCCACCTCTTTCTCTAAAATTTGGGTCTGTTCCTCCCCACTGTTATTCTCTGTTCCTTCTACCTCATCAACTTGTGACTGACTGTCAATAAAAAGAACCTCTATTTCTACTTCAGAATTCCCTTCATCCAACTTGTTAATTTTTTGATTTAAGTGCTTTTCTAAGTTTTCTCCTGCTTTATCTATTCGATTTCCTAAACATTGTTTATCTTTCTGCAAATTCTCTATCTGGTCCTTCAAATTGTCCATATTTTTATTTAATTTAACTTCTAAATTTTTAATGTCGCCTCTTAAATTTCCCATCTCTCCCTTTAATTCTTTTCCCTGTTCTTCTATTCTCTTTATAATATTTCCAATCTCCCCCTTTAATTCTTTTCCCTGTTCTTCTATTTTTTGATTGATATTCCCCATTAAATTTCCCATTTCTCCCTTTAATTCTTTTCCCCGTTCTTCTATTTTTTGATTGATATTCCCCATTTCCCCAGTTAACTTTGTTAACACAACACGGAGCCATTCCATATCAGGAGCAGCAATGCCCTCCTTTTCTTTATCTTTATTTACCCCCTCCCCTTGCGACTCCTCACCTGTACCCTGCATGGACTCCATTGCGGCTGGAGTCTCCCTTTCTCTATCTTCCGATAACTCCATATCGGATCTTTCCTCCGAACTTGACCCTTCCTCTCTACTTTCCTCCTCTAATCTTCTCGCTAGTCTTCTGGTAATTGGCATTTTCTTACTTTACTAAATATATAATTACTAAACAAAAACAATGTTATATAAAATAGTAACCTTCTTTTGAAGTTGGCAAAAAAAAAAATTATTTCTCAAAATTAAATGTAACCCTTATTTGTCTCTATTCTATCCTTTTCATCTTTTTCAACCTATTTCCCTACTTTAATTAATATAAAAAAATTCTCCCATCAAGGTTTTGCCAAAATATGATGGGGCTTTGTGGCGAAAATCGTCCACACAAGGGATATGCCAAAAATGTGATAAAAGCTTGTTTGCTACCACATTTCCTGTAGAAATTTGGTCTCTTTTGTTTATTTAAATTTTGATTTCTACAGTAGTTTGCCGAAAATTGCCCTAAAAAAAAATATTATCAATAATTTAAGACGTGCAATTTTTAAGAAAGTACACGTATACAACGAAAAAAATTCAATTAAACAAACTTTACACTTGGATTCACAAAGAGATACCAATTTTTAATAATTTTAAATAATATTAATTTCTAATCCAAAGGTTTTTCAAATGATACTACTGGGACAACAGGGAAGATGAATAGAATAGAATTTGAAGAGGACAAATAATTGGGTTATTATCTATATTTACATATTTAAATTTTAAAAAAACTTAACATTTGAACAAACAAAACAAAAATTTACAATGGCACAAAAACATTAAATTAATACTTAAAAAACTATTTCTTTTTTTTTATTTGGGCATATTGAAAAATATATATATTATTAATTGTACCTTCTCGACGCCTCTACCACAAAAAACCAGACCCCGTCAACTCTTCACACTTTAATTCCACCCCAGTCAACTTTCATCTAATTGTTCAACTTCATTTTTATTTAAAACATATCAAACCACAGTGCACCGTTTAAGAGCTAGCTCACGACTCCATTCCACACAACACTATTTCACAGCTGTTTTTTATATGTTTTCTTGTTTTGTTTCTCAAACACCTTGATATATATCTAATATATATATGATATTAGATTATAATAAAAAAAATTACCTCTTTTCATTAAAATATTCATTAAAAAATGTTCCGTAGTGTACATCACAGAAGAGTACCTACCTCTTTGGTAGAGACGACTTGTTGCAGCTCCTCTGGTCTGAGCACTTGGTGGTGCGGTAATTCCATTCAGAGTAGCTTGGAAAAAAAAATATAAATACATAATTAAAATATGACCAAATCGGAACAGCATGGAACTTTCCTATAGGGCTGTCAGTAAACTTCGGAAAGTCTGAGGGATGCTTCAAGTTGTATTAAATGACTTTTAGTACAGTACACTAGTTGGCTACATATATTTTAAGGGTGAATGGAGTCGTCGGTTTGTCTAGTCACCACGATAACAGCGTTTTTCAGGAAGGGAAATTTACGTAATCGTGGCAAAATTAGATTTTTTTTTTCATATTTCAGGATCTCATTTGGTACAAGCAGAAACTGCATAAAGTTCGCGGATATATATAAAGACGCGAAATGTAAATCTCAGCATGTACTAATTATAACAGGAGCTGTCCTTTTAAAGGTTCGGCGTTATTGTTCCGAACTGCATATCTCTGTATCTAATTGAATAAAATTCTTTATATAATCTGATCAAAAATAACCAATTCCAGTAAAATTACGATTTTTTCCCCTCAAATGATTTTTGTGGAAAGTTCGAAAAAAATTGAAATAGAGCTCCGAAGTTATCGCCACTCATGTACATAGTTAGGCAGTTATTGTTTGTGAGGGAGTCCGAAATTTTGTCTATTCAGGTTTTAAGGTAACTTAATAACTTTTGTAATGTGTGAACATTTTAACTCTGAGTAGGGCCTATGTCAGACAGTCAGAGGGTAAGTCTCGTTGATGTGCATACATTAGTGTGTGTGTGTGTGTCGGACGGTTGCGCGCGCAGCACACAACTACACACTTCTTTATATGTATGTTAGGTTAGGTTTTATGACTCATGCCCGGGCTTTAACTACGAGGTCATATCGCCTACTACCAGAGCGCTCTTTCGTTACTCTGGTGGACATGAGCCCGACTCTACTATGGGAGTCCTAAATTTTGCCTACCTTAAATATTTATTCACTTATGGCAGGGGTCTTTAACGAGTACCTGACATCGTACAGGCTCGGGACCATCGCTTAACGTCCCATCCGAAGGATGGCGTGCTTAAGTTTATTTTACATCCCCGATAAAATAAACTAAGGGCCTTGGTCAGGTTACGAACCCACGATGTTGAGCTCAGAAGACAAGCACGCATACCACTGAGCTACCGGCGCCCTCTTCTATATGTATGTGATGTCAGCTGTTTTTGAGCATTTCTACGTTCATGGAAAGATTAGATATAACATTGATGTATATGTTACGGGTAATGTCCAAAATTGGGTAATGTGTACATTGCCCGGGTATTGTATACATTACCCTCCAAGGATGGGTAAAGCCCGATGAAAACTACGTTACCCGGGTAGTGTGCACTTTACCCAAGGCCTGTTGGGTAAAGTGAGTGAAAGTGGGTAATTTGATAAAAACAAAATTACAGGTCAACCTGACCACGACTATTCATTTCTTTTGATATTAAAAGCTTCACAATACCTTTCTTAACCTCCATCTGTAATAACTACCTCATGTATAAAAAACAGATGTAAATAAAAAATAAATAAATAAAAATAATATATTATAGATACTGATATTGATGATGGGAGTCTTCCCGAAACATTTCTCTGGTGTTTGTGCAAAAGGGCTCAAGTCAGAATAAGTCTTGTGTTCCAAAAGACAGGTGCATTTAAATATTGTTACCAAATGTAACTCAATGTTGGAATATTTTACTTTGTTTATCTTTAATACTTTTATTGAAATAATATTTCAAGTAACGTAAATGTGTATTACCTGATTTGCAGGAGTTTTTCAAATCTTCAGAAATTCCCCTCCTAAAATTCAGATTTGCTGACTTAAGTCCTTTTGTCCAAACACCCGAGACTTGTGATTTTTTTGAGAAGGCAACAAATAAATGGGAGAAGTGATCCTCTAATAATATATTATATTCTGATTAATATTTAAAATCGTATTTATGTACTGTATATTATTTAGGTACTGTATATTATATACGCGTTCTCCCTCTATGATACCAAAAATCAGCTTCAATGAATCATCTAAGAACTAACAGCATTACTAAAGCATTTTCGTAGTTCACAAAATAATGCTCTGTAGAATTCGGTAGTTCAATGGAATGCGTGCTAGTTTTACTGAGCTCAAGATCACGGATTCGAAACCCGGCCAGAGGCCCTTAGATTTTTTTATATGGGAGGTGAAAAAACCTTGAGCACTCGGATGGGACGTTAAGCGATGGTCCCGAGTCTGAACGATGTAAGGTATTCGTTAAAGATTCCCACCCTACGTGAATGAAAATTAAGAGTAGGCAAAATTTAGGACTCCCACAGTAGAGTCGGGCTTATGTCCACCAAAGTGACGAAAGAGCGTTCTGGTAGTAGGCGATATGACCTTGTGGAAGGATCGTAGTCGACGAGCTGAACAGAGATAGGAGTGGAAAGAGTGAGTCAGAATGTCTTCATTGAGACAGTTGAACCATAGAAGAGGTCGACAACTAGTGGTCGGTGGTCCTCTAGTGCGGCCCACGGGCAACAGTACAGCTGTATTTTTATTTATGTATTATTTTTTTAACTATAAATTAAGTTACAGATAAATAGTACGTAAATAATGTTTTAACGAATTAAGTGACCGATAAAAAACAAATTGACATCATTTTAGATCTAATAGATATATACAAAACATTGCCGACCCCTGATCTATATGATTACTTACCTTGAATTTTAGTGCTGCCTGATTTACACAAATATTCTATTTTGTCAGAAGCGCCTAGTCCATTATTGATACCTATAAAAATATCAACAATATTAATACATTACATACTAAGGTTATATAGTTGACAAAACGCCTCAAAAATGTAAAAGTTATAATATATATATATATATTACAGTGGGTCGTGTTTATAACGAATATAAAATAAAAGTTGGTCTACTAGCAGAGCGCTCTTTCGTCGCTCTGGTGAACCGGTTGCCTACCCAGGTTCATTTACCTAGAGGTTCAAGACATGTTCTCCCTCATGGGTCTTCAACTGTTTTGCAGTGTCTCCAAACTTTCTATAAGACAGCGGAATCGACTGGTTTAACCATAATAATACACGTGCGTCCTGTCTTCTTCAGCAAGAAATATTATTAAGAAATTCACTATCGTCTACTCAGATAGCGATATCAATGTTCAAATTAATTTGGAGCTAGCCTATTTTTTCGAAATAAATTGAATTGTATGCAACTACACCTATAATGTATAGGCAAGATAAATACAAACCTCTTTGGTTGTTAGTTTTTGCCCTACCCCTGTTCTCGTTATTTTCTGGAGGAGCAACATTGTTCAAGTACTGAGCATCTGAAACGAAATAAAGAAAAATTATTACTTAACACGCCACTGACAATATGCCACATATTTTCAAAATTCTCAATTGCTTCTACGTACATGATTCCCTCAAGGCTCTACTCTGGTCCGCCTGAAGATACGCTGGAGGTATTACAGTAGTCTGTTCCCGTTGCATAAATGCTGGAGAAACTGCATTAGTCTGCTCAGACTGTAGAAATGCTGGAGGTATTACAGTATTCTGTTCCCGTTGCATAAATGCTGGAGAAACTGCATTAGTCTGCTCAGACTGTAGAAATGCTGGAGGTATTACAGTATTCTGTTCCCGTTGCATAAATGCTGGAGAAACTGCATTAGTCTGCTCTGACTGTAGAAACGCTGAAGATATTACAGTAGTCTGTTCCCGTTGCTTAAATGCTGGAGAAACTGCATTAGTCTGCTCAGACTGTAGAAATGCTGGAGGTATTACAGTATTCGATTCATCACCACCATGCGTAATCGCTTCCGAACTCACTCTTCCTGAAAATATACAAAATTATTCAATATTAGTTCAATTGAAAACAGTTTATTTTTTTATAGTTGTTCTGTATTTTAATACACACTATTTTTTAGTTTCTCAGTTCAATACTAAATACATTTCTACATTAATTCCGAATATTGTTGTGGTAAGTTTCATTTTCTCGAATTATTCTGCAAAAGTTGATGCTTCTAGTCAAGTTGAGACTTGAGAACTAAGAGCCTGGAGAGAATCAACTTGCTATATTCACCTATCCTCCAATCAAATTGATCTTTGAAACATCTGTCCAGATAAACTGAAAAAAATGTGCGTTTTTTTTTTTTCCTTTTTGGCCTCGGCAGACATTGCTATTCTTAAACTACACTATAAAAGATAATTCTGCTAAAGACGGGATACTGGAGGGAGGAACCCAGACAGAGGGCCCAAGCAAGCGGCCCCAGCCAAGCCGGGGGACAGCCGGAGGCACCGCCGGACCACATCACCCAAAACAATATACATAGCGCCGACCAGTGACTGGAGTGGAGGCTCCTGAAGGAAGGTCTGCATGTAGTGTCGGCCGTCCAGACCTTCGGAGCTCCTGGGTCTATAGACCAGTGCCCCCCACAGACCCCCAGCCAAGCCAGCAACCCCAAGCCCAGGCCCCCCACCGGAACCCGCCCCCCAGTCAGAGCTTACATTGGTTCAATTTATAGCTAAGGAATCTGGGGCTGATTTTGAATTTGCATTATAAATCTGTTAATGGATTGGTAAATAAAAATGTTGCGGGTTATTAAAAGCTGGGGATAGTTAAAGGGGGCTTGGGTTAGCTTATACAGTTTAGTGAGCATAAGTTCTCTCTGGGTATGATATTTGGTACATGTAAGTACAATGTGCTCCAGGTTCTCCTCCACCCGACACACCCGGCACAGTGGGCTGTCTGCCTTGCCTATCCTAAAGAGATACGTCCCACAGATCCCGTGATTCACCCTCAATCTATTGATAACAGTACATACAGACTTGGGGAGACAGGCCTCCCTGTACCAGGGTTCTGAGCCCACTCTCGGGTTCATCCTCTTATACCAACTTCCTTTGTCACTACTGGTATACATCTCTTGCCAAATGGACCGACAGTTCCTTTTAATTTGGCCACTAAGATCCTCTTTGGGTAGCCGGACTGGTAAGGGGGTCCCTTCTGATAACGCTTGTTTAGCAAAACCATCAACCACTTCGTTATATTTTATTCCTATATGAGCCTTTATCCAACAGAACACTACAACTTTGCCTGACTCTTGTATGTTGTTTAAAGTCAATAGGAGGTCCAACTCGAAATTATTTAAGTGAACTCCAATTTTAATATTGCTAAGTTTTCTAATACAACTTTCGACTGTCGGAAAAGATAACCACTCTATTGAAAGGTAACTTCTCTAAGTACTTTAAAGCCTCGAGAATGGCAACTAACTCGGCAGAATATATTGTTGCTAGCTCTGGCAACTTAAACAACTCAGACCTATCTAATTGTGGGTCAAAGAAGGCACAACCTACCTTACTGTCTTTTACAGAGCCATCTGTAAAAATATAATGCCACTGTGGCCATAAAAGCTGGATATCCATGGAGAAAGCAGAGTTGGTAAATAGCGATGGGATTGACGAATAGTCTCGCAAAAAGGCCGTAGAGATAGCAACTTTATGCAAGAAGTACTGTGAGTTGTACACCGGTAATTTTGTGTTTACATAAATTTGGGTGTAATATTTGGTTATGGCTGTGAAATTATATGCTAAACTGGGTGACCTTTTTTTCTGCCAGAAGCTACTTGTTAGATCTAATTTTACTAATTGGGATATTTTATTAACTGTTGGAGATTCTACTGAAATGAGTCGCAGCAAAAACCTTTGGGTTAAGATTTGTCGCCCAACTTCTAGCGGCGGTTCATTCGCTTCTGCATGAATAACATCTATCGGGGTGCTCCGTAGATATCCCTGGATTTGCCGCAAACAGCGATTCTGAACTAATTGTACCTTCTGGAGATTGGTTTTCGCCGCGTCGCCATAAAATAATGAGCCGAAGTCTATTAAGGATCTTATGTTGGATCTGTAAAAGAGGAGGCCGATATTTGGATCTGAGCCCCACCTAAAATGGCTGAAACAGCGCAAGATGTTGATCCGGGATTCTAACTGACCCAACAGATAGTTAATGTGCGCTTTCCAACTTAAAGTTTTATCTAAGTACAGACCCAAGAATTTAGCTTCCTTATTTACGCTATAGTTATCATTACTAAGAGTGACTACTTCTCCCAAAGATAACCAAAGAGAACGGACACAAAAAGGACTTACTAGAGGATATCGACAATCCGATCTGAAGGAACCATGCCTTGAGACTGGACATTGCAGTGTTAAGCGACTCTAAAGCCTTTTCAACGTTTTTATGTATTACATAAAGACAAATATCGTCAGCATATTGCAGAATTCTCACACCAGGGGGTAAAACAGATTCAATACCAGAAACGTATAAGGCGTACAAAATGGGACTAAGTATATCACCCTGAGGGAGCCCGCTGTTAGCTACCCTAGGACCACACATAGTGTTACCAACTCTGAGATGAATATTTCTATCTGAAGCTAGATTTATAATACTTTTAGCCACTTACTTTCCCTGGGATGCCAATCTCAATCATTTTATTACCCAAAAGAGACAGATCTAGGCTATCGTAAGCAGCTGAGATGTCTAAAAATACAGCGTTTTAATTGTATATACCTACTATTTTTTTATGTAAAAGATCTGTTGTCATTTTTAGATTCAGGAAGTCGGAAAACATGAAATCCCGGTGAAAACTCAACATTAAATTCATGGCCGATTACATAACATCCCTCATACAACATACAGGCTGTTTACAATTATCCTTCGAGAAAATTATACTTACTGATTTTTCCTTGTTTTGATTGAGAAGGAAGGCTAGATATTTTGACTCATGCCCGGACTTTACCTACTAGGTCATATCGACTACTACCAGAGCGCCCTTTTGTCGCTGTGTTGTACATGAGCCCGACTCTACAGTGGCAATTTTAAAGCCAGCCGCCTATCCAGGTAAATTCATCTAGGATAGGGGTCTTTAACGTGTACCTCACCTCTTACAGGTTCGGAACCATCAGTTAACGTCCCATCCGAAGGACGGAGTATACAAGGTTTTTTCATCTCCCAGAAAAAAAGATCTAAGAGCCTCAGCCGAGTTTCAAATTTGGGATCCTGTGCTCAGAAGGCCAGCACGCCAATGCTACCTCTGAGCTTCTAAAGATATGTTGATAGTTTCCGCAGAGTTATTATCAGGATAAGAGTCTAAGCTGATTTCTTGAAAATAAATCCACGAAAAAAAAAAAATAATAAATAAATGTGAAGAGTACCTACCTCTTTGGTAGAGACGACTTGTTGCAGCTCCTCTGGTCTGAGCACTTGGTGGTGCGGTAATTCCATTCAAATTAGCTTGGAAAAAAAAATATAAATAAATAATTAAAATATGACCAAATCGGAACAGCATGGAACTTTCCTATAGGGCTGTCAGTAAACTTCGGAAAGTCTGAGGGATGCTTCAAGTTGTATTAAATGACTTTTAGTACAGTACACTAGTTGGCTACATATATTTTAAGGGTGAATGGAGTCGTCGGTTTGTCTAGTCACCACGATAACAGCGTTTTTCAGGAAGGGAAATTTACGTAATCGTGGCAAAATTAGATTTTTTTTTTCATATTTCAGGATCTCATTTGGTACAAGCAGAAACTGCATAAAGTTCGCGGATATATATAAAGACGCGAAATGTAAATCTCAGCATGTACTAATTATAACAGGAGCTGTCCTTTTAAAGGTTCGGCGTTATTGTTCCGAACTGCATATCTCTGTATCTAATTGAATAAAATTCTTTATATAATCTGATCAAAAATAACCAATTCCAGTAAAATTACGATTTTTTCCCCTCAAATGATTTTTGTGGAAAGTTCGAAAAAAATTGAAATAGAGCTCCGAAGTTATCGCCACTCATGTACATAGTTAGGCAGTTATTGTTTGTGAGGGAGTCCGAAATTTTGTCTATTCAGGTTTTAAGGTAACTTAATAACTTTTGTAATGTGTGAACATTTTAACTCTGAGTAGGGCCTATGTCAGACAGTCAGAGGGTAAGTCTCGTTGATGTGCATACATTAGTGTGTGTGTGTGTGTCGGACGGTTGCGCGCGCAGCACACAACTACACACTTCTTTATATGTATGTTAGGTTAGGTTTTATGACTCATGCCCGGGCTTTAACTACGAGGTCATATCGCCTACTACCAGAGCGCTCTTTCGTTACTCTGGTGGACATGAGCCCGACTCTACTATGGGAGTCCTAAATTTTGCCTACCTTAAATATTTATTCACTTATGGCAGGGGTCTTTAACGAGTACCTGACATCGTACAGGCTCGGGACCATCGCTTAACGTCCCATCCGAAGGATGGCGTGCTTAAGTTTATTTTACATCCCCGATAAAATAAACTAAGGGCCTTGGTCAGGTTACGAACCCACGATGTTGAGCTCAGAAGACAAGCACGCATACCACTGAGCTACCGGCGCCCTCTTCTATATGTATGTGATGTCAGCTGTTTTTGAGCATGGAAAGATTAGATATAACATAGATGTATACATATAACATTGTATATTTTCAACATTATTGATCATATTCACTGTTGTAGTGAATTTAACTAAAATATCAATATTACGAACTATAAAATGATCTTTCGGTAAGAATCTCTTAGGTTAAGACGCTTCGACAGCTTAAATTTGCCACAATAAATAAAATTTGTGGTAAAAGAAAATAATATAGCAGTGTAAATCTAAAAAAATATAATATATAATATTATCATCATATAATATTGTTATTAATATATAATAACTGCTGAAAATATTGATCAATAAATAATGTATTTGTTGTCATATTGTCACAACAAATAATATAATATATTACTCATTTCAGGAGAAACAGAACAGCTTATTTCATTTTTAAATGACAAACTTAATCTACAAATGAATACGAATCGAAGCATTTCAACAACAAATTCGACAACTACCATCGACGCTGCATTCTCGCGGTATTTAGAGACACTACAATGACAGTTGTATGCATCTTATTTTAGCTATCACAAACCTATTATTTCATGTATAAAAGAAATTGAAGAACAATAAATTTGACAGTTTAATTCCTCATACTACTTTTCTTATTGTAACATTATAAAACAAATTTTAATCAAAATCAGTGCATGACAGCAAATTTTTGAAACTAAATCAGATGTTCCTGAGTAATTTTAAATCAGTTGTTTGAAGTTAGTATTACCCGATATTTTTTTTTTACTTCTAAACGTAGTTTACTCGGAAACTATGGCTCATTTATATTTCCCAAATCCCAGTAGTTTAGTATTTTTTCTTTGTTTTTCCAAATGAAATAAATAACAATTTCTTTTACATTTAATGTCCAGTCAAGTGGCAACTTCAATAAGTCCACAAAATCAAGTCTGGAAGAACAAAAATTATGCATAGTAGGCCGTCGAGCAAAAAATGAAATCTAGGAAAAAGCAACTCTTCGCTCCAACTTCTATTTCTTGGTCCAATTAAGTTTTCAATTTCAGTTTATTATTAATTCAGAAAATTTTTAGCTAGTAACCTACTTCTTGTTTTTCATTTTCCCCTCAAAAAATAAAAAAAATAAAATAATAATGATAATAAAGGATTTAATAATGCAAGAAAGGCTTATTTTTTTCTTTTAGTCTTTTTACAGTAATTCCCAACAACGTTAATTTGTGTTACATTGTTTTCACTAATTTTATACTTGATACTGTTACATACTCTTGAATTGAGAGGGCGCCGATAGCCTGCTTGCCTTCTGAGCTCAGATCGCCGGTTCGGAACCCGCTCGAGGACCTTAAGTTTTTTTTTCTGGGAGGTGAAAAAACCTTTATCGTCCTTTGGATAGGGCGTTAAGCGATAGTCCTGAACCTGTACGATGTCAGATACTCGTTAAAGATCCCTCTACCCTAGGTGAATAAACCTGGTTAGGCAAAATTTAGGACTTCCAGAGTAGAGACGGGCTCATATCCAAAGAGCGCTCTGGTAGTAGGCGATATGACCTTGTAGTTAAAGCACGGGCAAGAGCAACTAACTACTCTTAAATTGAAAAATATGGGTACAATTCAGCGAATATTTTCCAGTGACTGTTCAGATATTAGTTATTGTGACTCATCTTCGGGGTTTAACTACGTCATATTGACTACTATATTCGTGCCAGGAAATGAATAGGTGTTGATGCTTATTAGACTGAATTTACACATGAAATATCGTGCCAAAACATTCGTTTTTATGTTCAGCCCCCCCCCCCCCCCCCCTCCATTCCCCCCCCTCCATTCCCTCCTCACAATCCGGAAGTTTGATGAGCTTTTGAATTCGGTAGTCTTCGACTTTATGTATGTATACAAAATTTGTTGTTTTCGGAAAATAAACAATATCAAATCTTTGAAAGAATACATAACTTCTGCAATGCACTGTGTAGTAAGGGTAGTAACAAAAGAACATTACCCAAATACTGCTGGAAGTAAAGAGAGGCTGCTCCGGGATCTGGTCTATCTGACAGTCCATCCTCATCTGAAAAATAATAGAGGCAGAGTTAGATCTGTTAGAGTAATGGAACGAACTTATTATAGTCGAGGCCTAGGGACCACTAAGACACTATAAAGTTGGGAATCCGGAGCCCAGAGGCCAAACACTATAAAGTTCGGGGCCCAGAGCCCAGTCACTATAAAGTCCGGGACCCAGAGGCCAGACACTATGAAGTCCGGAATCCGGAGCCCAGAGGTCAAACGCTATAAAGTCCGGGACACGGACCCCAAAGGCCAAACACTATAAAGTCCGGGGCCCAGAGGCTAAACACTATAAAGTCCGGAATCCGGAGCCCAGAGGCCAAACACTATAAAGTCCGGGGCCCAGAGGCCAAACACTATAAAGTCCGGAATCCGGAGCCCAGAGATAAAACACTATAAAGTCCGGGACCCGGACCCCAAAGGCCAAACACTATAAAGTCCGGGGCCCAGAGGCCAGACACTATGAAGTCCCCAAAGGCCAAACACTATAAAGTCCGGGGCCCAGAGGCCAGACACTATGAAGTCCGGAATCCGGAGCCCAGTCACTATAAAGTCCGGAATCCGGAGCCCAGAGACCAAACATTATAAAGTCCGGGACCCATAGCCCAGTCACTATAAAGTCCGGGACCCGGACCCCAAAGGCCAAACACTATAAAGCCCGGGACCCGGAGCCCAGAGGCCAAACACTATAAAGTCCAGGGCCCAGAGGTAAAACACTATAAAGTCCGGGACCCGGACCCCAAAGGCCAAACACTATAAAGCCCGGGACCCGGGGCCCAAAGGTCAGTCACAAAGCCGGGGCTCCTATATTTGCATAGTGATTCACACTGGTAAAAAAAGTCTATGTTAAGAAACTATGAATTCTGAAATCCATCACTAAAACTCTCTTTCCTTAAAAAAAAAAAAAAATCCTAGTTAGAATAATATAACATTATGTATGTACGTACATACTTTTATCCTAAGTCGCCGTGCAAATATTAGAAAATGCATCTAAAGGAGGGGGGGCGGGTTCGAACTTTGTGACAAGGGTGGTCTTGAAAAATGTAACGCAATGCGAAAAAAAAGATACATATATGTAGGTATATACATTTTCATTATTTCACTAGTCTATTAATAATATAAAAAAAATAATGTTAATGTTATAATTAGGGCTCGGATGTTTATGCAATTAAAAATTTGAGCATAAAATATGCATTTATTTTTGATAAATATGCAGGTAAAACAAAAAAAAATATGCACAATCAAATAAATTTTTTATTATAATAAACACAAACTAATTAAAAAAGGTTATAAGAAAAAAGTTATTCATTTTTAAAATTGTTGGCAACAACATACCATCCTCAAATTTACAAAAGTAAAACTTTGCCGATCGGACCTCAACATTTTTTTATATCTACTAAATGATCTTTCAACGTCCACTGAAGTCACCAGAGCACGTTTAAACGTCGCTAATTCAGAAGGGCTGAACAGCATATCTTCTTCCTCCATGGTTCCCTTAAGAATGTACTAATCGTTCGTAAATTTTCAAGTCCCGGAATTTTTTTAAAAACATCCTCTACTTTTTGATGTATTTTTGAACTGTAAGGTCCTTGGATATTTTTTAGTTTTCTTACAGCATCCTCTACCAATGCTAAGCTTTCTGACAGCAATAAATTTTGTGTTTCTAGGGTTTTTATGGTTTCGACTAAAAACCCAACGTTTGTCGAAATGAAGCATAAATTATTTTTCAAAGAAGTTTTATGGAGTAAATTTTTGACTTTTTG
Source organism: Aradus depressus (assembly GCA_963662175.1). Lineage (NCBI taxonomy): Eukaryota > Metazoa > Arthropoda > Insecta > Hemiptera > Aradidae > Aradus > Aradus depressus. The sequence continues at coordinate 99,358,845 of OY759214.1, forward strand.
TATTGACACCGCTGCTACATCATCCAGTTTAGAAACCACATTTTTAATTTTGTCGAAATTTATTGAGTAGTAATGGGTTGCTTCTAGCCATGTTCCCCATCTTGTGATAATAGGTTCAGGAGGTAAATTTAATTCTGGGTAGGTCTCTTTTAATAGTTTTACTCGACACGGCGCTTTCAGGAAGATTTTTTTCACATTGGAAACTTTGTTTGGGAATTAAAGGAAGGGGAGGAGATTTTCAGAATTTGAACATCCATCAAACTTCCTAGAAAATTAAAGCCGCGACTTTTCTTGGTGTTCTTCGTTTCTTACTCAGCATTAATTCTTTTTCGGCTCTAAACTTTTTTTTTTTTTTTCAAGAAATGAAAAAATTGGTGCAACATAATATGCAGTTAAAATATGCAAAAACCACTGAAATATGCATTTATGGTCAAATATGCATTTATGGTCAAATATGCAGACATATGCAAAATAAAAGCTGCTTTAATCGAACCGTTTTGGTCCAAAACATGTTTTAAAAGTCATAATAGTGATCTACGGAGCAGAGATAAAAATATGCAAATGCATTAACATCCGAGCCCTAGTTATAATATATTTCAAATGTCTGTTATAAATGTCAACGGTGAATCACCGGCTATGTACTTCCCCAACATTAATTAATCAATTACATTTTCGCTCTCCCTCTAAATAGGCCAAGCAAATTAGACTTTTGCCTGGAAATAATTGGTAGAGTTATGGAAACTGTTTTAATCACTTATTTAGACCTCTAATATGAGTAGTTTGAGTTTTGCCCCAATTTCCCAGTGGAGCGTATGTCGTGACGTTGGAAAAACCTCGAAATTTTCGGACTATTTTAGATTTTTCTCGAATAGCTCCTAAACTAAGCACTTTATCAAAAACTTTATTTTCGAAAGTGTTCAGCATTAAATTCTGCTTATAAAAAGTACTATAACATTATATTTTGATCAAGTAGTTTTATATAAACGATACGTCGAAATATGGCAAATTTTTACACTTTTTGAAAAAACACATTTCTTTACTATAAAACGTAAAATATCTATGAAACTACGAACTTTAGAACGAAATGTCATAGAGTAAAAGTTGTAGACCATCAAATTGTCATAAAAACATAGCCCCCCCTCCCCACCACAATGTAAAATCGCGCAGTAGCTCATTTTCCACTTTTTTAAATATTGCCTGGTTATTTTTTAATTACTTTTCTCTACCAGCGGTCGCGGATTACAGAATTTGGCTTCGGAGGCCGCCATAAATTTAAATAAAAAAATATAATTAAAAACCAGTAACGCTACACAATTTATTTTATCCCTAACTCCAGCTATTAATAATAAATGTTGTTATTTAGAATATAAAATACACCCAACTATTATTAAGCAGCCAATTATTTTATTATTGTGTAAAAAAAAAAGCAAATTATATTTATTTTTAGTTCAGATGTGTTCAATTGAAATTCGCTATGGTCAATAAAAGAAGGGATTTGAGAATAGTTTGGTGGTGAAGCACTGTCCTCCATAATAACAAAGTATGTAGATACATCAAGCATTGGTATGGTAAAGGAACAATAATTGTGTTTGATGGATACCCTGATGCAGCATGTGACAAAAATACGAAATCATCCGAGAGGCTTCGCAGGACCATTAAAAAATCAGCGCCATAAGTTACATTTGAAGAAGGGACGTCAATAACATTGTCAAAAGAAGTATTTCTTTTGAATGAACAAAATAAAAAGTGCCTAATTTCATTACTGGTTTCAAGACTTGAAGCGGAGGATTTCAAAGTTAGACAAGCTGCTGAGGATGCTGATGATTTAATCGTAGCTAGTGCTATTGAAGTTGCTCAGCTGTCTCATGAGTGTGTGGTTATTGTTGGGGAGGACACTGACCTTCTTTTAATTTTGACTGCTTCAGCCCCTATGTGTACCAACATTTTTTTACTAAAGCCTGGCAAAGGCAAGCAAGACGATGTTGTCTATTCTCCCTTGCTCTACAAGTTTTCCTCTATTTCGAAAAACAACATACTATTTCTCCATGCTTTTAGTGGCTGCGACACTACGTCATCATTTTTCGGTAAAGGAAAACTGAAATTCCTGAAGACATTGGAAATCAACTCAAACCTGCTAAAAGCAGCAAAAGTGTTTAGCAAATCTAATGCTACTGCCGATGAGGTTGACGAGGCAGGGAAGAAATGCATAGCAGTCCTTTATGGAAATGATTCCAAGCAATTAAATGTATTGCGGTACGAAATGTTCGAAAAATTATTAACCAAGACCTCATTTAATCTTGCCTCTTTAATAAGTAATATTGTTAGTTATTAATTTATGAGTCCCACGTTTATCATTATAATTAATTTTAAATACAGTTGTCCACAAAATTGTAGTTTACCTACCCATATAATATTTTTGTTAATTAATTTTAATTTTTTTTATATAACATAAAATTACGCATTTTCAGGTGCAAGCTTGGAAAAACAACCCACTCGACCCACTTCAATGGGGATGGAAGACGGGAAATTTAGGCCTTAGACCAGTAACCACTACTGAAGAAGTAGCACCTCTGGAACTCCTGAAAACGATATGCTGCACATCCTCTAAAGGCTGCCTTGGAGCTTGCTCATGCAGAAAAAATGGGATGAAGTGCACCACCATTTGTAAATTATGCAAAGGCCAGTCGTGCACAAATGCCGAAACAGAAAACCAGATTCTTGGAAACTGACGACTTCGACCTAGATTATGATGACTACCTGCAGGAAGGAAGTAGAGAAGACCGTAATGATGATTACGGAATATGGAAGAGATGGAAAAATTAGAGTCGATATTAACACTACCAACTTCGTCCAAACGTCTTAAGAAATAGAACACTGAATTAAATAATGATTTTACACAACTATAAGTAATTAAAATGTATCATAATAAATTTGAGCGTAATTAAACCTAAAAAGTATTTAAATATTTCAGTAACCAATTTTATATAATTATACGTTACTTGATATTACTCGATAACTATTGCGAGTATTTATTCATTATTAATAAAAATTAAAAATATGAAGATGTGCTTGTGGGGGGGGGGGGGGTGTGCTAATGAGCTACTGCGCGATTTTACATTGTGGTGGGGGGGGGGGGGGGTACGTTTTTATGACAATTTGATGGTCTACAACTTTACGTTTTATAGTAAAAAAATGTGTTTTTTCAAAAAGTGTAAAAATTTGCCATATTTCGACGTATCGTTTATATAAAACTACTTGATCAAAATATAATGTCATAGTACTTTTTAGAAGCAGAATTTAATGTTGAACACTTTCGAAAATAACAAAGTTTTTGATAAAACGCTTAGTTTATGAGATATTCGAGAAAACCCTAAAATAGTCCGAAAACTTCGAGGTTTATCGAACGTCACGACATACGCTCCACTGGGAAATCGGGGCAAAACTCTAACTACTCATATTAGAGGTCTAAATAAATGATTAAAGCAGTTTCCCGAACTCCACCAATTATTTCCAGGCACACCATTTTTTGGAGCTAATTTGCTTGGCCTAAAAGCCAATCGACCGTTTGGGCTAAAACTCAATATTTGACTTCTGAATCCTCATATTAAATGTTGTATCGATACATTCATTACATTCGCAGTTACTAAGGTATTTCAGTCGAGTCCCCCCCCCTTCCCTCCGACCTATTTTGCGGACAATTAATAGTTGCCTTATGGGTTTGAATTTAAATATGAAATCTTATATCGATACATTCAGTTACATCTGGAGTTATTGGGATTTTTAAGTTGAGCCCCCTCCCCTTCGGTGGATTTCGCTGAAAATTAATAGATGTTGTCCTCAGAGGGTTCTGGATACACATATAAACTTTCGTTATTATCATTCATTCTATCGGGAGTGGTCGTGTTCACACTCACACAAACCGAGATTTTTTTTTTTTCATTTTGAAGTATGGAGGTCGGAAAATATGAAGTTCCGTTGAAAAATTCAAATCGAATATCTGACTGATTACATAACTTCCTTTATACTTTGGATCGTTGGGGTAAAAAAAAAAAAAAAGGAAGTAAAAAAAAAACCTTTGGAGAGAAGTGAATAACAACAAGCAACATGGCCGCTCTAATTCAATTATACAACTGACCCAAGACTCATACCTGCCTCTAGGCTAGCTGTTATCTAAACCAAAACACAGGTGGCTTTTTTTGTTTGCCCCCAGGTGTTATTTGTTTAAGATCCAGGACTTAGGTTTAAAAAAATTGTGGAAAACCCGTTATAAGTTGGATCATCATATAAACTAGGGGGCCATGGTGTCCGTGCGGACTAGAGCGTAGGGCTTTGGTCTCACCATGGTTTGCGGGTTCGAATCCCGTCCGGGAGTGAGTTTTTATTTTCTAGATAGAACTCCCTCCCGGGGTCATGGATTTTTAGCAAAAAAAAAAAAAAAATCATAGGAACTACAAAATAATATTTTGAATCCTTTTAACATGTATTCATAGGAGTAAAAAAACTTAAACTTTAATGGCCAGAATAACCTATAAATAATGGATAAATAATTCCTAACTATAAAAGATCAATTAAATCTGTGAAGTATAATTAACAGTTAGAATATATATGGCAGTCTTATTTTTGCCGTCATGATTCCTATGTGACATTCGCTATGTAAATAAATAAAAAAAAAATAAAAATATATATGAAATATAATTAACAATTAAAATATATGAAATATAATTAACATAGTAACACAAAATATGTTTTTTTAGAGGGCGCCGGTAACTCTATGGTATGCTTGATTACTTAATGAGCTCAAGATCGCCGTTTGAAGCCCGGCTGGGGCCCTTTAGTCCAGTCAAATTATCAGAAATGGTTACAAAAATTAGGTTAGTTTAAAGTTTTCAAAAATTCAAGTTTTCTAATTCCCCCCACCACCGCTGGCGCCGCCATCTTGAAAAAACCGCTACATTTTTGGGCTGTTTTTTCCAAATATCTCCTAAAGTATCGGTCTGACAAAAGAATAGGTATATGAAGTATTTTTTTTTTACTTACCTATTTAAATTATCTAAGTTTTGAGACCAATACGAAAGTTGTAGCTGTAATACTTCCCGAGATAAAGCTCTTTGAATTTTAAGATTTTTTCCAAAAAATATGAAAAGTTCAAACAGAATTATTTATAATTTATAGACTGTGGCATATCCTCCGATGAGGAACTATTTTCTGCGACATAGTTCGGATCGTCAGAGTAATCATCACTTGAAAATAGCCTTTCTTTCTCAGACTCTACACTTTCTGATTCACAAATTCTATTTTGAAGAGCCATTTCAATAATTCGACGTGTACATTCCGATACGCGACGAGACATTTTAGAAAAACAATTGTTCACAAAGCACTAAAACACCTACTATAGGCAAATGAATAAAAACTGATTCCATTTACAGACGATTCCCAGAACCCTCCCCTCTCTCACATTTATCCTTTTAATTGAATCAGTTTTTCAATTTCGTTTTTCGACACAAGGTTTTAGGAATATTGTCTCAAGTGGGGTTATTCGTCTTAATTTAATTTCTGCTGATTGTCCCCAGGGAACGCAGCGGGCGTAGCAACGCCCGCTCAATAAATTACGCGTTTTCTCCCAATAAACGCGTTTCCTGGGCATCTGAGCTCTATACACTTACTTATAACAATAAAATAAATCGAAATATGCGTTAAAACAAACATGGTCCCACGGGAAATTTTTCGGATTTCGCCTTGACCCCAATAAAAAATATTCGTATTTTGCGCCGGTCCCAGGAAGAAATAGCCACATTTTGCCTTGGTCGTTAAAGTGTTAAATATTTACTTTAATTAACAAAATATCATCATCTATATATAATTATGTATTATTCATGATGTATTTATAATATGCATTTAATCATACATAATAATAAATATAATTGACAGAAGTACTGAAAATATATGAGGAGTTTGGAGCCAGAGCGGACCAACTGGTTGAAACTGAACAGGAAGAAAATGGCAATTGAAAATTGAACTCAATGTACTCGTACATTTTGTCATCTAGAGGGCGCCGGTAGCTCAGTGGTATGCGTGCTTGACTTCTGAGCTCAAGGTCGTGGGTTCGTAGCCCGACCGAGGCCCTTAGTTTATTTTATCTGGGAGGTAAAATAAACTTAAGCACGCCGTCCTTCGGATGGGACGTTAAGCGATGGTTCCGAGCCTGTACGATGTCAGGTACTCGTTAAAGACCCTAGATGAATAAAAAATTTAGGGTAGGCAAAATTTAGGACTCCCACAGTAGAGTCGGGCTCATGTCCACCAGAGTGACGAAAGAGCGCTCTGGTAGTAGGCGATATGACCTCGTAGTTAAAGCCCGGGCATGAGTCATAAAACCTAACCTAACCCATTTTGTCATCTCCATAAATGGGCCCCAAATATTTATTTATATTTGAAATTTTAGAATAGTATTGGATGACTGATCCCTTTTTGTGTTCTATAAAGTTTTTGAAGGAATTTCTCAAAATAAAAAAATTATGTTGGATGGTCCACTCTGGCTTTCAGAGTTATTTTCGGAATTTGTTTGGGTCGAAATAATAAAAGATCTTTTACTGTATTCTAAATTTTATTATACTTTCCTTAATCAAGAATAACATTAAAATATCAACTGTACATATAAATGACAATAGCTCCAAAACAAAATTTTACAATTTAGAATTTTTTTTTAAATTTGAGAAAGACGATTGCCAGAATAATATTATAAACGACTAAAGTCAATCGTCGTCCTCCCTGCTTAGTGAAACTGTTTCATCAACGTTTTTGACACACAGAAAATTTTGATAAAATGGGTGATGCACTGGCGGTATGAATTCCAATAGAGACAGCAAATCCTTCTTTTTCTCATTGTTTATTTTATGCCCAATGGGGTATAAAACTGGCAATGGTAGAATGAGGTCTTCTAAAACCCATTTCCTTTTCCGTAAATTAATGTGGTTAATGGCATCCAGTGTGCTACTACCATAGCTATATCCGACTATGAATGGACTCTCTATGTCATAGCTAAGACGAAGAATGCGCAGCCATTCTACCTTTGTGTCTTCCATGCTAATTTTTCTATTTACAGTTGCTTTCTGCAGTGGTTCAATCGAACAAAAATCTTGAGATTTCATTTGTATGACTTTAAATGTTTTTTTTTTTTTCTTTGCTGAGCGAATAACATCAACCCAATGTTCTGGAACATAAATATTACTATGAAACCTTTTATTTTTTTCTACCATACCAAAATCCGTGTCACTGACCATAAATCAATGGCCGCTGACTAAAAATTTATGTTCCAGATGTTCTATTGTAAACTCAGGAGATTGAACTAGTAATAAGCAGAAGATTTTGATATTCCTGTTCTGCCCTCCACAACCGTCTGAGTACATTATTACATGTTTAGTTGTTACGAAGTTTTTAAAATAATGTAAAAGGCAGGAGGCAATTTCTTCCGGACCTCGAGAAGCTAATGACTCGTCCCATAAATACATAAAAGCCTCATTGGAACGCAAATTTTGAACAGGGTGGAACAAAACTGTCGTGGCTAGAAATGTGGGGCACCAGATGAAAGATACCTAGCTGTGCTACATTCCTTCTCATCTCATCTGCATTAACTTCCTTCAAGAAAATCAAGAAAACAAGAGAATAGAAGGATGGAAGTTTTAAGGAAAAACACAAAAAATGAACCATATAATATATGGTCATATTTTGTATATGAACCGTCATATTATGTATATGAACTTTTGAGATATTTTTTGGAGGATTATTTAAAAGCGACATAATTTAGCGCACACCTTCACAATAGCTTATTTAAAGACTGAGTTACAAATTTAAATTTAAAATAGTCGTAAAGTAATATTGAAGATATCGTAAAAATGCTAGATGGTCAATTTCCAGGCAATCCTGAGAGGTGAAGGTGTCTTAGTTCGTTGAATTGACTTTCAATTTAAAGATATAAAGTAGCAACAAATAAATGACCTTCATAGCCGTTACAAGTTAGTGATAAATAAATAAAAATAAAAACAGGAAATATAAGATTCTATCTAAAGATGAGACTTCCGTGTTATAATATCCACAAATAGGGCCCTGGCTTTGGGATAATTCCACTCAGATAGCGCTGCTGTTCGTTGTAGACAAAGAACCAGAGTGGACCAAGCCGTATGATCCATTGTGACTTTGAAAATATATGCACAAAATACTTGTGGACTAAACTTAGAGTGCTGCTATCTATCACTGAAGTGAAGAAACTAAGTGATCCACACTGGTTTTGAAAGAGGGAACTATGCCAACATCAGGATGGTAATAACTCATTTTCCGAAAAATTGTGGGTTGGTCCGCTCTGGCTCCAAACGTAACTTTGCATATTTTTTGGAAAAAATGCTAAAATGCAAAGAGCTCTATTTCGGGAAGTATTACAGCTACAAGTTTCGTATTGGTCTCAAAACTTAGATAATTTAAATAAGTTAAAAAAAAAACTTCATATATTTTTTGTTCAGACCGATACTTTAAGGGGATATTTGGTAAAAACAGGGACAAGTCCAAAAATGTAGCGGTTTTTCAAGATGGCGACGCCCGCGGTGGTGGGGGGGAATTAGAAAACTTGAATTTTTGAACACTGTACAGACCCAGACAACATACCGAAAAATTTAAACTACCCTAATTTTTGTAACCATTTCTGACAATTTGACTGGACTAAAGGGCCTCAGCCGGGTTTCGAAACCGCGATCTTGAGCTCATTAAGTAATCAAGCATACCATAGAGTTACCGGCGCCCTCTAAAAAAACATATTTTGTGTTACTATGTTAAATATATTTCATATATTTTTATTGTTAATTATATTTCATATATTTTAATTGTTAATTATATTTCATATACATTTTTATTTTTTTTTATTTATTTACATAGCGTATGCCACATAGGCACCATGACGGTAAAAATAAGACTGCCATCATATATATTCTAACTGTTAATTATACTTCAATTAGATTTAATTGCATTTTTAGGACAATTTGACTGGAGTACTTAGTTTATTACTTTCCCAGCAATACGATGTATAGAGGAAGTTACGTAATCGGTCAAAAATTCGATGCGGAGTTTTCAACGGAATTTCATGTTTCCCAACCTTTAGATTTCAAATATTTAAAAAAAAAAAAAAAATATATGGTCTCTCTGTGAACACGATAGCTCCCGATAGAATGAATGTAACGACACGAAATTTTATAAGTGAATCGAGAACCCTCTAACAAACGACACCCATTGTTTTCAGTCAAATCGACCAAAGAGAAGAGGGGGTTAGGGGAGAGAGCTAACACAAACACTTTAATAACTGCTAATAGAAAGAATGTATGCACATAACATTTCATGTGAATTCAAAACCCCATAAGGACGACACTTAGTAATTTTCAGCGGAATCGGCAGAAGGAATGGGGATTCGGAGTGGGGCTCAACTCAAAAATCAATTCTTATAGTTATTTAAAATAAAATCTATATATATATAATTGTACAAAATAAGCAATATAGCAACTAAATAAAAATATACCAATAATATTTAAATAATAAACATATAGGTACATGTTATTTAAATAAATAGTGCAAGCATTTGTTTTCTTTTTTTTATTGTCATATAAAGATGTGAACCCAAACTAAACAAACTATAAATGGAGATTGACAACGCACTAAACAAACAGTTGCGGTTATGTCGACTTTATTAACCCTGGAGTTCTGAAAATATTGTTTACTTGCATTACACTGCTGCAGTTAGACATGTCCGATCTTGTACCTTCCTGTCCTGACAAGATGATCACAACAGAGAGTCAGTCTACTTTCAGCCCTCTCTTAGGAAACATTTACGGTGCCTTTGGGTCACGGGCAACCCCACGTTGTGGTGTATGAGGTATTTTTATGGGATGTTAGGATGCAATTGGTATAAATTCCTACGTCATTTTTCGGCACAATGGGATGAAATTATCGAGAACACACTTTTTGAAAGAACTGGGAGAAGGTTTGGTTGAAGCCCACCTGAAAAGAAGATTAGACAATCGACAACCTGTAAAGGGTCTAAGAAGACTAATAAGGGAGGTTCTAGGGAGCCCGCCACCTCAACCAATCCCAACTCCAACGGGTAAACGTCCCGGAGATGCAGTGATTGTGATGGAAGCAAGGACAGGAAAGGTGTATCACAATGTATAAAGTGTTTTAAGAGTGTATGTGCTGAACACAGACAAAGTATGTGTGTAAATTGTTCAAATGAATAAATTTTTTTTTCAGTTCACTTATCTATCTATCCACGTTTTCAATATGCTATATTTTTTTTAATTCATTTTTTCATATTAATTACTTTATGTTTTTTTGATTCTAGCATTATTAGGAAAATATAATGAATGAGAAAACTTTTTATATAATGTTGCTCATCAAGGAACAAATACATACATACAGTCAGTAACCAAAATGTTCGGACGGTTTGATTTTTCAATAAAAAATTATAATAATTAAATGCACAAGTAATAAAAAATAATTTAAAAAAATAATTAAAGCCATTTTTCAATCAAGAATAAGAATTCAAAAGTGGGTTAGGATAAAGGAAAAACAGCTTTGATTAGAACAAATAAATATTTTAATTTAATAAATTTTATAACAAGTAATGTAGGTAACAAAAATTTTCGGACAAAAATGTAAACAACTATAAATAAATTCAATGTTTTTTTTACGATTTCACAAATTCAAAAACCATAATGTTAATTAATATTTGGTTGGGTACCCTTTTTGTGTAATAACATCTTTCATTCGATTCGGCATTGATGATGAAACTAATTTTTTGGTGAAATTTGGAGATATTTTACCCAACTCTTCTAATAACTTTTGTTTCAATTCGTTTTTTGAAGCAATGGGTGTTAATCGAATTTTCCTGTCGAGCTCACCCCATACGTGTTCAATTGGGTTGAGATCGGGCGATTGGGGGGGGTTTCATAACTTTAGGGCAGTTATACAAAATCCAAGTACGTACCAATTCACAGGTGTGTTTCGGATCGTTGTCTTGGTAAAAATGAAAAGTCCGTAAAATCCCAAGTTTTTCAGCACTCTTTTTCAAATTGCTCCTTAGTAATTCGGCATAAACTTTTCCAGTCATGGTGGTTTCAATGAAAACCAGTTCACCAATTCCACTAGACGCCATACACCCCCACACCATCACTGAGCCACCCCCATGTTTTACTATTGGTTTTAAATTTTTTGGATTCAGCTCCTCATTACGCCTTCTCCAAATTTTGTCGCGACTGTCGGGACTAAATATATTAAACTTACATTCAAAAGTATTTGCTTGCAATAGAACAAACCGCAATAATAAAATATTCTTGTATCTTGTAACTCTTCACAACATAAAAAGAAATCTCAGGTCATGTAATGTCAGAAAACTAGATTTTTGTGATATGACGTTGGAAGAGAGCGACAGCAGCGCTGACCCTCGGCAGAAACCGTCCCTTCCCCCTACTCTATCCCCTCCACCTTCCCTCTAAAGAAACTAAGTACCCAATTTTTCTAATTTAAACGTTTTTTCTCCGATATTTCGACAAATAAATGTTTCCAGATCATGTCCGTTTACTTCCATGTAATATATGTATATATATACTATTACTTTACTTTTGTTTACTTCCCTATACATATAATATATGTATACATAATAATATGTACTAAAAATTTTGTAATCGTGTGAACATCAGTGATCAATTGCATGCGTGTGTTTATGTGAGAGCTCAAACGCTTTGACCTGACATCGTACAGGCTCATGACCATCGCTTAACATCCCATCCGAAGGACGGAGTGCTTAAGTTTATTTTACCTCGCAGATGAATGACATTACTCCAAAAAATTTCTGAATGATTCTGGAACTCTTTTGCGAAGCTCAATCTTTTTTTATATTTTTTTCACTCACAAACGGTTTTTGGTACTCTCCCATTATATCCTGCTTCTTTTAGAATTCTTCGAACATTTTGTGGGTGAACTTTCTTTCCCGTTTCTCTGTATACCTCGGCGACGATCTGAGGTGCACTCCTCGAGGGCTTGTTTTTAATTTTCCGGACAACGCTACACCTTTCTCGGTCGTTTAATACTCTTGGACGGCCAGAGGAAGATTTCAAATCTATCCGATCCTCGTGCTTATACCTTCGAATTACATCGGCTACGGTGCTTTTACTCCGGCCTACCAAACCACCGATTTTGCGGACACTTAATCCTTTTTCATAATTAAAAATTATTATCTGTAGAACTTCAAAAGATGTTCGACCCATCTTGACAGCAGGAAATACAAATAACTACTGAATGCAGTAATAGAAGGATATAAACACATTTTATTTGTTCGGTATTAGCGGTTGGTTGAGAAGGGATTAAAGATCATGATCAGAGTCGCATTTGTTTACAAAACAAACAACAGGTGTCCAGAAAATTTTGTTACGTGAATTTCTTGTCTTCAATTATTAATGCAAAATTTCCTATTAGCTGTAAATGTTTAATTAATTGTTTTACAGCGTTTTGAAATGATTGATGATCTCGAAATTTAAAACTTTGCTTGAATTAAATATTTTGCCATATAACTAAGTGTAACTGCAAAAGAAAAACAAAATTATAAATTGTCCGAAAATTTTTGTTACTGATTGTATATTAACATATACCTTAGTTTATAGTATTATGATGATTTATTCCTTAATCCGCCATCTTACATTTAATTTTTTAGTTTTCATTATACATAGTTAGATTATGACTGTTAGTCATCAAAAATGTCAAAAATAACGGATTAAATAGAAAATTAAAAAAATATGACTAAATATTGTATGGGGTCATGTATCATGTATGACCCCACGTTGTTAAATTGCCAATAACTATGTCACGTTGTGGTTCCAGGGTTAAAATAAGTCAAGTTTGACATGTTATTAATGAAACGCATATGGCAATACTTTCAATACAGAATAATTATTATACTACGTCTCGTCCAGTCGTCCTAGTGAAAGGGGGTCCAATATGGCGTCTCACTTTTCAACACTCAAATTAGACTACAAATTTCCTAATAAAACTGCTACAACTTCACCAATTTTAATCCGTTTTCGGTAATTTTTTTTTTCATTCGATTCGGCTTAAATAGCTGTTTAATACTCTTTTTTAAAAAAAAGTACTGACCTCGCGGAAGAGTTTTCACATTTTAATCCGGACAAAAAAAAAAAAAAAAATTAGGTAGATTTTTGGTTCAAAATACGTTTTTGATAGCAACTGCATGTTGAATCAAGATTGGAGTTATTTTTAAGGTAAAACGTTTCTCTTGCCAACGATATGTACTATGATGTGGTTCCTTGAAGTTTAAAAACACAAAACAGAGTGAGAAGTGAACAATTCGCTGGAAGCAATGCGATTCCCTCCCCTATTTTTTTCTTTGACTGCACTGGAAAAATCCTTTTGCTCCTTCTCTCTCACACTACGGCCAAAACTTTTTTTAATATATATAACTGCGCTGATAACTGCAGCGCTCTAGCCCGACACCATAGTCAGAACAAACATAATTTTGACTACATAAACACTAAAATACTCCATAGAGAACACAATTATCATAAGAGACTGACATTGGAAATGGTGTATATAGCTACAACACTTGATATAGTCAACTTCCGCACAGACACTAATAACTTAAGTAATTGTTATGCCAATTTACTTAGCAAGAGCTGACACCATAGTTCTGTCTCCAATATCTAAATTATCTATTTTTTATTTTATTTTATTTTATTTTTATTTTATTTTTTTTGTGTATTATATACATATATATATATTTTTTTAAATTATTTATTAATTATCTATATATACATATATATGGTAGAGTATACACACACACCAACAACCTTAATAATACATATTTATATTACTTTCAACATTTCTGCTGTAATGTGACAGTTATGACGGGGTTTTCCGAGCTCCCTGTACCTGTTTCCTTCAGCACCCTAGTATTATTTTGTACCATTTCATTGCAATGTAAGACTCCATCCAGTGTACATGCCTTCTCCCCAACCCTGCTTATTCATAGTAAGTCATTTTAATGTTTACTCTTTATTATGTTCCACCTATTTGTCTATTTCCATTATTAATGTTTATGTTTAGTAATGTAATCATATTAAATTTTAATGTTTAGTAATTATTCATAGTAAGTCAGTTTCAATTTTTAACTTGTTATAGTGTATTTTTAACGTTCAGTAATGTTTATCAACAAAAAAATTTTTTTTTTGTTTATTTTTGATTCTAATCTTGATTTCCCCCCCATGTTTGTAGGCCCTGATGATGATATAAAATATATCGAAACGTTGGCATCTGAATAGTGTTTTTTTTGTCCATCTTTGACTGACCCTCAATATTCCTACAATATATATATATATATATTTTTTTTTTTTGGGGCCTTATGCACGATGCATATTAGCCATGTCACTGTGTTATTTAGTTATTTACGACATCCATGGCCCCGGGAGGGAGTTCTATCTACTAAATAAAACTCACTTCCGGACGGGATTCGAACCACCCGCAAACCATGGTGAGACCATGCGACCAGAACACTACGCTCTAGCCCGCACGGCCACCATGGCTCCCTTTTTTAATATTATACAGAGATGTATTTTACTTTTTTTTTTTTTTAATATGATTTAGTACCTCTTTTTTCCAAACTCATTTTAGGATTTAAAAAATGTAAAAAATCATTGAGAAAATAAAAAATAATAAACTTATTGTAAAAAATATTATACTACTTTAACGACTACTACCTGAAAAAGAATAGTCTTGAGAAGTAATTTTGACTAATCAATCTTTTTGATTTATCAGTCTTTACTTATAAAAATTAGTGGCCGACCGAAACTTATTTAGACATGTTAAAATTTCCATTGTATACTGAAATGTAGTGTATTTTTTACACATACACCTACCTACAGACAGTTAACTCGTGTTAAATTAAATAAAAAACAATAATTGAAGTATGTAACAAAAACAGTTATTTATTTATGTTACATTAACAATTTAACAAGAACAACAATAATAAACATGTTGAAGTAAGACCTTCCCTGTAAGTAAACTTTGTCAAAATCAACACTTAGATTAGATATAAAGTACAGACTCCTTAATTAAGTAGGTACCTATTTTAATTGTGTTCACAATATTCTTAAGATTAATTTATATTTTACTGAGATCTTGTATTTAGCTCTTGGTGGTTAAAGAATGACCTAATTATCAGTCTTAACAACGATTTCAATAATTTGTACGACTATCAAGTAATTACTTAATTTAAAAAACAGTTATAAAATCAAAAGAAAAAAAACGAAATATTATTATTAGATTACTAATTAATTTTAGTATTGGTATGGCAACCACACACGACTCACAAGCCACGAACTCATCCGAAGTTAGTCGAATGTCGCACGACAAGTCACGAAAACAAGCCGAAACTAGATTTTTTGGCCGAACCTGACCGAAACCGAATCTTCGGTCGATCACTAATAAAAATATATTAAATAATTATAAGGAACTAAACTAATTTTCATTTTAGGAACATTAAACATTAGTATCAAAAAAAAATGTCAGTTAAAAAACTAGGTATCTAAACAGCAATCTAAAACTTTTCTATACAATAAAATGTAATAAAATTTGAAATGTTCGATATGAAAGAAAATAAAGATAAACGTTCAACAAATAATTTTGCTAACATTCTTTCATACACAATAAAAAGTATAAGATGAATTTATGTCTCCAGAAATAAAGCGAGGGAAAATTCCGCTTGAGATGCGGATATAACATTCTGAGAAACATCCTGCCTTACAAGCGGATCTCTAAAATAAACATTAGGGTGAACATCCGCCTGAGAGATGGGGTATGTTTTGAAGAAAGAAAAGGGGGTGGGGGGGGGGGGGGGGGGGGGAGAGTCGGAAAGTTAGGATGTGTTAGCACAAGGGTTGACTGAGCGTCTCTGACCGATAAACAATTTCTAAGTGAGATCTTTTGCAACATATGTAAACTATATCAGAGGGCGCCAGTAGCTCAGGTATGCGTACTTGCCTTCTGAGCTCAAAATTGTGGGTTCGAAACCCGACCGAGGCCCTTAGTTTATTTTATATGGGAGGTAAAATAAACTTAAGCACGCCGTCCTTCGGATGGGACGTTAAGCGATGGTCGCGAGCCTATACGATGTCAGATACTCGTTAAAGACTCCTGCCCTAGGTGAATAAATATTTAGGGTAAGAAAAATTTAGGACACTCATAGTAGAGCAGGGCTCACGTCGACCAGAGTGACGAAAGAACGCTCTCATACTAGGCGATTATGACCACATTTGAATTATGATTTCGTGCTGGGGAAGTACATTGCCGGTGATTCATGGTCTTTTTTTTTAAATATTTTTGGAATGAGTCAGAAAACATGAAATTCCGGTGAAAACTCCGATTATATAACTTCCCCTATATAGGGTTAGGTTAGATTTTATGACTCATGCCCGGGCTTAAACTACGAGGTCATATCGCCTACTACCAGAGCGCTCTTTCGTCACTCTGGTGGACATGTGCCCGACTCTACTGTGGGAGTCCTAAATTTTGCCTATCCTAAATTTTTATTCACCTAGAGCAGGGGTCTTTAACGAGTAGGTACCTGACATCGTACAGGCTCGGGAACATTGCACAACGTTCCATTGGAAGGACGGCGAGTTTAAGTTTATTTTACCTCCCAGATAAAATAAACTAAGGGCGTTGGTCCGGTTTCGAAACCACGTTCTTGAGCTCAGAAGGCAAGCACGCATACCACTGAGCTACCGGCGTCCTCTCCCCCTTATATTTCGTTTAGTAAAAGTAAAGAAAAATCCTTAAGGCCTCCAAGGTTTAAATTAAAATTGTTCTAAAGGTAATGGTTCGAATTCACATTTTTAATAGAATAACTACATTTGTAATGTTTCATGAAGATCGTGAGTAACGTAGAGAAGTACCACTCAATAATAAAAATTGAATTAAAAAATAAATAAAAACAATGAACCAACAATACTCTTTCAGTTAGTTTTTTATCAATATCTCCCAGCCTCAACAATACATAGATGTGTCCAGATCAGCCATCAGGGCTCTGGTTAAAAAACAATTGTCCTCATTGTTGTAGAAGAAGAAGAATAAAATAATAGATTACTAAAAACATAAAAATATATGAAAATATTACTGTAAAATGACAGGGTATCCTGAAGCGTTCTATAGGTGTACAGT
Organism: Aradus depressus; assembly: GCA_963662175.1. NCBI lineage: Eukaryota > Metazoa > Arthropoda > Insecta > Hemiptera > Aradidae > Aradus > Aradus depressus. The sequence continues at coordinate 99,376,104 of OY759214.1, forward strand.
GTACACTCCTTTCATGTATCTACTAATAAATTAATAGTTATTTTTTTTACTTCCCCAGTTATACAAAGTATTGGGGAAATTATGTAATCGGAGAGAAATCTGAAATTACTGACCCCGGATCATAAAAATGAAAAAAAAAAAAAAAAATGTTGTCTCTCTGTGAACACGATAACTCCCGATAGAATGGAATGAATGTATCTATACATAATTTTATATGTGTTCCCAGAACTCTCTAAAGGCGACACCTACTAGACACTACTACGTAGACTACTTGGACCAAAATCAAAACTTTCTACTGCCAACAAACTGACCATTTACAAGACTATAATACGCCCAATATGGACATACGGCCTCGAACTATGGGATACAGCCAAACAATCCAATATAAACCGCATCCAAGCTTTCCAGTCCAGTCGTCCTTCGTCGAATTGTAAATGCTCCTTTCTACGTCACCAATAAATTACTCCATGAAGACCTAAACATCCCAACCGTCCAAGAACTCGTCCAATCCCGATTCTTAAATTTCCACAATAAACTTTCATCCCATCCTAACCCATTTGCACAAGTCCTATCCTCTCAATCCCATCCTGACAATCCTCCAAGCCGTCTGAATAGGAGGTGGCCTCGAGATCTTCTAAGAACTAACCATTGAACTAGTTTCTAGGGAGTGTCAGCGCTGTCTGACCTCTCCCAACATGTGGCATAAACACTTAAGCATAGAGTTAACATATTTGCTCATTATATAAAATGTATATAGATTGCAAATAAAGAAAAGAGAGAAAAAAAAAAAAAAAAAAAAAAAAAATTGATTTTCAGCCAAATTGGTGAAAGGGAAGGGGGGGAGGGGGGGGAGTCTTAACATAAAAACTGTTAATATCTGCAGATAGAATGTATGTATAAGTAAGGCTACTAAAGTAGATGGCATTTCCGAGAAAGTAACCTAGTCGGGCGGTGGACGTAAATATACAATAGGTAAATTCAAAGTAAAATAGTCAAACGTAAAACAAATTTAACAGTTAAAGAATTAAAAGAAGAATTGAGAAGCAGAAATGCGCCATTAAGAGACAAAAATGCAGAATTAGTAGAAAGGAAAGTCAATGTTAATACAAAAACGTTCTTAGCTAAAACTCTTAATCCTGTTTATTATTACTTTAATAAAATATAAACATACTACCTATATATTATATCGGTGGTTGTCGTGAAGAAGTCGATAAGTCCATTTACCTTGAAAACGAGTTAACAGTGCCTTCAATACTCAATTATTAATATCTACGTTGTGAAAAATTGGTTAAGTTGTGCTCCTACCTAAAAGGCGTGATACTCAGATTGTGAATTTTCAGTTAACTACTATTTTTGGTTTAATTATAGTAACTCGTTATATCTTATTATTCTTTATACGAGAATATCCTGAAATTATTGTATGTCAAGTTTACAGGTTGTTCACGCGAAGTATTTTCTTTAACAAATAGGCAAGTTGATTTATCTTGTTATGTTATTCCGGAATTCGTATTTGCATCGTAAAGTGTTATTTAAGAGACCACGTAGCTTTCCAGGGAGTTTTAAGAATTACTTGTATTGTTATAATACTAGTGTACTTTTTTATTTTAAATACATAATAATATTGTAACAAAAAAAGCAAAACTTGTGTTATTATTAGTTTTCCTCAACAAAACAATCTATGTATGGTACAATAATAGTTAAAACTGTTTTTGTTAGATGATTTGCTATATTTTTTGAGTTACGAAGAATAATAACTAACTTTTATGTCAACAGCACAATGGTGCATAACAAGATAAGTCATAACAAGCTAAGTTAAGTCATAATTATTTAACTAAAAACGACATAAACCAAACAAAACATGACACTGCACATTTAAAATTTTAACAACCTCTTTATGACACCGAAATGTATATATTTTGGCCCAAATGGTATCTTTAGGTTAATTACAGGATTTTGGAGAATGATCAAATCTTTACAATGCTCTACTGAAAAGTGGACAGTTTTGACTTATCGACTTCTTCACGACAGCCAGGGATATAATAATAATATAGCAATAATATTTTATTGTACATAATTTTTATTATAATTATAAAATGAACCTAATTTAAGACGATGTAAATAAAGAGTATGAATCGAAAGTTTTTTTTATTTTGCCTTATGTACGATGCATATTAGCCATGACTCTTATAATGGTGTTTACCTAGTTATTTATGACATCCTTGTCCCCGAGATGAGTTCTATTTAAGAAATGAAACTCACTTCCGAACGGGATTCGAACCCGCAAACCAAGTTGAGACCATGTGACCAAAGCCCTACTACGTTCTAGCACGCACGTCCACAATGGCTGGCTCCTCGAAACAGTTTATGGATTGAAAAAACGACATAAGTAAGAAAATAATAGATATGTTTTCAAAATGTTTTATTTTTTTTCTAGGATGCGAGCTTATGATGACAATAATAATTTTGAGCTATTTATTCCTGTTAATATATCAGTTGCACCAAATTTAACTGCTCTTGCGGTGAAGCAGGTAAATATAAGCTGTTTTTTTCTCTGTGACGCCTCTAGCGGCAAAACTTGGCAGGCGCCTTTCTCATTGACATAAAATTTCCTATGTGAATTCAAGGCCTTATAACAACGACACCTATTGATTTTCAGCCTAATCGGCCAAAGAGTAGGGGGAGGGGGGGATCAAACGGGGACTCAACTGAAAAATTCCAATAACTGCCGATGTAAAGTAAGTATCGACATGAAATTTTGTATTTAAACTCAAAACCCCATCGATCCAAGGGAAGGGTGTTCAGAGAATGACGGCTCGACTAAATATCCTAATAACTGCCGATGTAATGAATGTATCGACACAAAATTTAGTAATACGATTATTCCCCTATTCAGAAGCCCTTATGCACTTGAAAATGTGAAAACTCGAATTGATTGTGGGCAAAATAAAAATAAAATCGTCATTTCACTAGAATTTTATTTTCGTTCAGAAACACATTTTATAGAATGGTAAATACCTATTTTGGATATCCGGTAACTTTTTCGGGAGTTTCTGCGTGGACTGCCTTCTTATTTTCGATATCATACGAAGATACCAAAAGTGAAAAAAAAAAAGTGTAAACCCGATAACTGCCGTTAGAATGAATGTATCATCCAAACTTAGTACGAACATTCAGAAATCCGTATGTAGGTCAACTATTGAGATTTTTAGCCCAAACTTTCATTGATTTTGGAGGGAAAGTGAACATTTAATTTATAAATTCTTTCTAGGGAAGTACCCTACCAGTAAATCACCGACCTATCACAATGAAACTAGATAGCTTAAAAATTCCACCGTAAAACATAACTTTTGTTGCTGTACTAAAAAGATATAATCTTGGCGGTGGTACCATATGGAGAACATATCGAAAAAGTGTTTAGAACAACCTTGTATTTTGAAAAACCAAATTTTCCAGAAAATGTCTTTTTACTTAAAAATATTTTGAAGCTAAAATGGGGGGGGGGGGGGGGGGGGGGGGGGGGTAAATTGTTGAGGGGACATTACATTTTGAAACTGAAATTTTTTTCTATGATGTGTGTTTCTTTTTGGTGTAGAGAGAGTTTGTAGAGGAAATTTACCAAATACAATTAGGACGTACAAATACAATGCGTTCACAAGCATATCCAATAAATGGGAAAAAATATAACATATTAAAATTATTTTTATTTTTAGAATGTTCACTAAATAAATACTCCATTCAGAATAAATAAAAAAAAAAAAAAAAAAAACTGAAACAAACTAAGCGCCAAAATTTAAAAAAAAAATCCTATGTAATTATTATTTTTGAAGATATCGGATAATTTGTGATATTTCTTAAATTTGGATATGTTTTTTAGGGACAGTTTACAATAAATTGTTTACAAAAATGGGAAATGTCAAATGCCATTACAATGAACAATAAGAAGTTCTTCATTGGAGTGTCATTTGACATTATGTTAATTCATGTCCTTAATAACTTTGCTGTTCATATTATTTAAAAAATATATATATTTTTTTGGGGAATTAAAGGCCACATGGTACAAATGCTTCAGTTAAAACTTCGAAATAAAAAACTATTTTTGGTCAAAATTGTTGGCATACTTTGTTATATCCATAATTCTCTACTAATGAAAAAATAATTTTATTCATTAAAAAAATAGTAATAAATAAATATAGTGTTTTTTATATCTACGATATATACCCGAGAAATAAAAATATTAGACTTTCAAAGAAAGATATTCGACAATCTTTTTAATTCAACAGTATACGAAGCGTATGAGGATGTTTAACGAGGCTCAAACCTTAGCAAAAATATAAATAAATTATGTATCATCTACGTACATTCAAATACATTTTCATGTTTTGGTATTCAAAAAAAAAAAATATATATATATAACGATAATAATAAAAGATGAGTACATAACAAAATTGGACTCACTGTTAGATGTTTGTAGAGCTGATGAAGACTGCGCCAATCCAAAAAAGTCTTCTCCAGCCATCTTGTTGTGTCCACGGCGTCTAGAAGCTAAGTGTCTCTCCTGTCCAATGCTGGCCGAAGGGGTGGGGGAACAAAGCTACTACCACCTTCACAAAATTGTTTTTTATACAAATTTATATATATAAATATAGGATAACTCCTGATTGAATGAAATTTTACATGTTTATCCAAAACGACATAAGGACTTATTGATTATCAGCCAAATCGACAAAGAAAATAGGAATATAATGAGGGGGGGGGGGGGGGGGGGTTACCCATATATGGCCACTTTTTTTTTTTTAATTTTTAAATAATCTTTTAGGAAACTACTCTTAGTGACTCATTCTAACTGGGAAAAATGTTAAAAAAATTATAGCTGTGCATTTAGTATGCAAATTAGGCTGTTGCGGAAATGCAACATCGGGCATTAGGGGAGTCATTTTCCCATTATACTACTTGTTAAATAAACATGTATAAAATAATGATTTTATTTGAAATAAAAATTTAAAAAAAAATTATAAATAACAATAGTAGCTTTAATTATTCAATAGATTTTTTTTAAATGTAACTTTTTAGAATAGTTAATTTAATTTTCACCATATAAAATACAATATTATTTAAAAAAAAAAGAAAATATATCTATAATAATAAACTTACTTATAATTATAATATGAATATAATAATACACAGCTTTGGCAGGAAAACATTTATAAATAATAAAAAATATTAGGAATAATAAAAAATATTTAATAAAAATAATAAAATGTATCTATATAATAAAAATAAGAATGGCTTGCTTGGTGAAATTCAAAAAAACATTTTCAGTGCAATGCCACTCCACACTTGATGCACTGCTTTGATGTGGATTTGCATATTCCACAGCAGGTTCGTTTTTCTTGAGTTCCGATGAAGTGTCCGATTTTCTCATATCGGGTCCCCGATGAAACTCTTCTCATTACTTTTAAAGGAGCAAGACGACGTGGAAAACAACAACAGACTGACAAGAAAAGAAATGAGTCAATATTTTACAACTTACCAAATGAGAATGGAGAAACAGTTCCTGTGTGCAGGACATTTTCCCTCACAACACTTGCTTATCGTTCTACCAATAACAAAATATTAAAATCCACAACAATGAAATTGTCTACTGGGAATACAATCTCTCCTGAATTAGAGAGAAAAGAGGATGGTAGAGGAAGGCACGAAAGCAGGAATCTTAAAGTTGACAGAGACTTCATTTGTGAGCATGTAGAGCGGTACAATCCTTCTACATCACATTACAGAAGAGAGCATGCACCGCTAAGAAGATACCTCCCAACCGATATTACAGTAAAAAAAATGTATTTCGATTTCCTGGAATTAAATCCTAACATCCAATGCGCCTACGAAACATTTAGGGCTGCAGTAAAGACACTGAATCTATCATGGACAAAACTTGGAAATGAAGAGTGCGAGACCTGTTATATTTTATCAAACCACAATATAGATATTAACCTTCATCCTACTAATTCAGATCCTTGTGACAATTGCAATAAGTTAGTTGAACCTTTCAAAAGCAAGAGCCGCCCGCGAACTCTATGAAGAACATAAAAAGTGTTTACCAGACCCTAAGCATCATATCGTTGTTTCAGCAGACCTCCAAAAGTTTATTATGTTACCTAGATTGGAGTGTTTTAAAACGTCAATTTTCACCAAAAGACTTGTAGCGTACAATGAAAGTTTTGTTCCTATAGGCTCCATCTCAAGAGATCGTAAACCCCTGGCCGTGCTGTGGCATAATGCTGTTTCTGGACGAAAACAAGAGGATATTACTAGTTCTTTTGAGGCATTCTTCAACGAGTATAGAGACTGTCCAAGGTTCAGTATTTGGCTTGACAATTGCTCAGCCCAGAACAAAAATTGGTGTCAGTTCACCTTCCTGGTCTGTATGGTCAACCGGTCAGATTCCCACACGATGCCCTTGATTTTTTTTTTTTTTACATTTCCCAATTTACTCCCTGAAATTAACCCCAGAATCAAAGTTCAACTTTTTATACTTCACATCTATAATTGGGCCACCACACTCTATCTCTGGGCTAAATTTCAAATTTTTACGTAGAATAGTCTCAGAAAAAATCGGCTGCGACAGACGGACAAACGGATACCGAAGTGATTTCATAAGTGTTACGTTTTGCTAATTTTGGCACGAAACACGAGAAAGGAAAGCATGGAATAGTTAAAAAGAGAAAAAGGATTTAATGTAGAAACATTTTATGTAGAAAATAATCGCATTAAGTATAACACTTGACAAACATATTAACACATTAATTAAAGTTCAAAAACTCTTATTGTAGATAATCAAAAAACAATGAAGTAGGTACAATGGCATTAGATCCAACAATTTTTATAAAACAATATCAAAAAATTAATTACCAATTGACGAAAAATACTTTTGTAAAACTTTATGGAACAGTAGGCAGCGATCCAGCTTCCGGAGTGGGTTGTTTGGTCTCGGGGCGTCTCAAGAGGTGATGTCATCAATTGGATCTGAAGGAGTTGAATTATATTACTTTGAAAGTGGGGCATACTTTCATGTCCGCCGATTCTTTTCACCATCAGGTAAAAAATTCGTTTAAAAAGAGACAGAATAAGGTGTACGATTTTCGCGATTTAATGAAGGCGGTTACTTCAGCTAATGATGAACGGGTTACAGTCCATGAAATGATTCATTCGGATTTTAGGATATGGGAATCACAAAAAAAGCAAATCAATAATAAATCAAAAGATAATCTTCCGTATTTGGCTGATATTAGCTACATCAAAGCTGAAGAAGGTTCTATTTACTTGCTTTATAAAACCAGCTATGATACATACGAACCTGTTCAAAAATTAGACTTTTTGAACAAAAAAATTGTTAGTATTGGTTTCAGTAAAAATTTTGCGCCAAGACGTAATAGCCCAATGGGAATTTCTAATAAGAAAGATTCAATAATAAAAAAACTTCTTCCCTTAATGCCACCTTCCAGACATCAGTTCTGGAAGAACCTACCGGTTGGCCATGAAAATGACTCAGATGATAGTGCGTAAGTTAGAAGTCTATTCTCTTGACTAATAGACATTTTTCTCTTTTAGACTACATAATATTATATAATATGGTCTATAAAGATAGTCTATTTTTTAATTTTTAAGATAAAAATAGGGAGCCATGGTGGCCGTGCGGGCTAGAGCGTAGGGCTTTGGTCGCATGGTCTCACCTTGGTTTGCGGGTTCGAATCCCGTCCGGGAATGAGTTTTATTTCGTAGATAGAACTACCTCCCGGGGCCATGGATGTCGTAAATAATTAGGTAAAACATCATTATAAGAGTCATGGCTAGTATGCATCGTACATAAGGCCAAAAAAAAAAAATAAATAAAAAAAAAAAATAATAAAATAATAATAAAAAGCATATGTTACAAAAAATTTATTGGAATTTGAAAATAAGACTAAATGATAATTAATAGTATTTTTATTTTATAATATTTTAAACACTCAAGCTTTTTAATTAGATTACAATAATATCTTTTAATAAATAATAATTTTATAAGAATTTTAATAATAGTAAATAATTTTAGAAAAGGTGGGGGGGGGGGGGGGGGTGCGGTGCTGCTAGCGCAGAGTGCGACTTGAGTCCTTTTTACCTAGTATAGGTAGCTGCGATGAACTGCAGAAAACTAGTTAAAAAGGACTCAAGTCCCTGATTGTGGACATGAGTCCTTCTTGCTTAGGCATGTCATAGTGCCAAAAGACTTATGTCCATTTTAAACTAATTATAATAATTAATTTCGGTTTTTTCATATATTGGGAGCTTAAATACGACAAAAGTAAACTAGAATTGGCTTTACCAAAATATTTTTGCAAAAACGCAACCGCTAGAGACATTCTTAGTTTTCTTCATTTTCCCGAAAGTTCATGAAACTGGAGATGAGTCCTTCTTGCTTAGGACGGCAGTTTAGATGAAACGTATGCCAATCTTTTAGGCAGTTCTCCATTTCTTTTTACAAGTTCGTTTGCCACACTTCTTTTGAACTGAAGACAATCTAAATTTTCCTGGTGGCCGTGCGGGCTAGGGCTTTGATCGCATGGTCTCACCATGGTTTGCGGGTTCTAATCCCGTCCGGGAGTGTTTTATTTCGTAGAAAGAACTCCCTCCTGGAGCCATGGATGTCGTAAATAACTAAATAACACAGTGACATTGCTAATATGCATCATACATAAAGCCAAACAAAAAAAAAACACTTGATTTTGCCGCAACTTTTAATTATTCTTAATAAAACTAACCTACACAATTCGTCGGCGGCATGCTCTAAAAGTGAAATAATTTATTATTTTTATCGGTTAGCTCGTTATTATTGGAGAAATATTTATTTACAAAGTATTCTCTAACCGTGCTGTAAACTAACCTTTTGTTCTCCTGCTTCAGATAGAAGAACAAGAAGGTAGCGGAGATGAGTCACTTTTCAAGTTGGCACAGGATGGGCGCATGGTCGGTTATATATAAACTTGCATATAAAATTTAAAATGTTAAATATAAATTATATACATAAAAACTAATCAATATTACATTTTTAATTGTATATACAAGTTTGGGAGCCATGGTGGCCGTGCGGGCTAGAGCGTAGGGCTTTGGTCGCATGGTCTCACCATGGTTTGAGTGTGCGAATCCCGCCCGGGAGTGAGTTTTATTTCGTAGATAGAACTCCCCTCCCGGGGCCATGGATGTCGTAAATATAACTAAAATAACACATTGATGGCTAGTGTGGTGTCTGCCGAGACCAATCCAAAAAAAAAAAAAAAAAAAAAAAAAATCAGAACGGACGATTTGCATATAAGACCTTTTGACGGGGAAATTTTTGAATTTAGGGCATCACCGAAAATGAAATTCCCAAGAATGAATTAATCAATTAACTTTTTGATCCCCCTCAACAACCAATCGACCGTTTGCACTCATATTCAACAGTTAAATCATATCAGGGCTTTTAAATCCTCGTACTAAATTGAGTGTCAATACATCAATACAAAACAATACAATATTTTAATCATTCAGTCCGCTCAAGTTAACCAACACTGTTTTGTACAAGTATTAATTCTGGAAGTGAATAGAATTACATAATCTAACATTTATAGAATAAATTAAAAATACCAAAATACCTATTTATCTGGAGCGAAATTTCTTTTTTAAATAAATAAGTTAAGCAAAACTGAAAAAGGGAAAACGATTCATCAGTCGGCACAAAGGAAATTAAATTAAAAGATATTCAACAGAAAAACAATGGGGGAGGGAAAAGCAGGGGGAACATTTCAAATAATGAAAAGTTGTAACTTTTATATTTATTTGTTAACTAAAGCTTTGTTAAAGTTTCAAAAGAAAGTAATGTTGTAAAGGAAGGGGACCATGGAGGGGTAGGGGGTGGGGGGCTGGGGTGGGGCTCATGGCTTACGTCGTTGGGGCCTTCTGTTTCCGCCCCAGGTCTCTCTATCCCTCCTGGATTTCCTCGAAGAGCTCAAACATCTTGTGTCCGGCTATATAGGGCAATTACACCTTGGAGCCGAAAATAAAAATATTAAAAAAAACAAAACATGAAATTCCATCGAAAATTCTCATCGAATTTCTGACCGATTACTTAACATCACAAGGAGTAAAAATGATAGTCTGAGCTAACTTATAGTTATGAAATTTGATTTAAGGCTAGAGATACAACAAAGCGGCATATAACTTTTATTACAAAGCAAAAATTTACTATAGATGAGCCTAAGGGCCCTTACACACCAAAGCCGAGCCGAGCCGGGCCGGGCGAAGCCGAGCCGAGCGGAATCTGCCTGCGTTCGCACCGAAGTCGATTCGCTCTCAGTAGGTTTTCTGGCCTTGTAGTGAGAGGTGCTTCTTTCCTATTCAGTCTCAGTTGAAACGTGGTGCAAAATAATGTCATCAACTTTGATGATGATGGTGTAATTGGATAGTTCATCACTTGATGATGAATGTGTGGCAGAAAGAAGGCGATACTGGACTCACAATATAAATAAAGATCACGAGACTAATGGACAGTTCGTAACTCTATACGAGAAGATGAAGAACGGTTTTGGAGATATTTTAGAATGAGTACCCATACATTTGATTATATACTGAAATCCATTTGTCCACAAAAGAAACACGAACTACAGAAGAGCTATTCCAAGTGAAGAAAGGCTGATGGTGACTATTCGGTAAGTAACCAAGATTTAAAAAAAATTGTTAATTACTTTTAACCTTGAATTTATTTTTATCTACAACTGAAAAAGGATGTAATAAGAACATAGTAATACGTTTTAAGAAATTTTATTTATAAAAATCAGTACAAAAAATAAGAAAAAATGAACTGGCCTAAATTGTATTTAGAAATAGGGGCCCATCAGATATTGTACAAGTATATTCAATCTATGTTCTGTTATCGGTAAAGGTAGAAAATAAAGTTGAAGCGTCTCTCTGAAGATTTATTGCCACATCCCGGTCCATGTACTTGTTGTTAGATTGATGCCACAACGGAGGTCCATCTTGAATCCAACTAATTAATATTTCTATGTCAACACTCATTATAATATTAAAAAAATTAAAAAACAAAAACCACTTGAAACAATAAAAAAAAATATATTGCGCAATATGATGTAACTCACTGGGCTGAAACACCGAACTAGACTGAATGACGGAAAAAAACGGCTTGGCAGAAAACGCTCGAATTGGCGGAAGGTAGTACTGCTCAAAACCGCTCGGCCTCGCCCGGCTCGGCCTTGGTTTGAATACTCTCATGTAAACCCTGCGTATTTAGCGCTTAAGCGTTTTCCGCCCGGCTCGGCCCGGCTTTGGTGTGAAACCCCACCAAGTTCATTTTTTTTTTTTGCATGGCTTAAACATCACAAGATATAGGCACCTAATGTTTGCTATTATGTTATTAGCGTAATAAAACATGTAAATATTTCATCATAGTTTTTTTCCAGAATACACGACTGCTGCATACTGGTGGGCAATCCATGAACTTTCATATCTGCACTCTACTGGCCATTGCTGTAAACACCATTAAACTGATATCGTCGGCCTAAACGTGATACCTCGTAAGTGACATTTTTCCGAAAATCTTTTTTTTTCCAAAAAATAAAGAAAAAAAAAGTTTTTTGTCTCCTGTAAAGTTGGCTTTTTGCACATATGAGGTATCACGTTTAGACCGACGATATTTTACGCATTTGCATATTCGTTTCTATGCTTCACAAATCACTTATGTAGTTTTTAAAACGTGTTTTTTGGCCAAAGGGAATCAATTAAAGCAATTTTCAATTAAACAACAAAATGTTGCATATTTAAGGAAACATGTATATTTTTGCTACATTTAAAAATAATAAAATAAAAGTCTTAAAAAAGTTTGTATACAAATTTTAGAAAATTATCCAGGTTTTGTCAGTTGAATTGAATGTAAGACCCCCTACACACGTCCCGACAGTACCTCCTGACACGACTGAACTCCCCGACCATCCCTGTTGGGGTGAGCTCTACACACGTCCCGACAGTACCACCCGACAAGACTACACGTTAGTAGCCAACGTGATCTCGTGGAGTGAAGTTGTGATCTCGAAGTGCTCTGGATTTGTTTTCCAATGGCACCAAATTTATCAAAAAAGCAAAAAATTGGTTTAGCTTTAGCCGTTATGGCTATTGCCGATGAAAAGAAGAAGAAAAAGAGAAGTTTATGGGCGAAGAAGTGGTTGGTGGAGCGGAAAAAATTTACCCACATGAACCAACTTCGGGAACTTGAAGGAAACGATTTCCGAAATTATTTGAGAATGGATGAGGATTGCTTCCTACATTTGCTTGCTAAAGTGAAACCTTTCATATTTTCATAATTTATATTTGTTTGTACTTGATATACAATATACAGCAATAAGTTTGTAGCTACACAAATACAAATTATTAATCTCAAAATCATCTAAAATAAAAATTCATGTTATTTTATGTAAATCACTTACTAATAAAACAATTGAATAAAAAAACATGTTTTCTATAGCTTACCTTTTTCTCTTCTCTTTTATAGGAACTTCTCATGTTTTCCAGTTTCTTTTTCAACGTTCCCAATGTTGCATCTGGGTACACTGTTTGGAAAATGACCAAAAGGGGATTATATGCTTCGTTCCTCCAATCCCTGTTCGAATATGCGTCACACTGGACATCCCACAAACAGCGGGAAGTTTTTAAGTTCTCTAGTAACTCTTCAATCATGGTTTTCTCATCCGCCATAACTTGAGACATTTTTGGTACTTCAGACAAAGAATCAACACTGAATGGCTACCTGAAGTTAACTGATTCGTGTGTCGGTTGGCCGACAACGCTACACACATACCGACCCGACAGGTTTTTAGGGTGGGGGCTGGGTGCTGTCGGGGGCTGGGCCATCTACGGCCAGAGCGCAGATAATAAAAATTAATCCCATTTTTATACGTCGAGAGCGCGAAGCCTCTATACGTCGAGAGCGCAATGGTTTCATACAGCAGAGCCTATAGCAGGTATACGCACGGTATACGACGAGAGCGCAATGTGTAGTCCCCATATAAGATTATGAGCGGCGCATGCGTGAAGACACTTATGCTTGTTGCATCAATATAATGTCATGATGTATAAAAATCATGTCTGGTCTTGATAAAGGAGGCAAATTAAAGAGAAAATCGAAGACAAAAAATAAAAAAAACATTTTCGTTCCATTAAAACTCTTCAAAGATGTATGAAATTAATTATATATTATCAATTTATTTAAATTTTTTTTTTTTTTTTGTCTCTCATTCTTATCATCATATCTTTATTCTTTATATTTCAACTTTATTATTATTATGTATATTATTTCTCGCAATATTTTGATCATTATTTCCATGGACTTTTTTATTATTTATTATGGAGAATACATTTGAACGTTATTATTGTTTTTTATAATATTTATGCAATTTTATTTTTATTTTTTATAATAGTGATGCAATAAATAATTAATTAATTTGAAACTGTGTTTGCTGAAGATTGAGTCTAGTTACTGTGATGTCACCTACGCGTGTTTTTGTTTGAAGTACAGTGATTGGTTGAGAGTCCAAGGGTGGGGTACCATGCGTATACCTGCTATAGGCTCCGCTATACCTGATATATAAAATCATTGCGCTCTCGACATATAGTGACCCTTATAATAAAAATCAGCTTTGCGCTCTCGCCGGCCAACGCCGGGGGCTGTTGGGATATCACGCTGACCCAACTAGATCTGTCGTCCCGACCGTCAGGTACAACTCTTTTTGTCTGCCGACAAGCCTACACACTCACCAACCGTCGGGCCCAACCTTGTCTGTCCCAACAGTTGGGTGGTTTGGTCGGGACGTGTGTAGGGGGTTTAAATGTAGACACGAATTGACTGAACTAACTGGCAGACGTTAAAATTCTTAAAATCTCTTCCCTCCATTTTGATTGAAATCTCCATTATTTTTTAAGTCAGTATCGAATTATTGCACCCTTAACTTACCGAAAGTAAAAGTAACACTTGTGACCTTGAAATGAGAAAGTTAGAAAATTTTTATATATTTTATTTTTATTTTGCATATTTATTTTGTTTTATTTGCATATTTCCCAAAAATAAGTTAATGCGTTTTTCTAGGCTAAAGAGGCTACACACAAACTCAAACAGAAGTTTCAGCTCTCCCACTACATTTTCAGTCTCTATATTTGATGGACACTTTTACTCCTCTGAACGTCCCTCAATCTCGAAATATGAGTCTACATATAACCCACACAAATCTCTCTCTCTAAATCTTCCATTTCTTTTTTTGTTGGACCCTCAAATTCTGTTTTTGCTTTTTCGAGACTTCTCCAAACTCTGAAATTTTGTTTTGAAATTACTACACGTGAAATTCCATGACAATCCGACCATTAGTTAATGAGCTACCACTATTTATATACTTAAGTCTACCCCCACTATCCTCCCTTTCGTTCAATATCTTGAGAGGTCACAAATCCTATTTTTCTATTTGGCCTTTAAGAATACTACATGAGAAATTTCATGATAATCCGACGATTAGTTAATGAGCTACCGGTATCTTTATATTTAGGCCTATCCCCACCACCCCCCCTCCCGTTCCAAATTTTGGAACGCCACATAGCCTATTATTCAACTGGGGTCATAAGAATGCAACATGTGAAGTTTCATAAAAACCCGTCGAGCCGTTTGGGCGTGATGCTGGAACAAACAAACAAATAAACCCCGTTTCAGTTTTATTAATATAGATTTCTTCCTTGATAATTTTAGTTGGAGCCAAACGGAAACGTATTTTTTCTTTATATTTGAGTCGTCCACTTCCAATGACCACTATGTCCGCAACCCCTAGTTTTGAGATATTTGCAAAAATCTTTTAAGGCCCTTGGTATGAAGTTTTGAAATCCATTTTTTTTTTCGAGTTATTCTAACAAAGTCCTCCAGTTGATTAGAAGCATACTGGGAAATCTAGAGTTTCTAGTTTTTTTAGAAACTCAGTAAATAGGTTGGACTAAGTGGGTTTTGGAACAGTACTCTGGACTAAGTGAGTTTTGAACAAATAATTTCAGCAACTTACTCTATTTTTAAAAAGAAAATAATTTATTCAAGAAAATCTTGCCAGCTGAGTAAAAATCACAAAATACGTTTCATTTACTTACATATTTGTTGAGGCGACACAAAGGTAGTAAGAGGTAAAAAACAATTCAAATGTCCAAAATCCCTAAAACTAAAAAGGAAAAAGTGATAAATTTTTTAACAGTTCTTGAACTCTTCAGCTTCTTCTATAATAGCATGAGCATCCTCAATGGAATCAACAACTACTTCATCGTCGTGTACGAGCAAAATTTCATCGCCTGCTTCTTTATCTTCATCTTCATCAGTGACAGCATCAGCAGAAGGCCCATTATTATTTTCAGTATCCAAATCAGCATCAGTAGTAGTTGTTAGCAGTGCAGGTAGCAGCAAGTTTTTGTAGTACTTAAATCTCTCGTCATTCACCCATCCTTCACAAAAGTGTTCATTCAACAGGTTCTTCACATCATTGCGTTTTTTTGGATTAATAGATTTTCCTATAGGAATTGTCTCCAAGCTCATGTTTAGTTCAAAACCCTGCCCTCTCTTCAAAACCGATTTTCCAGTCCCGAAGTCTGACTGGTAAGCAACTTCACCTCTCAACAAAGGAACTTTGCTCTTATGAGATAAAGTTAAAAACATTCGTTTGCTTGCATTAAACTTGAAATGCCAGTCAGTGTTTTTTTTGGAAAAAATTAGCAGTTTTTTCCTTAAAATGGTACACTTGACATGCTTTCCCCATTTCCACAACAGTGGCCTGTTTAGCAATTATTTCTATGTATTCTTCAGCATTAAGAATCTGATTTCTTTTTCTGAACTCTTTTTCAAGAACACCAAATACACGGTCAGGTGGCACGATGAGTGGCCTGCGACAGGGTACACTATTTCCAATATTTTGAAATGAGGAGGAGCAAAGTTTTTCACACAAATGCACAGCATAAAAATGAGTGACGAGTTTTTATTTTGCCCGCCACACCCATCTGCAAAGAAACGAATGGTATTTATGCAGTCTACATTTTTTGTATTCATCAATCGGTCAAAAACGGCAGATGCTATTTGGTTTGATGCTTTATCTTATTCATTCTCTAACCAAATGTAAGCAAACGTTTATTTACTACATACATATTACTTTCTATCAGTGTTGACAAGGATATGGCATCAGGACCCATATTATTTTAAAAAAAGAGAATATTTCTCTATAAAATTATTTAATAATAAAGTGAGAACGAATATGGGACATAGTGTGTTTTGAAAACCTCGATCGGATGGAATTGAGTCAATATGGAGGACAAAGTGGGTTTTTGCTGAAGGAAGAATGAGGTGGACTAGGTGGGTTTTGGAACAGAAACAACGTTGGACATAGTGGCTTTTGGAACTGGAGCTATCTTTCAGACTCTATTTTGACCAGGTTTAAATAGGTTTTGGGAGTTCACCATCGGATTACTCACCCCCGAATTTGTTAAAATCGATATCTAACTCAATTTTTTCAAAAATGGACTAAGTGGCCTTTGGAAGTGGATTACTCATTTGATGTCTACTGAGCTACAGGATCGCAAGTTGGAAATCTAGACGGGGCTCTTACTTGTTTTAACTGACTTATATTATTTATTTTTTTAAATATCCTTGAGCACTTCGTCCTTCGGTTGGGACTTTCCCGATACATCTGAATTTGTCTTTGGTTGACCATCTTCATTTATGGTCGCTGTCTATCTACCAACATTGCTGTATTAATTTGTTTTTCAGAAAATATGTCAAAACGGTACCTACCTCAAAGCCCACTTATATTCCACATTTCTTCCTTGATAATTTTAGTTGGAACCAAACGGTAACTTATTTTACCATACATATGGAGTCTATCGAGCTCAGGATCGCCACTTAGAAATCTAGCAAAGGCATTTAGGTCAAATGTTTTAATCGAGAAGATAAAAATAAATTTGAGCACGTCGTCCTTCGGATTGGACTTTGAGCTATGATCGAGGGCCTTTTCGTATGTCAGGTACTCGATAATGAGTCGTATGTTATGTATCTAAACCTGGGTAGGTGACATTTCATTTAGATTGAAAATTACTTGAGCACGTCGTCCTTCGGATGGGACTTTCCCGATATATCTGAATCTGTCTATCAGTTTCAACAAATATTAAATCTATAAACCGTTAAAAAGCAGGAAATTTGAAGAATGGTATTTGCCCCAATTTTTTTCGAGAAACATTTTTATTTCGATTCTTGTGTAGGATTCAGATACCCCGGTTGTTCATCAGTTTTAACAAATATTAAATTAAAAACCGTTTAAAAGCTATAAATTTGAAGAATGGAGTCTACCGAACTTTGGATCGCCATTTAGAAATCTAGCCAAGTCACTTAGGTCCGATGTTTTAATCGGGAAGATAAAAATAAATTTGAGCACGTCGTCCTTCGGATTGGACTTTAAACGTTGATCGAGGGCCTTTGCCTATGTCAGGTACTCGATAATGAGTCGTATGTTACGTATCTAAACCTGGGTAGCTGAAATTTCACTTAGGTTAAAAATACCTTGAGCACGTCGTACTTCGGATGGGCCTTCCCCGATTTATCTGAATCTGTCTATCAGTTTTAACAAATATTAAATCTAAAAACTGTTAAAAAGCGAGACATTTGAAGAATGGGATTTCTCCCGACTTTTTCGAAAAACATTTTTATTTCGATTATTGTGTAGGATTCAGATAACCCGGTTGTTCATCAGTTTTAACAAATATTAAATCTAAAAACCGTTTAAAAGCTAGAAAATTGAAGAATGGAGTCTACCGAACTTTGGATCGCCATTTAGAAATCTAGCCAAGTCACTTAGGTCCGATGTTTTAATCGGGAAGATAAAATTAAATTTGAGCACGTCGTCCTTCGGATTGGACTTTAAGCGTTGATCGAGGGCCTTTGCCTATGTCAGGTACTGGATAATGAGTCGTATGTTATGTATCTAAACCTGGGTACTTGAAATTTCATTTAGGTTAAAAATAACTTGAGTACGTCGTCCTTCGGATTGGACTTCCCCGATATATCTGAATCTGTCTATCAGTTTTAACAAATATTAAATCTAAAAACTGTTAAAAAGCGAGATATTTGAAGAATGGGATTTCGCCTGACTTTTTCGAAAAACATTTTTATTTCGATTTTTGTGTAGGATTCAGATAACAGGTTGTTCGTCAGTTTTAACAAATATTAAAACTAAAAACCGTTTAAAAGCGAGAAATTTGAAGAATGGAGTTTACCGAGCTCAGGATCGCCACTTAGAAATCTAGCCAAGGCACTTAGGTCAGATGTTTTAATCGAGAAGACAAAAATAAATTTGAGCACGTCGTCCTTCGGATTGGATTTTAGGCTATGATCGAGGGCCTTTTTGTATGTCAGGTGGTCGATAATGGGACGTATGTTATGTAACTAAACCTGGGTAGCTAAAATTTCACTTAAGTTTAAAATAACCTTGAGCACGTCGTCCTTCGGATGGGACTTCCCCGATATATCTGAATCTGTCTATCAGTTTTAACAAATATTAAATCTATGAACCGTTAAGAAGCACGAAATTTGAAAAATGGTATTTAGCCCGACTTTGTTCGAAAAACATTTTTATTTCAATTTTTGTGTAGGATTCAGATATCATGGTTGTTCATCAGTTTTAACAAATATTAAATCTAAAAACCGTTGAAAAGGGAGAAATTTGAAGAATGGAGTTTACCGAGCTCAGGATAGCCATTTAGAAATCTAGCCAAGTCTATTAGGTCAGATGTTTTTTTCAGGAAGATAAAAATAAATTTGAGCACGTCGTCCTTCGGATTGGAGTTTAAGCTATGATCGAGGGCCTTTTCGTATGTCAGGTACTGGATAATGAGTCGTATGTTATGTATCTAAACCTGGGTAGTTGAAATTTCATTTAGGTAAAAAATAACTTGAGCACGTCGTCCTTCGGATTGGTCTTCAAGCTATGATCGAGGGCCTTTTCGTATGTCAGGTACTGGATAATGAGTCGTATGTTATGTATCTAAACCTGGGTAGCTGAAATTCACTTAGGTTAAAAAAACCTTGAGCACGTCGTCCTTCGGATGGGACTTTCCCGATACATCTGAATCTTTCTTTGGTTGACCATCTTCGTTTCTGGATGCTGCCTATCTACCAACATACCTGTATTAATTTTTTTTTCAGAAAATATGTCAAAACGGTACCTCAAAGCCCACTTATATTCCACATTTCTTCCTTGATAATTTTAGTTGGAACCAAATGGTAACTTTTTTTATCATACATATGCAGTCTATCGAGCTCAGGATCGCCACTTAGAAATCTAGCCAAGGCACTTAGGTCAGATGTTTTAATCGAGAAGATAAAAATAAATTTGAGCACGTTGTCCTTCGGATTGGACTTTAGGCTATGATCGAGGGCCTTTTTGTATGTCAGGTGCTCGATAATGAGTCGTATATTATGTAACTAAACCTGGGTAGCTGAAATTCACTTAGGTTCAAAAAACCATGAGCACGTCGTCCTTTGGATGGGACTTTCCCGATATATCTGAATCCGTCTATCAGTTTTAACAAATATTAAATCTATAAACTGTTAAAAAGGAGGAAATTTGAAGAATGGTATTTAGCCCGACTTTTTTCGGAAAACATTTTTATTTCGATTTTTGTGTAAGATTCAGATATCCCGGTTGGTCATCAAAATAAATTTGAGCACGTCGTCTTTCGGATTGGGCTTTAAGCTATGATCGAGGGCCTTTTCGTATGTCAGGTGCTCGATAATGAGTCGTATGTTACGTATCTAAACCTGGGTAGCTGAAATGTCACTTAAGTTAAAAATAACGTTGAGCACGTCGTCCTTCGGATGGGACTTCCCCGATATATCTGAATCTGTCTATCAGTTTTAACAAATAATAAATCTAAAAACTGTTAAAAAGCGACATATTTGAAGAATGGGATTTCGCCTGACTTCTTTGAAAAACATTTTTATTTCGATTTTTGTATAGGATTCAGATAACCCGGTTGTTCATGAGTTTTAACAAATATTAAAACTAAAAACCGTTTAAAAGCGAGAAATTTGAAGAATGGAGTTTACCGAGCTCAGGATCGCCATTTAGAAATCTAGCCAAGTCACTTAGGTCAGATGTTTTAATCGGGAAGATAAAAATAAATTTGAGCACGTCGTCCTTCGGATGGGACTTTCCCGATACATCTGAATCTTTCTTTGGTTTACCATCTTCGTTTCTGGATGCTGCCTAAGAACGCCGGACGCCTTAGATAGTATGCGCCTTGCAACTCCGTGCAACCAGGTATTAATAAGTTCTTAGGAACGTTGGGCAACACAGATAGTATGTGCCTTGCAACAGCGGGTGCCCTAAGTATTTTGTGCTTAACAACGCTGGTGATAGCTATTATTTACCGTGCAACGGTGGACCACCTAGGTAATACATGCTTAGGAAACCCACCCTATTAAAATTAGAGCTATATCCCATCTTTAAGAAAGCTCCATGTGAGATTCATTCTGCATTAATGCACCCCCGCCCCTCCTATCCAAAGGGTCACAGCCAATTTTTAAATATTGCTTTTGAAACTACCATTTAGGTATATGCTTGCCCCCCCCCCCCCCCCCCCCCCCCCCCATACTCCCCTCCCGTTGACAATTTTGAGACGTCACATATCCTTTTTTTGTTTTTGTCTATTTTATGAATACTACATGTGAAATTCCATGACATTCCGATCATCCGTTAAAGACCTATCACTACCTTTATATGTAGGCCTACCCCACAACCTCCCCTCCCGTTCAAAATTTTGAAATGTCACGTAGCGTATTTTTCAATTTGGCCTTTAAGCATACTACATGTCAAATTCCATGACATTCCGATCAAAAGACCCATCACTATCTTTATATGTAGGCCTACCCCACAACCCCCCCTCCCGTTAAACATTTTGAGATATCACGTAGCGTATTTTTCAATTTGGCCTTTAAGAATACTACATGTCAAATTCCATGACTATCCGATCATCCGTTAATGAGAGCACTATCTTTATATTTAGGCCTACTCCCACAACGCCCCCTCACGTTCACTATTTTGTGACGTCACCCACCCTTTTTTTTTATTTGGCCTTTAAAAAAACTACATATGAAATTCCTTGCCAATCCGATCATCCGTTAATGACTTAGCACTACCTTTATATTTAGGCCCCCCCTACAACCCCCCCTACCGTTCAAAATTTATGGACGCCACATAGCCTATTTTTTAACTTGGCTTTTAAGAAGGGCTCAAAAAGTGGTCAAACCATTGAAAGTTGTCAAACCTCAAAAAGTGGTCAAACCATTGAAAGTGGTCAAACCTCAAAAGTGGTCAAACCATTGAAAGTGGTCAAACCATTGAAAGTGGTCAAACCTCAAAAGTGGTCAAACCTCAAAGTGGTCAAACCTCAAAAAGTGGTCAAACCTCAAAAAGTGGTCAAACCTCAAAAGTGGTCAAACCATTGAAAGTGGTCAAACCTCAAAAGTGGTCAAACCTCAAAAAGTGGTCAAACCATTGAAAGTGGTCAAACCATTGAAAGTGGTCAAACCTCAAAAGTGGTCAAACCTCAAAAAGTGGTCAAACCATTGAAAGTGGTCAAACCTCAAAAGTGGTCAAACCTCAAAAAGTGGTCAAACCATTGAAAGTGGTCAAACCTCAAAAAATGGTCAAACTTCAAAAAGTGGTAAACCATTGAAAGTGGTCAAACCTCAAAAGTGGTCAAACCATTGAAAGTGGTCAAACCTCAAAAAGTGGTCAAACCTCAAAAGTGGTCAAACTATTGAAAATGGTCAAACCTCAAAAGTGGTCAAACCTCAAAAAAGGTCAAACCTCAAAAGTGGTCAAACCTCAAAAGTGGTCAAACCATTGAAAGTGGTCAAACCTCAAAAAGGTCAAACCTCAAAAGTGGTCAAACCTCAAAAGTGGTCAAACCATTGAAAGTGATCAAACATCAAAAAGTGGTCAAACCATTGAAAGTGGTCAAACATCAAAAAGTGGTCAAACCATGAAAGTTGTCAAACCTTGAAAAAGTGGTCAAACCATTGAAAGTGGTCAAACCTCAAAAGTGGTCAAACCTCAAAAGTGGTCAAACTTAAAAAAAGTGGTCAAACCTCAAAAAGTGGTCAAACCATTGAAGTGGTCAAACCATCGAATGTGACAATTCTACAGAAAGTGGACGAATCATTGAATTTGTTCAAGCTATAGAAAGTGTTCAAACTAAAAAAGTGGTCAAACCTCAAAAAGTGTTCAAACTAAAAAAGTGGTCAAACCTCAAAAAGTGGTCAAACTTAAAAAGTGGTCAAACCTCAAAAAGTGGTCAAACCTCAAAAAGTAGTCAAACCATGGAAAGTGGTCAAACCTTAAAAAAGTGGTCAAACCTCAAAAAGTGGTCAAACCATGGAAAGTGGTCAAACCTTCAAAAGTGGTCAAACCATTGAAAGTGGTCAAACCTCAAAAAGTGGTCAAACTTAAAAAGTGGTCAAACCTCAAAAAGTGGTCAAACCTCAAAAAGTGGTCAAACCTCAAAAAGTGGTCAAACCTCAAAAAGTGGTCAAACCTCAAAAGTGGTCAAACCATTGAAAGTGGTCAAACCTCAAAAGTGGTCAAACCTCAAAAAGTGGTCAAACCATTGAAAGTGGCCAAACCTCAAAAGTGGTCAAACCATTGAATGTGGTCAAACCTCAAAATTTGGTCAAACCATTGAAAGTGGTCAAACCTTCAAAAAGTGGTCAAACCATTGAAAGTGGTCAAACCTCAAAAGTGGTGAAACCATTGAAAGTGGTCAAACCTCAAAAAGTGGTCAAACCATTGAAAGTGGTCAAACCTTCAAAAAGTGGTCAAACCATTGAAAGTGGTCAAACCTCAAAAAGTGGCCAAACCATTGAAAGTGGTCAAACCTCAAAAAGTGGTCAAACCTAAAAAAAAGTGGTCAAACCATTGAAAAGTGGTCAAACCTCAAAAAGTGGTCAAACCTCAAAAAGTGGTCAAACCATTGAAAGTGGTCAAACCTCAAAAAGTGGTCAAACCTCAAAAAGTGGTCAAACCTAAAAAAAAGTGGTCAAACCATTGAAAAGTGGTCAAACCTCAAAAAGTGGTCAAACCTCAAAAAGTGGTCAAACCATTGAAAGTGGTCAAACCTCAAAAAGTGGTCAAACCAATGAAAGTGGTCAAACCATTGAAAGTGGTCAAACCATTGAAAGTGGTCAAACCTCAAAAGTGGTCAAACCATTGAAAGTGGTCAAACCTCAAAAAGTGGCCAAACCATTGAAAGTGGTCAAACCTCAAAAAGTGGTCAAACCATTGAAGGTGGTCAAACCATTGAAAGTGGTCAAACCTCAAAAAGTGGTCAAACCATTGAAAGTGGTCAAACCTCAAAAGTGGTCAAACCATTGAAAGTGGTCAAACCTTCAAAAAGTGGTCAAAGCATTGAAAGTGGTCAAAGCATTGAAAGTGGTCAAACCTCAAAAAGTGGTCAAACCATTGAAGGTGGTCAAACCTCAAAAAGTGGTCAAACCATCGAATGTGACAAATCTACAGAAAGTGGACGAATCATTGAATTTGTTCAAGCTAACTAAGATCTTTGTGGGTTTGTACATTTACAATAAATTTCTAATAATAATTTCTTTTTTTACTTGGAACCACAGCAAGTTCCTACTTAAGAACGCCGTGCACCTTAGATAGTATGCGCCTTGCAACTCCGTGCAACCAGCTATTAAGTTTTTAGGACCGCTGGGCAACACAGATAGCACGTAGTTAGGAACGCAGGGCACCGCAGCTAGTATGTGGCTTGCAACAGCGGATGCCCTAGGTATTTTGTGCTTAAGAACGCTGGTGAGAGCTATTATTTGCCGTGGAACCACCTTCAAGGTAATACATGCTTAGGAAACCCACCCTATTAAAATTAGGGCTATTTCCCATCTTTAAGAAAGCTCCATGTGAGATTCATTCTGCATTAATGCACCCCCACCCCTCCCGTCCAAAAGGGTCACAGCCAATTATTAAATATTGCTTTTGAAACTACTATTTAGGTATATGCTTACTAAATAAAACGAAACAGTAAGTAAATGACAAAGATGACAACCAAACAACCAAAGATAAATCGAGGAACTTGCCAGAACATTGCCAGAAGCGAAGTTTTAACAACAACCAAGAAATCAACACGGAAAAAAAACTGATAACACGCACTAAAAACTGAATAGAACGAAACAGTAAGTAAATGACAAAGATGACGACAACCAAAGATAAATCGAGGAACTTGCCAGAAGCGAAGATTTAAAAACAACCAAGAAAATAACATGAACTAAAAACTGAATAAAACGAAACGGTAAGTAAATGATTTTAGGGTGTCTGAGATCTATACACTTGATCGATTCATTGTTCACATCGATCATGGACCCCAAACATCGATTCTTCGATTAATCTATCTCAGATCGCCATCCCTATAATTAACAGCTAAGAACTCTTCATAAGAACCTTCCTCGGACTTCAACGAATATTTGTAAAAAAAAATTAGCCGAATTGGTCCAGCCGTTCTCGAGTTTTGCGCTTAGCAAAATTAGCCAGTCATTTTTATTAAATACTAGCAGTAATACCCGGCGTTGCCCGGGGAACTTTGACTTTTCTCCCAATATCTTCTATAATAATATATATAAGGCTATTCAGTTCCTCGACAGTACATTCATGATGTTATAATTTTCAATTATTCATACGGAATAAAGCTTATAGTCCTTCAACTGTAGTAACGCTAGTAAGTTTTTAGAACCCCTGGGCACTACAGCTAGTATGCGCCTCTCAACGGCGGAAACCACAGCTAGTGAATACTTAGCATCGCTGGACGTCCTAGCCAATGCGTACTTTAGAACGTTTGTGACCACAGCTAGTATGTGCCTTGCAACGCTGGGCACCACAGCTAGTACGTAGTTAGGAACGCTGGGCATCACAGCTAGTATGTGCCTTGCGACGGCGGACACCACAGCTAGTACGTAGTTAGGAACCCTCGTCACCACAGCTAGTATGTGCCTCGCAACAGCGGACCCCGCAGCTAGTACGAAGTTAGGAACGCTGGGCATCACAGCTAGTAAGTGCCTTGCAACAGCGGACCACACAGATAGTACGTTTTTAGGAACGCTGGGCCCTACAGCTATTAAGTGCCTTGCAACAGCGGACCCAACAGATAGTACGTTTTTAGGAACGCTGGG
Organism: Aradus depressus; assembly: GCA_963662175.1. Classification (NCBI taxonomy): domain Eukaryota; kingdom Metazoa; phylum Arthropoda; class Insecta; order Hemiptera; family Aradidae; genus Aradus; species Aradus depressus. The sequence continues at coordinate 99,401,416 of OY759214.1, forward strand.
ACCTACAGCTATTAAGTGCCTTGCAACAGCGGACCCCACAGCTAGTACGTAGTTAGGAACGCTGGGCCCTACAGCTATTAAGTGCCTTGCAACAGCGGACCCCACAGCTAGTACGTAGTTAGGAACGCTGGGCATTACAGTTAAATTTTGAGCCGTCACACCGCCTATTTTTCTATTTGGCCTTCAGGAATACTATATGTGAAATTTCGTGACAATCTGACCAACCGTTAATGAGCCAGCACTATATTTATACTTAGGCCCCCTCCCCCCCCACAACCCCCCCTCCCGTTCAAAACTTTGGGTCGCCACACACCTTTTTTTTTTACTACATGTGAAACTTCGTGACAATGCGACCACCCGATATTGAGCTAGCTCTATATTTATACTTAGGCCCCCCACAACCCCTCCTCCCGTTCAAAACTTTGGGACGCCACACAACTTATTTTTCTATTTGGCCTTCAGGAATACTACATGGGAAATTTCGTGACAATACGACCAACCGTTAATGAGCTAGCACTATATTTATACTTAGGCCCTCCCACAACCCCCCCTCCCGTTCAAAACTTTGGGACACCACACATCTTATTTTCTATTTGGCCTTCAGGAATACTACATGGGAAATTTCGTGACAATACGACCAACCGTTAATGAGCTACCACTATATTTATACTTAGGCCCCACCCCCACAACCCCCCCTCCCGTACAAAATTTTGAGCCGTCACACCGCCTATTTTTCTATTTGGCCTTCAGGAATACTATATGTGAAATTTCGTGACAATCTGACCAACCGTTAATGAGCCAGCACTATATTTATACTTAGGCCCCCTCCCCCCCCACAACCCCCCCCTCCCGTTCAAAACTTTGGGTCGCCACACACCTTTTTTTTTTACTACATGGGAAATTTCGTGACAATACGACCAACCGTTAATGAGCTAGCTCTATATTTATACTTAGGCCCCCCACAACCCCCCCTCCCGTTCAAAACTTTGGGTCGCCACACATCTTATATTTCTATTTGGCTGTTAAAAATACTACATGTGAAATTTCGTGACGATCCGACCAATCGTTGAAGAGTTAGCACTATATTTAAACTTAGGCCCTCCCACAACCCCTCCTCCCGTTCAAAACGTTGGGACGCCACACACCTTTTTTTCCTATTTGGCTTTTAAAAATACTACATGTGAAATTTCATGACGATTCGCCCATTAGTTAATGAGTTAGCTCTATATTTATACTTAGGCCCCCCCACTACCCCCCCTCCCGTAAAACATTTTGAGCCGTCACACCGCCTATTTTTTTATTTGGTCTTCAGGAATACTACATGTGAAATTTCGTGACAATCCGACCAATCGTTGAAGAGTTAGCACTATATTTATACTTAGGCCCTCCCACAACCCCCCCTCCCGTTCAAAACGTTGGGACGCCACACACCTTTTTTTGCTATTTGGCTTTTAAAAATACTACATGTGAAATTTCATGACGATTCGCCCATTAGTTAATGAGTTAGCTCTATATTTATAATTAGGCCCCCCCACAACCCCCCCTCCCGATCAAAACGTTGGGACGCCACACACCTTTTTTTGCTATTTGGCTTTTAAAAATACTACATGTGAAATTTCATGACGATTCGCCCATTAGTTAATGAGTTAGCTCTATATTTATAATTAGGCCCCCCCACAACCCCCCCTCCCGATCAAAACTTTGGGACGCCACACACCTTTTTTTCCTATTTGGCTTTTAAAAATACTACGTGAAATTTCATGACGATTCGCCAATTAGTCAATGAGTTAGCTCTATATTTATACTTAGGCCCCCCTTACAACCCCCCCTCCCGATCAAAACTTTGGGACGCCACACACCTTTTTTTCCTATTTGGCTTTTAAAAATACTACGTGAAATTTCATGACGATTCGCCCATTAGTTAATGAGTTAGCACTATTTACATACTTAGGCCCCCCTTACAACCCCCCCTCCCGATCAAAATTTTGGGACGCCACATAGCCTATTATTCAATCGGGCTCAAAAGAATGCTACATGGGCAGTTTCATAAAAATCCGTCCAGCGGTTTGGGCGTGATGCTGGAACAAACATACATACAAACAAACAAACAAACAAACCCCGTTTCAGCTTTATTAATATAGATTATATCACAATGTACACAAGTTTTAATTTGTGTTCATATCTATACATACATCTTTTTTTTGGGGGCATTTTTCTTCCATAGTGGATCGGTGTCACCATATTTAAAGTCAGTCTGAACGTTGTGCTGACGTTGGCATAATCCGAAACCAGCACACTCTATGGCTCTGTCAGTTAACAAATATTAAATCTATAAACCGTTAAAAAGCAAGAAATTTGAAGAATGGAGTCTACCGAGCTCAGGATCGCCACTTAGAAATCTAGCTGAGGCACTTAGGTCAGATGTTTTAATCGGGAAGTTAAAAATAACTTTGAGCACTTCGTCCTTCGGATGGGACATTAAGCGATGATCCAGGGCTTTTTCGAATGTGAGGTACTCGATAATGAGACGTATGTTATGTAAATAAACCTGGGTAGGTCAATTTCCACTTAGGTTGAAAGCCTTGAGCACGTCGTCCTTCGGATGGGACTTTCCGGATATATCTGAATCTGTAGTATCAGTTTTAACAATTATTAAGCCTATAAACCGTTAAATAGCGCGAATTTTTTGAAAAACGTTTTCATTTTGATTTTTGTGTGGGGTTCAGATAATCCGGTCGTTCTCTATCATTGGCCTTCAGGAATACTATATGTGAAATTTCGTGACAATCTGACCAACCGTTAATGAGCCAGCACTATATTTATACTTAGGCCCCCTCCCCCCCCACAACCCCCCCTCCCGTTCAAAACTTTGGGTCGCCACACACCTTTTTTTTTTACTACATGTGAAACTTCGTGACAATGCGACCACCCGATATTGAGCTAGCTCTATATTTATACTTAGGCCCCCCACAACCCCTCCTCCCGTTCAAAACTTTGGGACGCCACACAACTTATTTTTCTATTTGGCCTTCAGGAATACTACATGGGAAATTTCGTGACAATACGACCAACCGTTAATGAGCTAGCACTATATTTATACTTAGGCCCTCCCACAACCCCCCCTCCCGTTCAAAACTTTGGGACACCACACATCTTATTTTCTATTTGGCCTTCAGGAATACTACATGGGAAATTTCGTGACAATACGACCAACCGTTAATGAGCTACCACTATATTTATACTTAGGCCCCACCCCCACAACCCCCCCTCCCGTACAAAATTTTGAGCCGTCACACCGCCTATTTTTCTATTTGGCCTTCAGGAATACTATATGTGAAATTTCGTGACAATCTGACCAACCGTTAATGAGCCAGCACTATATTTATACTTAGGCCCCCTCCCCCCCCACAACCCCCCCCTCCCGTTCAAAACTTTGGGTCGCCACACACCTTTTTTTTTTACTACATGGGAAATTTCGTGACAATACGACCAACCGTTAATGAGCTAGCTCTATATTTATACTTAGGCCCCCCACAACCCCCCCTCCCGTTCAAAACTTTGGGTCGCCACACATCTTATATTTCTATTTGGCTGTTAAAAATACTACATGTGAAATTTCGTGACGATCCGACCAATCGTTGAAGAGTTAGCACTATATTTAAACTTAGGCCCTCCCACAACCCCTCCTCCCGTTCAAAACGTTGGGACGCCACACACCTTTTTTTCCTATTTGGCTTTTAAAAATACTACATGTGAAATTTCATGACGATTCGCCCATTAGTTAATGAGTTAGCTCTATATTTATACTTAGGCCCCCCCACTACCCCCCCTCCCGTAAAACATTTTGAGCCGTCACACCGCCTATTTTTTTATTTGGTCTTCAGGAATACTACATGTGAAATTTCGTGACAATCCGACCAATCGTTGAAGAGTTAGCACTATATTTATACTTAGGCCCTCCCACAACCCCCCCTCCCGTTCAAAACGTTGGGACGCCACACACCTTTTTTTGCTATTTGGCTTTTAAAAATACTACATGTGAAATTTCATGACGATTCGCCCATTAGTTAATGAGTTAGCTCTATATTTATAATTAGGCCCCCCCACAACCCCCCCTCCCGATCAAAACGTTGGGACGCCACACACCTTTTTTTGCTATTTGGCTTTTAAAAATACTACATGTGAAATTTCATGACGATTCGCCCATTAGTTAATGAGTTAGCTCTATATTTATAATTAGGCCCCCCCACAACCCCCCCTCCCGATCAAAACTTTGGGACGCCACACACCTTTTTTTCCTATTTGGCTTTTAAAAATACTACGTGAAATTTCATGACGATTCGCCAATTAGTCAATGAGTTAGCTCTATATTTATACTTAGGCCCCCCTTACAACCCCCCCTCCCGATCAAAACTTTGGGACGCCACACACCTTTTTTTCCTATTTGGCTTTTAAAAATACTACGTGAAATTTCATGACGATTCGCCCATTAGTTAATGAGTTAGCACTATTTACATACTTAGGCCCCCCTTACAACCCCCCCTCCCGATCAAAATTTTGGGACGCCACATAGCCTATTATTCAATCGGGCTCAAAAGAATGCTACATGGGCAGTTTCATAAAAATCCGTCCAGCGGTTTGGGCGTGATGCTGGAACAAACATACATACAAACAAACAAACAAACAAACCCCGTTTCAGCTTTATTAATATAGATTATATCACAATGTACACAAGTTTTAATTTGTGTTCATATCTATACATACATCTTTTTTTTGGGGGCATTTTTCTTCCATAGTGGATCGGTGTCACCATATTTAAAGTCAGTCTGAACGTTGTGCTGACGTTGGCATAATCCGAAACCAGCACACTCTATGGCTCTGTCAGTTAACAAATATTAAATCTATAAACCGTTAAAAAGCAAGAAATTTGAAGAATGGAGTCTACCGAGCTCAGGATCGCCACTTAGAAATCTAGCTGAGGCACTTAGGTCAGATGTTTTAATCGGGAAGTTAAAAATAACTTTGAGCACTTCGTCCTTCGGATGGGACATTAAGCGATGATCCAGGGCTTTTTCGAATGTGAGGTACTCGATAATGAGACGTATGTTATGTAAATAAACCTGGGTAGGTCAATTTCCACTTAGGTTGAAAGCCTTGAGCACGTCGTCCTTCGGATGGGACTTTCCGGATATATCTGAATCTGTAGTATCAGTTTTAACAATTATTAAGCCTATAAACCGTTAAATAGCGCGAATTTTTTGAAAAACGTTTTCATTTTGATTTTTGTGTGGGGTTCAGATAATCCGGTCGTTCTCTATCAGTTTTAACAAATATTAAATCTATAAACCGTTAAAAAGCGAGAAATTTGAAGAATGGAGTCTACCGAGCTCAGGATCGCCACTTACAAATCTAGCTGAGGCACTTAGGTCAGATGTTTTAATCGGGAAGTGAAAAATAACTATGAGCAAGTCGTCCTTCGGATGGGACTTTAAGCGATGTTCCAGGACTTTTTCGAATGTGAGGTACTCGATAATGAGACGTATGTTATGTAAATAAACCTGGGTAGGTGAAATTTCACTTAGGTTGAAAATAGCCTTGAGCACGTCGTCCTTCGGATGGGACTTTCCGGATAAATCTGAATCTGTCGTATCAGTTTTAACAATTATTAAGCCTATAAACCGTTAAATAGCGCAAATTTTTTGAAAAACATTTTTATTTTGATTTTTGTGTAGGATTCAGATAATCCGGTCGTTCTCTATCAGTTCTAACAAATATTAAATCTATAAACCGTTAAAAAGCGAGAAATTTGAAGAATGGAGTCTACCGAGCTCAGGATCGCCACTTAGAAATCTAGTTGAGGCACTTAGGTCAGATGTTTCAACCGGGAAGTTAAAAAACACTTTGAGCACGTCGTCCTTCGGATGGGACTTTAAGCCATGATCCAGGGCTTTTTCGAATGTGAGGTACTCGATAATGAGACGTATGTTATGTAAATAAACCTGGGTAGGTGAAATATCACTTAGGTTGAAAATAGCCTTGAGCACGTCGTCCTTCGGATGGGACTTTCCGGATAAATCTGAATCTGTCGTATCAGTTTTAACAATTATTAAGCCTATAAACCGTTAAATAGCGCAAATTTTTTGAAAAACATTTTTATTTTGATTTTTGTGTAGGATTCAGATAATCCGGTCGTTCTCTATCAGTTTTAACAAATATTAAATCTATAAACCGTTAAAAAGCGAGAAATTTGAAGAATGGAGTCTACCGAGCTCAGGATCGCCACTTAGAAATCTAGCTGAGGCACTTAGGTCAGATGTTTTAATCGGGAAGTGAAAAATAACTATGAGCACGTCGTCCTTCGGATGGGAGTTTAAGCGATGTTCCAGGACTTTTTCGAATGTGAGGTACTCGATAATGAGACGTATGTTATGTAAATAAACCTGGGTAGGTGAAATTTCACTTAGGTTGAAAATAGCCTTGAGCACGTCGTCCTTCGGATGGGACTTTCCGGATAAATCTGAATCTGTCGTATCAGTTTTAACAATTATTAAGACTATAAACCGTTAAATAGCGCAAATTTTTTGAAAAACATTTTTATTTTGATTTTTGTGTAGGATTCAGATAATCCGGTCGTTCTCTATCAGTTTTAACAAATATTAAATCTATAAACCGTTAAAAAGCGAGAAATTTCAAGAATGGAGTCTACCGAGCTCAGGATCGCCACTTAGAAATCTAGTTGAGGCACTTAGGTCAGATGTTTCAATCGGGAAGTTAAAAAACACTTTGAGCACGTCGTCCTTCGGATGGGACTTTAAGCGATGATCCAGGGCTTTTTCGAATGTGAGGTACTCGATAATGAGACGTATGTTATGTAAATAAACCTGGGTAGGTGAAATATCATTTAGGTTGAAAATAGCCTTGAGCACGTCGTCCTTCGGATGGGACTTTCCGGATAATTCTGAATCTCTCGTATCAGTTTTAACAATTATTAAGCCTATAAACCGTTAAATAGCGCAAATTTTTTGAAAAACATTTTTATTTTGATTTTTGTGTAGGATTCAGATAATCCGGTCGTTCTCTATCAGTTTTAACAAATATTAAATCTATAGCAGTTATACCCGGCGTTGCCCGGGGAACTTTGATTTTTCTCCCAATATCTTCTATAACGCTATTCAGTTCCTCGACAGTACATTCATGATGTTATAATTTTCAATTATTCATACGGAATAAGGCTTATAGTCCTTCAGCTGTTGTAACGCTAGTAAGTTTTTAGGACCCCTGGGCACCACAGCTAGTATGCGCCTTTCAACGGCGGAAGCCACACCTAGTGAATACTTAGCATCGCTGGACGTCCTAGTCAGTGCGTAGTTAAGAACGTTTGTGACCACAGCTAGTATGTGGCTTGCAACGCTGAGCACCACAGCTAGTACGTAGTTGGGAATGCTGGGCATCATAGCTAGTATGTGCCTTGCGACGGCGGACCCAACAGCTAGTACGTAGTTAGGAACGCTGGTCACCACAGCTCGTATGTGCCTCGCAACAGCGGACCCCACAGCTAGTACGAAGTTAGGAACGCTGGGCATCACAGCTATTAAGTGCCTTGCAACAGCGGACCCCACAGCTAGTATGTAGTTAAATACGCTGGGCATTACAGCTATTAAGTGCCTTGCAACAGCGAACTTCACAGCTAGTACATAGTTAGGAACGCTGGGCACTGCAGCTAGTAAATGCCTTGCAACAACGGACCCCACAGCTAGTACGAAGTTAGGAACGCTGGGCACTACAGCTAGTAAATGCCTTGCAACAACGGACCCCACAGCTAGTACGATATTAGGAACCCTGGGCATCACAGCTAGTATGCTTTTGCAACGACGGACCCCACAGCTAGTACGTTTTTAGGAACGCTGGGCCCTACAGGTAGTAGGTGCCTTGCAACTGCGAACCCCACAGATAGTATGTAGTTAGAACCACAGGGCATCACAGCTAGTATGAGTTTTGCAACGGCGGACCCCACAGCTAGTACCTACGAGTGAAATACGCTGGGCCACACTGCTAGCGCCTTGCAACAGCAGACCCCACAGCTAGTACGTAATTAGAAACGCTGGGCATTACAGCTAGTAAATGTCTTATAGGTGCCTTGCAACAGAGGACCCCACAGCTAGTACGATATTAGGAACGCTGGACATCACAGCTAGTAAATGTCTTGCAACAGTGAACCCCACAGCGAATACATAGTTACTACTACTACATGTGAAATTCATGACAATACGATCAACCGTTAATGAGTTAGCTCTATATTTATACTTAGGCCCCCCCACAACCCCCCCTCCCGTTCAAAACTTTGGGACGCCACACACCTTTTTTTCTTGTTTGGCTTTTAAAAAGACTACGTGTGAAATTTCATGACAATTCGACCATTAGTTAATGTGTTAGCACTATTTATATACTTAGGCCCCCCTTACAACCCCCCCTCCCGATCAAAACTTTGGGACGCCACACACCTTTTTTTCCTGTTTGGATCTTAAAAAGACTACCTGTGAAATTTCATGACAATTCGCCCATTAGTTAATGAGTTAGCACTATTTACATACTTAGGCCCCCCTTACAACCCCCCCTCCCGATCAAAATTTTGGGACGCCACATAGCCTATTATTCAATCGGGCTCAAAAGAATGCTACATGGGCAGTTTCATAAAAATCCGTCCAGCGGTTTGGGCGTGATGCTGGAACAAACATACAAACAAACAAACAAACCCCGTTTCAGCTTTATTAATATAGACTAGCAGTAATACCCGGCGTTGATCGGGGAACATTGACTTTTCACCTAATATCTCTCATTCGAATCCAATTCAATTCTTCGACAGTACATTCATGATGTTATAATTTTCAATTATTCATTATAAATAAGCCTTATAGCACTTCAACGGCAGACACCACAGCTAGTATGTATCTGCTTAATATCGGTGTACAGAAGAAGAGAAAGCTACATGTGAAATTCCTTCAGCTTAATGCACCCCACCCCTCAGGTTCAAAAAGTTGAAACGTAACAACGAATTTTCAAATTTTGTTTTGAAATTACTACATGTGAAATTCCATGACAATCCGACCATTAGTTAATGAGCTACCACTATTTATATACTTAAGTCCACCCCCACTATCCTCCCTTTCGTTCAATATCTTCAGAGGTCACAAACCCTATTTTTCTATTTGGCCTTTAAGAATACTAGATGTGAAATTTCATGATAATCCGACCATTAGTTAATGAGCTACCACTATTTATATACTTAGGTCTATCCCCCCACCCCCCCCCCCTCCCGTTCAAAATTTTGGGACGCCACATAGCCTATTATTCAACTGGGGTCATAAGAATGCTACATGTGAAGTTTCATAAAAACCCGTCGAGCCGTTTGGGCGTGATACTGGAACAAACAAACAAATAAACCCCGTTTCAGCTTTATTAATATAGATTTCTTCCTTGAAAATTTTAGTTGGAGCCAAACGGAAACGTATTTTTTCTTTATATTTGGTGTCTACTGAGCTCAGGATCGCAAGTTGGAAATCTAGACGGGGCTCTTAGTTGTTTTAACTGACTTATATTATTTATTTTTTAAAATAGCCTTGAGCACTTCGTCCTTCGGTTAGGACTTTCCCGATACATCTGAATTTGTCTTTGGTTGACCAACTTCATTTATGGTCGCTGCCTATCTACCAACATTGCTGTATTAATTTGTTTTTCAGAAAATATGTCAAAACGGTAGGTACCTCAAAGCCCACTTATATTCCACATTTCTTCCATGATAATCTTAGTTGGAACCAAACGGTAACTTATTTTATCTTACATATGGAGTCTATCGAGCTCAGGATCGCCACTTAGATATCTAGCAAAGGCATTTAGGTCAAATGTTTTAATCGAGAAGATAAAAATAAATTTGAGCACGTCGTCCTTCGGATTGGACTTTAGGCTATGATCGAGGGCCTTTTTGTATGTCGGGTGCTCGATAATGAGTCGTATGTTATGTATCTAAACCTGGGTAGGTGACATTTCATTTAGGTTAAAAATTACTTGAGCACGTCGTCCTTCGGATGGGACTTTTCCGATACATCTGAATCTTTCTTTGGTTGACCATCTTCATTTATGGTCGCTGCCTATCTACCAACATAGCTGTATTAATTTGTTTTTCAGAAAATATGTCAAAACGGTACCTACCTCAAAGCCCACTTATATTCCACATTTCTTCCTTGATCATTTTAGTTGGAACCAAACGGTAACTTATTTTATCATACATATGGAGTCTAGCGAGCTCAGGATCGCCACTTAGAAATCTAGCCAAGGCACTTAGATCAGATGTTTTAATCGAGAAGATAAAAATAAATTTGAGCACGTCGTCCTTCGGATTGGACTTTAGGCTATGATCGAGAGCCTTTTGGTATGTCAGGTCCTGGATAATGAGTCGTATGTTATGTTTCTAAACCTGGGTAGCTGAAATTTCACTTAGGTTAAAAAAACCTTGAGCACGTCGTCCTTCGGATGGGACTTGCCCGATAAATATGAATCTGTGTATCAGATTTAACTAATATTAAGCCTATAAACCGTTATAAAGCGAGAAATTTGAAGAATGGGATTTAGCCCGACTATTTTCGAAAAACATTTTTATTTCGATTTTTGTATAGGATTCAGATATCCCGGTTGTTCATCAGTTTTAACAAATATTAAATCTAAAAACCGTTTAAAAGCTAGAAATTTGATGAATGGAGTCTACCGAGCTCAGGATCGCCATTTAGAAATCTAGCCAGGTCAGATGTTTTAATCGGGAAGATAACAATAAATTTGAGCACGTAGTCCTTCGGGTTGGACTTTAAGCTATGAACGAGGGCCTTTTCGTATGTCAGGTACTCGATAATGAGTCGTATGTTATGTTTCTAAACCTGGGTAGCTGAAATTTCACTTAGGTTAAAAAAACCTTGAGCACATCGTCCTTCGGATGGGACTTCAAGCTATGATCGAGGGCCTTTTTGTATGTCAGGTACTGGATAATGAGTCGTATGTTATGTTTCTAAACCTGGGTAGCTGAAATTTCACTTAGGTTAAAAAAACCTTGAGCACGTCGTCCTTCGGATGGGACCTGCCCGATATATCTGAATCTGTCTATCAGTTTTAACTAATATTAAACCTATAAACCGTTAAAAAGGGAGAAATTTGAAGAATGGGATTTAGTCCGACTTTTTTCGAAAACATTTTTATTTCGATTTTTGTGTAGGATTCAGATATCCCGGTTGTTCATCAGTTTTAACAAATATTAAATCTAAAAACCGTTTAAAAGCTAGAAATTTGAAGAATGGAGTCTACCGATCTCAGGATCGCCATTTAGAAATCTAGCCAAGTCACTTAGGTCAAATGTTTTAATCGGGAAGATAAAAATAAATTTGAGCACGTCGTCCTTCGGATGGGACTTTCCCGATATATCTGAATCTTTCTTTGGTTGACCATCTTCGTTTCTGGATGCTGCCTATCTACCAACATAGCTGTATTAATTTGTTTTTCAGAAAATATGTCAAAACGGTACCTCAAAGCCCACTTATATTCCACATTTCTTCCTTGATAATCTTAGTTGGAACCAAACGGTAACTTATTTTATCTTACATATGGAGTCTATCGAGCTCAGGATCGCCACTTAGATATCTAGCAAAGGCATTTAGGTCAAATGTTTTAATCGAGAAGATAAAAATAAATTTGAGCACGTCGTCCTTCGGATGGGACTTTCCCGATATATCTGAATCTTTCTTTGGTTGACCATCTTCGTTTCTGGATGCTGCCTATCTACCAACATAGCTGTATTAATTTGTTTTTCAGAAAATATGTCAAAACGGTACCTCAAAGCCCACTTATATTCCACATTTCTTCCTTGATCATTGTAGTTGGAACCAAACGGTAACTTATTTTATCATACATATAGAGTCTATCGAGCTCAGGATCGCCACTTAGATATCTAGCCAACGCACTTAGGTCAGATGTTTTAATCGAGAAGATAAAAATAAATTTGAGCACGTCGTCCTTCGGATGGGACTTTAGGCTATGATCGAGGGCCTTTTTGTATGTCAGGTGCTCGATAATGAGTCGTATGTTATGTAACTAAACCTGGGTAGCTAAAATTTCACTTAGGTTCATTAAACCTTGAGCACGTCGTCCTTCGGATGGGACTTTTCCGATACATCTGAATCTTTCTTTGGTTGACCATCTTCGTTTCTGGATGCTGCCTATCTACCAACATAGCTGTATTAATTTGTTTTTCAGAAAATATGTCAAAACGGTAGGTACCTCAAAGCCCACTTATATTCCACATTTCTTCCATGATCATTGTAGTTGGAACCAAACGGTAACTTATTTTATCATACATATAGTGTCTATCGAGCTCAGGATCGCCACTTAGATATCTAGCCAACGCACTTAGGTCAGATGTTTTAATCGAGAAGATAAAAATAAATTTGAGCACGTCGTCCTTCGGATGGGACTTTAGGCTATGATCGAGAGCCTTTTTGTATGTCAGGTGCTCGATAATGAGTCGTATGTTATGTAACTAAACCTGGGTAGCTAAAATTTCACTTAGGTTCATTAAACCTTGAGCACGTCGTCCTTCGGATGGGACTTTCCCGATACATCTGAATCTTTCTTTGGTTGACCATCTTCGTTTCTGGATGCTGCCTATCTACCAACATAGCTGTATTAATTTGTTTTTCAGAAAATATGTCAAAACGGTACCTCAAAGCCCACTTATATTACACATTTCTTCCTTGATAATTTTAGTTGGAACCAAACGGTAACTTATTTTATCATGCATATGGAGTCTATCGAGCTCAGGATCGCCACTTAGAAATCTAACCAAGGCATTTAGGTCAAATGTTTTAATCGAGAAGATAAAAAAAATTTGAGCACGTCGTCCTTTGGATTGGGCTTTAGGCTATGATCGAGGGCCTTTTTGTATGTCAGGTGCCCGATAATGAGTCGTATGTTATGTAACTAAACCTAGGTAGCTAAAATTTCACTTAGGTTCAAAAAACCTCGAGCACGTCGTTCTTCGGATGGGACTTCCCCGATATATCTGAATCTGTCTATCAGTTTTAACTAATATTAAATCTATAAACCGTTAAAAAGTAGGAAGTTTGAAGAATGGTATTTAGCCCGACTTTTTTCGAAAAACATTTTTATTTCGATTTTTGTGTAGGATTCAGATATCCCGGTTGTTCATCAGTTTTAACAAATATTAAATCTAAAAACCGTTAAAAAGCTAGAAATTTGAAGAATGGAGTCTACCGAGCTCAGGATCGCCATTTAGAAATCTAGCCAAGTCACTTAGGTCAAATGTTTTAATCGGGAAGATAAAAAAAAATTTGAGCACGTCGTCCTTCGGATGGGACTTTCCCGATACATCTGAATCTTTCTTTGGTTGACCATCTTCGTTTCTGGATGCTGCCTATCTACCAACATAGCTGTATTAATTTGTTTTTCAGAAAATATGTCAAAACGGTACCTCAAAGCCCACTTATATTCCACATTTCTTCCTTGATAATTTTAGTTGGAACCAAACGGTAACTTATTTTATCATGCATATGGAGTCTATCGAGCTCAGGATCGCCACTTAGAAATCTAACCAAGGCATTTAGGTCAAATGTTTTAATCGAGAAGATAAAAAAAATTTGAGCACGTCGTCCTTTGGATTGGGCTTTAGGCTATGATCGAGGGCCTTTTTGTATGTCAGGTGCCCGATAATGAGTCGTATGTTATGTAACTAAACCTAGGTAGCTAAAATTTCACTTAGGTTCAAAAAACCTCGAGCACGTCGTCCTTCGGATGGGACTTCCCCGATATATCTGAATCTGTCTATCAGTTTTAACTAATATTAAATCTATAAACCGTTAAAAAGTAGGAAGTTTGAAGAATGGTATTTAGCCCGACTTTTTTCGAAAAACATTTTTATTTCGATTTTTGTGTAGGATTCAGATATCCCGGTTGTTCATCAGTTTTAACAAATATTAAATCTAAAAACCGTTAAAAAGCTAGAAATTTGAAGAATGGAGTCTACCGAGCTCAGGATCGCCATTTAGAAATCTAGCCAAGTCACTTAGGTCAGATGTTTTAATCGGGAAGACAAAAATAAATTTGAGCACGTCGTCCTTCGGATGGGACTTTCCCGATACATCTGAATCTTTTTTGGTTGACCATTTTCGTTTCTGGATGCTGCCTAAGAACGCCGGACACCTTAGATAGTATGCGCCTTGCAACTCCGTGCAACCAGGTATTAATAAGTTCTTAGGAACGCTGGGCAACACAGATAGTATGTATGTAGTTAGGAATGCTGGGCACCGCAGCTAGTATGTGCCTTGCAACAGCGGATGCCCTAAGTATTTTGTGCTTAACAACTCTGGTGATAGCTATTATTTACCGTGCAACAGTGGACCTCCTAGGTAATATATGCTTGGGAAACCCACCGAGCTATATCCCATCTTTAAGAAAGCTCCATGTGAGATTCATTCTGCATTAATGCACCCCCGCCCCTCCCGTCCAAAGGGTCACAGCCAATTTTTAAATATTGCTTTTGAAACTACCATTTAGGTATATGCTTGCCCCCCCCCCCCCCCCCCATACCCCCCTCCCCCGTTGACAATTTTGAGACGTCACATATCCTTTTTTTGTTTTTGTCTATTATGAATACTACATGTGAAATTCCATGACATTCCGATCATCCGTTAAAGACCTATCACTACCTTTATATGTAGGCCTACCCCACAACCTCCCCTCCCTCCCGTTCAAAATTTTGAAATGTCACGTAGCGTATTTTTCAATTTGGTCTTTAAGCATACTACATGTCAAATTCCATGACATTCCAATCAAAAGACCTATCACTATCTTTATAAGTAGGCCTACCCCCACAACCCCCCCTCCCGTTCAAAATTTAGAGATATCACGTAGCGTATTTTTCAATTTGGCCTCTAAGAATACTACATGTCAAATTCCATGACAATCCGATCATCCGTTAATGAGAGCACTATCTTTATATTTAGGCCTACTCCCACAACCCCCCCTCACGTTCACTATTTTGTGACGTCACACACCCTATTTTTTTATTTGGCCTTTAAAAAAACTACATATGAAATTCCTTGCCAATCCGATTATCCGTTAATGACTTAGCACTACCTTTATATTTAGGCCCCCCCTACAACCCCCCCTACCGTTCAAAATTTATGGACGCCACATAGCCTATTTTTTAACTTGGCTTTTAAGAATACTATATGTGAAATTTCATGATAATCCGTCCATCCGTTAATGCGCTAGAGCAATTTTTGTGCTTAGCCCCCCCCCCCCCCCCCTCCAGTTGACCGCTAGAAACTCTCTTCATAAGAACCTTTCTCGGACTTTAACGAATATTTGAAAAAAAAAATTAGCCGAATTGGTCCAGCCGTTCTCGAGTTTTGCGCTTAGCAAAATTTAGCATTCATTTTTATTATATAGATTCAACAGTTGACTTAAGTACTAAATCCTCATACTAAATTTCGTGTAGATTATTTCATTACATCGGCAGTTATTAGGGTTTTTGAGCTGAACGCCCCTCTGGTCCCCCCCCCTTCCAATCTGCCAATTCTGCTGGAAATTAATAAGTGTTGTCCTTATGGGATTTTGAATGCACATGTGAAATTACATATCGATACATTCATTACAACCGCTTTTGAGTCAAGCCTCTCCCCTAATCCTCCCCTCCCCTTTGACCGATTTGGTTGAAAATCCAATTGTTGTCTTTGTGGGATTCTGGTCATACATATGAAATTTCGTGTCGATACATTCATTATATCGTCAGTTAATAAAGTTTTTACGTTAAGCCTCTCCCCTAATCCCCCCTTCCCATTGGTAGATTTGGCTGAAAAACCATAGGTGTCGTTAGAGAGTTCTGGGTTTACATAAAAAATTTCGTGTCGATATATATTCATCCTATGGGAAGTTATCGTGTTCACAGACAGACAGCATTTTTTTTTTTCATATTTGGAATCTAGAGGTCGGAAAACATAAAATTTCGTTTAAAATTCCGCATCGAATTTTTCACCGATTACATAACTTCCCCTATACTTTGTATAGCTTGCGAAGTAAACAATCTTACTACTCCTATTTTTAAGACGACTCAACTAAGATTCATCAACAATAAATTTTCTTTTCCCCTATTTTCTAGAATTAGAAAGTAAATAAAGTAAAAGTAATTTCAGATTTCTCTCATACTACATGTCAAATTCCATGACATTCCGAACATCCGTTAAAGACCTATCACTATCTTTATATTAGGCCTAACCCCCCCCCCCCCCCCCTCCCCCCCATTCAAATTTTGAAACTTCACACATCCTTTTTTTAAATTTGGCTTTTTAGAATACTACATGTGAAATTCCATGACAATCCGACTATTAGTTAATGAGTTACCGGTATCTTTATACTAAGGCCTACCTCCACAACCCCCCCTCCCGGGCAAAATTTAGCCAATCATTTTTATTATATAGATGTAGATATGTAAAAACTGAATAAAACGAAACAGTAAGTAAATGACAAAGATGACAACCAAAGATAAATCGAGGAACTGGCCAGAAGCGAAGATTTAAAAACAATCAAGGAAACAAAACGCACTAAAAACTGATAACACACACTAAAAACTGAATAAAACGAAATGGTAAGTAAATGATTTTAGGGTGTCTGAGATCGATTCACTTGATCGATTCATTGTTCACATCGATTATTACGACCCCAAACATCGATTCTTCGATTAATCTATCTCAGATCGTCATCCCTAGAATTAACAGCTAAGAACTCTTCATAAGAACCTTCCTCGGACTTCAACGAATATTTGAAAAAAAAAAATTAGCCGAATTGGCCAGCCGTTCTCGAGTTTTGCGCTTAGCATAATTTAGTATTTAATATATTATTTTTATTATATAGATTATAGAAGTGAAGAAAAATAACATATATGTGTTGTATACCAAACAGACCAATAGATAACTCTCTCCCCCTTCTCAAAATTATTTCATACTGGCATTACTGGGTATAAGAATGTCCCTCTCGGGATTACGCTATTAAATTAAACAAAAAAATACCTCTGACACCTACTCATTACTTTCATACACCCAGTTATTCCAGTATGAAATGATTTTTAGAAGGGGAGGGGGAGAGAGTGATCTGTAACCGTGGTATAACAAAGGTCTATAATGGAACATCACATATTTTAGAATAACCTCAAATGTCCAAAGGTCGTTACATTTTTATTTATTTTGTATTTAATTATTTTTGGTTGTTTCAAGTTCATCACTTCACCCACATATTATATTATTTTCGTAACAGAATGAACTGTGGAATTAAGAATTTATTCATATTAAACTTCTAGTAGATTTTTTGTGTTTTTTATTGTAGTAAATTTGTTTTTATTTATCATTTATTATGTTATTCGAATTTAATTTCTTTCCAGTGTTCTCATTCTGAGAGCGGCCTCTGTTCTTGAGTATTTAGTGTTACGATCCTTTATGGGCCTTTAATGGTTAGTAACTGATTGAGCAATGACTAGGTTTACAGTTTTATTTATTATAATAGTTAGTTTGTATCACGTTATGTTATCATAAAGAACATGCCCTAAACAAACCCACAAAGGTCTTAGTTAGCTAAAGGTGCATTACGTAAACCATCAGCTTTATCAGTTCCAGGATATTTTCTCAATTTTATTTTAAAAGAGAAGTTATACATAAGACGAGCGAAGATCCATCTTATCTTTGTTGGTTAGTAATTCATTTTAATGTTATTGTTTTATGATCTATTTCCTCAAGATTTTATTTCTGGCTCAACTTTCGTTTGATTTCATTTTTATTTCTTTAGTTTGAAATATAACTTGTCTCAATAAGCCCATTTAAGCCTAATCTATAATAATTGTATTTTAATCATTAATCAATATTATAAGTCTTCCAATTTTAATCAGTATGTTTTTAAACATTTGTCAGTATGTTTTTAAACATTTAAGTAGTGCTCCTAATTCCATTAATTTCTTTTTTACAGGTAGCTAGTATATTGTCGTAGTTTTTGCTCTAAAAAAAAAAATTGAGAAAAATAAATGTTTAATATTGGTTATTTAGTTGGTATATGCTTTTCGTGCTATTTAATAGTTTTTTTTAGTTTTATTGGTGTCTTTAACTTGACCTACTTATAGCTTATAACTGACATTTACAACTAAAAAAATAAGCCAAAAGAAAAATAGAAAAAAAAAAAACCTTACACTCATACCATTAGATTCTTTAAGAATCATCTTAAGCATATATTAATATTTTATTGAATATAACATAGGGCATTTCCATGGTTAACCATTGGGCCCACTGATTAATCCAAGGTGTATGGGAATGTTTAATAGTGGACATACTTATCAATTACAGTTATGAAAATTTCATTCTTTTCGGCCAAAAAATGTAGACTTTTTTGGCCGAAAAGAGTATATTAGTATTTAATCTATTGCTATTGAACCAATCAATGGAAATAACCATAGATTGACTGTTTTCTAATTTTGTCATGAATTCCAGTATTCCAATTCCCCGCTTTTTAGCAGAGCAGTGAATTAACATGAAATATGAAACAGGTCATGGAGCCCCACTTCTGACGGTTGGGCTTGTGTTTTGAGGTAAAGCCTTAGCTTTCTTTAGTATTCTTTATTATTATCTGTTAAGTTGTATTATTAAAATAACTTTTCCTCTCATTTTAGTTTTTGTTTGTTTCAATATTAATTGTCTGTTCTGTAGTTCATTTTTCGAAAGGTTTGATGTTTTCCTTTGTTCACATACATACGTAAATATATAACAATTACAAGCGTATTCCTTCTCTACAGTTTATTGTTAGCAGAAAATGTCATTTATTGGTTCTTATCCCTACATTTTACACTTGTAAGTATTCCCTAACTTATTGAAGATTTTGGTCGTTACCATATCTTCAATAAGATAGATCGTGAACGCCCCAAGTCCCCCCCAGCCCTCTAATTCCCTCTTTGTAAACATAAGGTTCTCGAATTAGTACAATATCAATATTTTTGTTCACACATACTTTCCTAAAGCAGCGGTTGCTGCCCTGCAGTGGTGAAGATTTATTTGGAGGACCCTGATCATATTACTAAATTTTAATAGGGTGGACCGTTACCCTTCTACTGGTCCTTTTCCTTCCTCTCAGGTTCCTTCCTTCCAAGGCGGACAAATGTCACCCGGTGTAGGCCAAGCGATAGGCGATACTGGAATCTCGAAAGATCCAGCCATGATGGCTCGCCCATGACAATTACCAAATGCTGACCTTTTGAGTCAACAGTGGCTCTGACGACTCTCCACCCCGAGGTGGAAAGATCGCCGTTCTGGACCTCGAGGCGGTGAAGCACGGTGGCCGGTTCCTGTACAGGACCCGGTATCCATACCCTTGCCCTCACCGGCCTGCTGAGCTCCGATGCGTCTACTATCCGAAGGCAAGCTCCTTGCCACGGGTTGCACCTTGACACCACGCCCTCTAGCCAGGTCCTGGTGTCCCTGTCCAAGCACGTGATGCCCAGTGCCCCATTTCGGAGGTTGTAGCCATCAAATCCTGGCGTCGGCTCACCCGGCCCAGGTTTTAGACTATCTATCTCTCCTAGGATGTGGTCCACAATTTGTTCCACTTGTTCCTCGGAGATAGCTGTATTCGGGTAACCATCCTGAATGGTGGCCACCCTTTTCTACCATGACCCGCCGACGTGGACGGTAGGTTCCCTGGGGGTGCCCCGAACACTGCGTCCCGTCGAGGTGGATGGGGATTGCCCCAAAGAGGTGCCTTTAACTCCACGACCCGATCATGATGATCGCTGGCACAGTCGAAGCAGATACCTTGTAAGTGCCCTGAACTCCGCGCCCTGCAGGCATAGAGGAAATGGGACCCTTGGGTTCCTTTTGTTTTGGTCCCCTGCTTTCCCTCTGCTGACGATATCGACATAGCAGGTGTAGGTACGATTTGTCTCGAACCTGATTCTGTCGCTCGCCTGGCTCTTTTGAGCTTTCGTCTAGCTGCCCCTGACAATTTCATTCTCATCAGGTGCAGTTTTCCAACTACCTCACTCGCCTGTGCGGATGGCGAGCCCAAGGGAACCGAAGTCCCCTCGTTCTCGCGAACACCATACACAGCGGAGGGTGACTGAGGGTCCGCCGGGGTAGACGTTGGGTCTTCTTGATCCATGTCCATGGTGATTGCTGACAGATTGTCCTTCTAGTCTCTGTCTGGTAAGGTTTCCGGCAGGTTCTCTATTGTGCCCGTGCCGGAGGATGGTTTTTCATAGTTTTTTTATTGGGTTGTTCATCTTGTTCCCACGAGTCCGGGTCCCCACATGCAGAGCCCCATACGTGCAGAAGGCTATATTACAATGGGGTGTCGCGCGGTGGCGATGTTTCATTGTGTTGCAGGTTATTCCCTACCCAGTGATCCATGGCGCTAGTGCAGGGAATAACCTCCCGTCAGCTGTTTTTTGTCACCTATTGTATTCTCGTACCGATTTTGTTGAAGATTCTTTCTTTCCCTTGAAGATATGCCGTTGCCAGATTCGGAACAATTTAATACCTCATTCATTGAGGAAGTGGAACAACGTCCCGCGTTGTACAACACTTCGTTGAAAGAATATTCCAACACCACGAAGATGAAATTTTGATAATATTACTGGCCTTGAGCTGGCGAAGGATCTGATTTAGAGTTTTTATTTGGGAACTCCTTAGCGATCTCTGTTCATCTGTCTGTCCTTCAGGGGTCGGCAAACTCATTTCTTCCCCAGCCACACGTTGTTGTGAAATCGGTTCCGAAAATTCGATTCTGAGCTTTCACCGAAAATTCCTGTTTGGCGACTCTCTGATCACCGGCAATGTACTTCTCCCAGTTGCTCTCTCTCTCTAAAACCATAGAATGGATACATTATACTGAGTCTGACAGAACTGGTATTGATTTTTCATCTGAAGTTCATGTTTTCCTATTTTCTGATACCAAAAAAGAAAAAAAAAAATTCCGGTTTGTATGTGTGTGTGTGTGTCTGTGAACACGATAACTCCCGATAGAATGTGTAGGGAGGGACTTAAAATAAAAACTCTAAAACTGCCAATGTAATGAATGTATCGACATAAAGTTATGTTTATAATGTATGCAACACTTATCTCTTTAATGTGAAAGCCCTGTGTCCTACAAATGCGTTCAACGCGTGTTGCATCGCATGTCGCTCCAGTGTGAAAGCCACCTAACACTTTGCATGCTATGTTACATTTTTAGATGCATTACAAGTAGTTTTCCCAGCTGCATTTAGCAGTCCTTCACTATCCTTCTCTTTTAGAAAACTAAAAAAAATTCAAGACAACTTTCAGAAAAGTCCACTTCTATTTCCCTTCACTAAGTCCATGGAGATCATTTTCTCGTCCGAGTCCAGGGTAACTAGTCATGTCATTGGCTGAGGTCTTTCAAAAGACGGGACGCTATTGTGTATTTGTTAACATGTTATTAAAAAAAATGCTTATATTTGAAAGTAAACTGGTAGAAAATTATATATTAAATTGAGGGGCAAAAAATCGTTACGAACCTAAAATATATATATTTGGAATTAAAGGCCACATGGTATAAATGCATTCTTCAGTTAAAATTTCGATACAAAAAACTATTTTTGGTCAAAGTTTTTGGTATCCAGTATTGCAAACTTTGTTATGAGGTCATCGCTGTCTGAAGCACAATACTTTATTATAAGTAGAAATTACATTGATTTTTTTAATAAAAAAAAACAAACATTTGAAATAATCAGAATAAAAACACTATTTGATTAGTGACAAAAGGTCTTTATTTAGCGTTAATAAGTAGGTTTGGGAGGTGAGCAGTTCAGAAGAGGCAGAGAGTACATCCTCTTCTTTCGGAGTGTTCCTTATAATGTTACACTGAAACAAAACAATAAATGGCGTTATCAAATTAATTAATAAAATAAATATTTTATAACACACTGTAGGTGCTTAAAAAAACGATTTTCGGGTGAAAGAAGAAGTATAATGAGCCCGGATAATCCGGCATTTTGCCATAAATATCCACTTTTTGGATAGATTGTTGAGTAGTTTTATCTGCATTATAATATACATATGAGTTAGTTATTGTGACTCATGTCCGGGCTTTAACTACCATAGCGCTCTTTCGTTACTCTGGTGGACATGAGCCCGACACTACTGTAGGAGTCCTAAATTTTGCCTACCTAAGCATGTCCCATCCGGACGGCTCAAGGTTTTTTTTTTACCCCCCAGATAGAAAATCTAATATACGGCTTATTTATCTTAATATGGTTAAAACTTCATGCATCCATATATACGTTTCGGGCCGGCATTATCTAAAATATTTTATACAAACATGGTGTTGTCGTTACCTTCATGTTATATATAAATATTTTTGCACTATATACCCATATTTCCCCCTCTCCCCTTCATTAATCACGTGTCATTTTTCACAATAAATAAAACAAACTTATTTTTTGAAATAAGCACTCTGCAAACTAACTTAGTTCATAACTAGACTTGACGATGGTGTGAACCCGGTAGTTTTATTTTTATAAATATCTTTAGTGGAATAGACAATATTTCAAAAAATAAGTTTGTTTTATTTATTTATTACAAATATGTCCGCGTTTCTCAACTTAGAAGTCATTTTTCACAATTTTGTTTTTGTATTATGTACTTTATTTATTTTTTTTTTTTTTAATTTGTTTTAAAAATGAATAAATGGACCGAAGGTGAAACAGTTAAATTTATATCGTGAGTATGATTGCTCGTGAAAAGTAACTCAGAAGAATTACAGAAATAAACAACCGCGCATGGGAGCTCTGGAAATATATATTAGAAGAAATGGGTATAGAAGTTTTGATGGTTGCTGACGCAAGGCAGAAAGTCCTGAGTTTAACGTAACACCTATACTATAAGTAGCAGGTATGGTCCATTAGTCTAGCTAGCTACTATGAAAACAGCTTTACCTTGTGCTAGTCGAGCTCATCCAGAGAGATGCCAGGAGGTACAGCGACGGCGGACTGAGGTGGCGAGGGAGAGGCGGGGGCGGCAGGCTCTGCCGGGGGTGGTGCGGATGGGGGGGCCACAAGCTCTCCTTCACCCGAGCTCCGTGGGCTCCTCGTCTTCTTCTCACCCTCGCTATCCCGCCGTATCTCCTCCTTCTCCACCACAACTTCCTTTGTCACCTCCACTTGCTTGGCTGTATCCCCTGGGGCGATCTCTTCACCCTGCTGGATACTCTCCGCGCACAGTTTCAGATGGTATTCCAAACAGGCGGAACGTTTTTTCTCCTCCTCTAGTACTCTAAGAAGTTTTCTTTCATTTTCAATTGCTTTTCTCACTTTGTTCCGTAAGCACTGAAAATTAAAAAAAAAAAAAGAAGATGTATATATATACATTGAAGTATATTACTCTTACTCTTACTCCGTTGGCGACGAACCCTGAAGATCCTTAGCCGCCCACACTAGCCTTCTCCACCGCGATCTGTCGTGCGCCACCGGTCGCCAGTTCACCACGTGGTGCTCCACAGCATCCTTCTTCACCAGGTCAGCCCACCTCAGCCTTGGTCTTCCTCGTGATCTGGCTCCTTGGACCTGAGCGTCCATGATGCGTCCTATGGCTGTCTGCTGTCCGCTTCTCACCACGTGTCCAGCCCATCTTAAGCGCCGTGATTTCATATCTGCAACTACGGTCGGGTGTTGCCAGAAGATGTCCCTCAGCTCCCTGTTGGTTCTGATCCTCCACTCTTGGGTTTCTCTATCCTTGACCGGACCTGCTATCTTCCTCAGCACTTTATTTTCAAACGTTTCTCCAGATGTGAGGTCAGGGTCCAGGTTTCACTGAAGTATATGCCGCTAAAGTATAGCATAAGTTGCAAAAAAATCTTAAAACTGATACCCCATTTCAAGGCAGTTATTAGAGGTTTTGAGTTAAGTAAGATAATTTTAAAGAAGACTTTTTTTTTTTGCCCAACGGTAATAAAATTCCGAATTTTTCTTTATTTTGATTAAATAAAAGGATAGTTTTGCAGATTTGGGATATTGCAACTACATACACCATGAAGACACTCGGAAATTTTTACTTTAATGTATCTATAGTATAAGGAAGTATTGTGATCGTACGAAAATCCGAGATCGAGGTTTCAAGGGGGGGGGGGGGGGGGGGTACTTAACTCAAAATCTATAATAACTGCCGTGGTAATGAATATTCTTATGTGAATTCAAAACCTCATTAGGACGACACTTATGCATGTTCAGCGGAATCGGCCGAAAGAGATGGGAGGTTCAGGAGAGGGTCTCAATCTAATAACTGCCGATATATAATGTATATCGAATGATATACGATCTACGAATGATATACGATCTTACACACATATATATATATATATATAATATTATATACATTCATATGATAATAATTCTCTGTCACTAAGATCCTTAGGACTAAAGGACCTCTTGCACAAAGGTGAAGAATAACATGCACTCTTTTAAATATATTTTTATATGAAATTACTGAAAATATTTCCTCAGTGATTCACCGCTTCTTCCCCAGCTCGATCTATTTTCAATGTTCTATGTTCAACTCTCCAAATAAACCCTTCATCTCTCCCAGCCATTTGACTCAACATTAATTGGTGTCTTACTACCACTTCTCAATTCTCTCTTCTAATACAAAAATCATGTCGATACATTCATTGCATGGGCAGTTAGTGTTCATGAGTTAAGCCCCCTCCCCACTGAAAATCAATAGTGTCGTCCTTATGGAGTTCTAGATCTTGTTAATACACATATTGATTCTATGAGGAGTCAGACTATGAATTGATACATCAAATATCAAAACTAATTCATAAATAGTTAAGTGAACTGACCTCATTTATTAGAGATGTCGTTTCTTTTTCCTCAGCTTCTTTAACTTTTGACTGAACTTTCTGCTTTTGACCCTTCGTTTGGGTCTTTTCAACCAATATAGCTTTTTGTGCGGTTTTCAGTGTGTCCAGAGTTTTCTGCAATTGGTTCTGTTCAAGTATAGATTCTTGTCGCTTTTTCTCAGCCATACATCTGTCAATAAGAATATTATTCATTAGTAGGTTACCCGGGAATAACTAAATTATACTACCGAAGCATAAAAAAGTGTATTCTCGCTCTTATTCCCGTCAAGATGTGTTCGTCGAGAAACCCAAATAGTTTTTAATAATACTCAATATACAGAGAACCGCCCCTAACAACTTTATTTAGAAAGATAAGCCCTACTTTAAACTCTACTAAGGGAGTACTAAATATTGTCTATTTATGTTTAGTTAGGGGCGTCTGCAACGAGTATCTGACATCGCTCAGGCATGGGGTAGTCATTTAACTTGGTCTCCATAGCAATATTTGCAAGAATTGATCAATTATGTAATAGGAAGAGGAACAGACCAGGTTTGTGGTCGATAAAAAAATCCATATAAGATTACATTTTTTGTTTAAAATTTTTAATGTGTAAACATGTTAGCTCTCAGACCATCAGAGCGAATGTCTTGTTGATGTGCATGCGTCATCGTCAACTTCTTTATCTTTGATGTCAGCTGTTTTTGATCATTTATACGTTCATTCAAAAAGGTAAATATATAATAAAACCAATAACAATTTAAAATGATTAGATATAACATATTTTTACAACATTATTTACCGTTGTAGTAAATGTAACTAAAATATCAATATTACGAACTATAAAATGATCTTTCGGTAAGAAACTTTCAGGTTAAGATGCTTCGATAACTTAAATTTGTCACAATAAATAAAATTTGTGGTAAAAGAAAATAATATAGCAGTGTAAATCTAAAAAAATTTAATATATAATATTTCAATATATCATTACCTGATATTATAAAATATTGTTATTTAATAAATAACTGCTGAAAATATCGATCAAAAAATATTGTAATTGTATATTGTCACAACAAATAATATAATGTTTTTACCCATTTCAGCAGATACAGAACAGCTAATTTCATTTTTAAATGACAAACTGAATCTACAAATTAATACGAATCGAAGCATTTCAACTACATATTCGAAAACTACCATCGACGCTGTATTCTTGCGGTATTTAGAGACACTACAATCACAGTTGTGGACACGGCAAGATGAGGCACTACCTCCACTGGTTCAAGATCCTCTATTCGCCTCTCTGCCTCTGCGGCACCCAGGAGTTCCCTAGTGAGATTTGTGGTGGTCAATGGTGAAAGTTGGCCTTTATCAACAATTATTTTAGTGCGGCGTTTTCATAAAGAATTTTTAAACGAAGAATTTTTTTTTTGTTCAGAAGATTAATTTTGATGAACTATAACTTTATTGTCTATCTAAATTATTATGTAAAATTCAAAATCAAGTTGTGTTAAAGCATGTAATAAACATATGGCGCATGGAGTTAAATATATTCCCTTCCAGTAGAGATACTACTGGATGGAAACCGGAAAAAAAAAAAAAAAATCACAGTTGTAAGTATATATCTTATTTTAGCTATCACAAATCTGTAATTTCATGTGTAAAAGAAATTGAAGAAAAATAAATTTGAAAGTTTAATTGGTCATACTACTTTTCTTATTGTAACATTATAAAACAAATTTTAATCAAAATCAGTGCACGACAGCAAATTTTTGAAACTAAAGCAGATGTTTACACATCAATTCTCGTGAGTATCGCGTCACTCACACATTCCTTTTTTTTATCTTTCAATAGCAGCGATTATAAAAAGCGGGGGACACATTCGGTTATTCTTTCGGATTTTTGACGCGAGCTTTTTTAAAGTTTTAAAGATTGAAAAAAAAAAAAAAAAATCCTTATATAGGGGCTCTTAGAACCCCTAAATTTGATATCCTACTTGACTGTGAAAAATTATAGTTTTCACAAAATCTACTTTTTTTTAAATGTCGCGAGTTGCGAAAATCCTTCTGGGGTCGACTTTTACTGTTTAGAACTGCCCCAAAGTAAACCCAAATACATTCTGAGTTTCAAGTGAGTCACTGTATGCTTCTGCATAATCCATCACATTACCTATAACAAAATTGGTAAACTTAAAATAACCAAACATACATGTAGTGTGAGATTTGGCTTTCTGTAAATTCAGTTTTCTGTTTCAATTTTTCTTTCTCTTCTGGAGGAAGCTGAGTAGCTAATTTCATTTCAAGATCAAAGTTAAATTCCCTTATTTCGGCCAACTCTTTCTGATACTGTTGTACACTTTGTGTAAGAGCACATGCTAAAATAAAAAAAATAAAATAATAATACAGTGAAATTATTCTATAATGACATCAGGTGGGCAGAAGCATATTTAATGTATACATATGCATATAGACATTATGTTGTGAGTTCTGTCTGCGATGGGAGGTTTAAACTACTCCACAGATATATTTATATAACTTCTATAAGGTCAATCGAATCAACTTTTTGTTTAATATTTTCATTACAAATATCATTATTTTTTATTAATAATGATGTTAGTAATGAAAATATTAAACAGTAAATTTATAGAAATACTCATTTATTTTATCTCAATGGCTTCTTCTTTTTTTTACTGCTATTATTATTTTTTTATTATTTTCTATATTTGCACTATGTGTCCTGAGGAAGGGCAGCAAGAACGTCCCGAAATATCGACACTTCCGCAAGAATAAATGAATATTTACCATAAATTAAAAACTGTATCTACTATATTTATTATAATTATATTTATTTTCTAGTATTTATTTGTTGATTGATTATTCATTTAATTTTGTTTTTTTACTGATCACACGTGTGTCCGACTCTTATGAGTCAATAGAAAAATGGCAATGTCCAAATGTCAAAAGAGGAGAAATCACCCAGTGGTGACACTGCTAGGCACTGAGTCACACTCATTTATGACTAATTATAGATCTGGTGGTTAACATTCGAATTATAACTTGCAAATTAACTCCCATTAAAACTATTACAACTTCCTTATTCTATTGTATATAAACAATGCTGTAATATTTAACTGTAGGCTCTATTATTTTCTCTCATAATAATAATTTACTCATTGCAGCATTGATTCGCAACTTAGCGCGCTTTGGGGGGATCCAAGTTTCTTTTTTCGCGTCCGATTAAGAAAGGGTCCGCAATACAGGGGTTAAAATAAATTGATGGATTTACTATGCTTTTGGCAGGTGCCAAAACAAGCTCGTCCGTAAAGGTCACTCTATTTCAAATTATTAAAAAAAAAGTAAAACATATGATCGAAAGAAAGAAAAAAGTAGTGTCTTGTTTGAACTTCAACTGTGTAATTGATAAATTCAGCGCACTGAAGGCTATAAAATAAATTTCGATTTAAAAGTAACTTTAAATAAAACAAATAAATTTTTTATTCAAAATTTCTTCCTCAAAATAATATATTTTATTTTATTCTGTATTATATTTTTAGTTATTATGACTCATGCCCGGGCTTCAACTACGAGGTCATATCGCCTACTACCAGAGCGCTCTTTCGTCACTCTGGTGGACATAAGCCCGACTCTATTGTGGGAGTCCTAAATTTTGCTTACACTAAATTTTTATTCACCTAGGGCAGGGGTCTGCCCAATGATTTGATAGAACTATCCGTTTTATGATAGGACTATCCGTTTTCTCGTAAATTAAGCAAACATCTAAGAAAATGAGACCTCATTTTAGGACGGTTCTGAGCATTTATTTCGCAAAGCAGGCGACCTTCAAAAAAAGTATTTAGTATAAAAAGAGCAGTATTCTCTTCAGTTTTTTTATTAAGTCATAAATATAAGCAGGAACTTGCGAAATGTACTGGGGCTTCGATGAAGTGGTCTTAATTTTAAAATCTAATGATTTCTAAGTTAGCACATGTGACATTTTCATTTTAAGTTGATTCTGTACTATGTATGAGGAGTTTGGAGCCAGAGCGGACCAACTGGTTTAAACTGAACAGTAAGAAAATAGCAATTGAAAATTGAGTACATTTTGTTTATCTCCATAAATGGGCCCCAAATATTTATTTATATTTGAAATTTTAGAATAGTATTGGATGAGTGATCCCTTTTTGTGTTCTATAAAGTTTTTGAAGGCCGTATGATCCATTGTGACTTTGAAAATATATGCACAAAGTATTAGTGGACTAAACTTAAAGTGCTGCTATCTATCACTGAAGTGAAGAAACTAAGTGATCCACACTGGTTTTGAAAAAGGGAACCTATGCCAACATCAGGATGGTAATAACTCATTTTCCGAAAAATTGTGGGTTGGTCCGCTCTGGCTCCAAACTCCTCATATATAATGTAACGTAAACAATGGTCACCCTGGTGGTTGGCCGTTTAACACCCCACTTAATATAAATATAATTAATATTATTTACTTAATACATTAATATAATATAAATATATAAGTTATTATATATTTTTTCAACTTACTCCTCTTTTTGGCCAAAAGTTGCCTCTTGCTGACTTCATTTTGAAGGATGCAAGTCTTTTTAAGTATCAACTTCTTCTCCTCCGTTAATTCTGGTAAGTCGGCGTCCAATTTACAAACGGGTGCTTTTCCTGGAAGTTTAACTTTGTCTTTTTTGATTAAATTATTTGTTCCGTAGCAGATAAGTTGATGAAGTTCGGCCAGTTCAGCAAGTGTGCATGCCTGTGACAAGAAAAGTTTAAAATAAAAAAATTAATTAGAAAAAACTTTTTTTTTGTTATTTTAATTTGTTTAACAGGTGCTATTAAAATTAAATTTTTCTTCAAGAGAGTTAAATCTTGGGGGACATTTCTTTCTTCGATAAACATATATCTAATTCATTTTACTGAATAATGTAAACTTTTATAAGTAAACATTATTTGTCGTTATAATTACTAATCGTTTGTTAATCGTTAATATGTGCTAACGGCGGATATACTATATATTTGTATTTACTTAAAAAAATACGTAAAAATCGGGATTCATCATTTAACTGTATCTTTACTTTATTATACATATAGTATAAAGAAGTACCTATTGTAATCGTGCAAAAATCCGAGATCGAGTTTTCAAAGAATTTTCACGTTTCAAGTTCTCCTCAATACGTTTTGATCACGCGATGATGTCTGTCGGTGCGTGTGAGTGTATGTATGTGATTGGAAAGCTGTGAGCTCTCTACCGCAAAAACGATTGTAGCTACCAACTTGAAATTTGGAATGAAGGGGTCACATGTGCTAACTTAGATCTGATTAGATTTTGGACGAAATTAGCCGAAAATTGAGACCACTTTACTCCCAGGCCTAACTACATTTTACAAGATGCAGCTTAGGTTTATGACCTAATCGAAAATCATTTCAAATAATAGTTGTAGAGAGTACTATTTTTCGCAGCTTGTCCGATTTTTGAGATACCCGCCAAAAACCGTCTTGAAATGTAGGTTTGAAACACATATTTTTAAACGTTTCCTTGATTTATTTGAAAAAAATGTTCCTCATAAAATTTCCAATCGCTAATAAGTTCATAGATTTGAGATAGGATCAATACGACATAAGTTATATCGGCCCGAAGAATATAAACTAAATATCTATAAGAAATATGTCCAAGTAATTTTTAAATCATAACTCACAGAACGAACTTTAAAATATGGTTTTTATTATTGGAAGTTTTTTGAAAAAATATAAAAATTAAGAAAAAAATAAAATATAAGTGATGTGGTCATTAACATACATTCTTATACCAACCACACTTACAGATCACTCTCTCTCCCCCTTCATTCATTCTTTCAAAATGACGCGACAACCCACTAATGAGTCAAGGCCTCCTCCAACAGTGTCCGCCAGTTATCCCTGTTTTGTGCAGCTGCTCTCCAGTGTCGGACTCCAAGCAGGCTCCTCGCATCATTTGCCACACCATCCTGCCATCTCAGCTTCGGCCTCCCGACGCGTCTAGTTCCGTAAAGCCGGTCCGACATCGTCTTCCTCGGGATCTCATGTTCACCCATCCTGGCCACATGTCCGGCCCACCTGAGTCTTCCCAGCCTGATGATTTTCACAACGTCTGGTTCCTGGGTGAGGTAATAGACTTCTTGGTTCGTGCGTCGTCGCCAGTCGTCTCCATCGCGTATTGGGCCATATATTCGGCGGAGGATCTTTCTTTCGAAGACCAGAAGATGTTGTTCATCTGACTCTCCCCCTTCACCTTCTCAAAACTATTTCATACTGGCATAACTGGGTAAAAGACTTTCTAATCTTAGGATTACGCTGTACAGAGACAAAATCAAATAATTTTGAGAAGGGGAGGGGGAGAGAGTGTGATTTGTAAACACGATTGGTATAAGAAAGTCATGCAATGACCACATCATATATATATATATATATATATATATATTATATTTGTTTTAAATTTGTATTCAAGTAAATAGAAAAGACATTATCATAAATTTTCATCGATAACTAGTTAATAAAGAAAATCTTACCTCAAAACCTCCTGACATAATTTTCTTGAGAATTTCGTTGAGAGGCGTTTCTGCAGGTTTCACCCCTGAAATCAGATGCAACATTTTAAATAAAATGATTATGAAATGCGTCTATCTGTGTTTGAGGAGATTTACTTACCCTCGCAACTTATGAGTTCAGATTTCAAACTATCTATTTGCCGTAGTAGATTGTCTATTTCATCTGTCATTTCTTCTATTTTCTCTTCTAATTCTTTCAATTGACCATTTAATTCGCGTATTTCAGCTCGTAGTTTCACTATTTCCTCTTGTTTGATTTGGTTTTCGTCTTCTTCCAATTTGAGCTTGGTTTCCAAAATGGACATTGTCTCCTTGAGTGTATCATTTTCATCTCTCATATAGTTTAGTTGATCTTTAGTTTGAGACAACATATCTTGAGTATCCATCAGTTCTTTCTCAAGGGCCTCTTTCTCGGCACGCACTGCTCCCAACTGCTCTCGGCATTTCTTCACCGATCCCCCTAGCACTGTGTTTTCTGCATTTCGGATGGCCAATTCTTCCAAAAGTTTGACTTTGTCCGCTTTGATTTGTCTCATCTCCTCCTCCAGGTCGTCAATAGTTGATTTCTGTTCTTCCACAGTTCCTGTGCAGATGGACAAGTCGTTTTCTAGGGAGTTTTTAACTCTTTCTAAAGCATGCATTTCTCGTTTCATCTTATCTATTAGTTGCTTTAAATTTAAAATTACCTCATCTAATTTTTCAATAGTTTCCAAAGCAATGTCTCTGGCTTTTTCTAATTTAGAAATCGTATTAAGGAGCTTCCTTATTTCATCATAAAGTCTTCTATTTTCAGCTTCATGTGTAGTTATTTCTTTTTTAAGTGCATAATTGTCTTCTTCTAATGCTTTATTGTTATCACGACAAAGCTTCAAGTCTAACTGAAGGTCTTCAATTTGGTAGACCAGTTTCTGAATTTGATCTTCTAAAGATTCTTTTACGAATAGTAAATCAGTTATTTGAGATTTACAAGCATCTAATTGTTGCCGTAAATCTTTGATGACTCCATTTGCATTATCTAGTTCACTTTTGAGATTTGCAAGTTTTTCTTTTAGCCCAGCTATTTCACGCAACTGTGTGGCTTCTTGTTTTCCTGATGCATCTAGCTCCTCTGTAAGCTTGTGTATCTCTGTTTCCAATTGTTCTATTCTCTCTTTTAGTTCCTCATTCTCTTGTGCCCAACCATTCATTTCTTCTTCTAGTGAGCTCACATTCCCTTTTAACATTTCATTTTCCTCTTCCAGCATGCTCATTTTTTCTTTCAAGTCTTCTAATTCTTCCATAATTTCATCATTCTCATTTTGACAATTTTTTAAAGCCAATTCAAGATTGTCAAGTTTTTCATTTAGTTTGTCAATTTCTCCTTGCAATTTTTCAATGTCTTCCTTTAATATTTCATTTTCTACTTCCGTCTTCTTCAAAGCAGACGAACATTCCTCCAAATCATCTCTCAGTTCTTTTATAGTTACAATATGAGTCTCGTTTTCATTTTCTAAGGCTTTGTTCTGAGACTCTAGTTGCTCCACGTTTTTCTTAAGTTCGTCTATATCATTCAACATCTTTATAATCTCATCTTTAAGATCGACAACTGTAGCTTCCGATTCAGCGAGTGCTTTCTTCAAGTCACCGTTTGCTTTAAGTAGCTGATTATATTTTAATTTTAGTTCATCTATTTCATCTTTGAGTGCTTGAATTTCTTTGAGTCTCTGTC
This sequence comes from Aradus depressus, assembly GCA_963662175.1. Classification (NCBI taxonomy): domain Eukaryota; kingdom Metazoa; phylum Arthropoda; class Insecta; order Hemiptera; family Aradidae; genus Aradus; species Aradus depressus. The sequence goes on from OY759214.1 coordinate 99,434,656, forward strand.
TCAATTCGTTATCACAGTCACTATTCACTTCCCTCGAGGCTCTCAGTTGTTCGTTGGAATCATTCACTGCTTTCTTCAGAGATTCATTGCTATTTTTACATTCTAAAAACTCGTTCTGGAGCCGATCTCTTTCGCGCTCAAGGTCTTTCATGGCTTTCTCCAATTTACTATTATCTCTATTTAGTTGATCAATTAAGTTTTTGGAATCCTGTAAGTCTTTATTAACTTGAACAAGTTCCGCTTCTAAGCCGTTTATTTTGTTGTCTGCATTCCTTAGTTCGTCTTTAAGTTTTATCATTTCATTCTCTGAATCTCTTATTTTGTCCTTCAGATCATCATTCTCTTTAGTCAGTTTACTTACTTCACGATTAGCCCCATCCAGATCTTCTTTCAATTGATCAATTTGATCCAGAGATTTTGCTAATTCTTTTTTTAAATTATCTAATAAACTCTGCATATCAGCAAGAGCATTCAAAAGGTCCCTATTTTCGCTTTTAAGATACTCATTCTCACTTCTACATTTCTCTAATTGCTCGCTGCATTTCTCCAGATCGTCGTTAGTGTCCTGAAGAGCACTTCTGGTTTTCTTCAGTTCTTCCTGACAGTTATCCAGGTTATCCTCCAATTCTTTGACCCTTTCTCTTAATTGCTTCTCCTGTGGCTTCAAATTACTAAGATCTTTACTTAAAGTAGCATATTTGTTTTGACAATCATCCATTTTTTTCTGAAGGTCATTCATTTGTTTCAATGCATTCCCTAACTGCTTGCTCAAGTCACCATTTTCTTGTTTACAAAGGTTACTTTTATCAATTTCCGCTTTTAGACTCTCTTGACAAATGTTTAATTGATCTTTTAGCTTAGCATTTTCTGCATTTGAAGCAATTACATGCCCTTTTAAAGCATCAATTTCAGCCGTTAGACCCTCAATTTGTTTCTTCATATCTGCATTATTTTTCTTTTCCTCCACCAAAACGTCCTTCAGCCTGTTGACTTCATCTTGTAGCCCTCTATTTTTCTCCTTTAACGCTGCAAGTTCTTTTTGTAAAGTCCCTACTTTATCCTGACACTCCTCAAGTTGTTTTTTAAGTTTCTTCATTGCAGCATCCGCCTCTTTTTTGAAGATGTTTAGGTCCTCCATCTCCCGCTTGAGGCCTGTATTGAGGGCCTTTTCACCCTCCAATTCACGTTGAATCTTATCAAGCGTTTGAATGCATTCCTTTCTTGCAGTTTCACATATCTTAAGTTTATCTAAGAGATCATTAATTGTATTTTCCAATCCATTAATTTTTCCCTTTCCCCTCAGAAGTTCATCCTGGGCTTCTTTGCAATCATTAATTTCTTTCCTTAACTGATCTTGCAATTTATCTATCTGGTCTTTTTGTTCATTCAATGTTTTTTTCGCATTTTCTAATTCTTCTTTTATATCTTTTTTTTCTTTCTCAGCTTTTGCTAACGCTTTTTGACACTCGTCTAGATTCTTCGCCAAGTCAGCAATTTTACCATTAGCAGCATCTAATTGCCCCTTCAAGTCACTAACCATTGTTTTTAGATCAGTTTTTTCAGCAAGACAGTCATTCAAATCACCCTTTAAAGCTTCTGCTTGATCTTCAAGCTTCTTCAAGCTTTCCGAGCAGTTTCCCATCTGACTTTTTAACATACCTAATTCATCTTTCAAGTCTCCAATTTCTTTATTTAAATCGGCTACATCAGCTTCCAATTTTTGAATCTTATCCTTTCCTTTCTCCAACTCTCCATTTAGTCTTTCGTTGTTTGTCCTACAATCAGCTAAATCATTTTCTGCACTGTCCAGTTGTTCCGCCAGCTGTTTATTTTTCTTCTTCTCTTCACCCAACATATCCTCCAACGTTTTCCTTGTAGATTCCAACTCTCCAAGTTTATCTTTCAATTGTCCATTCTCATCTATTGCAGTATTCCCCACTCCTTTACATTCCTCCAGTTGATTTTCTAAATCCCCTTTAGCCTTTTCCAACTGTCCAATATTTTTCTTCAGTTGTTCAATTTCATTTTTTGCCGCTTCGTTGTCTGCTAAACACTGAGCATGTTGTTCCTTCAAGCCTGCTAAATCATCTTGTAAAGCTTTCAATTTGTCTACAAGTTCAGCAAGCTGACCTCTCAATTTATTATTTTCTCCTTCATTAGCTTCCAATTTGTCTTTTAAATCTAATAATTCCTCCTTCATCCGACCATTTTCATCTTGCAAAGCTTTATTTGCATCTTGAAGCTCTTTCAGAGCATGTTTAAAGGCATCATTATCTTTTTTTAAATCTTCATTTTCATTGTTCATACTCTCTGACTTCCTCTCCAGATCATTTAAATTATTTTTCAAGTTATTATTTAACAAAAGTAAATCATTATATTTATCTTCTGAAGCAGCCAAAGCTTCTTGACATTGTTTTAATTGGTCTTTCAACTTCTGCAGTTCATCAGCAAGGGATTCTTTGTCCGCACCCAGCTCTTCCATAAGATCAATGGATCTCCTTTGTTCCTCGATTGTATCCATTAACTCTTCAATTCTATCCTCTAATTTTTTCAATTCACTTTCTACATTTTTTAAATCGTTTTTCAATTTTTCAATATCCTCATCTCTCATAGCTATTGCATTTTTCAATTCGTCAATTTCAGCTAAAGCTGCAGCTAATTTTTCTTTACTTTCATTATAATTTTCCAATTCCTCAGTTAATCCTTTGATTTTGTCCTCCAGTTCTTTGATTTTCTTCATGGCATCTTCTATATCAGCCCGTAGAGCCTTGGCATCCTCACACTTCTTCAGAAGCTCCTCCAATTCGGCCTGTGAGGTTTCCAATAGTGCTCTCAGAGAATCTATCTCTTCTTGTTTCTCCATAAGTTTTTTAAAACATTGTTCCTTGTCTTCTCTGTCTTTCTCTAGTTCCTTTATCTTGTGTTCAGCCTCTGCAAGTTGATCTTTTATTCGTTGATTTTCATTTTTCAATTGTTCCATTTCTTCAAGAGCTTCATTACATTTTCCAAGTTGATCCTTGAGGACCTTATTCTCATCTTGACATTCTGTAAGTTTCTTCCCCAGCTCTTCAATTTCACCTAAAGCAGTATTATACTTCTCTTGGTTATCCTTTAGTTCTTGACACAGTTTTCCGTTGAACTCTTTCTGATATTCGTAGTTGTTGAGTAGGTTCCTGATGGTTTCTCTGGCCGCTTTGATCATGTCCTCGATGTACTCACATCGTATCTGCGGATCTTGCAGAATGTCATCCATCCTTTCTATCAGCCCTTCCCGTTCCAGTCTTTCTATTTCGCTCTGTTTCAAGGCAAGTTCTTCCTGTAAATAATCTTTATTTCGTGATAAGTTGACCATTTGTGCCATCAGTTGATCTCTTACGTCAGACATTTCATCTATAGCCACCTGAATTTGTTCGTTTTCTTCTTTTGTTTTGATCAAATCATTCACTTTTTCTTCTAATTGTTTTTGCATATCGTTCAGGGCGTAGCGTAGTTGTTCCTTTAAACAAATGCAATTCTTATGTTAGTACACCTAACAATACAGATACTTAAAATTTGTAGAGTATACAATTATAATGCAGCAGAAAACCACAATGAATGTTGGGTACCACTGAAATCAAAATTAAATATGTATTTTTACAAAAATTATCTTAATATATAAAATCCCAAAATTATATTTCTGTCTGTTGCCTACTAACCCAAAAACGGATGAATCTATATCCACAAAATTTTGATATTTCTAAAATCTCACGACATAAAATATGTATAGACGAATGACGTTCAAACATCTTGATTAGGAGAGGCCACAGAGAAAATGGTGTCGGTTTTTTTAAGGTTATTGGGTGGCGCATCATACGAACGGTCTCGAAAAAAAGCGAGAAATAAACGAAAACTGAAGAAAATAAATACCATGAGAACGATCGTCGTCGGCTGTTAGAAGCCGAGATATTATACGAGGTATTATTAATAGTTCTACTATTCCGAGAGCTATTATAGCTATAATAGCCCTCGGAATAGTAGAACTTCACACAGGTTGTGCATGCGAGGACTTGTGTTATTTCTGAAGTTTTGAAGATTATTATAGTGTGTGTGTGTGTGTGTGTGTGTATGTCGCCTATAATATTTTTTGTTAAAAATACTTTTTTTTGTACTTATTATAATTTCAATAATTGTTTATTAGTATCTATACCTGTCTACAATCGGCACTTATCGCCAACTGCTCAGCATGATTAATCAATCGTGAAATTTCATCTTCTTGGTCGGCTATCGTACATTTAAGTTCTTCTACCTGTCAAAAAACGTCTTAGTAATGTTTGAAAAACTTTTTTCATAGTTTTTATACATAAACATAAAAACAAAATAAATTATTATTCCTTCGAATTTAAGATGCACATTTTTTTCACATATTTCGGACCTTAAAAGTTGGCAGTCTCTTAAAATCGAGTTTTTTTTTATGCATCATTTTCAGAGAAGAACAAATGTTACGTAACGCAATTTACGATAGTGTTACGAAATTTACAGACTGCCAAATATCTGCTATAAGGTTAAGCTCACAGTCTTTTTCAGGTAGATCTTTCATTTTCGCTACATTGTTACGAGAGTTAGAATCACGAGAGAACTCTACATATTCATAATGTTCTCTCCAAATTATTAAAATTAATACCCCCAATCGAGTATATAGAAAACAAGTTTATTTTTGACGCAGCGCGAATGCGAAAAGTTTTCGAACATATTATTAGACTTATTCCATAAATGTAAAATTACACGCTAATTCCTCTCATTATGAAATTCAAGATTGTTACATTTATATATGGTCATTTGGGAACGTTTTACAGGCTCGGAGTCTTCCTAGCAAACGAATCGCACCGTCCTAATGTTCACTGGATTATTTTTAATGTTTGTGCTGTATTTTTGATGTTCCTTCCATCTCAGACATTACTCAATCGCCCAACGCGCTACAATTTGTTGAAAATCAGCAAAAACATTTGCTTGCTCTTCCCTTTAGCCAGATTTATTATACAGCAAAAAGTATTAGTTATAAAAAATATACTATAATTTTCATCTGAACATATGATATAGTATAAATATGTATAATATAATATTACCTCTTTGAGAAGATGATTCCTTTCTATTTCAGCTCGCTTTAAACTTAATAGTTTGTTTTTAGTTTCTACTTTTTCTTTTTTTAATTGTTCAACTTCAATGGATTTGGATCTGAGTTCATCAATTTCCCAATCCTAAAAAAAAAAAAAATAATAAATAAATAAAACAGTATATAAATTTATTTTTTTAAACACAGTCAATAACGATGAAACATTATATATTCTATTTATAGTTACGAGTAAGACGCAAAATTTTGAAAACATGACTAGACAAACCGTTGGAGTGCAGTAGAGAAATTCCACAGTATCGGATTCTTAGATTTCGATAATAAAATAACTTAATTAAAAATAAACAAAAACCCGACTATGGAAAAAAATGTCAAATTAAATGAAATGAAAATAAATTTTACTCTGGAACCGAGGTCCTCTAAGAATATATACATAAGAAATAAAAAAAAAATAAAATATATGTTTGCCCTATGGAAGAAATAAAAAAATAAATAAATAAGGTCTAATATGGAGAAAAACTGTACATAAATATAAGTAAATAATTAAAAAAAAAACTTAATTAAGTTTATATAAATACATCTATAAAAGTACAAAGATGAAAAAAGATAAATTAAAAATAAAAGAAAGGGAAGGATGCACAGACGGTTTGAAATAATATTAATTTAAGAAAACTGATATAATAAAAACCGTGCTGGTAAGAATTGATGGTGAAATGTAGGAAAATACAAAGGAACGGCTAATCAGAGAGAGAGGATTGTATACCGAAGAGGAATTGGAAGAGAGGATTTGAAGGAAGCCACGGAAGGAGAGTGAAAGACGTGGGGAGACAGGGAGTTGTAGAGAGAGGAGGCCTGGACAAGGAACGAGTTGTGGAAGGCAGAGGAGCGATGGGATGGGGATGAAGAGGTCCGAAGGACGGGATCTGGTGTGTCTTTGGTGGACAGAGGACTTGAATTGGAACATTTGGTAAAGGTAGTAGGGTTCTTTCGATTTAAGAATTTGGAAGAGGAAGGAGCCTAGGAGGTAGTCTCTGCGGTTGGAGGCATTTCAACTCGAAGTACCAGGGCAAGATGTGAGCGTCTCTAGGGACATCCAAAACAAATCTGACGTCAGTCAAATATAACCCTAAAAGCACTATCAATTAAACAATTCTATATTTTCTTGCACAAATGATCGTGTACAAAGGAATGGATAATTACCATTAATTAAAGAAACTTACAGAAAGTCGCTGGCTCGTGGCTCTTTCTTTTCTATGTCGAAATACTTCTTCTTGTAATTTTTGATACTTGTCTTTGAGTTCTTTCATTCTTTCTTCAATTCCGCCGAAGGCTTGAAGCCGCACCTATATTTAATACAAGTTAATATCAATTGGAGAAATTCTTACTAGAAATTCAAGAAGCATTCAACGAATTTTCGTTCTTCATTCGAAAACATAAATATATCTCCAAAAATATGCAATATTAAGTTCATTCAAAAACGTAATAAGGGGTTAACTAACACTGAAAACTCAACATCGAATTTCTGATCGATTATAACATCTATAGGTACTTCGTATAACTGGGGAAGAAAATAAACATGAGCAATAGAATTAATTCGCAAAACTAGATTTGGTAAGAGGACCTTAACTCAGAAGGCAAGTACTTACACTCATCTGTTTTTGGTTTCCTTTGTGAGGGGAAAGAACCATATACAGTGAAACCTGGTTAAGTGGGCCCTGGATATGTGAGAAACCTCTGTTACTGATAATTACAATGAGGTCCCGACACTTTTGCATTGAAATACCTCTCTTATTGGTTATTTTCAAACCTTTTTTAATTGATATTTGATAATTTCAGAAAAAGCATCAGAAACCTTACATAAATATTTTGAGATTTCAAATATTAACAACTTCTAAGTTGAGGAACTCGGACATATTGGGGAAACTTGTAATAAATTAATAAAACAAACTTATTTTTGAAATATTGTCTATTCCACTAAAGAGGAATAGATTCCACTATAAGGAGAAAATTCCACTATCTTTAGTGGAATAGACAATATTTCAAAAATAAGTTTGTTTTATTCATTTATGTCAAATATTGATAATCCTGGCATATTTTATCAAATTTATACTATCGAGAAACACCTTAAAGCTACTAGCACTCTAATACAAACCAATATAACAGATTTTTTTAAGTCATAAATGTTGTAGTATTGTTTTGAAAAATAAAAATTGGACATAATAACAACATAAAATATGCATTTTTCATTAACATTTTCACCTCTATAAATAAAACAACTGTCATTTCAAACCTGCCTATTTGGAAAACTAGGTAAATGAAAAGCCCTTATAAGTGATAAAAAATCCTAGGTCCCTTGAGATCCCAGTTAAACAGGTTTCACTGTAATTAGGATTAACTTTTTCTTTTAATGACATATTCCTGTCCTCTATATTGTTGTTTGTGCCCATTTTTTAACGGTGGTTCCCCTCTATTCACTTTTCTTCAGTGAATTAGCAATTAACAAAGACATTGATAAAAATTAACTTCAAAATGTGAATAACAACGAACAAAATGAGAACAAGCAAGATTTCGTCAAGTGGGCAGTTGTCTTCTGGATTGCAAATTGTAACCTTGTTCCAGTGAAAAATTTATAACCTTCCCCCTTTTACAGCTGTTTTATTGATGTTAGTTGTTATGACTCAAGCCCGGGCTTAAACTACGAGGTCATATCACCTACTACCAGAGCGCTCTTTCGTCGCTCTGGTGTGCATGACCCCGTACTCTACAATGCAAGTCCTAAATTTTGCTTACCTACTATTTCATTTTAAGAGAACTCTCCTGTAGACGCTGTATCTCATATTGAACGAAATGACAATGACGTAAAAAGTAATAATAACGAAAATATGTAAATAGAATACCTACATAAAACATGCTTTGATAATATAAAATGGCTTCATAAATTAATTCTTCTAATTCAATTATATCTTTCACCGATACATCCTATATGCATATTTCAATTATGAAAACAAATAAACCTATAAGATTTAAGTCATAATGATTGCGAGCAAAAGAAGTTTTATATCGAACATGCGGATTCTGTGAACTAATTGAAAATAAGTTCAAACTGCCGAAACAAGCACATAGAAACATGGGATACTTGTGCTAAAATGTAAATAATATAAATAAACTAATAATACAATCAATAAATAAGTAACATAAAATAAAGTGATATAAAAAGCTTTAACAATTAACTTAGCAGATAAAACAACCAAAAGTTAATATTTTTTCAATTGAAACACTTAAATCACTTTATTTTATTTTATTTATTTATTTATTGAATTATTTATATTTATTTGTTTTAGCACATGTTTCTATGAGCTTGTTTTGGCAATTAGAATTTTGCATCTTTTTACTTTTTTTTTTTTTTTTCTTTGCAGATTATCTGATGAAGAGGGCAACCTCGAAAGCCGGCTAGCATATATGATAAAAATTGTGAGAGGTCAGACTACAGTTTTATGCTATGCAATATTATTTACTTGGCATGAATGGTATTTTTTGAAAAGTAGGCTTTAAACAGTTTCTTCTAATCATTTATGTTTAGTTAAGATAACTCCACCATTAATCTATATATATATATTGATTTTTTTTTTTTTCACTGGAGGGGGAAATGCCAGTCACGCACATCCAGGGAAGATAGCCTTGGATAGTGTGGGGCTCGAGCCGTTTCTCCATACCCGCTAAAACCCCCTCCTTCGCCGATCCTGATTCCCTTCCACGGAACTGACGGCCTGTCATTACTTCGCGGAAGGGAGGAAGGGTGGCTGGTAACGCCCCTTCTTCTGTTCTTATTGCCGCTACTGTTGTTCCTTGTCAGCCGTCTCCTGGAGGGCCAACCCACCCATGATGAGCGCTGCAAAATCGCAGCCTTCATCCCACGACTCCTGGGAGCGCAGCATAGCGTCCACTTAGCTGGTAGCAGTCAGTGGGGCGCCCATGCTGCACTCCAGATTTATCCTTCCATCTGGGGCATTTGAGGACATGCTCCGCCGTCTCCGTCTCACCAAGGCACGCGGGGCAGTCTGGTGTTGTTGCTGCCCCGATTTTGTGGAGGTACCCCCGGAATCCACCGTGTCCCGTGAGTACTTGGGTGAGGTGGTAATTCACCTCCCCATGCGTCCTGGTGAGCCAAGGCTCGACTCGAGGGATGAGCCGATGGGTCCACCGTCCCTTTGTGGACTTGTCCCATTCTTGCTGCCACTCCCTAATTGTCCTGGACCTCTCTGGCTCTGCTGGACCAGGGGTGGCCCCCGCGTCCTGATAGAAGACCCGGTTTCCCCTGCGGTCGAAGCGCTGCACCACCTCTTCCACCTGAACCGGGTCTTGTTTCCTTTTGAAGTGTCGCATACATTCCCGTGCCAGTAGGTCTATGGGGGGCAGCCCAGCAATTACATAGGCAGCGTCGCCAGAAACTGTTCGTTAGGCGCATGCGACTCTCAGTGCGCTTCGCCTGTGAGCGAGGGCGATCAGCCTCAGGTATGAAGGAATCCTCGTTGCATCTGCCCATGTCGGGGCCCCGTGCAGAAGGATGGATGTGCTGACTCCTGCCAGCAGACTTCTCCTGATCTGTCTAGGGCCACCGATGTTGGGCAGAATCCTCGAAATCGCCGCCGATGTCCTGGCGGCCTTCGCTCCCACGTATCTGAGATGCTCCCTAAAATTGAGCCTCTGATCCAGCATTACTCCCAGATACCTGATTGCCGGTTCGGTCTCGATGATATGACCCTGGAAGGTCAGTGAGATGTTGGTTCTGACCTTCTTCCCAGTGAAGAGTACTGCATCCGTCTTGTGGATGGCCAGAGAAAGGCCCACAGAGCTCATCCAATGGCGTATCCGCTCCATGGCAGCCTGGAATTTGCGTTCCAGGTTTTCCAGATCGTCAGCCACTATGACGATCCCTACATCGTCAGCATACGCCACCAAGGTAAGTTCTTCTGGCATTGGCAGGCTCAGCAAGCCATTGTACAGGATGTTCCACAGTGTGGGGCCAAGGACTGACCCCTGTGGAACTCCTGTAGTGACATTGAATTCCCTGGTTCCTTCTGTGGTGTCCGCGAACAGCATCCTCTCGCATAGGTAATTCCTGATGATCTTCATCAGATACTTGAGAGAGGCTCTCCCAGATCTTGTCCCACCGAACCGAGTTGAACGCATTGCTGATGTCCAACGTGACCATAAGGCAGTGCTTCCGGTTCCTTAGTGTTCCGGTTATTGCTGCACACACCAGATTCTTCACCTCTTCCACTGCATCTGTTGTTGACCTCCCTGGTCGAAACCCGTACTGATTGTCGGTTAGGCCGGCCTCCACATGTTCGCGCAACCTCTCGTGGATGATGCTATCCAGCACCTTCCCCGCTGTATCAAGGAGGCAGAGGGGTCTGTATGCTGAGGGATCACCTGGGGGCTTCCCAGGCTTCGGGATCAGGACAAGACGTTGCCTTTTCCATCGACCTGGGAAAACCCCCGCTCTCAAACACCTATCGTACACGTCAGCGAAGACCCTTGGCTTGGCCATATATTGAATCTAACCTAATTCAACAGTCATAATTTAATCCAATATAATTGAACATATACCAAACCTTTCTAAAACCATTTACTTTGAGATTTTAAGACATTTATTTGTCAAGTTACCAATTTGAACTAATAAATTAGTCATTTAAAATGTTTTTAGGAAGTAATTTCATTGCTTTTACTATCGAAAGTGGAAACATTTTTCTCGTTGGAATTGGTATGAAGTACGTAGATTTGTTGCGTTGTAGTTATGGTTTTTGCTCATGGAATACTTTCTTCAAAATGCGATTAACTATTTCAAGTATGTATAGAAAATATTCTTGGAATGTACTGAGTCCTTCAAGTCTTTGGTTTAGCAAATAAGGAAATTACATTATTTTCCGCCTATCAGAGGGGGGCGCAAGTAAAAAATCCCAATAACTGCCGTATATAAAGATGGAGTCGACTCAAATACCCCAATAACTGCCGATGTTCTGAATGTATCAACACAAAATTTAGTATGATTATTCAGAAATCTCGATATAAGTCAAATATTGAGTTTTAGCCCAAACAGTCGATTGACTTTGGAGGGAGAGCGAAAAAGTAATTTATTAATTAATGTTGGGGGAGTACGTAACCGGTGATTCACCGACGACTTTTTTTTTATTTGAACACTTTTCTGTCAAAGGGAGGCTTAAATAATATCGCAGGGCTCAAGGTTAGGTCTGGGTCCGCAATAGAGGGGTTAAAATAACGGGTTTTACAATGGTTTTGCACGTAAAATCGTCCGTTAAGAAGGGTGTGCTCTATAGGGGTGGTTTAACGTCTTCATGCACTCCCAATTGGGGTAAAAAGAACGACCTCTCTACAAACTGCTACTCTTTTCAAGATCTAATTGTATAATCGTCTTCACTGTAACGGTAAAGTAGTTTAATTTCCCCCTTAACTTACTGTTCACTGTTTTACACTAGGCAATAAACTAAAAGTTTTTTGAACAAATTATAATATTTTTACTGTTTAAAAACTAGTTACAATTGAGGCCATCTGCGGAAGAAGGGCCCATAGTCAGAAACCTTGTTTTGAGAAAATCGTGTTTGAAGTTTTCTTTTGTATCTATGAAACAATATCGGATGCTTTGAAAATATTGTGTATTAAAATAGAACATTGATATACTTCTTAATAAAAACCGTGCATTGCATTTTGGGTTGCGACTTCATTTTCGTATTTTTTTTTAATTTAAAATTTGCTGGCTATGGGCTTTTATTCCAGAGAACTGTTTTCCCCCACACACAAAAAAAAAAGACAACACGAATAAAAACAAGAAAATATGCTGAAAAATTTGTAAGAACATCAATATAAAAATGTTAAAAATATACACTAATTATTAAAACAACTCCAAACTATTTAGCAGCTGGTATTTCTTCAAGTACCCAAGAAATCCACCCTTTGTCCTTTTGTACCGTTAGTGTAAATAGATCCATAACATGTTTTACCTTTTCAGGCTTTATACCAACAAATGGAGCACTTTGAAGGGATATGTTGCTAACCTTGGTGGTATTATTTATTTTCCAAAATTTGAATAGCATGAAGGAGCCTGAAAACGTTTTGGAGCAAGCCAAAGTTCCGTCTTTTTTAAATTTCATGTGTACATAATTTTGTATTTGGAACACTTTTTTTTTGCCAAAATGAAACATAAAATCTCATAGGGTTGTCGGATGAGGTTCAGATTTTTTTTAGCATCTAGGAAACAACATGGAGAACAGGATACACTGATCTGGGGAAAAAGGGCACATAGACCTATGGGCCCTTCTTCCGCAGATGGCCTCAATTACTTAAGTTTAATAATTAAATGAATTAAAATTCACCTGAAGACAATTTCTTTCATACATGATCTCCTCTAGTCGGTCATTCATTTCTTCTGAATTCTGACTGAGTCGTTCACGAAGAGCATCTCTCTCATTTCGAACTTCAGTAAAGTAGGAGTACTGTCTGGCCAGATCCCCGACCAGACATCGAAGGTTCCTTATTGCTTCCTCTTCGTCAGCAGTTATCTAAACAAATAAATAAAACATACATTGAACAGTACAAGATACCTCAAAAAGATAATTACTATTAAGGTTTTAAATAAATAATTAACTGAAAGAACACTAAATGGAAACAAATTAAAATGAAATAAGACTTATTTTTCGATCAAAGTTTCGAATATATCTAATTGTTCATCAGGTTCGGAATAAAACACGAACACTGTGGACTATATGTCTCAGGATAGTCGAGTTTCATGCCAATCTTGACAAAGAATACAATTTTGCATAAAAAAACAAACAAAAAAAAAATTGTGTAACAAAGGCTGGCCTTAGTTCTCCGTTTCGCGTATCACGGCATTATCAAAACTTTATGATAAACAGATAATAAATCTTTTATATCATTAAACACACCATTTAATGATATACAAGATAGTTTGCATATTGACTACCATTTAACAGTTAATGATTATATAAAAAAAAGTTTATGTTTACCATAAAAGTTTTGATAATGCTAGGATAATAGGCGAAACATTAACAGAATTAAATAAATATATAATATTTTTTTGGAGACATAAGGAACCTTTGTTTGTTTACAAACCACTTTCCTCAAGAGAACATTGAGCGGGTCTCAAATCAAAGATATACTTCCTCAACCTCAAATATTTTATTATTTATTTTAAATAATATTGTTCAATTCATTTTGGATAAAATTTATGGATTCTTATGATAAAATAAGATAAAACAACAGGATCAGCTTTAGCTATCGAAGCTGCTCGAAAGGAAAGCAGTGAAGAATACAAACCTAATCAGGACCCAGCTTCGATTATGAAAATACATACAGAACAGAAACAATTTTCAAAAACAGGACAAACAATAAAAAGGTAAGTTTGTTTTTATATGAAAATCTTAAAAAACTTGGATTATTAAACATTTGTTTACCTTGTGGTGCTAATAAACATGAGAGAAAAGACTGCCGATCTGTTTTAAGAGGGGAGTGTGCTCGGTCAGCTTGTCGCACCTTCCAAATCATAATGGACCACTTACATGTAGTATTTTCAAAATATGCGCCAAAAATCATATGAAATATGTAGCATAGAGGCAACCACTTACAGCCCTTTCTCCGTAATAGGTTGACTTAATTTCCATTTCTGTGTCTGAAAGGTCACAATTCTCTTCCCCATTTAGGATGTCATTGATGATAGCCAATTTTTTAATTGTATCTTCAAGCAAGACCGCATTTTCCTATTGAATAATAGAATAATGTATGAAAATGTAAATAAAAAAACTGACTGGTAAAATTCATTAAGACAATTTTAAGTACCTGGGGACATATGAATTTTTGCAGTGTGCCACTGATGACTTTTAATTGACCTGCTAACTGATGAATTATCCAATACGACGAGGTTTTGGTAATTGCCAGACGATAGAATAATTGTATTTATTTTTCAACTCGCCTACTACCAGAGAGCTCTTTCGTCACTCTGGTGGACATGAGCCCGACTCAACTGTGGGAGTCCTGAATTTGCCTACCTAGGTTTATTCACTTAGGGTAGGGGTTTTTTAACGCGTACCTGACATAGTACAGGCTCGGGACTATCGCTTAGTGTCCCATCCGAAGGACGGCATGCTCAAGGATTTTTCACCTCCCAGATTAAAAACCTAAGGCCTCGGCCGGGTTTAGAACCCGCGAGCTACCGGCACCCAAACTAAATGAGTTTTACCAGCCAACAATCGGTATTATGTTATAACATAAATATGAAATATAGAGGAAGAAATTTAGTATGGGATTGGGCTTATGAGGGGCAGACTCCTATAATTATTATAAAAATAAAACATGTTTAACAGTTCTTCATCTCCTTCAGTTTAGCCACTATGTGTCCAACCTTACCCTCCATAATGACCTTAAAGTTCCCTATGTTATTGACCTCATCAAGTCCCGCTTCTCCAAATTCCACTCTAACCTTTCTTCCCATGTAAATCCAGCTGCTCGACTCTTGTCATCCCATTCCCATCCAGATAATCCCCCCCGAAGACTGAGGAGGCGCTGGCCGAGAGACCTGCTACTGTAGCAAAAATATTTAGGGAGTGCCGGTGATGACCAGCTTCTCCCCTCATGTAATCCTCTTATCTTCAACTCTCCTCCTTCTTGGCCTGCCTCCACTGCTGGACAGTGATTGGAGGGGCGAGAAGGCAGGGGGGAACACTCGTGCCCCCGTGGCCTCCCCTCCCCCCATTAAGTTGGAGGGATGGGGATGGCAGAGAACCGGGGGTGCTTCGAGGGGTTTCGAGTTGAAGGGTTTTCATGTTCATTTTATTATATCAATATTATTATTTTATTCTTATGTTTATGTTTATTATAATTTAAATTTAATATTTTCTCTTTGTTTTGTACATATTATATTATTTGCAGAGTTCTTATTATTATTATTATTTTTTTTTTTCTCTATTATTATTTTGTACACAATCATATTCTTTCGATGTATATATATATATTTTTTTTTCTTTTATTTTATTTTTTCTCTCTTTCTTTAATGTTCTGTCTTTCATCAAATTTACTCATGGTGTATACCCATTGTAAATATTCAAAATAAAGAATTAAAAAAAAAAAAAAAAAAAGTTTAGCCAATTTTTTCTAAAATTAGTTTTATTTCATACCTTGTCTGGGAATACTTCCTTCACTTTTATAATCAACTAATAATTGATTATGCTCTATCGATTTTTATTAATTTATTTTATTTTCTTCATATTTATATAGATTTTTTATTATATACATTCTTCTATTTATATAGATACATTTATTTCTTAAAAATTAAGCTGTTCATTCTATTTTTTATTCATCTATATTTATTATTGTCTACTTTTTCTCCACTGTAGCGCATTTTTGTATTTATTTATTTCTCTGTACGTCCTACTGATACTTTATTTCATTGATCATTTTACTCTTTGACTTTGTATGTATTTATTGTTAGGGGACCTCGGTCCCCGAATAAAATATCATTTCATTTCATAGTTCACAGAATCCGCACGTTCCCTAACTACGTACTAGCTGTGGGGCCGCCGTTGCAAAACACATACTAGCTGTGGTCACAAGCGTTCTTAAGTACTCACTGGCTAGGACGTCCAGTGATGCTAAGTATTCACTTCCGCCGTTGAATGGCGCGTACTAGCTATGGTGCCCAGGGGTCCTAAAACCTTACTAGCTGGGATGTCTGCCGTTGAAAGGACTATAAGCGTTATGAATAATTGAACATTATAACATCATGAATGTACTGTTGAAGAACTGAATAGGATTCGAACGAGAGATATTAGGAGAAAAGTCAAAGTTCCCCGGGCAACGCCGGGTATTAATGCTAGTATTTAATAAATATTAACTGATAGATAAATGTCCATACCGGTACTCCCATGATTTCCAAAAGCTGGCAGATTGGAATGTAATTACCCCACGTGGTTTCCTGAAATATTAATATAATAATTACTTTTCATAAGAGCTAATGTTTATAAAAGGGTAAAATGGTGTTTTGAAAGCACATATCTGCCCTTATATAATATATTTTTGTCGTATCTAAATATTCGCGAAGGGATGTTTTATACAGAACATTAGAATGTAGACATATCTACTTGCTTTCAGGATATCTACATCTCTAAATCTATTAGTTATTGTGACGCATGTCTGCACTTCAACTACGAGGTCATATCGTCACCTTAATACTACAACTAGATAACTCGAAAATCGCCATGTATGGGATAATTGTATCATCAGTTGTATTTTGCAGGTATCTTTGTTGTACTAGAAGTAGGCAACTCCAAGAAAAAATGTTAAGAACTTATGTAAAAATGTCATTAGTTCAATTTGGATCATTCTGCAACGGCTGATTAAAAAAAAAAAAAAAAGATTTGCGTTTTTCTCGAAACTAAATTTTGAAATGTCTAGTTGTAGTATTATGGTGACGATATCGCCTATTAACAGAGTGTTCTTTTATCGCCTGGTGGACCCGACTCTACTGTGGGAGTCCTAAGTATTGCCTAGGGTAGGAGAACCTGACATGGTACAGGCTCGGGACCATCGCTTAGCGTCCCATCTGAAGGACGGCCTGCACAATGTTTGTTTACCTCTCAGATAAACAACGTAAATCTGAGTTTTGAAACCGTGATATTGAGCTCAGGCGCCCACTTATATTAAAATCATTAGGCCAATTCATTAATTTTTTACATATCGCACATCCTGTAGAAACGAGTAGTCACAACTCACAAAATTTTGATTTCATTTTGTTTGCTTGAATGGGAGTAGTAAAGCTCTCTTCTACATTGTAAAATGTGATTTCCGTAGAGGAATGTCAACTACCGACCAGATCTTCTTGCTGAGGATAATCCTGGAGAAGGACGTGGAGAAGAAAAGAGTTGGAAGTCCAAGGCTACGATGGGGAGATGCCAGGCGAGTCTCATCGACCTTGCACGCAACTGGAAGAGAGTTACACTGGATAGCTTTGTCTGGCGGTGGCTTATCGAGGACGCGTTGGCGGGTTGTTGCGCCGCCGAAGTAGAAAATAAGCAAGAAGTAAAAAGAGAAAACTTTTATGCCAACGGAGATTTTCTTACATTATTGTTTTTCAATTCTTTTCGGCGGGCATTTTTAGAGAAATTGCGACAGATTAGTTTTAAGATGGAAGCTAAAGGAAACACACGCTCATATAAAGTAAATTAAACTTAATTAAAATAATTTTTGCAAAGAAATGTAAAATTACGCATATCCGTCCCTCTGTTATGCTGAAAGAGTGTCATCAGTTGGTAGGGACTACAAGAAGTAAGTACACTTCGTGAGGTACGTTTGTCCTTGAGATAAGGCAGTGAAGGGTGTAAAATCACGCTTAAAATTTTACAGAACAGTTATTTGTCAACAGTTACATTTGTTTCATCATAATTAGGAAGCGGCCGATGTTTTTGGAACATAATTAACAACGCCACTCTCCAACTTACTAATCTCAAGGACGAACTTTGTACGTTACGGTCTACAGTCTACCCACACAAGCATTGACCACATCCTTCATGTAGCTCTGCTGATCCTCCGGGACCGAAGACCATCCTCGAACATCGATACAAGATGCATATGCTTTCAATCGTCCATGACTCCTCTTCCTGACCAACTTTAGGGGTTGCCATGATTTTTTTTGAAATATTCTCTCTTTCTTATCAATGTACGTTGGCATATTGATAAGGATTCTGCAATTTATTAATCACAAACAGAAAAAAAAACAAAAACTTAAATTTCGATTAACCATAAAATTCGACTAGATTTTAACCAAACTCATTGTCACTGTACTGACTGAAATAACATATTTCGCCTACACAATTTTATATTTAATTTTGATATCATATGTTTTATTTTTCAATATTTTTACCAACACACACACACACACACGTACACCAAATAGAGTTAGTTATTATGATTCATGCCCGAGCTTTAACTACAAGGTCATATCGCCTACTACCAGAGCGCACTTCCGTCACTCTTGTAGACAGTAGCCCGACTTATACTGTGGGAGTCCTAATTTTGCCTACCCTAAATTTTTATTTACCTAGGTCTTTAACGAGTACCTGACATCGTACAGGCTCGGGATCATCGCTTAATGTCCCATCCAAAGGAGGGCGTGCTGAAGTTTTTTTTACCTCCCAGATAAAATAAACTAAAAGCCGCGGCCGGGTCTTGAACCCGTGATCTTAACCTCAATAAGCAAGCACGCATACCACTGAGCTGCAAATAGATTTATTTATTTAGATAATTGCAACGACGTATTGTTATTAGCAAGTACGATGTTGAAGAATGACAAGAGCGTGGCTATACTGCTGAGGTACTTGGACCAGGGAGGAGTCCAGGCTAGTCTTGGGGCAGGTCCCTCTGCCATGCCCGCTTGAGGCGTCGTGGGGAGTGTTTGTGGATAATTGCTGAATAAGTGGATCGACGTGGTGATGGAGTTTGTTGTGAAAAATTTGATATCGTGTTTTGACAGTAGAGGGTTACAAATGGGATGTTGAGATCTATAGTCAATGTGAAATTGGAAACATATTGTTTAGTCTGTCCATCAGGGAAAGTCGTTCTGTTCTTCGACTCTCAGCTTCATACCATCGCAGTTTATCAGTTAAATCTGTTATTTCAAAGTAGCAAAAACGAGTGGTAGCTGCTAAACAGATATATATATTTGCTGAACTCTACAAAGAATCCCCCCTCCCTGATCTGAGTCACAATTACGAAATTTATTATAATAAAATGTTTTATTTAATTTACTTTCTTTGAATTGAGAATGAAATGAAATATGTTTGGCCAGTTTTAATTGTTCCACTTTTAATTCATTTCAATTCTATGAATGTACAATTGATTTATCATTGGTCCAAAAACATTTGTTTATTGTTCTGCCTCTTTTACTCCACAAACTGTTATAAATTAATTTGTGAAACATAATATAAGATTACGTATTTTAGGGTTAATATGATAAAATTAACTTGCTAAGAGAGTAGTTGCACAGTAAGCCAACACTGGTCTGTAACAGTATCATGGAAGAACCTACCTTCTGCTATTGATTTGTGGTTCTTGTTGTTATTTAGTAATGTACTCACTATCATTTAATAATGGGGACCAATCACCGCTCAGGTGAAAGAGTTTACATAATATAAATAGTTATTTTACGAATTTTACTGAGGATTTATTGAAAAAAATTGAGCGATATAGGAAGATGTCATATTGATTTCACTTATATAAGTTGACTTTGAAAACGCCGGGAGGATAGATTTATACGTTCATACAACCATCGTGGCTTATTCTCAATTTCCTACTGGAGGTCAGGTGTTGTTTTAGAATATCGAGCATTTATTGGCATCATACAGGATTTTCGTGCCAGAAGAATTTCTTTTTTATTCATTTCTGAATGGTGAAAATGCACTGACTTCCCATTTAGAGTCTTAAGTCTATAGTTCGTAATCATTATCTGCTTTGAAAATGATTTTCTCCCAATATGGGGGCTCTTGTTGTTTTAGTTGATAGTTTATTTAATGACCGTGAACTTGTTTCACTTTACCGAACTGCACTTAAAATTTATTCGACTGCGCCATGTTTTAGTTGACAGTTTATTTAATGAAAGTGCAACCGTTTCAGCTATAATGACATTTATTACTGGGAACATTACATATATAACATGTGGCATTATTAAACAAAAACAAGACAGAACCAACTGATATAAATATAAAACATCCAAACACTTGTATCGTTTCATCTGAGCTTTCATTAAGATACGGTAGCCAAATTAATTAAAATGTTGTCTCTGTCTATGTTTCAGGTGTGACCTCTGCTGTTATCAAGACAGAACCAACAGATGTCTATTACCAGGACGATCACACAGGTATGTTGCGTTGTGGGTATTATATTACAAAAATAATAGTTTTCATTATATTTTATTAAACATAGTAATAATTTGTTTAATCAATGAAGATACTACTGTGTAAGTGGCACGAATAAAGTAATGTATGTGACTCGCCACGCACTTCCTCAGGAGTAGAGTTCGATGATCACTTACCTAAGTAACTAAAAAGTTTTGTCTTTGTGTATTTCAGGTATGACCTCTACAGCTGTTATAAAGACAGAGCCAACAGATGTCTTCTACGTGGACAATCCTGCAGGTATGTAGTCAGTTAATTGTTTGTTATTTAGTTCATTTGTTATATCTTATTCTAACAGTGTTTGGTATTAAGCACAATGTTTCTTTCAATATTGATACATTTGTATATTGTATTGTTGCATGTATTTCCAGACCACGAAGAAGTGAAAGAGGAGCCGGGGGTCCACCTGGAAGATATGCCCTCAACTAGTTCTTGTAAGTACTCTCTTATTCCTGGTACTATACAACGTTCTTTATATGTTATTATTGTTATTATTTTAAATTAAATTAAAAAATAAAAATTAAGAGAGAAAAAAAAATTCTATCTTTGAATGAAAACAACAAACTGCACAGAATCAAACAAGAAATGAAGAACGTGGAAACCTCCTAGCACCATGAATGAGAATAAGACTGGGAGGAAACTGATACATTCCTACCTACTTCTTGTACTTGAGCAGCCGACAAGCTCCTGCAACCAGGACTACACAGAGCTCACAGTACAATATCTACTGACTGCGTAAACTACACCACTTTCAGAAACAAACACAAACTGGTGACTGACATGAAAAAAACTACTCCAAACACCCACCAACGGCTTCAACGGACTTATCCACTTTTTCAAAGATGCAAAACTCTACGAGGACATTTAGACAGACGTTAAATAAATTAAAACAAACATATTCAAGATGACGTGTGATATTTGAGCCATCTAAAGGCCCAAAGATGACTCTACTTCTTGTTTTTATTTTTTGTCTACTGCAGTGCCTTAGATTAACACCGGCTCTACACTCTGGTTCAAGGCTGGTCGACAAGTACATGGCGTCTATACATTGGGCCAATGTAAGGATTGAATTGGTGTTGGCCTTTGCGATTCACTGCATCATACAGTTTATGTTGCATTTATCATATTACACTACATATCTATCATATGTTACTGTGAATTACAACAGTCAAAGGATACCAATATATTCCTGAACAAAAATTGAGTAAAAACGAAATAAGTAAGTAGGCAAATACCTAACTATTAATAATTTCTAGTAAAAATAGTGATGATGACGACCTAGGCCCTTAGTTTATTTTATCTGGGAGGTAAAATAAACTTAAGCACGCTGTCTTTCGGATGGGACGTTAAGCGATGATCCCGAGCCTGTACGATGTCAGGTACTCGTTAAAGACCTGAGTGAATAAAAATTTAGGGTAAGCAAAATTTAGGACTTACTGTGGGAGTTGAGCTTCCAATCGGAGTTGAAAACCCCTACCCTAAGTGAATAAACCTGGGTAGGCAAATTCAGGACTCCCACAGTAGAGTCGGGCTCATGTCCACCAGAGTGGCGGGGGAGCTCTTTGGTAGTAGGCGATATGACCTCGTAGTTAAAACCCAGGCATGAGTCATAAAACCTAACCTAACCTAGCGATGATGAAAATTATTGGAAAGTTATTTTATAGGAATAGAGATTAATTTAGAGTTAATTGTTTATTTTAATTATATTTACAAATTCTTGTAAAATCATGCAATAATAGAAAACCGACAGCCTAGTGATTGCTTCCAACGCCTATCGTTCATCGACACATTAAGGTAGCTACACACGTAACTGCAAGCTTGACAAGCATACATGATCAATCCTTTTGTACAACCACACTTGAGCGTCTGTAGGATAATTTTGTTAGAGGAGGCTTGAAGATTGAAGAAATTTTGATTATGCCTGCTTGTACATGCTACACTTGCGCAAGCAGGACGGAACGTTGGTACCAAGATTGTGCAAACTTGTGCAACGCCTCTCATCAGTCGCGTGCAGAGCTGGTCTCCGTCCACATCTCGTCGTTCTGTTCAATAAACGTCCAGGTGTTTTATTTAATTTATTGTGCTCCATGACTAAAATTCTAAAAAAGTGTAGCCCTTGAAAATTTTAACCGTGTAAATGAAAGTCAGCCGTGACTCTGGCGCATGAAATCGAAAGAGTACCTCGACAAGGGAATGAGAGATGCGGACAAGAGCACTCAAAGCGAGACCGATGAATCGATATGTATGATGATTTATTCATAACAGATATTCGAAACCATAGAATCGTTGAATATTATCAGAATCTAAATATTTTAGAGATATTAATAAATATTTATGAAGGTTAAACTTATTATTACATCAAAGCATAGTTCACAACGGAACCCTTCAGTGTGTGGTTTGATCACACTTCTTTGTATAATCCATAACAATTATCCAACTGTAGCAATAGACACCCTACGTAGTTACAGGCTGCTTTCTTCCGCAAAATGTATTCAGGATGTTGCAATGAAGTGTCACATGTCTTGTTTATAGTTTCAGATTACCCAGAAAGGAAAGTCCGGATTAAAGAGGAGCCCGAGGTGATTATTGAAGATATCTCGCCTACCTTTAATGGTAACTAACGTTGTTTTACTTGTATTATTCTTATCGAATCAGAGGTAATTTTATAAATTCAGAGTTTTTAAAACTTTCATTTATCATGTATATCTTATAATTAGTAAGATGATGTTCTGGAAGGAGATTTCTCATAGAAATAAAAGACCGTTGTTTTATATCCGACCAGAACCGACGTCCAATGCAACTGCGTCATCACATATAAAATACAGAAAAGTAACTAGCAAATACCTTAAAACATCAGGGTACAGAGTAACAAAATAAAATATAACTTGCTTACCACACTTATAGTTTGACGTCTAAAGGAACACTGGCTGATAGCTCATAGGGGAGAGAATACAAGGTTTATTCACTCACTCTATGTACATGCAAAATGATGTCAACATCACAGCCCGGTCAGAGCAAGACCTAAGAAGCGCTTTCATGGCTCTTGAAGCGGCAGCAAGGAGGATGGGCTTAACCGTCAACGAAAAAAAAAAAAAATACATGGTGGCAGGTGGAAGACGAAGAAGAGACCTAAACCCTCTTCAAGTTGCCGAGTATTCATTCGAGACGGTTAAGGGGTTTGTCTACCTGGGCTCATATAGTCCGGGCCAGTGATGTGGTCGCAGAGATGAGCCGGCGGATACTGGCGGCCAGCCGGAGTTACTATGGCCTCCAGTCACAATTTAAATCGCGGCTGCTCCCCAGGGACTCGAAGATGCTGCTTTACAAGAAGCTTGTGAGGCCAGTGCTGACATACGGATCGGAGACGTGGACCCTCACCGTGGTGGAAGATAGGCGTCTTGACATCTTCGAGAAGAGAATACTCCGCAGGATCTTTGGTCCTACCCAGGAGGACGGCGTTTGGCGCATCCGATACAACCAGGAGTTGTATGCACTCTACACAGAGCCAAAATTGTCGCACTGGATTAGAGTTGCCAGACTCCGTTGGGCTGGACACGTAAGACAGATGGAGGAGGACCTTATACCCTCTTTAATGTGACACCGGAGGGTAGGAGAAGAGTGGGACGACACAGAAGAAGATGGCTGGAGACCGTGAATAGAGACGCAAGACGGTTTGGTGCGGTGGGCTGGTGGAGACTGGCCCAGGACAGAGCTGCTTGGGGACATTTCCTGGAGGAGGCCAAGGCTCTTGTCGGCCTGTAGCGCCTATGATGATGTACATGCTAATAGCTCATAGGGGAGAGAATACAAGGTTTATTCACTCACTCTATGTACATGCAAAATGATGTCGACATCATAGCCCGGTCAGAGCAAGACCTAAGAAGCGCTTTCATGGCTCTTGAAGCGGCAGCAAGGAGGATGTACATGCTAACTAAGTTGATATACACAATAAATAAAATAAATATGTATCTATAATACTATTGTGTGTATCATATCTGTTTCGAATGAAAGTTTATTTGCTTGTATATAGTCAGTGAATAAAGCTCGTATCCCCGCCCCTTTGAGCTACTAGCCAGTGTTTCTTTAGACACCATACTATACGGGTGGTAAGCTAGTTTTATTTTATACTCATGGGTTTTGATCGCAAATAAAACAATAGAAAGACGTCTTTCATTTCTATGATAATTTTTTATTTTATTATTTTTAAAAAAGTAGGAGTGATAGTTTCTAAACCTGATCAGGATTATGATCCACTTCCCTTGGGTTCCAATCAGTGTTTTGTAAGCTAGTGATTTTACCTATTATAAGACATGATTCTAAAATACGTTTGTATTATGCCGCACAGTGGGCTAATGATCTGATATAGTCGAAGTATCTTATATCTGTATAGTATTATAAATCTTATGTATTTCCATCACAGTTTTCGTATCCTATTTAAATGAGTTTTTGAAATTTAAATAGTGAATTTAAAGCTCTGACTTGTTTCTGATTAATGACATTTAAATAAAATATGTAGCTGTTTTGGTTTTTTGGGTTATCTGAAAAAATATAGCATCCCCGCTTCAGAAGTGACATAACTCAAAATTCAACACAATCTTTCAACAATGTAAAATGTCTGAGAGTATCAACAACTGAAGTGACACATCACAAGATAGGGGAGTTGCCTTCAACACTGGAGGCGGTTAGATTCACCAGAAGTGTTGTATATCGACTTGTGTCACTTTTACATAACAATGTTTGGTTTTTTTTCTGAGTTGTGTCGCTTTGTTTTCCAGCAAAAGGTAAGTTATTTTAGTTGATTATGCTTGTGCAGTTACCTAAACTAACAGGATCCATTAGTCTCGTATTTCGAGTTGTGACACTTTTCATGCAAATTATGTTATCTACTTGCATCCTTTTTTGAGTTGACAGTTTTGTAGCAAAATTCTATTATTCGATTTCATAAAGATATTGGTGCATGCATTTAATACAGTTTGGGTTGTGACATTTCATTTTTGTTGGTGAAAGGAACTCCCACTTCTGACAACTCTGTCACTTCCACTCTACCAAATAATGGTAAGAAAACTGTTCTTGATTTTGATAACTGAGTGCATTTTTTTTTATTAATTTTTGCTGATTTGTTTGCTCTTATTCAGCAGATACCGCTCCGCAGTCTGAAATAGATGGCACTTCCGCTTTTGAAGATGCTGTCTCCTACATAACTGTCTCTAGCCCAAGCGTCGACCTGAAACCGTCAGAATTGTATACTGGAACTTCTGGTCTTAATAATAATATTATGAAGTTGAAATTAGGTAAAATATCCGAAAGAAGATATACGATATCCGCTATTAACAATTATGAATGCGATTCAGATAAAGAACCTGATAATGAAACAAGCAAAGACTCTTCCAGTAAATCGACCTCATCACCCAGTGGATCAGGATGTCAAGGTGAAGATCAGGAACAGGATTGTCCCAAGAAAGGAAAGAAAAGGAAGTTAGCTCCTGAACACTGGAATGTCAAAAGATCAAAACTACGAAGGAACAGTGGATTAAGTTATGTATCTGCTTCAAAGAGTAGGAAAAACTTTCCTGAAAAAAAAATGGGCTCTCCATGCGGGGAAAAATGTAGGTTAAAGTGCGCAACCAAGATTAATTACAATGAACGGAAAGAGATTTTCGACAGCTACTGGGCATTGGCCGATTCGCATAAGCAGCGATGTTTCATTGCTGATTGTATGATCACCATTAAACCTAAGTACAGATATTCAACAACGGAAAATCGTCGGGGTTGCAACCAAGCTTTCCATTTCGATATAAATAATGAACGAATAAGAGTTTGCAAAACCTTTTTCAAGGCCACTTTAGATATCAATGATCGCCCAATCAGAACTGTCATCTCAAAAAAACAAGCGAGCGGTGTGGTAGAACCAGATTTAAGGGGACACTATCAACATGCAACTGTTCCTCCTGAAGTGAAAGAAGGTGTCCGAGAACACATCAAATCTATGCCTAGAATTGAGTCTCATTACCTCCGAGCTCAAACAACAAGAGAGTATACAGATGGACGTAGGACATTGACAGATATCTGGAAAGATTACAAAAAAAACTGCATTAGCTCTGGAAAAGCGTTCGCAAATCTGTGTATGTTCAGCAAAATTTTCAATAACGAGTTCAACACAAGCTTCTTCACTCCAAAGAAAGATCTTTGAAAAGAAAGTGAACTCTGCTCTGCCTTTAGCAATGCCGAGGGTGAGGAGAAAGAAAAACTGAAATGAAGTATGATTACCACCATTGATTTTATCAAGAGAAGAGTAAAGTGGGAAACATGTTGTTTCAGTTTATGACTTGCAAGCCGTCTTGCCGTGTCCTCGTGGTGAACATTCACTGTTCTATCACAGGAATAGATAATTAAAATACACAATTTCTTTGTCAAACTTGACTATATATTCTCAAATAATCAACTAGTTCCGCCGTGTTAAGGCATTATCACTTATAAACGTTTATGTTTTATTTAAATGAATTGAGCCATTCTAATTTTTATGCCATCAAAGAAATGAGCGAACAATTGCAACAAAATTTCAGTTCGCTCAAAATAACTGAAGTGAAAGTTTTGAAATCGATCGAAACAATCTGTGCTAAAATTAAATTCTTATAAAAACAACGTATTCAACAAACGATTTAATTGAAATCAATGTAAGACGGAGAGGCAGAAATGCATGGGAAACATTAAGTCCTATTCTGAAGCCTGTATATACAATAAAATTGAAGTTGAAGGATAACAAGAAGCACGACCTCCTATATCTATTGTAGTCAAACCATATTAAAAAGTTTTATGCTACCTTTTTTCAAAATTTATAAATAGGTTTAATAACATAATAATAACTTTCTTGAGTTGACCATATTAGATATTCCTTAAAATATTGTATTATTTTAAAATGAGACATGACTAGTTCATCAAAATAAGCATTATCACATTTTTTGATGTTGCCTCTCTTGGCTGTTTGATGTTTATTTCTCTAAAGAGAATCAAGAAGCAGGAGAGTTGCTTGGATTCAACATTTATTTTGTTTCATAAAGTTGCTATCTTATTTTTCATACATCATCAATGTATTTAAGCTAATTTTATCTGTACGCATTCATGTGTAAGATAATTTTATAGGTATTTTAATTCTTGTAAGTTGAATTTTATCTGTGTAATTTTAGCTGTTTAAAAAGTAACCAACATGTTTGAATTGTGCGTCAGTGGGCGATGTTGGAGTCGTGCGAATGGTACCACTATGTTCAGCATAATCTAAGGAGGGAGGTTCTTCCTTAGCATTATGCTGAACATAGTGGTACTACTCCGACGACACTAGATTTCCTGTGGACGAGCAATAATAAGTTAGATTCCTTTTTGAACAGCCGGTAGTTTGATTCTTAATCTAAACTTCAATATTTTATTAGAATCCTTACCGTTTTGACTTTTAATTAATAAAATTCTTATTTTTTTTTAGTATTTACTTATAATACCTGATAATTATTGCCTCTTTTCTTCCTTTATTCAAGTTTTGGTCGGTGTGATCAAAAAACTACTACTAGATCTAGGCTACTGATGGTGGATGGGGGAGGGATAATCTTTCTTTTCCCTTTGAATATTTCGACTTATAAATTCAAATATATTTCGACTTATAAATCCAAAACCGACTAATATAACTACAAAGGGTCTCTAAATCTAACTAAGAGGATATAACTCCTTTTTAAACTCAACTTGAAAAAAATGGGAGAGTTTGCTTCTAATGAGTTGATAGAACGTAGAGTTAAAAGCGTCACAACTCAAAATTCTCTTGGAGCAACATCAATTCAGACGCGACACTACTCCCCCCTCCACACCCAAAAAGTAGAACAAAACTAAAATGCATTGGTTATAAGATAAGTAATGTTACACTGACTTCATAGAACTAGAAAGAAAAACTTACGAGTCCTCATTACTTCAAAATAGTTATTTCAGACTACAGTAAGTTTCCCGTGTCGTTTTACATTCGTTATTCATGATTTTTGATACTTTTGAATATGTTAATTGATTATTATTTAGATTTTATCTGGACATAGTCATATAAAATATAAATTGTTCTAAAATATTTCCGCAACCATCTGCGTGATATTAAAAATAAATAAATAAAAAATGGCCCTTTTGTGTTTTCAAAAATTAGAAATTAAACCCTTTTAATTTTTACTTTCCCAGCTAAGTATAGAAGAAGTTATGTTATCGGTCAGAAATTCGATGCTGAGTTATCAACGGAATTTCATGTTTTTCGACCTCTTGAATCCAAATATGAAAAAAAAATCTGTGAGCACGATAACTCCCGATAGAATAGATGTATCGACACGGCATTGGGTCTTAAGTGGATCTAGAACCCCATTAGGACAACACCTATTGATTTTTAGTCAAATTGACCAAAAGAAAGGAGTGGATTAGGGGGAACAAGAAAACTCTAATAAATCCTGTAATGAATTTGTTGACACGGAATTTCATGTGTAATTCAGCTGAATCGGCTGAAAGGGGGATCAGAGGAGGGGACCCGATCCAAAATCCCAATAATTGCCGATGTAATGAATGTATCGTCACAAAATTTAGTATGAGGATTCAGAAGCCTCTATGAAAATAAACTATAGACTTTTAAAAATAAAAAAAAAAAGTATGTTTTTAAAAAAATATTTATTTGTGAAATAGACAAAATGTATTTGTGAAATAGACAATATTTTTTTTAAAACATACGTTTTTTATTTTTATCAAGTGTTTCACAATATCTCTGCAAAAATGTCAAGTATCATTATAGACTTTTAGCCCAAACGGTCGATTGGCTTTGGAGGGGGAGCGAAAACGTTATTGATTAATTCATGCTGGCGAAGTACATAGCCGGTGATTCACTGACAACGTTTTTAAAATATTTATACATAACTCAGGCGAAGTACATAGCCGGTGATTCACTGACGTTTTTAAAATATTTATACATAACTCAGAAGAGTGAAAACTATATTTTACTTTTTTTATACCAGAGTTATGCCGTCAAATAACCAGTTGGGTTTGAATCTGTCCCTTCATACAGAAGGATTTAGCCCTCCAAAGGGAAATATTTATTACTACATATATATGATAAAATAAGGTTCGATGGCCCGTAAGTGATTAGCCGGGCTAAATTAATTTTATCTGATTGGATTGACGTTTTGGGCCGCTACACGCCACTCTGCTTTTTCATTTAATTTAGAAAGTGTTGATGCATTCTAATATGCATCTTTTCAATTGAAAATTGTTACCTTTGGTTTGTTTCAGGTGATATCACTGTCCAAGTAAAGATGTCATGTTACTATTGTGGCCACACCACTGTCAGTGTAGGCAGACTTCGGAGACATATTGTATGTCGTCACCCGTGGTACATCTCAGGGGTATGGAGTACGTATAAACCGAGGAACACTGAAGAGGATCACTTACAGTGTACAGTGTGCAGTTATAGATGCGGACAGTCTGGCCATTTGAGGAGACATATGTTGATTCACACTAAGGAGAAACCGTTCCAGTGTTCTGTGTGTATTTACAAAAGTCGGCAATCTTGTCATTTGAGGAGGCATATGTTGATTCACACTAAGGAGAAACCCTTCCAGTGTACATTGTGCCGTTATAAATGTAAACAGTCTGACCATTTGAGAAGGCATATGTTGACTCACGTTCGGGAAAAACAGTTGGAATGTACACTGTGCGGTTATAGAGGTCGGCATTCTGGTGCATTGAACAGTCATATGTTGACACATAAAAAGGAGAAACCGTTTCAGTGTACATTGTGTAATTATAAATGTCGACTTTCGATCACTATGACGAATCATATGTTGACACATACAAAAGTGAGACCTTTCCAATGTACACAATGCAATAATTTACATCAACATTCGATCACTTTGAAAAGTCATGTGTTGACACACTCTGGGGAGAGACCGTTCCACTGTACAGTCTGCAACTATATACGTCGACATACTATTATTTTGAAGAGTCATATGTTGACACACACAAAGAGCAAACCATTCCAGTGTATAGTTTGCAGTTACACACGTCGACATTCTATCACATTGAAGAGTCATAAGCAGAGACCATTCCAATGTACAGTCTGCACTTATAGATGTCGAAATTCTAGCAGTTTTATAAGACATATGTTGGCTCACACTGAGAGACTAATGACTTGAGTACTGATCTCGAAACATATCGACGGATTACTAGAAATTACATGTATTTGATGTCCTCGCTGCTTCTTCTGTTGAATATTTTTTTTTTTTTTGATAATTGATAACCCTTCCTTTTATCGTATACAGTGGAGCTTTTTGGCTACATCAAAACTGTATTGTGAATAAGTGACGAACAGTTGTATTTACTTATTTTTTAAAAATTGATTTAAGCCATCAAACATCAAGCGGATCCAATCCTTCCAATCCAAAGTCCTTAGAACCATTGTAGATGCTCCCTTTTTTGTTTCCAACCTTACACTCCATAACGACCTCAAAGTTCCTTTTGTCCAGGATCTCATCAAATCCTGTTTTTCCTAGTTCCACATGATCCTCTCCTTCCACAATAATCCTCTTGCTAAATCCTCATCGTTATAATCCCATCCGCACAATTCTCCATGAAGCCTGAGGCGGCGTTGGCCTTGCGCGATCTACTTTAATTTGTATTTTATATTTTTTTATCTATTAATTTTCTGTTATATTTTTTTTTCACACGCCATTTTTAAGGGATGACCGGATTCTCCCCTCACGTCTCTCAGTCCTTTCGACGCCCCGCTTTCTTCCTCCACTGCTGGACAGTGGATGGTTGGGCAGTGTGGTGGGGGGCCAGCGCTGGTCTCCCGTGGCCTCCTCCCCTCTCCACTAGTTGGAGAGTGGTATATGTCCTATTGGTGCTGTCCCCGTCGCGTTTCTTATATATTTTTATTATTTTAATTAATTAATTTTTTTATTTTATTTTTTTTATTTGTTTTATCTCTTTTATTTTATTCTTTCTGTTTTATTCATTCTATTTATTTATTTTTGTATATGTTTGCTATTATTTTGTATTATTAATTTCTTTTTTGCTTCTTATTATGTTTTGAATATTTTGTATTACTCATTATTTTATCATGTCTTCTTGTTATCATCACTTCTGCTTATTGTTATTATATTTATTGTTTTTGTACAGATTGTTGAATAAATAAAACATATAATTGATTTATTCTTATGTTTTCCCAAGATAGCATTGTCTTTCTGTTATTATAGTTCGTTTATTACATTGTATCATTTATCTTAGAGCATTAATTACGAAAAATACATTTAAGGAGAGTAGGAAGCTGCTGACAGGCCAGTTTAGTATAGTTTAAGCAGCCCGCCCACATGATTGTAAATAATATTATTGTATTTATTATTTTGAAATAAATAAAAAACCTCCTTGGTGAATCAACGGCAATATATCACCCGAGCACGAATTAGTCAATTAAGTTTTCGCTCTCCCGTATGGT
Organism: Aradus depressus; assembly: GCA_963662175.1. Taxonomy (NCBI): domain Eukaryota; kingdom Metazoa; phylum Arthropoda; class Insecta; order Hemiptera; family Aradidae; genus Aradus; species Aradus depressus. The sequence continues at coordinate 99,466,232 of OY759214.1, forward strand.
CGATTCAACATCATGAATCCTAATAATAAATGTTGTGTCGATACATCCATTACATCGACAGTTTTTGGGGGAAGGGCTTTCAAGTGGAGTCTCCCACTTCTTTTCACCCCTTTCCCTTCGGCCAAATTTAATGTGTCGTCCTTGGAGGATTCTAGATACATATAAAATAACAACACATAAAATTACGTCTGGATAGATTCATTCTATCGGGGGGTATCGTGTTCAGAGACAGACAATAGAATCATAGGGTCGGAAAACATGAAATTCAACTCATGAACACCAATAACTGCCGATAAAATGAATTTATCGACACAAAATTTAGTATGAGGATTTAGAAGCCCTTAGGTATGTCAACTGTTGAATATTAGCGCAAACGGTCGACAGTTTTGGAGGGGAAGCGAAAAGTTAATTATTTCGTTCTGGGGAAGTACATTGCCGGTGATCCACCGATAACTTTTTTTTCCATTGTATTTCACTTTGTGAAAGGCCCTCAAATGCCGGACCAAATAAATTGCTTTCTTTCTTTCTTCTTTCTGTACAATAGCAACAATTTAAAACATATTTTCCGGCGAACAGCTTTCAACAGAAATGTCGTTTTCTCTAAATGGTCTTTAGGAAAAATCTGAGCCTGCACTTCTTTTACGCGTATTTCTTCCGTTTAAAATGATTTTGGAGCAACCATCTGAGAAAAAGTTTCAATTTCTTTGCTTTAAAGTTGGTAAAAAACCAAAAAATTGTAACTTTTTCTCAGATTCAGCTTGCCATGTTATTTATAGAAAACCCATAGTATTTTATATATATATATATATATTTTTTTTTTAAATTTGTGGGTTAAAACCGGAGATGGGCATAATCGTAATCAATGATTACATGATTACCAGAGAAAATAAAACTTAATCATCATTGCTATTTTATACTTGATACTATCGCACTGTGAATCTAGCTAGAATGAAACATGATTATAATCGTAATCGGAAATCGTGATTACGATTGCAATCATGTGATCATACAATCATAATCAAGTAATCATGTAATCATAATCAAGTAATCACAATTTTGGGATTTCGTGGGTACCAAATTTTTGAAAAATGGTAATAGCACTTTGGTTACGTAATAAACTTTAAAAAAATTACTTATTAGTGTAAAAAATAAAACAATTAAAATGAAAGGAAATCGAAAGCGATGATTTGCGCTGTGTAATTATGTGTACATTGTGATTATGATTACATGATTACTCGATTACAATAATAATCATGACCGTGATTACGATTACAATCGTGTAATCAAGTAATCACACATTTTTTTAAATTATAATCATAATCTTAATCATTGATTATGATTATGCCCATCTCTGGTTAAAACAGATCAAGGTAGCTCCAAAAACATTTTAAATGGCTTCATCTGGAAAAAATACTTGTAAACGAAGTGCAGTCTAATTGTGAAAAAAAAATAAAATAACAATCTGTAAGAATAGGTTTTAATCAATGGGTGTATAGGTTTGGTTATAGTCAGAGCCTTCATCATCAGATTGGGGGGAATTGCATACAAAACAGAGCTGACCAATGTCAAGCCAGCACTCGGAACAGTAGACATAGAGACAGCCAGGACACTCGTAGACAAGGAAGGGATCAGTCCTTCTGGTGGCTCGGCGGGGCTCGCGCTCTCCGCAGATCAGACAGACTCGACGAGCATCCTCAAACCAGTCCAGCCAGCCTAGCCGTGCTGGGAACTTGAGTCGCAACATCAGTAACACGCTCACGTCTTGCTGCAACATCATCACAATTCCAAATCAGAATGTATCGCCGGTTAGGTTTTAAATAAATAAAAATTGACATATCTAATGTGAAAGATGCAGAAACAATTATTATTCGAAATTGAGAGCCTAGAGGCCATTATATCCAATATGACTTGCACTTATCAAGTGGCAATAGACCAATTTTTTCTTAAAATCAGTTCTGTTTTACAAATAATGTGTAGAGAAATATTTTTTCTATTATCAAGGCAAAATATGGTATTCTTGGATATATCCTTTAACCTATAAAATATATCTTCAATTTTTCAAATGCTAAATTTTTTTTTTGTCTAGTTATTTTGTCTTGAGCTTTAACAACAAGGTCATATCGCCTACTACCACAGCGCTCTTTTGTCACTTTGGTCGACATGAGCCCGACTCGACTATGGGAGCCCCAAGTTTTGCTTAACTTAACTTGAATTTGTATTCACCTAGGGTAGGAGGGGTCTTTAGCGAGTACCTGATAAAGTCCAGGCTCGGAACCATAGCTTAACGTCCTATCCGAAGGACGGCGTGCTCAAGTACTATATTATAGTACTTACTTGTAATTTATTCTCTTTAATCATTCTTCCAACTTTCGACTTCATGTAACGATAGAAGCCAATCCTTTGCTTCAATGTTTCATTATACAAATATAAAATTCTTTTCTTCTCTCTCTAAAATAAATAGTATATAGTTTTAATTTGTTTTGTTTCCGACTTCCAACTGGGCCAGAAAGTATAAGCTCAGGGTGTTTTCTGGCTCTAAACTCGATTCTAGTGCATGAAATTAGTTACCTTTGGATAATAAAAGGCGCAAATGATCCATCCAAGACGCTGCGTATACCCTTCAATAATTATCATAACAAATATTACAAAATAGGTTCCATAAATTTTTCTTATAATACTCCAGCTGAGAAGGGAGGGTCGTGGAAGACAAACTGAAACAGAGGTTCATTTGGTCGCTACGTGCGGTGGCTATTTACATGGGTCCAAAACTATATAAGAAAGTGTGTTACATGAAGAGGTTCTTAGGTCCACGAAACGTTAAAATAATAATAAATACATATATATATATATATATATATATATATATATATATATATATATATTAAATGAATCAATAGTAATATATTTAGATCCTTTCATGGGGCCAGAGGCAGTACTGGGAATGTCCAGTGAATCATACCAAACCGGAGGATGAGATGCTGAACCTCAAAAGAAGCGAACTTTGACAGTGTCCTCACAGGACAGGATTCGTTCAATAGACAAACATTGTAAGAGTCAAGGACAGTCCCACTTGCGACAGATGTGAAGGTCCCCTGTATTACTTTTTGACCCTACATTTTGTTAGTAAAAAGTAAATAAAAATTATAAACATAATTTACAGCAGGCAATGTAACGAGGTCATATCACTTACTACCTGAGCGCACGTTTGCCGCTCTGGTGGACATGAGCCCGACTCCTAAATTTGGCCTACCCAGGTTTGTCTAGCATACGAATAACTGACATTGCACAGGCTCAGGGCCATCGCTTACAGTCCCAGGTTTCTTTTTTTTTTTTTTACCTCCCAGATAGAAAACCTAATAGTTTCTTTTCATTATTAATTTGTTTTAAGTGATCACACAATTAAATATGTTTGTACTTAGGTCCCTGGTGTACACACCAGCCCTCCCAATAAATCTAAGTCCGTAAGATGATTGAAAGAAAATATAGCTTGGCAATTTAGATGATCTCTCGCCGGAGTGGCATTCGGGAGTGGGGGGTGGAAACTTTTACCCCCTCCATATCCCTACTCTTCTGTAACTTTGGCTCCTTTTTCTTATCTATTGAATAACTAAACTCAGTACTTAAAGATACTTTTTCAGGTTTCATATTTAATTCCAATAAAATTATTTGATACTATATATTACTATAATTATTGGTTTATTGGTCCTTAAGAAATGCATCTTTTATCCAATAAAATAAATGATAATAAAATACAAGAAAATGAAACAGTGATAATAACAAATAAATATAGTTTTTCCAATAAAATGTAATTTATTTAAGGTACTTTTATTGTCCTATAGCTCCTGGTGTTATTACTTTGTATAACTGAAGATTTTGTGAGGTTGTGGCTTGTCTGCTTCTCCCAGGTACTTTTTTCTTATTTAGTTGAAGTCTGGACGACACTCTATGAAGAAGTGGTGGATGTCGTCAGGTCAGTCTTAGTTACAGACTCCGATAACTGTCCTCCCTGTTGAAGAGATAGGACACACCTCCCACCTGCCAGCCAGGCTTTCTCTGCACAGCTTTATCTGAGATATCACTCTCGATGTTTGTTCTCAGATTCAAATACTCGTTGTAGCAGTAGATGTTCTTGGAGGTGAGGCTATAATTCGATATATCTATAACGTATACTACAGGAGGTAATACGAGTTGACATCAAGAGGAATGAGTCGAGACGCACCTAACTTTCTCATTGAGCTGAGTTTACAAAGCTCTTTCTTAGGCGATTCATGTATTTCGTTGTACTCCTCCTAAACCCCTTTACCGATCACATGGAAATTTGCCACGATGGAAGTGGACACGGTGACGATGGTTTACTACTAAAAAAATCTGAAATCGAACATACCACGGAAGAATAATCACCGAAAAACGAAATCCCCATTGAAATCAATTGAGAGAAAAAATTCTCGCGCAAAATAGAGTTTTTCTATTTCAAATGTAAAAATCCGGGCGAAGCCCTTTTCGGTTTACCATCGGACACCACTTTTTTTGAGCCTTTTTTTCAGTTTTCTAACGTACAAACTTCGACTTTTTTTCGATAAAAATATTCACAGCTGTTGTCTACAAAAAGGCTAGAAAAAATCCATAGTGTTGAATTGAAATCTATTTAAAGTATTAATATATTCATAAAGAACATGGTGAGAAGTTACCGATAATTATTAAAACATTAACTGTGTTTTTTATATGCCTGACTCAGCTCAGTTTTTGCAAATAGCAGAATGTATTGCACACCTAGTTATATAATGTTAAGACGCTATTATAAATATATAACTGGTTATAACATCCTGACTTAATTTTTACATTAATACCCAACTTGCATTTAGGAATTTACGGGAAGCTTCCATTGCCTGCCGGTAGGTGCGCCTCGCTCTCCTCGTCATTCCTTCAGGCTCTTGGAGGTAACAGATGGTCAGAGACGAGAGGTCGATGTTGCGCGAGGAGTGGTCCGCACTCACACTTTATCATCTAAGTCGCTAAGCTTTTTTCTAGGGAAATTTGATTGTCGGAGGGAAGAGAAAATAAAAGGAGATAAAAGAAGAAAAAACAAAAGAAAGGAGACAAATAGATTGTCAGAATATTGTTATAAATAACATTTTAAATTGTTACAAATATATATATATTTTTAGTTGATTTTTATTTTCTATTATAATTAAGTAGGGCGTCTTTTGAAGCTGTTGAACTTAACTAATGCCGGTAGTCAACACCAAGTACAGGTGGCCTTCTCCCCATTGTTTATTTTCATTTGTCTAATCTTCCAGTCATATTATTCTTACACTCGAATATCTTTAGGTTTATTGAATTATTATTATTCTTGAATACTCTAGGTCGATGTGGATATTTTCGAGGTGCGCAATGGATATTATACGGAAGTAGAAAACAGGAGCCTCCAAAAAAGACTATTCATCACCCGGAATTCGCAAAAATGGAGAATATTTGGAGAAAAAAAATCAAGTTATAAGTATAGGCGTTTTTGTTACGAGAAAATGTTAGAGGGAATGTCTATTAGAAAAGGAGGGTAGGGGAGGGGGGGGGGGGGGGGAAGGGAGAATTGTTAACGCCAAAGAGGGAATTTTCATATTACATGAATGGAACTAGGGGTAGGGAAAGGACAGACACCTCTGTTTAGCCCTTCGAGGTTGGCCAGACTCTGTTTGCTCTGAATATTAGTATAGACCTCTTTTAACTCGTCCCCTACTTTGGTGAAAAATAATTATCGATATAGACTTTAAAGTAGAAAGTTCATGGTTCTGAAGAAGTATGTTTTATGTGAACCACATCTCAATTAATCTAAAAAAGAAGTAAAAGCACTAATACACAATTAAATTACATGACAACTTACATTCATTTGTATACGTTTCTTCGAGGGTTTTCTTGAAATTGAAATTTTTAATAATAGATTTAACAATGACAGCAATCATGCCTGTTCCTTTGACTGTGATAACCAAGTCGTGATAACCTGCAATCAAAAAAATACAAAACATAAACATACAAGAGCTGGAGAAGCGGATTACTGGAAGTGGTACTTCAATAAAATATTCAATAATGAAACAGGTTAGGTTTTATGACTCATGCCCGGGCTTTAACTACGAGGTCATATCGCCTGCTACCAGAGCGCTCTCTCGTCACTCAGGTGGACATGAACCCGACTCTACTGTGGGAGTCCTAAATTTTGCCTACCCTAAATTTTCATTCACTTAGGGTAGGGGTCTTTAACGAGCACCTGACATCGTACAGGCTCGGGACCATCGCTTAACGTCCCATCCGAAGGACGGTGTGCTTAAGTTTTTTTTACCTCCCAGATAAAATAAACTAGGGACCTCGGTCGGGTTACGAACCCACGTTCTTGAGCTCAGAAGTCAAGCACGCATACCACTGAGCTACCGGCGCCCTCATTAATAAGTATATATAGCGGGTAGAACGACACATCTGAGATTCAACTGCTCGCCGAGAAAACAATTATTGCTAAAAGAATGCGATAATTCAAAGTGAGGTTTATAAGGTAAGGAAGAAACCTCAGTAAGGCCTATCTGTTGCTGTACATTTTCTCTTATTTTATATTGTATTCTTTCAATAAAACATGCTGATAAGTTATTACACGTCAAAAATTTGAATTGCTCCTCCTGGAAAATCACAGTTTTTAAGTTAAATCGCTGTTGCAGCATATGAGCGATATGACATAAATACACAAATCTTTTTTTTTTTTTGTGTATAAAATAATTATCTCAATAACATGAAACAAATATATTTTTTACTTTCACAGCTATACGAAGTTTAAGGGATGTTAAATTTGATGCAGTTTTCAACGAAATTTTGTATGTGAACCCAGAACCCTCAAATGACGATACCTATTGTTAGTGCTCCGTGCTAAAATTAGAAAAATAGAACACTTATGGAATCACTTCGGTGTCCGTTCGTCTGTCTGTCACAGGCGATTTTCTCTGAAACTATTCGACATAAAAATTTGAAATTTAGCTCAATAATGAAACATGAAAAGGCCTTATTTTATAAGAAAAATAATTGCCTGCCTGTGAACATTATAATTCTCGTTAGAATGAATCGACACGAAATTTTATATGTATTTCCAAAACTCAAAGGACGACACCTATTGATTTTTAGCCTTTTATATATATATATATTTGGCAAATGGATACTAACCTGCCTGATGAAATTCTATTTTAGCGTGATCTCTCACTATATCCAGGGTTTCGTAAAAAATCCGATCAATAATTATGATAGTAGTGGCAGTTACCATCTCAAGACCAATTTTAATACAATTTCCAAGCTGAAAATAAACTTACATCATGTCTCATGTAAATGAGGGTTTAATCCTAGAAAGACAAGATTAAGGACTTCTTTTATTTTACAGTACTCTGTGGCGCAATAATAAAAAATCAACATAATGGGTTTTAATAAAGAAAAAAAAAGTTTTTAAAATATTGTTTGTATCACTAAATATATGGTAGCACTTTCAGTATTTCTATCATCCTCAGTACATACTGAGTATTTGTTAAGTCGTGGCTGACGATGGTAGCAATACCAAGCAAAATGCTCCCATATATAGTATATATTGCGTGAAATAGATAATATTTTCAAAAACATTTTTATTTTTAATTTATTAAGTGTTTCAAAATATCTCTGCAGAATACATTCGACTATCTATGTTGTGCTAAAACCCACATACCTGTCGCCCCTCGTACTTCTGTCTACCCAATACACCATTAGGAGCAAATATAGATGAACTAAGTTGAGAAAGTTGGACATACTGTGGAAACTTGAAATAAATAAATAAAACCTTGTTATTTTTTTGAAAACGAACTGAATGTGGATCAATAAATGTACCAAAAGATCACTTACAACATGACTTTTCTCACTTCTGCTCAATTTAACTGAATGTGGATCAATAAATGTACCAAAAGATCACTTGAAGAGCACGGGCAAAGAACCAGGTTTGTCACCAGATGTTGAAATTGAGAAAACTGAAATTTAATGTTTGAATGTCCGTATCTATCAATTCCCCGCACGTCATATTTTCAGCTTCCGTTTTCGTAGTGACAAACCGTCATTTTGAAGTACGTAACGATGGTGAATCGTGAAATATGTTTAATATACTATACTGTGGTGGCCATATCTCACATTCGAGAAAAAAGTGACAAACCTGGTTCTTTCCATGTGCTCTTCACTTACAACATGACTTTTCTCACTTCTGCTCAATTTAACTGAATGTGGATCAATAAATGTACCAAAAGATCACTTACAACATAACTTTTCTCATTTCTTCTCAATTTAACTGAATGCGGATCAATAAATGTACCAAAAGATCACTTACAACATGACTTTTCTCACTTCTGCTCAATTTAACTGAATGTGGATCAATAAAATTTGGTTTCTCCATTTTCTTCAAAGGAAGTAACGTGTGTTTATTCAATTGTTTTCTTCTTGCATCAATTTTTCTAAAATATTTTGTGATGTACATATTGTCAAATTCTATATTTGACAAATACTTTTCTTGATAATCCTGCGCTCTGTATAAATATTATCGAGAAATGGGATTAATATACACATTAAAAGATTAGGACGAGCACATCAACTCGCTGCTGCAGAGGTTAAGAAATAGACTTTACCAGCTGACACCTCTCCTCAAGAACTCTCAGCTCCCCCTCCATCTCAAGAGGCTCGTCTATATGATGCTCATTAGGCCCATGTGGCTTCACGGCTGCGCTATCTGGGGTTCTGCCTCCGATTCCCAAATCAAACGTATTCAAACATTCCACAATCGGGCCTTAAGAATAATCACCAATGCGCCCTGGTTTGTCCGTAACAAAACTATACACAATGATCTTGAGATCCCTGAGGTGAAAAAATGTCTGCCTATTTGCTACGCCAGTCTGCTGCGGACCATGCAAGATCATCAAAATCCTCTGCTACGTGCCATCCCTCTCCACCTGCCTCCGCCAAGACCAGAACGTCGTCTGAAGAGGAAGCACCATAGCGACCTTAATCAAGAGGACTGACGCTGGTCAGCCGCTTCATTCAAGTGCCAGATGTTTTCTTTTATTTGATTTTAGCACAATTGAATGTACATTGTATACAAAAATTGCCAATAAATGAGAAAAAAAAAAAAAAAAAAACGATTCCATAGTTGATTAATAGGTGAAAAATGACAGAGAAGTGTGATCAGATCACATATAGAAGGGTTCCATGGGTGAACATTGCATCGACGTATGTCATTATTCATTAGCGTTATCCAGGTTTAATCATTTTCCGATTAAAAATGTAATTAGTATGTTGTGTAAAATTTAATTAATTTATTTAATATGTTGTACTACGAGGTATTCAAAAATATCGATGGGTTTTTAAAATTTGGGATAAAACCGGTTTTACGGGAGATGTGAAAAAAAAAGTCGTCGGTGAATCACCGGCTATGTACTTCCCTGGAACGAACTAATCAATTAATTTTTCGCTCCCCTTCCAATTACTATTAAATTATATTACCTATATTAAATAGTTGACTAACATAGGGGCTCCTAAATCCTCATACTAAATTTAGTGTCGATCAAATTCATTACAATTATAAGGGTTTTTGAATTTTGAGCCCCCTCTCCGGAACCCCTATTTATTAATACATGAAAAACGAGCAGTAGTAAAAGTATACTTTTCTTCTTTTTAATAATATTATATCACGGTACCGTAGAAGAAAGTTTTACCTAAATGTTTTCCAACATGAAATTTTCTTGCTAAGAAGTTTTCGTTGGGTTTTCAGGAGTATAATTCCGTCATTTCAGAAATCGATATTGGCAAAAATGCATTTTAAAATAATAAAAAAACGGATTTTTGCTCATTTTGGCAATTTTTTTTAATTTCCGCTACTTAAAATAATTATTTAAAATTTTTTTAATAAAAATAGATTTTATTTTTGGAAATTCGTTTTTTAAAATAATTATACATATGAATATTTGTAACATTAAATTAAATAATTATTTTAAGTATAAGTAAGTAGTGGGAATCGAAAAGATTATTTTGATACTGTATTTTCCTTTGTAAACAAACATAATCCAAAATATTGCTATCCTCATTGTTATTATCATTATTCATGTTCTTCAATTTTTCAAAAAATATTTATTTTTATCTTCAGTAATTGACAAACCTTCTTAGTTGATCGGTTTCAAATAATTCACGATGGAAATTTCTGGAAATTTGCGTATTCATGCGTTAAATCGTGAGATCGTTTTTTTGTCTAAAAAAACCGAACAAGGTTTTTTTTATTAAAGGAATTATAGAGGAGAAGATTATTAGTTTAAATCCTTCTTTTGATAAAACAGACCTTAGATTTCCTACAGTTATATACAACGTATGTAGACAAAGAATATGTTACCCATATAATGAAAACTGTGGTGTGCAATTGCCTCATTACGCTACAATGAATTCAGAGTGTATTTCTGAAAATGATAAGTGCATTTGTACTCTGTGCTCAGTTGTATGTTCTCGACGAAACGTCCCACCAATTCGCACAAAGAATAAGCAAGTCGTTAAATGATCTGCATATCAGAAAAACTTGTGCGAAAAGTGTCTGACACCGATTGCCCGAGGAGTGAAGCATAAGAAGTGTAATGTGAAGACCGTGACTACAAATGTTGAAATATTGGTTGATAAAAAATAAAGGTAAATAATTTATATTTTCTTCTTCAGAAATGGCAAACATACATTTATTAGCAGCAAAAGCATTTTTTATGAAACTTTTATGAAATTATTCATACTAAGAGAATATTTTGTTATCTTATTATTATTTTAGTTCATGCAAACAATGAATTGCCATTTTTTGATGTTTTTTTACAATTTACTCAAAGACGAACATGGAAACCAATTGTCAAACTAATATGCGTTTTTGGTTGTATATTCATATTGATATTAACGGAGTTATGGATGAATAAATGTAAAAATGTCTATGTTTGCTATGTTAAAATCATCTGTTTCGTAAAAAAATTGTGGAACATGAAAATTCTTGATTGAAAAGTTCAAAATGAGAGAATTCATGCTCATGAACTTCTTTGAACTATTTTTACCTTTTGAAATCTTGATAACTCAGGTAAATTTAAAAAAAAAACGCCAAATGAGCAAAAATCCGGTTTTTATGATTTTAAAATGAATTTTTGCCAATATCGATTTTTGAAATGATGGAATTATACTACTGAAAATCCAACGAAAACTTCCTAGCAAGAAAATTTCATGTTGGAAAACATTTAGGTAAAATTTGCTTCTACGGAACCGTGATATAGTAATAAAAATATCACTGACTTACTTGATAATAATTCTTATGAAGACGAGGGTGAGAATGCGCTTGACAAGAGTCATGATGGAGTCCATGAAGGACTTTTTCTGTTGGAACTCTTTGATAACCGCCTGAGCTGTATCAGCCGCCCCTCGGACATCCAACTGAAAAGGTAAAACAAAGGTACACCAGGCGGCAGTGAAACGTAAGGCGGTTCAGTTCGGTTATATTTGACTGTTTGAGATAAAAACATAAAACCACATGCACTACTTACTATCTTTTTACCAATACAATGGCACATTTATACAAAGCACACTAGGCGGTGGTGAAACCTAAATCACGACCTTGCACGGTCGGTTCATTTCGGTTATATTGTAATGTCTAAGATAAAAACATACACTACTTATTATCTTTAACCTATTTAATTTATGCACATTAATTACTTCCCCAGCAATACGAAATATACGAGAAGTTATGTAATCGGTCCAAAATTCGATGTTGTCCTCTGGAATTTCATATTTTCCCACCTACTAATTCTAAAAATGAGAAAAAAAAAAAAAAAAAAATGAATGCCTGTCTGTGAGTGAACACGATAACTCCCGATATAAAGAATGTACCGACACGAAATGTTATATGTGTATCCAAAACCTTCTAAAGATTATTGATTTTAAGCCAAATCGGCCAAAGGAAAGGGGGGGGGGGGGGACTAGGAGAGAGGTTTAACACAGAAACTCCAATAACTGCGGCTCTAATGAATGTATCGAGAAATTTCATATGTAAATTCAAAATCTCATAATGACCAATTTTTCGCGGAATCGGCCGAAGTGATGGAAGGAATTGGAGAGAGGCACAACTCAAAAACCTTAATAACTTCTGATGTAATGAATGTATCGAATTGCAATTTTATATTCAAATTCAACACGAGATATTATACCTATTGGGTCGTCGTCACACATGAAATGTCAGTTTTTGTTTTCATAAGACTTTGAAGAGGACTAATGATTTACCTGACTTATCTGCAATAAACACTAGTTAATTCTCTATTTACTAATAATGTTTGTTTTCCTTCCAAGTAGACATTCATTTTTTAGTTTCATTTTAAACGTGACAATTGAAACACTTGATTTCCGGGTAATTTTTTTTTACTAGTTCAAACTTGGTCATTTCGCTGCACAAGCTTCACGGAATATTAATCAGGTTTTTTGTGAAGGGTGTTCTATTTTGAATAAAATATATATTATTTGTTAGTCAACTTTTCCATTTACTTCCTGTTCAAAAAAACTGACATTTCATGTGTGACGACCCGAAACTTTTATTCAACACAAGAGAGGAAGGGTTTTAGAGGGAGTGCGAACACTTATTATTGATTACAAATAATTCTAGCTGAAGAAGTTGTCGGTGATTCATCAAGGACATTATCTTTTTTGTTCTCCAGCAGTCACCAAACTTTACTTACCGGAATATAAGGCCTGGAAATTTTGTAATTGACCCTCGCTTTGCTAAATTCTCCGGCCAAAGTTGACTTGGAGTCGGAAAGGTATACGTAGGCCTTCCCAAAGCCAGTTGTAATGTCATCTGAAGCATCGCATACATCATCCCCACCAAAAGCTGAAACATTATGTATCGTAAATTCAATTTACTTACTTCATACTTTCAGAATATGTTCCTTTAGCAAAGCGGATTGGCCTTACTTAACAATTCATAACAATAAAGTCATGATTATGATACCAAAAAGAAACTTTCCTCTCCTTTTGAAAAAAAAAAAAAAAAAAAAAAGTATAACTGAAAGAGGAATCAACTTCTTCAATGCCCTTCCCCACTTCTTGAAAAGAAGACAATAACATTTTTTTAAATTCAATAAAAAATATTTATGTTAGAGAAACCCTCTATCCGGAAATGGATGTTTTTCCTTACTGTCCAAAAGTGGAAAAAATAACCAACATTTAAAAGTCGTGTTTCCTATTTAAAAGCTTTAATTTTTGCTTCAATTTTCATTCTTAATTTCTTGACAGAGGTCCTCCACGAATATCCTATAATTTTGATCCTAATTACTTTTTTAAAATATTTTTATTATTATCATTAATTTTATTATATAGTTATATACTATTTACTTTACTGATATTTGTTAATTTATATATGAGGAGTTTGGAGCCAGAGCGGACCAACCCACAATTTTTCGGAAAATGAGTTATTACCATCCTGATGTTGGCATAGGTTCCCTTTTTCAAAACCAGTGTGGATCACTTAGTTTCTTCACTTCAGTGATAGATAGTAGCACTTTAAGTTTAGTCCACAAGTATTTTGTGCATATATTTTCAAAGTCACAATGGATCATACGGCCTTCAAAAACTTTATAGAACACAAAAAGGGATCACTCATCCAATACTATTCAAAAATTTCAAATATAAATAAATATTTGGGGCCCATTTATGGAGAAAAACAAAATGTACTCAATTTTCAATTGCCATTTTCTACCTGTTCAGTTTCAACCAGTTGGTCCGCTCTGGCTCCAAACTCTTCATATATAGGTATATAAATATATTTTTTTATATTTTGCTCTTTTTTCTTTATTCTTTATATTCCACTCTTTGTGACATGAGGAAGGGGAATTCACACCAAAATAATGTCCAGAAAAAATATTTATAATTAAATTATATTATTTATTACAAAAAAATTATTGTTATTTATTTCGTATGTGTTTTTATTCCAAGAATTAATATCAGTTGATGTACATAATTTATAAGCTATTTTGATGTAGGTACGAATTTGTATGATGGTTAAAGGGAAATAAATATTATTATTATTATTATTATTATTAATGATAATTAGAGTAATGTAATTACATTCACAATACTGCTGTCTACATTATTAAACCTCTACATTAAAAGTTTTTGGACAAAAATCCTTCATTTCAACCAATTTTAGATCAAAGTTCAATTCAGATCGAAATAAAATTTTGTTAAGATTTTGATTCACTTTTCGTAGTTTCATAATAATTTTACTTCTTCGCCCGAACTGCAAAAAGTATGTTTATCTGTGCGTCTATCAACACAGTTTGGTATATTTGAGAACAATATTTTAAGAATCCTATTCATATCACGTATTCTACGTCAAAGCAGTAACAACACGTACGACATTTTGTTTTTCATAAAACACCAACCTTCCAAAATATAGTCTATAGGTTAGGTTAGGTTAGGTTTTATGACTCATGCCCGGACTTTAACAACGAGGTCATATCGCCTACTACCAGAGCGCTCTTCCATCACTCTGGTGGACATGAGCCCGACTCTACTGTGGGAGTCCTAAATTTTGCCTACCCTAAATTTTTATTCATCTAGGTTAGGGGTCTTTAACGAGTACCTGACATCGTACAGGCTCGGGACCATCGCTTAACGTCCCATCTGAAGGACGGCGTGCTTTAGTTTATTTTACCTCCCAGATAAAATAAACTAAGGGCCTCGGTCGGGCTACGAACCCACGACCTTGAGCTCAGAAGTCAAGCACGCATACCACTGAGCTACCGGCGCCCTCAATATAGTCTATATATTGTGATGCATTAGCCATAAAAAAAAATTGAAACAATAGACTTTCTATTAATTATTTTCTCAAAAGGTGCCATTCAGGTGCATTGGGACGTTAACGCAGACTATAAGAATGGCTCAACTTACCTTGTACCATACTACAGACGAAGGTGAGTTTCATGGGCCAGCAGAGGAGCCAAGCGGCCATCCAAGATACTGTCTCATAACAACTGTCATAGGCCTTAGCAAAAATCTTCCTGCACTTTGTACCAGCAGCAGTAACAACACCTAGACAATTAGCAACTCACATTGTTTTTTCTGTTATTATTATTATTAATATATAAATAAATAAATGGTCGATTTGGAGGCATATTCATATTTAACAAAACAAACAATTACAGGTCATATATAAAAATACAGATTATTTATATGTGAATAAACTGAGAACATTACTCACGTTTCCTGTTTGCATACGCTGTCTTTGAAGGGGAAGGAATAAAATCCATCTCCTCTTTTCAGACAGAGTATGTAAATTGAAAATTCTGAATTTCACAAAATTCGAACACTTTGAAGGCCTTGTAAAAAGTAACATATGCCTTATTTTTACCATTTTAATACTATTAATTTATGTGTAGTTATGCCACTGAGAATGACAGTGTCCGAAAGTTTTGGCTTTATGATACAAACAGTAGGCAATTTCTTGGATAATATAATATCTCATATTATCTTAAAAATTCTTTTGAAGAAAATAATTGTAATGAATTTATCGGCACACAATTTAGTATGAGAATTTAGGAGCCTCTATGTAAATCAACTGTTGAGTATTAGAAGAAACGGTCGACTGCTTTTGGAGGTGGAATGAAAAGATAATAGATTAATTCGTTCTGGGGAAGTACATTGTCTGTGATTCATCGACACTTTTATTATACTTTTGAAAGCGTTAATTGTTTTTGTTTTTCTTTGATAAATTTATTTGTAAATGTTATTCTAAGTAACAACTCCCTTTAGAAGATTTTGAAGAGTTCTTCCATGCAAAACGCGCTCTAGCGTCGGCACATCATGGCGCACTATAGTCTTTGTTTTAAATCTTTGTTTTTTTGGAAAGTCCCTGATGGTGACCGTATTACGGTATTTTGACTATTGGAAAGTTTATATGAAAAAATCATTTTTGAGTTGTTTATAAGATTATCTTAAGATCTTGACCCACTGTAAAAGGAAATCGAGGTTCTGTCGTGTAAAACAAAATGCAAAATTTGGCCAACGTTTCGAAAACTATTTATTTTCTTCTTCATGGCCTTGACTCTCACTACAGCACTCACTACACTGGACAGAAACTCACAACACCTTCACCACACACATCCACTCAAGTCATTATAAGGGCCTGAAGAAGAAAATAAATAGTTTTATTAAACGTTGGCCAAATTTTGCATTTTCTTTTACACGACAGAACCTCGATTTCCTTCTACATTGAAAAGATACTGTCGACTTTATTAATCATCTTGACCCACCCTTCTCTAAAACAGTTTCAAGAAAAATTTCAGTTAGTATAGGCTTAATGCAATTGAATAACAAATGGATATGAGGTCTGTTTCTAGAGGCTTATAGAGGGGAGACAAAAGTCCACCTCTCTAGCTTCCGGTAAAGATAAAAACCATTATAAATGCCCTTATCAAGAGATATGTAGAAAAATATAGTGATAGATTTAAATTCCTTCAAATAAAAATGGCAAAAAATGTCCCAGATTACTGTACCGCCCCGAGGGTAGATCAAACATGCTTACATACTTATTTATTAATTTCATTCTATTTTCTAATAGTTTTCTTAATACTAATCCGTGTGCGTCAGACTCCAAGAGTTAATAGCTGTTTATGTATCTAATTTATAAGTTATCCTAATGTAAACATTTTTACGAGATATCTTATTACTATGTTATGGTTTAACGGAAATAAATGTTATTATTATTATTATTGGTTACTTTCCAATTACGCAGCACAGAGAGGCATTAAGCAGAACCTTATTATTGTTTTATTTCTGCAAAATTAGAATCTAAACCACAGAGCAAAACTCAAAAATCGACTTTAGTAATCGCGCATCAATTTTCCTTATGGTTTTATTTTCACCGATTGTAAATATGCCCAATAAAGTTGTTCATATATACATATATTTTTAAAAAAGTAATCGCGGGGCAGATCTTTGCTGCAGAGATGAAGCAGGACCACCCCCTATCTCCCTACAGGGGGACCCTAATGGCACGATTTACAGACTCAGTCAGCACCTGGCTTATGCCAACGACATGGTCACTGCATTGGCGAGGGCTTTCCAGGAATTATATCCTAAAGAATATCATCCTTTTATCCTTATCCTCTTTCTTGATTTCACTTTCATTCATACATCCTCTTATTCGTATGAAAGCTTATTGAAAGGGGGAAAAATCGGCATAAAAATAGTATATACATTTTGTTTATTTACTTCCCCAGCAATATGAAGTAAAGGGGAAGTTATGTAATCGGTCAGAAATTCGATTTTTAGTTTTCAACAGAATTATGTTTTCCGAAATTAAATTTTGTCCGTCTGTGTGACTGTGAACATGACTCCCGTTAGAATGAATGTATTGAAATGGACTTGTATAACTTCTAAGTTGAGGAACTTGTATATGTGTATCCAGAACGCTGTAAGGACAACACCTATTGATGCTCAGCCAAATCGACCAAGAGGAAGGGGGATTAGAGAGAGACTTAACACAAAAACGCTAATAACTGTCGTTGTAATGAATATATTAACACGAAATTTCATAAGTCAATTCAAAGCTATATAAAGACAACTATTAACTTACATTTATCTATTACATCTATCCCCGATTCGAGAAAAGCCCTTTCCCCGTTGGACGATGTCCTAAACCTTTTCAAATCATCGATAAAAGTCAATGTAAATTATTCGTTTTGAGCTTTTTAATGCTAAAAAGAATTCTTATGCTTCCAAATATTTATTAAAATCCTTCCTAGTAAGTAGAAATGTACCTTCACTATAGTTGGTATACCCCAAAACATTGAATAAAACATAAACTAACAGTGAAATTGTTCCTAATACAACACTAAATAAATGGTTAAAAGAATCTATTTGAGGCAGAATTATATAAATTAAAACCGAATATATCTTTAAAAAACACTAACCTCGCCAAGCTTGCGTTCCTCAACAAACAGTGCTTCTCAGTTCTTCAGTGTCTCCGGTAAACATTTTCTCTTGACCATTTAGCAAATTTATAAATAATTTATTGAGAGCAATATAGGGGATTTTAGGGGAAACTACAAATGAACAAACAATAAACCAGGGAAGCTCATTATTTATTAATGAAAAAAAAAGTAGCGGAATTGGAGCCATCAGAATACTGGGCGCGACTTCACAAATGAATACAAAATTGAATAAATGTTTAATTAAAATATAAAGTCTTAATCAATTAACTTTTTGCTCCGCCTCCAAAACCAGTTAACCGTTTGCGCTAAATCCTTAGCTGCTAATAAATCCTTATACTAAATTTTGTGATAAATTCATTACATTGGAAGTTGTTAGGGTTTTTGAAGCCCCCTCCCCTCACCCCCCTCTTCTCTTCTGCCGATTTCCCTGAAAATTGATGTGTCGCCCCTGTGGGGTTTTGAATTGTGTGTCGGTACATTCATTACAACGTCAGTTGAATTGAGCCTCCCCGCTAATCCCTTTCTACCTTTGGCCGACTTGACTGAAAACTAATAGATGCTGTCCTTATAGGGTTCAGGTCACACATATCAAATTTCGTGTCGATATAATTCATTCTATCGGGAGTTATCGAGTTCACAGTCAACAAACAGACATATTTTTTTATTCATATTTGGAATCTGAAAGTCGGAAAACATGAAATTTCGTTGAAAACATAGCATCGAATTTTTGATCGATTACATAACTTCCCCTATGCTTCGTATAACTGGGGAAGTAATAATGTAAAAAAAAAAATCGTGAGGATGAACTATAGAAATCCAGATTAAAAATGGAGTACCCCTTTAAAGAGGACTTACCGTTTGAAGCCTGCCTCTCAGTGTCATAATTGGAAAACCACTATCGACTACTTAACTACAAAACGTTATCAAATTTTCATAAAACGTACATTTTCCAAACGTAATATACAAAAGCGAAAAATGCCTCTCTGATCATAAATTAAATTATATACTTAATAAAAACAAATATATATATAAAAAAAGTATAACCTATTTATTTAAAATTATAACAATTTTAAATTATAAAGTACAACTTTTAAGCATATGTTCTTTTACTTAAAAATAAGGAACACGTCGGAGATGCACGGAACTTTCCCTGAGAGCTATCAGTAGCTTTTAGAGTTTGAACAGTGCTCGTAAATTAGCTTAAATAAATTTTAGCGCAGTAGTAAATACTTAATCCATTATAGATAAAGTATTTTTCTAGATAATTAATAGAAAAGAAACGTTTGAAGTTCTTTTCATTCTATTCTCTATCCTAGTTTTAATTTTAATTTTAATTTTTTAACTAACCGTTGGTATGTATTGAGACTTCTTCAAAATAATCAGTGCTTATATATATATCGTCACCTTAATACTACAACTAGACATCTCGAAATTTAGTTTTGAGAAAATCGCAAATCTTTTTTTTTTTTAATCAGCCGTTGTAGAATGATCCGAATTGAACTACTGACATTTTTACATAAGTTTGAACTTAACATATTTTCTTAGAGTTTTATACTTCTAGTACAACAAAGAACATTGGAAAATACAACTAATGGTACAATTATCCCGTACATGCCGATTTTCGAGTTATCTAGTTGTAGTATTGAGGTGACGATATATTAAAAAAAAAAAAAAAAGAGGGCGCCAGTAGCTTAGTGGTATGCATGCTTGCTTGCCTTCTGAGCTCATCGTGGGATCGAAACCCAGCCGAGGCCCTTAGTTTATTTTATCTGGGAGGTAAAATGAACTTAAGCAAGCCGTCCTTCGGATGAGACGTTAAGCGATAGCCTCGAGCCTGTACGATGTCAGGTACTCGTTAAAGACTCCCATAATAGAGCCGGGCTCATGTCCACCAGAGTGACTATAGAGTGCGCTGGTAGTAGGCGATATGACCTCGTAGTTAAAGCCCGGGCATGAGTCATAATAACTATTTTTTTTTTAAAGTCATCGGTGAAGCACTGGTAATGTACTTCCCCAGCGCGAATTAACTAAGTTTTCTCTCTCCCCCACAACCCAATTCACCGATTGGAGTAAATATCAATACTTGTCTTACACAAGGATCTTTAAATCTTCGTACAAAATTTAAATGTCTATACATTTATTACATCGGCCGTTATTAGGTTTTTTTTTTTAAAAACCTCCTCTATTCCCTGTCTCTTATGGGGTTTTTGATTAAAATATCGTGTCATTAAATTCATCACTTAGGTAGTTATTTTGGGTTTTTGTGTTAATATTTCCTTTCCCTTTGGCCGATTTGGCTGAAAATCAGTAGGCGCCATCCCTATGGGGTTATTGTGTTGATACATTCATTTTATCGGGAGTTATTGTGTTGACAGACACAAACACATACTTCCTATACATACAGATAAACTGGATTTTTCTTTCATTTTTGGAATTAGGGGGTTGGAAATTCCAATGTAAACTCAACACACAATTTCTGACCTAATATTACTTCCGGATTGGTGTGTAAATAAATGTTGGTGTAGAAACATTGATACGAGAGTAAGTGTTTGATGGTTGTGTCTATGTGTGTGATGTTCAAGTTGCGGTGTACAGTCTTGTTGCTAATGTATGGTGTGCATTGTGTCTAGAATTTGAATATCTGTATTCTGTTGGTGTTCCAAATCTTTTGCTGTCCTGTATATTTGCAAGGTATAAATTGCAATGAGGGCGGAGAAGGTAAATGTAATTATTTAGTTTTTGTGGAGTCGACAATATAGAATGCTCCACGTATGAGGGTCCTAAAACGACCCAGCGGGTGTTACTTACTGGTATTAAACTCAATTTTCCAAGATTTACTCAAAGGTTATATTTAAAAATACTTTTAAAATTATTTTAATAATAAGGTTACGTTATAAAATCTATAGTTAGTTTTTGTGACTCATGCTTTAACATCGAGGTCATATCGCCTACTACTAGAGCGCTCTATCGTCACTCTGACTATGAGACTGACTCTACTGTGAGAATCCTAAATGTTGCCTACCCATGTTTATTCACCTGAGGTAAGGGTCTTTAAGGAGTACCTGACACTGTACAGGGTCGGGATCATTGCTTAACGTTCCATCCAAAGGACGGAGTGCTCAAGATTTTGTCACCTCCCAGATAAAAACCTAAGAGCCTCGGCAGAGTTTTGAACCCGCGATCTTGAGCTCAGAAGGCTAGCACGCTACCACTGAGCTACCTGCGCCCTGCATCTAATTTTATTTACCATCCTCCCTTACCATCTTCTGACCAGCTTGTCACCTCAATAGTACACTATATCCAAGATTGTACTTTACCTTCGCATCTGTACTCCAGTTTCTTGAAATATCCTGCTTCGATATTCAAGGCCTTCGTTTTATTTCCCATCTGTTTGTACTTTTTCTCTATTTCCAACGATCTTAACGTGTCACCCTGGAAAAACAAAAAAAAAATATATTTAGAGCGAAGTTTAAATGCGCTTTTATAAATCAAATATTACCGGGCACTCAGAGTGAAGGGCATATGTTCAAGTGATTTTTCATAAAAAAAGGAGGAACTGTAGAACACTTCAGCCAAGAAGTAGGTCTTGATAACGAATTATCGGTACAGGTTCGGGACCATCCGAAGGGCAGCGTGCTCAAGGTTTTTTACATCTCCCAGATAAAAAACTAAGAGCCTCAACCGGGTTTTGAACCCGCGATCTTGAGCTCAGTAAGTAAGCACACTCCCACTGAGCTACCGGCCGTCCTCGATAATGTATTATTTATTTGTCCCTATGCATCCCACCTTATTAGGCTGAAGTATTACTACAATTAAAAAATAAAATGAAAATAAAGATGAAAAAAGAATGAAAAAAAAAGAAAATAAGAATAAAATAATCGGTCAGAGTAAAGAATTAAACAAAATCACTAGAATCCCCGTTAATTCAAGAGGCTGAAGTTGATTTTCAAATAAAGCTCCAAATCATTAAAAAAGAAACTTTATTTCAGAAACTAGGACTTTTCCTACTAAAAATTAGGAATAGAAGGACGCCTTCAAAGCCTGGAAGGATGCGTAGTGAAGCTCGAGCATATGTTGGAGTTATGGGCGGGTGGAATAGAGCAGCAGCAAATAGCTCTGCAGACATTTTTATGAAGATATTAATGTCATATATGTTGAACTTATTCTAAAAAAATCAATAAAACTGCTTGCTAATAGTTACTAAAATAATATTAAACTTATAAATAAATTTACCTTAATGTTGAAAAGTAAGAGAACATATTTTTTTATACTTACATACATAAAAATATACATAGAAATTGGTGAAACAAACCACTAGAGTTCCTACGTAAGAAACGCATGTTAATAACACAAGAATAAATAAGTGGTTATTCTACAGAGAGGAAAATAGAGTATAATTATTAATATATGAAGAATGTTTACCTGTACCGTGTCCAAATAGTCGTTAGCTTCTTTCTCACCTTCCATCTCGTCTTTTTTGATGAATTCGTCTGTTATGGGTCGAGCAACCTCCTTCACTGTGTTCAGGGTGTCTTTGATTTCACTTAGATCCGCCTGAAAGGACAATTGTTACGTTTAGTATCTCATTATACTCGGGGCTGAATTGAAGGGGGCCTCTACAAACTCCCCCCAAAAAAAGTATACCTACTATAATATTGTAAAATTAATATAGAAGGAATTCGAGGTTCTGTCATGTAAATAGGAACTCAGTATTTGGCCAACGTTTCGGAAACTATTTATTACCTTCTTCAGGGAAAACAGAATATAACGAACAAATTACAATAGTTGGTTTTATCATTATGGACAATGAGATAACTAGACAAACTTAATAATAATGTTAAAAAGAGATGGAACAAATATTGTATACTTTTCATCTCATCTACAGGATACCTTTGAAATCATTTGAAACTTATCGTTATTTTAAAAAAGAAAAAGAGAAATTAGGTTAGGTTAGGTTTCATGACTCATGCCCGAGCTATAACTACGAGGTCATATCGCCTACTACCAGAGCGCTCTTTCATCACTCTGATGGAAATGAGCCCGACTCTAATATGGGAGTCCTAAATTTTGCCTACCCTAAATTTTTATTCACCTAGGGCAGGGGTCTTTAACGAGTACCTGACATTGTACAGGCTCGGGACAGGCATCGGGCGTGCTTAAGTTTATTGAACTCCCAGATAAAATAAACTAAGGGCCTCGGTCAGGTTTCGAACCCACGTTTTTGAGCTCAGAAGACAAGCACGCATACCTCTGAGCTATCGGCGCCCTCAAAAGAGAAATTATAAAATAATGATATAAAAGAGAAATTATATCACCATATAAGCTGTAATAATAATGAAGAACAAACTTACTAAAAAGTAATTTATGGTTTCCAGATTTACTTTATGAAGCTCCATTCTAGGAATAGATAATTAAAAATACACAATTTGTTCGTCAAACTTCACTATATTCTTAAATACCCGACTAGTTTCGCCGTGTTAAGGCATGATCAAGAGTCACTTACAAACTCGTTTGAGTGATTCTTGATAATGCCTTAACACGGCAAAACTAGTCGAATATTTAAGAATATAGTGAAGTTTTACGAACAAATTGTGTATTTTTAATTATCTATTCTTACTAAAAAGTATATGTATATATTAATTACATGTTGAACATATACAAAATAGCTTATCAAATTAATATAAATGATTGTTAACAATGTACAAAGCCGTTATTCCAGAGTTTTAACTTACCTTGAGTGAAATGAGAGCTTCTTGGAATGGTTTAAACATGAGGATGAACCGGGTTTTGGTCAAGTTGTACGTTAGAACTGTGGTACAGGCAAATGTTCGGATCACATCTTTGGCATTGGTGGTCAGATTTTGAACAGGTCCAGCGATGACATAGGCAATGACGAGAGCTTTAAGAGCACCCCGTCCTGCTCGACCACAGAAAGCGGGAAATGTCAGTAGAGTTGTACACCGCAACTGTCAACATACAACCATCCCCTAAATTAAAGTTAACAATAAATGGTTTTCGACAAAAAAATTTGTAAAAAGCAGAACTTTCTAGTAATAATACATACGTGATTTTGTAAGATGCTTATTATATTAATATTTATTTCGGTTAAAACATAACGCTCAAGATTGCGGGTTCGAAAACTGGCCAAGACTTTTTTTATTTGGGAATATCTTGAGTACGCCGCCTTTCGGATGGGGCGTTTAGTGATGGTCCCGAGCCTGTAGGATGTCAAGTACTCGTTAAAGGCCCCACCCAAAGTAACTAGAATTGGATAGACAAAATTTAGAACTCCCACAATAAACTCGAGCTCAAACATCGAAAGAGCGCTCTGGTAGTAGGCGATATGACCTCGTATTTAAAGCCCGGGCATGAGTCAAAATAACTAACTAGTAATAGTTCATCTATTCAGTATGTATTGTCAAATGTTTTGCTGGCTTGTAAAATAAAAGTGTTTAGCATGTAATGTTGTCTGCTGGTTAGGACGTTTTAAGGGGTTAAACACGTTCATTGGTTGTTTCATGTAAGTTTGGCCAAAATTCGGAACTTCTGCTTTGACAGACATATTAAAAAAAATCTTATAAGCATAATTTCGTGAATGCATACTTCAAGAACAATTACAGTAAAACACATCGTTCTAAATGAACAAAAAATTGTTTGCCGAAAACGTTAACTTTCGATACAAATAGGTAGGCATGATAAAAATAAGCTAAAAAAAATTCGTTGGAGAATCATTGGCAATGTGCTTCCCCATAACTAATTAATCAATTAACGTTTCGCTCCCCCTCGACCTTTTGCGTTATTAATCAATATTGATCAATACAGAGCTCCTCAATCCACTACTGAATTTTGTGTAGATAAATTCATTACATCGGCAGTTATTAGGATTTTTGAATTGAGCCCCCTCCCCTGAACCCCTTTTTTTCTTCGGTCGATACCGCTGAAAGTTGACAAGTTATATTCTCATTGGGTTATGACTTGTGTCAATACATTCATTAGAGGGCGCCGGTAGCTCAGTGGTATGCGTGCTTGTCTTCTGAGCTCAAGATTGTGGGTTCGGAACCCGACCGAGGCCCTTAGTTTATTTTATCTGGGAGGTAAAATAAACTTAAGCACGCCGTCTTTTGGATGGGACGTTAAGCGATGGTCCCGAGCCTGCACGATGTCAGGTACTCATTAAAGACCCCTAACCTAGGTGAATAAAAATTCACTTTGGTCGATTTGGCTAAAAACCAATAGGGTTCTAGAGAGGATTCACATATACATTTCGTGACGATACATTCATTCTATCGGGAGTTATCACGTTTACAGACACACACACACATTTGTTTTTATATTTAGAATCTGGAAGATGGAAAATATAAAATTCTGTTGAAAACTCGACATCGAATTTTTGACCGATTACATAACTTCCCCTATACTTTGTATAGCTGAGAAACTAAAAAGAGGTTGGTGAACACGTCATATACTAGTATATTCAATCTCTAAAAACCATTTCTAAATATAATTATATGATTATAATCCATTAAAGAGAGAATTTCCGTTTAATAACTAGAAAGCGAATGTGGCGATGTTAAAGAATAGCGAAGGCTTGTTTTATTTATTCTTCCAAGACGTTTCATGCGTCTCAGGGAGCAATGAGTTAATATTTTACGTGCAGATAACTCAATAAAACCAAATATTCTACGTGACAAACTCTACGTTGAATATTATGCGTAAATTTTACCAAATATTCTACTGATGTCCAACACGCAATTTCAAACTAGTTATTTGAATTGTAATAAATAGATGGTGAAAAGTATTCCAACATACCTGGGAAGAAACAGCGCAGCCAACAGCCAACATGAGACAAACGACAGAACCCAGCACTTTTGTCATTAGCGGCGAGAAGTCTAGCTCCTTCAAGATGAAATGGTAGAAAACTCGAAAAAGAGAATGTACTATATCAATATATATATTCAAAAATTTGGGACAGGGTACCGAATGATGTGCTAGAATTTCACTTTCAAGAGAACTGAAGTCCCGATCCTCCTCCCAAAATTGGAGTTTGTATTTAAAAATTGTTATAATGAGAATCTAGTAATATCTTATTTCCCCAATTTATTATATTCATTATTAATAAGTATAGGTTAGGTTTTATGACTCATGCCCGGGCTTTAACTACGAGGTCATATCGCCTACTACCAGAGCGCTCATTCGTCACTCTGGTGGACATGAGCCCGACTCTACTGTGGGAGTCCTAAATTTTGCCTACCCAAAATTTTAATTCACCTAGGGCAGGGGTCTTTAACGAGTACCTGACATCGTACAGGCTCGAGACCATCGCTTAACGTCCCATCCGAAGGACGGCGTGCTTAAGTTTATTTTACCTCCCAGATAAAATAAACTAAGGGCCTCGGTCGGGTTACGAACCCACGTTCTTTAGCTCAGAAGTCAAGCACGCATACCACTGAGCTACCGGCGCCCTCATTAATAAGTATATATATATATATATATATATATATATATATATATATATATATATATATATATATATTCATTATTAATATATATATATATATATATATATATATTAATAATGTATAATATATATATAATAATATGTATAATGTAATAATATATATATAATAATAATTAATATATATATATATAATTCATTATAATAAATTGGGGAAATAAGTTATTACTAGATTCTCATTATAACAATTTTTAAATACAAATTCCATTTTTGGGATGAGGATCGGGACTTCAGTTCTCTTGAAAGTTAAAGTTTAGCACATCATTCGGTACCCTGTCCAAAATTTTTAAAAAATGTTCATGCATGCAGAAATTGCATAAAGTTAGTGGATTTCCATAGAAACACTATGGAATCAAGTAAACAACTTGATTTATTTTTGTCTCATGGAAAGTCACATTGATCAGATGCAAAGATGAAATGTGCGAAACTCAATATCTGCTAATTAAGAGATTCTGTGAATTTATAACAGATGCTGTTAATTAATAACAGAGTCTGTCAAGATGCTACTGTAACGAGCGGCGCATCTCTGAATTAAATGTACACAGACAAATGGATATTTTCATGGCTCAAATTATGTAAACCACTCTATATTATCAATTTCAAAACTCACGTATTCAAAAGTGAAATAAGATACTTTTTTTTTTTGTTATTGGGTGACATATGAAACAAGAGCAGCAGATCTACTTTCAATATTTTAATACTAGCCGTTATATTTTTTTTTTTAAATTTGCAATCTATATACAATATATACATAATAAGCAAATATGTGGACAAAAAGAAAAAATAACGTCACTTGATGGGAGAAGCAGCCAGCGCTGACATTCCCTTGAAAGTTAATTTTCATTATTCACTATCCTCAGAGAAGATCGCGAGGCCACCTCCTGTTCAAGCGGCGTGGAGGATTGTCAGGATGGGAATGACAGGATAGGGCTTGAGCGAGAGGATTTGAATGATAAGAAATGTTTATGTGAAATGTTTGGAATCGGGATTGGATTAGTTCGTTGACAGTGGGAATATTGAGATCTCTGTGTAGGACTTTACTGATAATGTAGAAAGGAGCGTTGATAATTCGTCGCTGGAGTTTGGACTGCAATGATTGGATACGATTGATGTTCGACTGTTTAGCTACACCCCAAAGTTCGAGGCCGTACGTCCAGATGGGACGTATAATTGTCTTGTAAATCGTAAGTTTGTTGTTAGTTGTCAGTTTTGATTTTGGTCCAAGTATTCGACGTAACAGTCCGTATCTTCGATTCAGTTCTTGTCGTTTAAGTCGTGTATGTGGGTTCCACGTTAGTCTACTTTCTAGGTAAAGCCCGAGGTAGCGGACTTGATTGGAAGAGGGAATCAGGATGTTGTTAATGGTGATTGGAGGACAGGATTGGCGGCGTAGGGTAAATGTGACTTGAACGCATTACTGCTAGTTCAACTTAATTCTCCAGAGCTTGCACCACCTCTCTATTTCAGTGAGGTGCTCCTGGAGGACAAGTGAGGCTACAACGGGATCAGGTCTGGTTGACAGGATTGCTGTGTCGTCAGCGTAAGTCGTCAGTAATGTCTGAAGATGGATAGGAAAATCGGCAGTATATGTATTATAAAGGATGGGACCGAGGATACTGAGACATCGTTATATAAAAAAAAAAAAATCAGATCATATATTTGAGAGTATTAAGTATATAAGATTTTTCATGGAATTGTGTAGCTAAACTTTTTTCAAAGTTGCGTAGCAACCATTATTACAGATAATGAACATTAGATCTCTTCTGTGGCAAATATACTATATTACAAAACAAAAAAAATCGAAGTCCGAAAAAATGATTTTTGGCGGTTTCTTTGAATTTATTTTTTTTTTAATTGAGTATACATATTATAGTCTGAAAAGTACATAATATCCATTTACCATTAACATAAAAAATTACACCTTAAAAACACTATAAAGAGGACAGAAGTTAGGAGCAGCTCAATTTTCAAGGTCGATTGGCAACAGTTTTACTTCTTTAGCTATAGGAAGTATAGGGGAAGTTATGTAATAGGTCAGAAATTCTATGAGTTTTCCTCCCTTTCAACGGAATTTCATGTTTTCCACCTTCTTAATCCCAAAAATAATAAAAAATGTTTGTGTGTGTAACTGTGAACATGATAACTCCCGATAGAATGAATGTAACCACACAAAATTTGTGTCCAGAGCCCTCTAAGGACGACACCTATTGATTTTCAGCTACATCGTCAAAAGGAAAAGGGAGTAGCTTAACACAAAAAAAAACTGTCTGTAATGAATGTATTGACACGAAATTGTATATGTAAATTCAAAGCCCTATAAGGACATCTATTAATTTTTAGAGGAATGAACCGAAGGGGAGGGGGGCTCAACTACAATAGCCCAATAACTGTCGATGTAATGAATGTATGATAACAAGAATCAGTATGAAGACTCAGAACCCTTAGTGTAAGTAAATATTGAGTTTTAGCACAAACGGTCAACTGACCTTGAATAACTCACACTGGAGAAATATATGGTAATAAATGGGAACATGATAGTGTTGGAAAAGTAAAAGGTTAAGTAAACAGGGTAAAGGAATATACACATACTAAAGGAATATAAAGTCCAAACACTACTTGTCAATATTTTCACTATATTGGTCAAAATTACACGACTATAGTTTCGCCTCTTACGGCATTAAAATAAGAACGGAATAATAAGCCTTTTTCCCATTATAACAGTTTGCAGTATATATATATATATATATATACTATATATATATATATACAATCAGTAACAAAAATTTTCGGACAATTTATAATTTTGTTTTTCTTTTGCAGTTACACATAGTTATAAGGCAAAATATTTAATTCAAGCAAAGTTTTAAATTTCGAGATCATCAATCATTTCAAAACGCCGTAAAACAATTAATTAAACATTTACAGCTAATAGGAAATTTTGCATTAATAATTGAAGACAAGAAATTCACGTAACAAAATTTTCTGGACACCTGTTGTTTGTTTTGTAAACAAATGCGACTCTGATCATGATCTTTAATCCCTTCTCAACCAACCGCTAATACCGAACAAATGAAGTGTGTTTATATACTTCTATTACTGCATTCAGTAGTTATTTGTATTTCCTGCTGTCAAGATGGGTCGAACATCTTTTGAAGTTCAACAGATAATAATTTTTAATTATGAAAAAGGATTAAGTGTCCGCAAAATCGGTGGTATGGTAGGCCGAAGTAAAAGCACCGTAGCCGATGTAATTCGAAGGTATAAGCACGAGGATCGGATAGATTTGAAATCTTCCTCTGGCCGTCCAAGAGTATTAAACGACCGAGAAAGGTGTAGCGTTGTCCGGAAAATTAACAACAAGCCCTCGAGGAGTGCACCTCAGATCGTCGCCGAGGTATACAGAGAAACGGGAAAGAAAGTTCACCCACAAAATGTTCGAAGAATTCTAAAAGAAGCAGGATATAATGGGAGAGTACCAAAAACCGTTTGTGAGTGAAAAAAATATAAAAAAAAGATTGAGCTTCGCAAAAGAGTTCCAGAATCATTCAGAAATTTTTTGGAGTAATGTCATTCATCTGCGAGGTAAAATAAACTTAAGCACTCCGTCCTTCGGATGGGATGTTAAGCGAGCCTGGTCATGAGCCTGTACGATGTCAGGTCAAAGCGTTTGAGCTCTCACATAAACACACGCATGCAATTGATCTCTGATGTTCACACGATTACAAAATTTTTAGTACATATTATTATGTATACATATATTATATGTATAGGGAAGTAAACAAAAGTAAATTAATAGTATATGTATACATATATTACATGGAAGTAAACGGACATGATCTGGAAACATTTATTTGTCGAAATATCGGAGAAAAAACGTTTAAATTAGAAAAATTGGGTACTTAGTTTCTTTAGAGGGAAGGTGGAGGGGATAGAGTAGGGGGAAGGGACGGTTTCTGCCGAGGGTCAGCGCTGCTGTCGCTCTCTTCCAACGTCATATCACAAAAATCTAGTTTTCTGACATTACATGACCTGAGATTTCTTTTTATGTTGTGAAGAGTTACAAGATACAAGAATATTTTATTATTGCGGTTTGTTCTATTGCAAGCAAATACTTTTGAATGTAAGTTTAATATATTTAGTCCCGACAGTCGCGACAAAATTTGGAGAAGGCGTAATGAGGAGCTGAATCCAAAAAATTTAAAACCAATAGTAAAACATGGGGGTGGCTCAGTGATGGTGTGGGGGTGTATGGCGTCTAGTGGAATTGGTGAACTGGTTTTCATTGAAACCACCATGACTGGAAAAGTTTATGCCGAATTACTAAGGAGCAATTTGAAAAAGAGTGCTGAAAAACTTGGGATTTTACGGACTTTTCATTTTTACCAAGACAACGATCCGAAACACACCTGTGAATTGGTACGTACTTGGCTTTTGTATAACTGCCCTAAAGTTATGAAACCCCCCCCAATCGCCCGATCTCAACCCAATTGAACACGTATGGGGTGAGCTCGACAGGAAAATTCGATTAACACCCATTGCTTCAAAAAACGAATTGAAACAAAAGTTATTAGAAGAGTGGGGTAAAATATCTCCAAATTTCACCAAAAAATTAGTTTCATCATCAATGCCGAATCGAATAAAAGATGTTATTACACAAAAAGGGTACCCAACCAAATATTAATTAACATTATGGTTTTTGAATTTGTGAAATCGTAAAAAAAACATTGAATTTATTTATAGTTGTTTACATTTTTGTCCGAAAATTTTTGTTACCTACATTACTTGTTATAAAATTTATTAAATTAAAATATTTATTTGTTCTAATCAAAGCCGTTTTTTCTTTATCCTAACCCACTTTTGAATTCTTATTCTTGATTGAAAAATGGCTTTAATTATTTTTTTAAATTATTTTTTATTACTTTTGCATTTAATTATTATAATTTTTTATTGAAAAATCAAACCGTCCGAACATTTTTGTTACTGGCTGTGTATATATATATATTAACATATATACACATTTTCCAAAAGGGAGACAGTAAACAGAAACCCAAGCTTACTTACTCATACCAACGACGAGACCAAAGAATATTCCACCTATTCCTTTTTCAACTGGATATTCTTTCTTCTTGCTAAAAAATATTTTCTTTGCTGTTGGACAATATTTGCCTAGCTTAATAAAAACTAAAAAAAAAAAAAAAAAAAAAAAAAAAAATTAAATTTAAATAATTTCAAAGATCAAAGTAATACTACTGGGAATCAGTAGCGTTATAGCGAAAATAAGAAATACAAAAGAATAGAAAGACAATTTTCAACGGATACAAAAATCGTTCTCTAGTAATTACATAATTTCAAAGAACAAAAATAAACAATACTTCGTGCTATTAATAATAACAAATATAAAACAATAGAAAGTAATTTTTGTAATGGAAACAAGAGTCGTTCTCATACAATATGATGTGTATATACTTATCTTAGTTGATACTTAATTTAAACATTTTTTTTGCATTTATTTACTTCAAGATACTACATATATGTTAGTTATACAAACAAAACTGCACAACGAAGATATAAAGATTATTATTATTATCAATTTAAACTAAGTAATACACTTATATCACAAAACAAAGGAGACAATTTATAAAAATATATCTCTTAGCAATAAAACCAAAATGTTACTTCATTTAAGTGCAAAAGAAATCATATTGATAACATGGAAAACAAAAATAAAAATAATTTTGAACTGATAACAATTTAAAAAAACAAAAAACTAATGTTATACTTAACGAAAAGAACGATACTATGAACAGAAACACAGATCCATCAAATATAACCTTCCTTCACCAGTGAAGACAAAATAATAAATACAACATGAAATAATCTTCAGAAACAACATAAAACATTTTAGAAAACATAACAACAAATGAAAGCAAGGAATAAATAAAAAACTAAAACTAAAGCCAACTTAAAAATCATGAATCAGAAGCAAGATGACCACTGTTTAGACGTAAAGGTTATACTCCAACTTCTTTCTAAGGTCACATTGAGACACAAGGACAGCAGAAAGAGAAGAGGGGGCAAGAATTATCAAAAGTTGCTTAACATAATTTATAAATTGTCCTTCTTCTGGGGATTTTATTTCAAAAAATGTTGATAATTGAATCTGTATTCAATGATTTGGCACTTTCAGATTCTATAGAACGTGGGGAGGGGGGAGGGGGGGGGGGGGCACCACCGAGCAGAGATGAAATATAAATTAGATTTTCAAATATGTGTGAGCTCATGGAAGACCTCGTGACTCCACCCACTACTTGCAGATACTCCACTGGTCTAAATCAAACCTAGTTTATATATATATATATATATTAGTTTATATATATATATATATATATGTTACCTTCTGGCAAATTGTCTACCGGATTGTAACGTTTGAGGCGATTCAAACGTTGTCGCATTCTTGATAATCTGTATAACTCCACTAATATAGATACACGTGTAGATAACGTATCGTTATTATGTCACAAGCTCCCACCTGTTAGTTACTAATTCTTATACCAAGGCTCTAACAGCTGTTTAGTAATACTCTAGTTTTTTTTTTTTTTTGTTTGGCCTTATGTTCGATGCATATTAGCCAAATACTCTAGTTGGCTGTGCACTTTATAGGTCAAATTTTATTATTTAAAACCAAAAGGCAGCCTTCTTGTCTATTGAACTCAAAATTGCGGGTTGAAATCTGGCCGAGGCCCTTAGGTTTTTTAACTGGAAGATGAAAAAACCTTGAGCACGCTGTCCTTCGAATGGGACGTTAGATTATGGTCCCAAGCCTGTATAATGTCAAGTACCTACTCGTTAAAACCCCCCTACCCCAATTAATGTAGGGTTCCCACAGTACAGTCGGGCTTCCTACTCCTGTGACGAGGAATGGGAAGGTCTCAGGGGTTCCGACCCGGTCGACCAGATTGAGGAGGGCGTCGAAAGGCTCAGTAGTATCCTGTTGAGGGCTGCCGACGAGACCATCCCCAAGAAGGTCGACCGGTTTAGGAAAGTCCCCTGGTGGAGCGAGGACCTCACCCTCGCCAAGAGGGCCGTTTATCGTGCCAGGAGGCGGTACCAGCGGGGAAAAGTACCGGCAGCTCAGCGAGGCCTACGGTCGGAGCATCGAAGCCGCCAAGAGAACCAGCTGGAGGAGGTTCGTTGAGGACGAGTCCAGCAAGAACCCGTGGGGGATTCCCTATCGGGTCGCCACTGTTTTAAGGCGGACGCCCCGGTGGCCTCAATCAGGGATGGCATGCAGTATGCCTTGTCCCTGGAGGAGGCTGGAGGGATGTACCTAAGCCAGGCCTTCCCGGAGGACGCCCCTGACTGGGACGAGCTAGACCTGACCCTGGTGATTGGGAGGCAGAAGAGTGGCGGCGCTCCTGGGAGCGATCTCATGGACGCGGCCATAATCAAGAAACCCTACCCGGTCATTAAGACAGATCTACTCTACTTGTACAATGCCTGCCTAAGGCGAGGCCACTTCCCTAGTGCTTGGAAGCGGGCCATGGTGTGCACGTTTGTCAAGCCTGGGGATAGGGACGTTTCCTTCGCAGGCAGCTACAGACCGATCAGCCTTCTGTCTCTGTTCGGTAAGATACTGGAGGGACTCGTTCTCGACAGAATCCGCACCCAGGTATACGCCTTCGTATCCCCTAGACAGTATGGATGCTTGAGGGGCAGGTCAACCGAGGACGCGTTGGTAACGCTGAGGTCGGATGTCGAAGGGAACAGAGGCAAATATGCCCTCTGTATCTTCTTTGACATCGCGGCGGCGTTTGACTGCGCCTGGTGGCCTGCCATCCTCACGCGACTGCGTGCAATGGGACCGCCTAGGAATATATTTGGGCTGATATCCAGCTTCCTTGACGGCCGTTCTGCGACTGTGAGCCAGCTGTATGCTAGCACATCGGTGAACATCACCAGAGGGCTCGGTCTTAGGACCAACACTCTGGAACATACTCTTTGATGGACTGCTCCGTGAGCTCGAGAATCGTGAATATAAGGCTATAGCCTATGTTGACGATCTCGCAATCACGGTGCTCGCTGATAGCCGGGCAGCTCTAACCCGCGCAGCCCAATCCGCCATCGACTTCGTCGACAGCTGGTGCTGCGCCAACAAGCTGGCCCTCTCACCAAGCAAGACTACGGCCCTGCTGATGAGAGGGAAAACAGACGCCCGCCACCCCTTCTCGTTGAGGATCCGGGGGATGCGCGTTGAATTCCCGGAGGCGGTCACATACCTAGGTGTGAGACTGGGTCCGGGCTTCAGGGCGACTCCCCACGCTGTTGCCATCAAGGAAAAGACAAATGCCATCTTCAATGCTCTGAGCTGCCTAGCTCGCACAACATGGGGCCTCGACTACTCAATGTGTAGAACAATCTACGCGGGGGTATTCGAGGCTGCAGCACGGTACGCTGCTGCAGGGTGGTGGTTTCGCCCCACCAAGCAGCAGAGAACGAAACTGCTGCAGGCCCAAAGAGCCGCCCTCCTGAGGGTCACAAGGGCCTATCGTACTGTCTCCACGGCAGCGCTACAGGTGCTGGCGCGAGCTCAGCCCATAGACTTGGTCTTGGACGGGGCGGTCGGTTTGTACTACTGTAGACGCAATTTGCCCCTGAGAGCAGATATAGATGAGCCCTTGCGCCTCGTCCTGGAGGGCGAGCTACGTGCACAGAACAGACCAGAGCGTTGCAGGGACATTGTCCAAGACTGGATAGTAAACAAATGGCAACAGCGATGGTCGCGCTCATCCGATGGCCGAACGACATTCGCGTATATTCCCGACGTCCAGATCCGCCTGCGGTCCACTTGGGTACAACCCGACCACTGGACATCCCAGGTACTATCAGGTCACGACTTCAACTCCAAACTCTTCTTCTTCAAGAGGAAGGGTAGCCCGAACTGTCAGCATCGAGACTGCAGAACACGTGGTCCTCGATTGTCCGCTGTACGACAGGTCTAGGGTGGAGTTGAACCGCGCGACAGGATCATATCTGGGATTGACCCTGCCGGAGTTGATGACGGAGTCGAACTATCCGGCGTTCGGCCGGTTTGTCACCTCCTGGCGGGAACAGAAAAAGCCCTCTTGACCCGGCGCCGGGGGCGATTGACGGGCCGCGGCCCGATGTCTACCCCCGGCGACCGCGAAGTAGAAGCAGCCCCATTTCACCGATTCCGAGCTCTCTGTCCTGCAAGGGACCAGAGGCTGTCGCCCCCAGACACCCATAGCAACTAATAGTGTAATAGTGATGGCACTATTACGTATTATTATTGTACTGCCTCCTTCGCCGACAATGAGCGGGCCGGGTGATTAGCCGGAACACCCGGAGAAAAAAAAAAAAAAAGTACAGCCGGCTCATGTTCACAAAAGCGAAGAAAGAGCGCTCTTGTAGTAGGCGATATGACCGCCTAGTTAAAGCTCGGGCATGAGTCACATCAACTGACTAAGTTAGACGTTAAGTTGCCAAAGTCCCTGACACCACACAGGCTCCTTCCGAAGGACGTGAAGGTATTTTTACCTCCTATTTATCTAAAATATATATATTTTATTTATTTTATTTTTGGCCTTAGCAGACACCGCCATGACCCACTTTCCAATTTAACTCAAGTACCAATTCTACTGTATTATGATAGAAACACTAAAATTTTCTTTTCTTTCGTTAGCTTTTGACGAACTTTTCCTCACTTGAACTCATTACAGTACTAATTAACCTGATAAACCTCTGTTAAAATCAGCGGAAAAGTCAATAGAAAAGTTTCTGTCGATATATTAGTTACATCGGCAATTATTACGATATTTAAGTAGAGCTACTCTTCTCTGGACCCCCTTCCCTTCCACTGATTTCGCCGAAATGTTATAGTATTTTTTTTTTTTTTTTTTTTACGTGTGTACCGGCCCCTGAAGGAGGCTCAACGACACAAGTCCGCCGCGTAGGAGGGAATAAGGGCACTTATTTGAGATTTTATTGCTGTAGGACCCGCCACCTTTTCGGCGTTTCCCGAGAGAACTCGGGACCAGGCACCTACGCTTTTGCCTGCGTTGCGCCGAGGATGTCGCAGGTGGGCCGTGTTACCAGCACCCAACGGTCATCCCCGGAACCACGTTAACGAAATGTTATAGTAGCCATATTTACGGGATTTTGATTTTAAATATAAAATTTCATATCGATAAATTAGCTATTATTGAGTTTTTTTATGTTGAGCCCCCCTGATCCATCTTCTCCTTCGGTGGCTAATTTCTCTGAAAATTAATAGGTGTCGTCCTTATAGGGCTTTGAATTTACATATGAAATTTCGTGTCAATTCATTCATTCTATCGAGAGTTATAGTGTTATAGACACAGGCATAATATTTAGCATTAGGAGAGAAGGGGAAACATGAAATTCCAGTTAAAACACAACTTCTAATTTGTGGACGATTACATACATCCTCCATACATCGTGAGGCTGCGGGAGAAAAAAATAATGTGTAAATCCCGGTTCTGGATCTCGGGATGCAACCCTAGTGTGTACGCAGCAGGGGGGTGTGGGGGAATGACGTCAGCTGTATCCTCGCTTCACCTCCTCAGTCGTGTTCCTACCTTTGTGGGGTTGCAGCCCTTCTTCTGTCCCTACAACCCTTGTTTGAAACACGTCAACTCTCCACCCCACAACTAGGTGAGTCTAATATTTATAGGGCAGATATCCCTCAACATTTATGAAGATTTTTCGTAATCTTCCGCGAATATCACATTGGCGAATTTCGTAACTAAAATACAAAAGGAGGGTGAGGTTCTTCAGGGAAGAAATTATGGGGGATGTATGGAGATTGTAAAAAAGAAAACCGTGATGGAAAGTGGACAAAAATGTTTGTAAAACCATTAGATAAATAACACAATATTAAGTTAGCAAAGGTTCCTTTATACATATATGTTATCATTGTTCAGCTGATCAATCATTAATGTTGAACATGTTAATGTTAATATTGTAAATGTAATGGTCACTGACTCAATTGTATAATGGTGATCTCTTTAAACAACACAAATTATTATTATAATACCACAATTAATCTGAGTGTTCCAACTAGGCAGTTTTTCATAAAGTTTATATTGGCGCGAATCCCGGGACCCCTCCAAGGCGTTTTCTTGAGAATTATTTAGTATTTTAAGGACATATTTAGGAAACATAATAGAAAAAAAACTAACCAAGCCCTTAGTTTATTTCATCTGGGAGGTGAAAAAAACTTAAGCACTCTTAAGCGATGGTCCCGAGCCTGCACGATGTCAGGTACTTTTCAAAGACCCCTACCCTAGGTGAATAAAAATTTAGCGTAGGCAAAATTTAGGGTAACCTTGTAATTAAAGGCCGGGCATGATTCACTTTTAACTAACAATATTTTAATAATGAGAGATTTATTTTCTGGATGGGATTTTGTTCTAAAGTTAAATTAATTAGTTTTCATGATTTTTAATTGAATAAATAAATTATTACTTATTTGAAGTGCTTTCATAAAAACTAATGAACCAATCATTGTTCATATCGCGATTTCAGAGGCTACAATATTTCTGCCATTGATTTATTAAGAGATTTTTTTGTAGTATTCTTTTTGTTAATTTGCATATTTTAAATACGATTTAATGAGTATTATATCATAATATTTAATATTTAATAAACTTGAATACAATTTGAAGAATTTAGCCTGTTTTACTGTTGTTTTGTATCGATACATTCATTACAACGGCAGAGTTTCCAGTTAATCCTCTCCCCTAATCCCCCTCCCCTTCAGCTGATTTGACTGAAAATCGATAGTTGTTGTTCATATGGAGTTTCAATCACACCTATAAAAGTTAGTGACGATACATTCATTAAAGTTTTCTTGTTAGCCTCCCTCCTAATCCCTTTTGTCGATTTGACTGAAAAACAATAGGTGTCCGCGTTAGAGGTTTCTGAATTCATATATATAATTTCGTATCGATACATTCATTCTAATTGGAGTTATCGTGTTCACTGGCACACAGAGAGACAGACTTTTTTTTCGTATTTGTAATCTAAAGGTCGGAAAAAACGAAATTCCGTCGGAAGACACGAAAGACCCGAATCGATTTTTTGATTATATAACTTCCCCTATACTTACTATTTCTGGGGAATTAATATAATATTTATAAATTAGCGGAAAATATTCGAATGAACCAATTCGATAATGCTTCTACTAAATTTGCATTGCTTGAAACCGAAGTACTCTGATAGCCCTATGGTAAATTGTCGTTAATTTTTAAGACAGTATACTACACACTATTAATGAGGGTCTGTCGCCGATAACCACAGCAGTTATTAACCCCTTTTCCCCATAGATCCGCCATTGTGTATTGTGTTGAGATAAGTGTGTTTATGGTGTTGGACTGTTCTCAATCACAACAGTTGCCAACTAACGTGATCTGACTGCTTGGCTACTATAGGTCACCTCGTTAGATCCAGGGTCCCTCTACAACTCACACCAATTCTAACTTGTGACTATTTTTAAACATTTCAATTCTTTCAGATTTTTTATTTTCACTTTTTTTTAGACCTTTTAGTCTATTTATTCTAATCGTGCAAAAATCCGAGATAGAGTTTTGAACGGAATTTCACGTTCCAAGGTTCCCTGAATACGTTTTGGCCACTTTTGCACGACATCTATATGTATATGATTGGAACATTGTGAACGCTCTACCACAAAAACGATTGTAGCTATGCACTCGAAATTTGAAATGACGATGTCACGTGCTAACTTAGATCTCATTAGGTTTTGATCGAAATGGGACGAAAAATAAGACTTTAGACTTTACTTCGGGGCATAGGTAAATTTCACTAATATCGTTTATGACCTAAACAAAAATCACTTCAAATAAAAGTAGTAAAAAAATGGAAGACACATTTTGTATCAAATACTTCTTCTCGAAGGTGGCTTGGTTTGCCAGATTCATGCCGAAAACAGTTATTTGTTTATTTTGAAACGCATTTGTTTATAAGTTTGCTTAATTTACGCAAAAACGGTCAATTATATCGAAAAATTTATCTCCATAAAAAATGTTACTCGTTAAATTTCTAACCAAAAAATGCCTAACCATATTTTCCATAGGACCAATACAAACGAAGTTATAACGGCTCAAAGAAATACTTCCAAGTATCACAAAATATATTTGGTGTGGCCATAAGAGGATTTTTTATACCATCCACTTTTGTATAAATCACTTTCCCTCATCTCAAATTCATTTCATACTGACATTACATGGTATATGAGAGTCACTCTAAAT
The DNA here is from genome assembly GCA_963662175.1 of Aradus depressus. Taxonomy (NCBI): domain Eukaryota; kingdom Metazoa; phylum Arthropoda; class Insecta; order Hemiptera; family Aradidae; genus Aradus; species Aradus depressus. The sequence goes on from OY759214.1 coordinate 99,506,071, forward strand.
CACGCTGGATAGTGAGACAAAAAACCGCTGACGCCAGCAATAGCTACAATGTAGAAAAAATATTCATATTTGGTTTGTGAACGTCCAAGTTTCTGAAAAATCCAGCTCTTCAATATGCTCAAAGCTATGATGTACGAAAAATTTAATTTATAGACATCAAAAATACGTACTTGGTCTTAAAAAACCCTGCGCCGCAAATATCGACAAAAAGGCGGTATACTCCAAAAATAATATTGATAATACATAAATCTAGGTTGTTTTCGAAATTTCCAAAATGGCGGCCGACTGCTTGCGTATTTCATTTCTATAATTTCGTTTCTAAAATCATCTATTTTTCAAAGTTACTACTAACCTGGAAAGTACCGTTACTAACCTATTTTTATTGTTGCATTTTTGAAAGCTCCTACGTATAAAATTTCATTTTACTTCCCCTGAAACATTAATAGAATTAAAATTTCATGTTGACGTGGGCTGTTAAAACATTATGGAGAGAACTGTGTGTACTTTGGAGCGGGCACCGCGGCTATGGCGTTCCCCAGAGACCTCTCCGGCCAATTTCCTTCCAACCGGAAAAACAAATAAAACCCTTTAAAATGAATTTTACTATTATTATTATTTTTTTTTTTAGAATAGCTTTTATTTATTTACAGAATATGGAGTTTTTAAATGTATCTAGAGGTACGTATTCTGCTTGGTTCGCTAAACTACCTCGGCTGTCAGTGACTTCGGCATCTATGCTGCTGAATTTGGCTTCTTGAAGAGTAAGTTCTTGCCGCTACGCTGAACGCTAAGGGGAATATTAACTCCAATGATATAAAATGACGCTACCAGAGCGCTCTGGTGAACATGAGCCCGACTCTACAGTCGGAGTCCAAAATTATGCCAATCCAGGTTTAGTTACTTAGGGTAGGGTCTTTAACGAATATCTCACATCATACAGGCTCGGGACCATCTCTTAACGTTCTATCCGGCGTGACCTCAGCCGAGTTTCGAAGCCGCCATCTTGAGCTCCATTGGCCCGCTACCTCTTTGCTATCGGCGCACAGTGTGAAATTTGTGAGTTTTGATTTTCAAAATTCGAGTCCCCGCTCAATTTTTGATCAATTTGGATGAAACTAGGTGCTAAATATTTGTGAAAGCTGGCTTTTTATGAGATAACTGCGGGTTCCACAATCAAGGTATTATATGCCAATTGACAGCTACCAAAACCCCGCGAAAATTTTTAAAAAATTTCAATTTTTTTGTCCAAGTTTTTGTTAACAGATTTTTACAACTTAAATGAATGTTTTTTGGGTCGCTGATTACGAATTCAATATTTATTTTAGCCAAAAGTGGTCCTAATGTTGTCATTTTGGCCTAAAATGGTCCAAATTCAATATATTGGCTATTTTTGCCACTGGCATATAATACCTTGATTGTGAAACCCGCAATTATCTGATAAAAAGCCAGCTTTCACAAATATTTTGCACCTAGTTTCATCCAAATTGATCAAAAATTGAGCGGGGGCTCGAAAAATCAAAACTCATAAATTTCACACTGTGCGGCGTCCTTAGATATTACATACAGTTCTCCTTGGATCGTCTGTGGTCGACTTCCTGGACCTTTGCACAGGAGAGCCTCCTTCCTTTAAGTAGTCTGTCTCCACTCTCATTTCCCGAGAGAGAGAGAGAGAGAGCGCTCCAAATTTCCTAAATGGGTTTTCCTCATTGCACCTTTCTTTGTAAAGTGTGTTCCAATTGATGAAATACCAACACCAATATTAGGTCCAGTATTGGCGCTCTTCGACTTACTTTGTCCAATGTTACGTCGTTTTGCAGTTATGTCATTAACAAATTTACATCTAGTTTCATGGAGGGTCCGAAGTTACGTTATTCAGGACATAAATACAATTTTGAACTCCTATTTCTGAAAACTGTTTCTCAGTTTTGTTTCCCTGATTGAAGTTAGAATTGGGAGCAAAATCCTATTAAGAATTTGAATCATCAATCTCCGTGATGACAATAATTATTCTATAGAAGAGATCAACGGTAAAATGTGTTTGTAGTTCCCTCTCATCGCCTCGCGCCTGGAATGTAGATGAAAATATTTCAATTTTGACCCATCTACGGATAAAGGCTATAAAATTCCCTTTTCACAAGATCAAATTCCTGAACTTTTCTGTCTGAGAGAGGAGTGGGGCTCTGCACTCCCGGCAGATCACCCCCTCCTCTGGAAATTGCTAACTCGGTGGGTTGCCGACCCCTGTTTTAGGGCATGCCCGAAATTCACAGATACTAAATTTCATTCAAATCGGACAAAGTTTTCTTCTAGAAAAGTGGATATGTACGTTGGACCTTTAGAGGAGCATATCTTCAATATTGACCCTCCAGACGATCCTCGGGCAGAATAAGCTTCCCTCGAAATCTTTTCAAGAACGTTTATGGCGGATCGGCGCTACTAAAATCGACCTCCTGGTATGCAAACTGGAAAAATGTTTTCATCGATGACTGTCCTCTCTCAGGCTCTTATTATTCTTATATTGATGCCGAACAGACTCGGACCTATGAACTCTCGGTTCGTAGGCAGGCGTGCTATCCACTCCACCACCGAGATCCCCCCTTCGGTTTGTTGCAAATATGTTGAGTGGGAACTAAACATGCTAAACATCTTCAATGAAATATATTAGGTTATCCGCATTATCATATTCAGTTAAACACATCATTTATCCGAAAATTCCAAAAACTAATTTCGAATTCCCTTCATAAAATAAGGTTCCATTAATTTTTTTTTCAGATATTCAGAATTATTAGAAAAGATTATAGAAGAGGGAGAGAGTACACATTCAGTATTTTTTTTGCGAGCTGTATTGATTTTTGAAAACCTTTTTTTGATGCAGATGCAGTGCAAAAAACTTTCTGGAAAAGATAATTTTGTTCGGTTTTTAGTTGACACTAAGACACAAGTACAACTAAACTTCTTTTTTTCATCTTGGTAGGAAGGGGCGTTAAGCGAAGATCCCAAGCCTGTGCGATATCAGGTACTATCTACCTGGATAGGCAACATTTAGGAATCCAACAGTTGAGACGGGTTCATGTCTACTAGAGCGGTGAAAGGCAACAAAATACATTCATAATTTAAAGTTCTTACGATGTTCTGCACGGGAGCTAGAGGCTGCTCACAGATCTAAGGATTTTTTTTACTTTTGGTCTAAAAGCCTAAAAGCAAGAAACTTTGTATGCATGTATTGTATTGATTCATGCCCAGCACTGTTGCCCCCCCCCTTCGACCTGTAAAGGAATGTAAATAAAGAAATGTTTATTTTGCTTTATTTATTCACCAACCTATTGATGTTCAACCCTCCCGCACCCCTTTGAAGAGCCTTTAAAAATAAATAAATAAATATTACCTAGCTTGTGTTTACAAAGAACGAAAAAGTGACAAAGTTGAAGTAACATTCAAAATTAAAAGTACCTTCTCCCAGCTTCTGTGTAAAGTTACCGGATCCAAAGTATGTATTTTTTATTACATAATACCTACTATATACTACTTTATTATAAGTCGTTTTGGTTAGATACAAATATGGTAAGTACAAAACTCGGCGTGTTCTAATCATAACAAAGACTGTTCATTTAGGTATAACTTTTCTCAATTTCCCCTCTGTATTTAGTTAATATTACTTGACATGTGGAAAAAAAATTTAAAAAATTATTTAATAATAAACAAAAAAGCCCAACTACAGAAAAAAAAAATCATCAGTAAAATTTGAAATCAGTAAAATGAAAAAGTTTATACTACGTGACGCAATTTTGAGGTGCTTTAACCCCCTCCCTCCCCCTTGTCACAATTGGTCACATTTAATTGAACCCCCCTAAACGTGACGTCATTTTTTCATTCCCCCCCCCCCCCCATTTAAACTGAATTAAAAAAAAAAAAAAAAGTACTAAATTGTATATAAAAATAATAAAACTTCAATTTTTCATAAATACAACATACATATTATATTCATCTGTATTCATAAATTAAATAAAAGAACAGTGATTTAAGTATTTAACATTTAGATTATTCAAGCGAGATAATCCATATCATGAAAAAAGACAGGAATATTACGATGCCTCCCAAATCGGTTTTAAATGTTCATCTATAGTTATGATTGGTATTTCACATTGATCACTGTCGGAAGGTTCGGGTACTTCCCTATTACTATCTATCATGTCGTCATCTAACCACTCGGCTTCTTCTTGAATCCTCGATGTTTTTTTATGATGGCCAACATTTCTCGTTGACGTCTAGCTGCAACCCGAACCGGTCTAACTTTAACTACCAGTGCCTCCGTATTGCACTGTTTCGAGTCACGTTTTAAATATGTCAAAGACCCCAAGTACACCACACTTTTTGCAAGTCTTCCGCTTTATGTCTCCTTGCACAGATGGGCATCCTATATCATAAGGAACTACCTTGTGCTCCTTGAAAACTTCAGGCTACTTTATTTAAATATGTTATTTTACTTTAATAACATGAATTTATTAAAATACTAACGTTGAAACAATTTGCATGAAATTAATTTTTAGAAAATTGTCTACGCCCTTATTTTAAAGTGTAATAATAAACGTGACGTTATTTTTTTTGTTTAGTCCCCCCCTCCCCACCGTCACAATCATCACATAAGTTATACCCCCCCCCCCCCCCCCCCCTAGGCGTGTGACGTAGTTTGTGAACAGCCCCTTAGGATATGGTGTCTAAAGGTTTAAAAAATGCACCAAATCCGAGTAAACGGTCGTGTGAACAGTTCTCTGCAGCACAAGACCATCGCTTAAAGTCGAAACCGAAGGACAGCATGCTCAAGTTTTTTTCCCTCCCAGATAAAAACCTAAAGGCCTCGGCCATGTTAGAAATATAAATATAAAATATTTATAATTATAAAGATAAATAGTACCTATTGTATTCGGAATTTGATGTTCATGTATCTTATTTTATTTATTTATTTGAAAAAATTAAAAAAAAACTATTATTTATCTGATGTGTGTTTGTATTCCAAGATTTAATATCAATTGATGTAAATCATTTATAAGCTATTTTGATTTACAACATTGTTTGACGTATCCAAATACCATGTTATGGTATAACGGAAATAAATATTATTATTATACCATAATAACTCTCAAAATATTGACCGGCTCGACATTTTATTTAAGATAACCCAGGAGCCTAACTAACTAGCTTACTCTTCCACAAAAATACCATGAAAATACTACTTTATGGAAACTATGTGTATAAGAAAGACATGTTGTGGTTGCAACATCTATTTTTCTTTCTATCTATACGATAGTAAGTGATGGGAGTGTTTTATCCTATTTGTGTTGTTCTCTGAAAGAGCTGAGTTTTGTTGAAAAGTAAATTACCGTAAACTTTCACAGACATTGTAAATTAGTTTGGAAAGAGTGAAAAATTCATTAGAAAGACAGGAGACAGACAGAAAAAAAACAAAAAAAAAAAAAAAAACAGGAAAAAATTAGAGAGTTCATCGAGAGACAACTGAATTAGGGGAATGTTCTAGAAGAGTAGTTGGCTAAGTTAGTTGGCATCCCTTGTGGGGGTTTGGAGAACAGGGGGCTGAAACGGTCCATGTTGTTGGGGCTTGGAGATTTCAAATAAATATGAGCCAATCAGAGTCACCTCTCAGAGTTAATATATAATGATTTATATAACTACAATACATAAATAATGCATGCTTTATTTGGAAAATGTATAGATTTGAATTTAAACACATTTTCTTGTTGATAAATAAATATGAATACTTCTTCGTATAGCTGGGGAAGTAAAATTAATAAATGATAAAATGATATTTTTGTTTTCTATTTTCTTTATTTATTTTTGTATTATTTATTTATTATTACATTATATTTTTTTGCGTATTTCTCCCTTCTTGACCTTGTTACACTGCCATTTTTCACTCTGTGTCTCTGTCAAAACGGGATATTTTCGGGATATTTTCGTTTTTGTTTTGGCGGGTAAAAGCGCGGTTAAGTTAATTGGCATCCCTTTATATGGAATTTACTTTTTTTTGGATCTGGTTTCGAATGTCCAGTTTGATTTTTTTTTTTCATTAATACAATACTTATTCATTAGTCAATATGAAATAAATTAAACCCAATAATGACTGAAGAAGGCTGGAGAGAAAAAATAGAAGGGTAAGTTAACAATACTATCTTAAATTGGATTTCCTTTGAATGAAAGAGAATTGTTCTGCAGAATGGCCTACCTCTGTTAGGACAAGGAGTTCTTTGTAGTGGCATGGCCAGGGTTATTGAACTTCCTTGACAGGGACCCAGGCTGCGCCCCAAGTCATACTCACACACTGAGTCCTCTAGGTTGATAAGACCCATTGAAACTAACGCTATATTTTGGCATGGTCCCCTAAAACGTATTCAGAGGACCTTGAAACGTATAATTCCGTTGAAAACTCAATCTCGTATTTTTGCACGATTACAATAGTAAGGTATAAGAAAGTAAAAACGTCGTCGGTGAATCACCGGCTATGTGCTTCCCCAGCACGAATTAATCAATTACGTTTTCGCTCTTCCTCTAAAGCCAATCGACCGATTAGACTAAAACTCAATATTTGACTACAGGGGCTTCTGAATTCTTTACACTACATTTGTTGTCGATATGCTCATTACATCGGCAGTTATTGGAATTTTTGAGTTGAGCCCCTCTCTGATGTTGTCCTCCTTCGGTGGATTCGGCTGAAAATTGGTGTTGTTCTTACAGGGCTTTGAATATACATATAAAATTTCATGTCAATACATTCATTACAACGACAGTTATTAGAGTTTTTGTATTAAGCCTCTATGAAGCTCCCCCCCTAATCCCCCCTTGATTTGGGTCAATGTGGGTGAAAATTATAAGGTGTCGTCCTTAGACGGTTCAAGGTACACATATACAATTTAGTGGTGATACATTCATTATATCGGGAGTTATCGTGTTCACAAACACATACACATTTTTGGATTCAAGAGGTCGGAAAACATAAAATTCCGTTGAAAATTATGAATCGAATTTTTGACCAATTACATAACTTTGGCTATATTTCGTATAGCTGGGCAAGTAAGTGGGGTGAGTCGCTTCTCAAAAGCCTAAACATTTGTTTTCATAATACATTTGATATAATATATCCCATATCACGAAAATGTATTGCCGGGATGTTTGTAATTTTCACGAAAATCACCTTCACTGTATTGAAGTTAGTTTCTAATAAATTCTCAATGCTATAAAAAAATGTTATCAACATCGGTAGCCATTTCTTTTTTTACAGCCTTGGGGAGGGGGAGACCTGTCATCCCTATTACCCCCCCCCCCCCCCCCCTCCCCACCACCCCCCGCTACAAGGACTTTAAGCCCCAAACAACAACCAATTAGTAGAATGGTTAGTTCACCTCAAAAACATTCTCTGAAAAGTATAATCAGTTAATTTTTCAGATTGTCATAAAAAGACAAAAAAAATTCTTCGAAAGTTATCAAGGTCAGAGCAAAAATTAGCACGTTCCCTAATCAACTTAAAATAAGTATCAACCTTAATCTATGTCTTAAAGCGGGGGGGAGAAGGCTGTAAATTTTATAATTTTCTTGGTTCTACGCCTTTACTCACTGAATCAATAGCTCAGTTTAGGAAGTAATCAATCATTTGTACAGCTACTGCGCCATAGAGGCTTCTACGTAAACAGCTATGCAGAGCCGAATGGAGGATATTTTCCAACTCCATTAAAGACCTAGATTATCCCTCAGGCTCAGAGACTTGGAGGTCGGATAATAGTACCTACGTCAGAAACAAGAGTCAGTCCTATTTAGCTTCGATTGTATCCAAGACATGAAATAGCATTGTGTGATACTTAAATAATTGTTCTGGTAAAAATTGTTAATTAAAAAAATGTATTTGGGATGATATAAAGTACAAAATATATAAATGAAATTAGTATGAATTTAAATAGGGAAATAAATGAAAGTAATAATATTGGTTAATAGAGAAAAAAAAAATAAAAAATGAAAAATTAAAAGGGTGAGTAATAGTATAGAGATAAAAAAATAAAACAAAAATTGTAGATATAAATAAAATAAGTAAATACAAATTAATAATATAACAGGGAGAGTAAATATGGAGTGGGGATGTATAAGTTGAATATAAATATATAATGGAAATAGAAATAGAATATTCATTAAAAATGAATGATCCAAGGTTCAAAGCGCTGGTTGAATAATATAAAATATTTGAGATCTCATTCTTATTATGGGCGTAGTAATGTATGGATGTTGGATCTGTCTATACTGAGACACTGAACCAGGAAGTGGCTTTTTTTTTTTTTTTTTTTTTTTTTTCTCAGTTATGATCTTATGCTGAGGCATATCAGCCAGCTACCACGATGATCATTTTGGAAAAATTTTCACAGGCATCTTGGTTTAAGGACAAAGCAATTAAAGAAGAACAATTATATGGAGAAGCTGAAATTTATAGCAATAATTTTGTAGAGAAGCAAGATATGGACGCGCAATGCCCCCGAAGAGGAGTGGGGACACAACACAGTCATGAAGGCGAGCAGGAAGCCAGAAGGCGAGCAGGACGCCACAGCAGAGGAGCGGAGGCACCGAACCGGCCGCGACCCACCAGGGTCCCAAACCCGTCGAGCCCACAACCCCGAAATACAAAACCATCACTTTCCAACTTGGGTAACATAATAAAATTCAGGTTTTGAGGAAACTTAATCCCGCGCCAGTGACCATCACTCATACACTGATTCAAGTTTTGAGGGATCTTAATCTCGCGCCAGTGACCATCACTCATACACTGATTCAGGTTTTGAGGGAACTTTATCCCGCGCCAGTGACCATCACTCATACCGTTGTTACAAATACAGTACACCGTTGTCCATGTGTGCCCGACCGACCCGAAACCCCGAGGAGCCCCAGCCACCGTGCAGCCGACCGGCGCACGGTAGACCGAAGGGCGGCAAAAACATATACATAGCTAGTGACTTATGAATATATACGAAGTTCAGACCCTGCGGCCAGCATAATTTAAAAAAGTTAACAGCGCCTCTCTGACAAGAGGGCTGTTGCAAGCAGATGAAATAGTCAGCTATGTCAGTGGCTTCTAATGGGAGAGAAATATAATTATTCAATATAATGGTAATTGTCAACTTTTTAATCGATACAGTTATTTATGTATCAGTCTACAACAGGTGACCATTTCAATTTAAACATCACATATGAGGTCATTTTGATTACAGAAATGTGAGATCTAAATATAAGTATATATATTTTTATTTTTTATTATCATTAAACTAAACAGTATTTATTGTTTTATTAGTTTTTTTTAACTTTATCATTGATTCATATTTATTAATTGTTATGTTACTTAGTTACTGTGACTCATGCCCGGGTTTTAACTACGAAGTCATATCGCCGACTATCAGAGCGCTCTTTCATCACTCTGGTTGACAAGAGCCCGACTCTATTACGGGATTCCTAAATTTGCCTACCTACATTTATCCACCCTAAGGTAGGGGTCGAGTACCTGACATCATAGAGGCTCCGGACCATCGCTTAACCTCCCATCCGAAGAACGGCGTGCTCAATGTTTTTTCACCCCATAAGAGCTTCGGCCGAGTCTCGAACCAGCGATTTTGAGCTCTGTCGGCTAGCACGCTACGTCTAAGCTCCAATATCATAATTGTTATGTTTTATTAATTAGCTGTGGGAAATTTTCATCATTAGTAAATATTTACAAATTGATATTAGTTATATGAAGTTTCTACGAAAATATAATTTAAGACAGTTTTCTGTATTGAAGAGAAAGGCCACAAGAATGGAAAGCATATCTGGAGAGCCTGCCTTTCATGACAGCTAGACCAAATTACCAATGTATTTTACCGAATTAGCACTGCTCCAACTAAACCATTTGGAAAAATCCATCCGATCTGCTCTTATTTGAATTATTTAATTACTTGAAATATTTTACTATTGTCATACATTTCGGTGGAAACCGTCGTCACTGGCTGCTAGTCGAGTACTGTGGGCGAGCGCTTTCGATGTGAAGACATCATCGTCAAGCCACTGTTATTGTTGTACTCATGCAGTACTCGACCAGCAACCAGTGACGACGGTTTCCACCGAAAGGTATGACAACAGTAATATATTTACCGGCGGAACTAATCCCTCAGAAATATTTTTACATTCTTCAGTAGCTTTAGAAGATTGTTGAAGACATAAAATTACAAGAATTTCTTGAAAAAAAAAAAAATAATAAAAGTAAAAAAAAAGTCGTCCGTGAATCACCGATAATGAACTTCCCCAGTACGAGTTAATCAATTAACTTTTCGCTCCCCCTCCAAAACCAGTCTACCGTTTGCGCTAATATTCAACGGTTAACTTACTTTGGAGCTCCTAAATCCTCATACTAATTTTGTGTAGATAAATTCATTACATCGGCAGTTATTGGGGTTTTTGAGTTTAATCCTCTCTGATCCGTCCTTATAAAGTTTTGAATTTTCAAATAAAATTTCGTGTCGATACATTCATTCTATCGGGAGTTATCGTTTTCTAGAGGTTGGAAAACCTAAAACCGTTGGAAACTCCACATAGAATTGTTGACAGATTACATAACTGCCACTATACTTTGTATAGCTGGGGAGGTAAAACTAGAAATTTGTGACCACCCACTTAAGTACCAAATTAATTTTGACTCATTGGTTCAGAAAATGAAATAGCCGTTCAGACTCAAAATCAATAATTGCAATCAGGAGAGTAGATAGGAGTGGGGAGAGGGCCATCTTGAAGGTCAAACCAAAAAGGAGTGCGAATCACCCCAATATACCTCCCCAGCTCCATTATTTATAAACAATTTAATTTTCGTTCATTCTCTAAACATTCCTTCTAAAAAAAACCTAAACTTTGTATCTAAGTTGAGAAACACTGACGTATTGTGCAAACTTTGTTTTTTTGTAATTTGTTTATTCCACAAGAAATTTAAACATAAACGACTGGTTTCAACATTAGACTATCGTCAGGTTTTGTTATAAGCGACTCATTTTACATATGACCGTCCCTCTGATCCCATTGCTGATTCCGCTAAAAATCAATAAGTGACTTTTTTATGGGTTTTTGAATTCACATATGAAATTTTGTGTCGATAGATTCATTATATCGGCAGTTATTAGGTTTTTTGTGTGAAGCCTCACTCATTCACTGGGTTCTGGATTCACATATAAAATTGTGTCGATACATTCATTCTATCGGAAGTTATCGTGTTCAAAGAGGCACACAGACAGCTTTTTTTTCATATTTGGAATCTAGAGGTAGGAAAATATGAAACTCCGCATCGAATTTTTGACTTTCTCTATACCATGTCTATGAAAACTAAATGGACGAAGGAAGGGACGTTAAGAGTCAAGTTACGGTGTCAACTCCAGTTCTCAAAGTTGTCACAGCGAATATCTCCCAAACCTGGGGTTGTATGAAACACTTGAAGATGACGTGTAACATTTTTTTGAGTTTTCATTTAGGTTATGCAGATTTTTCCCATTAAAGATAAAATGTTTGGGAAAATTTGGCAAAATCTATTAATTTTGGGTTACTTACTCTTACTTCGTTGGCGACGAACCCTGGAGATCCTTAGCCGCTCATACTAGCCTTCTCCACCGCGATCTGTCGTGCGCCACCGGTCTTCAGTTCACCACGTGGTGTTCCACAGCATCCCTCTTCACCAGGTCTGTCCACCTCAGCCGTGGTCTTCCTCGTGATCTGGCTCCTTGGATCTGAGCGTCCATGATGCGTCCTATGGCTGCCTGCTGTCCGCTTCTCACCACGTGTCCAGCCCATCTTAAGCGCCGTGATTTCATATCTGCAACTACGGTCGGGTGTTGCCAGAAGATGTCCCTCAGCTCCCCTGTTGGTTCTGATCCTCCACTCTTGGATTTCTCTATCCTTGACCGGACCAGCTATTTTCCTCAGCACTTTATTTTCAAACGTCTGGAAACGTTTCTCCAGATGTGAGGTCAGGGTCCAGGTTTCACACCCATAGATCAGAACGGGCTTTACCATGGAGCTGTAGATCCTATACTTCAGGTTCCTTGACAAGGCTCTGGACCGTAGCAGCTTGATGACAGAGAAATACGCTCTTTGGGCATGCAGAAGTCTTCTGTCCCCCTCCTCCAGCATCGAGTTGATGCTAGTTACCGTGGACCCGATACCTGAGGTAATTTTGGGTTGGCATTGGCTAAATTTTGGGAAGCCAAGTGGTGGAGGAAGATTCGACTGCCGGGGGCTTTTGATACAGTGTACTATTGCCTTTAGCTGACTGCCGGATACAAACAAGACTCGTTCTCCGATCTGTAGATGAATGTTCAACGGAATTACATCTCATTTACCCCACCCCTACATCATTTGTTACAGTCTTCCTTGATCTCTTGTTTTGACAATTTCTAGTAACAAAACAATTCATTTTAAAAATATGTCATTTAATATGAGAATGCCCTTAAATTTTTATTCATCTATTATATTTATATTCAACATCTACATCCCCACTCCAAATTTACTCCTCCTTGTTATATTACGATAGAAGGACGACCTGCCCAAGGTTTTTTCATCTTCTGGACAAAACCCTATGGGCCACGTTCAGGTTACGAACCTGCGATCTTGAACCGAGTAGGCAAGCACACCTTGAAATGTGATATCCCGGTAAAAAATCTATCTCGGATTTTCGTACGATTACAATTCTTACTTCGTAACTACATCAAAATGTTTAATTTATGATTAAAAAAGAGAGAAATTAGATTTATAAAATGATTCAAAAAAAAAAAAAAAAACATGTCACAGTTTTAAGGTCTCTGAAGATCGGAAAAAAATGTTATTTAAGCTATCCGAAATAGGTTATAGCTGTTTCCGCTCTTCCTCTAAACTTAGTTATCTGCCTACGTTTAGACACCACCTCAGATGACACGGGATGTATAATACTAATAAATAAATAATCTAAAAAATAAAGTAAATAAAAAAACATAAAAGTTTAAAAACAATTTCTAAAAAAATCTTCAAAGACCTCCTTTTAATGGACATATTTTATTCAAAAGACTTTTAGAGGGAAACTTTAAAAGGGAAAGTGTTTTTTAGTTTTTGATTGAATTTCCATTTAAAATGTTACCTCGAAAGCCTCAAGGATGGATGAAGTTAGTCATGTCATTTAAATTTCCATGATATGAATAATGTGACACCCTCCACTGGGACTTAGTAGATAAGATTTCCACTAGACAATTTTGATTTCTCAGCGATCCAAGATAACCTACTTTCCCGGTTAATCCATTACAAAATGTTAAAAAAAAGTTGTCAAATCAACAACGAAATCAGCACGAATTAATAAAGGCTTTGCTGTTTCTACAAAACCAATCTACCGTTTGTTATAAAATAAAGGTAGGTTGGAGGACCCAACCGATCGCTCCGCCGATTGGCGGAGTCCTACAACCGGCCGTAGCTCCGAATAATGAAGTTAAATCTAAAATAAATGTGATCTAAATTCCCCCCCCACGTGTCGGACGGGTGTTGTTGAGCCCACTTCTGGGGTCGGTACACCCGAAAAAAAAAAAAAAAATTACATAGGAACTCGACATGCTACCTTTTATGTGAATACATTCATTACATCGGCAAATTATTTTGGTTTTTGATTTGAGCCCCTCCCCCCTGATTATTTCCTTCTCTTCCGCCGATTTCGCATAAAACCTGATCGCTATGTCTCTGGTCTCTGTGTCCACTGTCTCCCCGATGTAGGGGCTATGTTTGTGTGTCTCATGTTGTAGGACTTACCGTTGACCCTTGTTCCTCCATGTAACATTGAAAAGGACGATGAGCCCTGAAGGCCCGATAGCGTCCACCCTGATCGCTATACCTATGGTCTGTGTGTCCATAGTGTTGTTATAACATTGTTTCCACGTTGTAGGGGCTATGTTTGTGTGTCTCATGTTGTAGGACTTACCATTGACCCTTGTGAAGCCCTTGTCACCCCTCCCCTCTCCCGGACATATGTAACGTAGAAAGCCCTTATTTCCATGTTTCCCGGATCATCCGATCCACTTTCTCACAATCCTTTCCCTTGTCTCCTCCCCCTTTGACCAGATTCCTTCCACCCTAATTCTACGGCACTACCATCATATTTTCATCAAATATACACAATTAATACAAATTGAGTTATCGTTCTAATTTTCAAAATCTTGTTCTGTGGAGAATGTTTCATAAATGGAGAAACCTTGTCCGATTTGAATGTGAAATTTGAATTGAATGAAATTTGGCAATATTAATAATAATAATATTTATTTCCTATTATACATGGTCAGAAGGTACATCATAAAAATGTTAACATTATGAGAGCTTCGAAATTAGGTACATAAACAGCTATTAACTCTTATGGTCGGACACACACCTGAATACTGATAACAATACTAGTAAAAATAAAATGAAATTATTAAAAAATGAATAAGTAAATATTTAAAAAATTAATTAATACAAAAATAATTATATCTACTAATAAATACAGCAGATTCAGTTTTTAATTTAAATTAAATTATGATAAATATTTTTGGTAATTCTTCCGGAATTCTTCCTCATGACGATATTTTGGGACGTTCTCACGTCCCCTCCTCAGATCACACTGTGCAAGTGAATATAGAAAAATAAAGAATAATAATAACAAAAAAAAAAATGGCGTCGCAATTTACTTCCCCAGAACGAATTAATCAGTTAACTTTTCGCTCTCCCTCCAAAACCAGTCTACTGTTTGCAATAATATTCGACAGTTGACTCACATAGGAACTCCTTAATCCTATTATTAAATGTTGTGTCGATAAATTCATTACATCGATAGTTATTAGGCTTTTTGAGTTATTCCTCTCCCCTAATGGCCCTCTTCCCTTTGCCCAATTTGGCTGAAAATCGACAGATACTGTCCTTATGAGGTTGTGGTCATATAAAATGTCGTGTCGATTCTATCGGGAGTTATCGTGTTCACAGAACACAGACAGACATTTTTTTTTTTACATTTGAATCTAGAGGTCGGAAAACATGAAATTTCTTTGCAAACTCCGAATCGAATTATTGACCGATTACATAACTTCTCTATACTTTGTATAACTAGGGAAGTAAAAATTAATTCTCAAGCTACAAAGTTCCCAATGTATTAAATCTTGATTGATTATGGAATGGATATATTATCCTGTGATTTATTAGTAATCCTCTAAAAAACTACCTCTGAGCATTTCCGAAAATTTATTTAAACTTAAATAAAACTATAGACTAGAATAGTTACTAAAATATTGCTATGAATAGTAACAGGTTGCAGGTTGTGTGAAGATACTAAGGTTTTATCTGTAGGAGGGTCTGTTGCACACCTCACTAACTTCAGCCTTCAGACTAACAGCCTCTCTTTACATCTTATGATCATCATCACCCAACCGCTCTTTATGTCGCTATTGCTTCAAGCCATCATCCTCGTAGTTAGGTAAACCTTCTCTGGATCATAAGAAAAGAGTACACACTTACTTTATATTGATGTGTAAACATTCACGTTCATTGAGCTGGCCAAATTGAGGTAGATCCGCACAATATATCCTTGTGGCACTGATTCTGTGAATTTTCTGTAAAAACACCCTAATTTTTGAAGTGAAACTTCTTTAAGCGCAATGAGCAACTTGGGGACTAAGCTGATAAATGAGTTACGAAATTATGTGACTCGCTGAACACCTCCCAGACCCGCTCTTCACCTGTGTTTTAGTTCGCCCCCCAAAAAGTGGTTTAAAGTGTCCTTTTTTGAAAACAAAGTGTATAATCTGTGAGAGCACCGATTATAGATCCTTAGGATGGTCCAAAAATGACAATTTAAAAAAAAAAAAACGTGCACCCCCTAGTTTGGAAGAACTCGACGAAAGAAAAATGTTGGCGCCAAAAGAAACGAAAATATTGGAAATAACCCGTGCCCCACGGAATTTGAATTTTAAATGGAATTTAACATGGGTTTTCATATGTATTGAAGTTGAAACAATATGGCGCTTCCACGTTTCATCAAAATGGGCTAAAAAGTTTCCACATTATGGTTTTTGGGGTCGGAGAACACGAATTTGACGTCAAAAAGTTATTTTGACACATGGCAGCTGTCAAAAACGCTGTCAACAAAATGACAATAACATTTTTTCTCATTTAACAATCGGTAAATTCATTTTATTAAGTGTCTTTGAGGTCACTGTAATTTGTAAATAAAAGATATCAAAACTGAAAATGACTGGAAGAATTTATCTGTTCTGATTATGTTCAGAAACCAAATGAAAAAATTACTGAATTGTGTTTCGGACATTGGTATTAACTCCAATTTTCCTCTTGATTACACGGATTTGTTGACAGCATTTGTGACAGATGTCAAGAGTCAAAATTATTTTTTGACATCAAATTCATAATCAGCGACCTCCAAAACACTTAATAAAATGAATTTACCGATTGTTAAATGAGAAAAAATGTTATTGTCATTTTGCACAGCGTTTTTGACAGCTGTCATGTGTCAAAATAACTTTTTGACGTCAAATTCGTGTTCTCCAACCCCAAAAACCATAATGTGGACAATTGTTAGCCCATTTTGATGAAACGTGGAAGCGCCATCTAGTTTTAACTTTAATACATATGAGAACCCATGTTAAATTCCATTTAAAATTCAAATGCCGTGGGGCACGGGTTATTTCAAATATTTTTCGTTTTTTTTGGCGCCAAAATTTTTCTTTCGTCGAGTTCTTCCAAACTAGGGGGTGCACGATTTTTTTTTTTTTTCATTATCATTTTTGGACCACCCTAATAGATCCTACATTCCGAATTTGGAATCGTCGTCCAAAAAGAGGTAATTAAGTTCAGAAATTACAAGTGTTGCATCATGTTCAGAGGAACAACATTTTCATATTAATACCCAATCTACTGATAATGAATCACAAAGGTGAATGTACGGCTGCTTAGCGTTGCTGGCGTCATAAAGAGTGTCTCTTTTTCTTTCTCAATTCTCATTCTCTATTCTCTCGCGTTCAAAAACCTACATTTCTTATTTCTCTTACCGTAGGCCTGTTGTCTCTACTTTGGAAACAAATGTTGTGATTTCTGATGTTCCTAACATTGAAAATAATGTTGATTTAACAAATTAATAAAAATGAAGTAAGCCAATAAATAAAACTGTTTGCACCTAAAATGTTGAGTTAATTGAGAAATCCCATACAACATAAAAATAATATTTATTGATCAAAAAATAAAAAAAATAAAAAATCGTGAAAGAAGTTTCACTTCCGGCGAGTGTTCCAAGCACACACTATTTTTTAACTTTCCAGCATATAGGGAAGTTATTGTAATGGGTCCGAAAATCAAAATCAAAATTTTCATCATATTTTTATGATGAAAATTTTGTCATTACAGTATTTTTACACTATTTTTGGAAATAAGTATGTGTGCGTGTACGTACTTACGTACGTGCGTGGTCCCGCTTTGGTGCCAATCGAAGTGTATCAACGTAAATATGATCTGAAAGAACTTTTTTAAAATTCCGTCCATCCGTTTTTTTGTTTGAACAAAAAGAGTGTTAAAAAAGTGGATTTTCAATTTCTTGAAAAAGATTTATCCGATCTAATTTGTTCTGGTGACAATGTAGCATCTTTTAGAGCCAGATTGAGAAATAAGCTATATGGCGTCTGAAAATTGTGAACGGGAGAAGGGCGTTATGAGTGGGGCTAAGCATAAAAATGGTTGTAGCTCATTAACGGATAGTCGGATTGTCATGAAATTTCACATGTAGTATTCTTAATAGCCAATTGAAAAATAGGGTGTGTAAGAGGTTTCAAAATTCGTAAGGGGGGGGGGGTTGTGGGAGGGGTCAAGCATAAAAATAAGCCTAGCTCATCAACGGATGATCGGATTTTAATAAAATTTAACATGTAGTATCTTTTAGAACCAGATTGAAAAATTGGCTATATGGCGACTAAAATTTTTTAACGGGAGGGGGGTTGTGGGGGGGGGGGGGGGGCTGAGCATAAAAATGGTTCTAGCTCATTAACGGATAGTCGGATTTTTATGAAATTTCACATGTAGTATTTTTAAGAGCCAATTAAAATATAGACTATCTGGCGAAAATTTTTAAGGGGAAGGGGGGTTGTGAGGGGGGCTACGCATAAAAATTGGTCTAGCTCATCAACGGATGATCGGATTGTAATGAAAATTAACATGTAGTATTCTTAAAAGCCAAACTGAAAAATAGGGTATGTGATGTCTCAAAATTCTTAACGGAAGGGGAGACTGTGAGGAGAGGCTGAGCATAAAAATAGTTCTACCTCATTAACGGATTATCGGATTGTCATGAAATTTTACATGTAATTGTGAAAGCAAAAAAAAAAAAAAATAGGCCTCATGACATATGTTTATTTGCATCACAATTAAAAATCTATGTACAGTTTAAATCCAATTTAATGAATAAATAATTCTGTACTGAATAAAATGCCTTCTTTTGTGATATTATTACTATCGATATTTATATGATGCTGGGAAGTTTGCTATGTGGACCTCACATTGACATCAAGTAATTGGTAGAGACACAATATATTTTCTGGTTAGCCCTATTTCTAGCATAAAAACAATAACATTTATAACGCTACATCAAAACACTATATATATACTATTCAAACGCCAACGTTTCTATATATTTTATATCATCATCAGGGCCTACAAACATGGGGAGGAATCAAGATTAGAATCACAATTAAACAAAATTAGTGTGTTGATAAACATTAATAAACGTTAAAATAGACATTGTAACAAGTTAAAATTATGTTCCACCTATTTGTCTATTTCCATGATAATCAATGTTTATGTTTAGTAATGTATTCATATTTAATTTTAATTTGTATTAGTGTATGTTCATGTTTATGGTTAACAATGTATATATATTTAATTTTAATGTTCATTAATTTATCCATAGTAAGTCAGATTCAATCTTTAACTTGTTACAATGTCTATTTTAACGTTCAGAAACGTTTATCAACATACTAATTTTGTTTAATTGTGATTCTAATCTTGATTCACCCCCATGTTTGTACGTAGGCCCTGATGATGATATAAAATATATCGAAACGTTGGCGTGTGAATAGTGTTGCCTGTTTTCTTCCATCTTTGACTGACCCTCAATATTCCTACAATTAAAATCTACAGTCGCTAATCAACATCCACTATATATTGTAGCATGTCTACCCTATAGATAATGCTCAGAACTGGCGATGTCTACGAGAGGATCGCGATCGCTAGGAGCAAAGTATGGGTTGTGTGGTGTTGAATAAACGAGAATTGCATTTGGAAGAGAATGCTCGGAACCAATGATGCCTGCGAGAGAATCGCGATCGCTGGGAGCGGAAAATAAAGAATAATAGAGACACAATGGAAAGGAAGCCAAGATAATTGTCTACATCCGGTGTATAAGGAATAAGCAGTAAAGGTTTTTTTTTCTTACTCCAGGTTTTCACACAACTAGAGACAGAGGTTAATTGGTAATATGCGATTGGCTGGAAATAAAATGGGCGGAGTCCGACGACGAATCAAGTCTCGAGAACTGTCCCCTACCACGGTCGGATATCGGAAGCCACTCCCCGTTTTATTCATTCTTCGTTCATGTCTTGGCTGGTCACCACGTTCTTTTTATATTGTACAGTTGAGTTTAAATATGTCAATTGAGTTTTCTTCGTTCATGTCTTGGGTGATCACCACGTATCTTTTCTATAAGTAATATCAGTTTGAATATGTGAAATTAACATTCTTCGTTCATGTCTTGGGTGATCACCACGTATCTTTTCTATAAGTAAAGTTTAGTTTGAATATGTGAATTAGTCGTAGAGACACACTTTGATTTTGGACGGTGCAAAGTCAGTGGGGGTGTAACTTCTGGTGTGCCCTCGAAACTACGCAGATCTTCAGGGACTATGTGAATAGACGATTTCTACGGGAAGTCCAGAAAGGGTGATCACGCCGTCATTCGCCATGGATATCGTATCGAGGTACCTCGTAATTAAGTTATAATTCAGTCCTTCAGACACACGGCCAAATTATATATATATTCAATTGTTGTTTTGTAAATATGTTCTCATTAAAATAAATATGTTAAAGTTATAGGTTTGATTCATTTCATTTCCCCCCCACTCATGCTTCTTCTGGTTGACAACAGTAATTAATTATTGTTAATTACTGATGTCAACTAACCGTTAGGATCTTGTAACCGTTCTTCCCGTGGGAGTGCTTTCAGCTATTCAGGCATTGTTTAATTAAAGTCGCGATTTAAATAATTTTCAATTTTAATAATTTTTCGATCTCAATTTTATTTATTTTATTAATTACGTGATTTGCACTCACACTGAGAGGGAGGGAAATGGTTATTAATTGGCGCCCGAACAGGGACTTGATTTGTTTATTAATTATGCCAATTAGTATAATTAATGAACCCCACTAATCGGTCCCTTATAAATTAATTAATTTTTTTTAATTAAAAAAAAAAAAAAAAAAAAATTTTTTTTTTTGCTTTTTAACGTAGATTCCAGCCTATTAGGCCACAATGTTATATTTTCACTTAAAGTCGGTATTTAGAATCAAAACTGAAGAAGGATGGGTGAGGGTAGGGACAATGAATGACATCATTTATTGAAATAATTTTATTTTTTTTTTGTTTTTGATTTTTTTTTTATGTAGATTTAGTAGGCATTTATTTTACATATTATAACTATTGTTGTATTGTGATGCCATCTGACAGGTCACCATAGAAATTAGGTTAGCACCAGACCTCCCGTATAATTCATTTAATTGTTTTGATATATATTTCTTATCAGAATGGAAGGGAAAGAGAAGTCGGACTTAGAGCCGATACAGACACGGTCTAGGAAAACCATTCGCACTCCCCCGGAGTCCCCGGTAGAAAAGCCTAAATTTGACCTAGAGGCGATGTTTAAGGCCATGCAGGAACAGATGTCGGGACTAGGACAACAGGGAAAGGCCATGCAGGAACAGATAGGACAGCAGACTTCGGAGATAAAGGAACAAATTTCGGCAATGGCAAATAATATCGAATCCATTAATCGCGATATGGGCACTCTACGATCTGAGTCCGGAGAATTGAGAACTAGACAGGATAATTTAGAAGGGAAATATGACAAACATGTTTCTGAAGTTAGGGACATGGTAGATGTCTGTCATCATGAAATGACAGGTAGGATCATGTCAGAAACACAACGTTTAGATAAGGAGGTCGAGGAAATAAATTCGAACCAAAATCTTTTTCGTACCGATTGTGAGAAGAGATTCGCCAATATCTCGAAGAGAATAGATACTGTTTCGGGTCAAAATCAGGTCTCAACCCCAAAACATAATGACCAAGTGACGTTCACCATCCCTGAAGAACATAAAGATTGGTATACAGGTCAGACCTTTGCTCGCGAACAGCCTAGTAACGTCACTTTCCAAAATACGTATATAAAAAATTACGAACGTAACAAGGTAACGTTCCGTAACAATGTGTTGGATTTACCCAACCATTTCATATCAAATTTAGAAATTGCATATAGTCACATTGGAGAATTTTATAATCTGAACGAATTTATAAAGTCACATTTAAAGGGCGAGGGTCTGGATTGGTTCCTTGTAAAGTCAGGAAGTATCCGCTCTTTTGATGAATTCGTCAATGCGTTCAAAGATAGGTTCTGCGGGGAGAAATATGACGTTATAGTCCGTAGGGAACTTGATACCCAAGGCTATGCCGATCATATGGATAAAACACCCAGCGAACATTTTTCAAAATTAGTGTCACGACTCCAGGATAGTACATATAAAATTCCGGAAGGCTACGTATGTGAACTATTGAGCAAACACTACGGAGAGACGGTCGAAAATTCCGTTAGGATCCAGGGAATAATCTCTATTGAGAGACTACATGAGCAAATAATTAGGATAGGTACTAACATAATTAGACGTGATTGTAAATTAAAGGATAGTTCTTGGAAAGGCGGGGGAAGACAGTACCGACCAGATAGTCTTCCGAAAAACAATAACTTTCCCAAACAAGACCTACCTCGTTACAATTCTGGGAATGCACGGGGAACCTCTCACTACAATCAAGAGAGAGGGAATCAATTTAGCCGAGGCCCTTCCCGCGAGTCAAATCCAAATTACGATCGGCCACGTAATTACTATGACTCAAATCAGAATTATAATCGACCACCTAATTATAGGGATAACCAGTCAAAACCTAACGTAAGAAACATGGAGGTAGTGACCGACAACAATGTCAATACAGACATGAAAGAAATAAAGCAATCCCTTGGAGAGTTGGCTAACAACCTGAAACCAATTGTTGACCACTTGATAAAAAACTAAGTAGCAGGAGTGGGATGAACAAACTTAAAACTATGGGGGGAGGTAAATTTAAATTCAAGGGGGACATACGCAGTTTGCTTGGTACAGAGATGATGACGAGATTGACAGGGGACATTGACCTACATACTAACGTTGACAATAGATGTCCCACTCCTGTAAAGGTAAAGACAGACTGTAACAACGGACTGACATTGATGAAGCTTCAAGGGTACCAAGAAGGTAGCGGTTTAGGAAGACACGGTAATGGACGTTTGGAACCAGTTTTTATCACCAAGAGAAGACCACTTCAAGGATTAGGTTACGAGTACAAATTTTTTAATATCAGACCACCAGTTAACGTAGAATCAATAGCAAAGACATCCTTACCAATCACTGCTAAGGAGGAAGAGCCCATCGACAAACAAACATACCCCGACAATACTATGACTGCCCCAGATCACATAAATTCATCAAGCATAAAAGAGGACGAAATCACAGACGAACCGACAGGCAATGACAAAAACATAACTTTCCCAGATGACGTCAGAATATCATCTCTGATGCAGGAGTTTTCTGTCCTACTTAGAAACGAGGACGAAGTAACAGACATATCGACAGACAATGACCACATAATCCGCTACCCGACTAATGGCAACCCCACTTGTGAAGAACATCCGCAGGTGAACTTCATCAAAGACAATAGGATAACTGACATTTCGGGACTACAACAACAGACTTACAAATTTACAGAAAAACAGGCCGAAAGACAGAAACAGAACTTTGAGGTACGACACCAACAGACTACGTTAGAAATTGGCGATCAGGTGTTAGTACAATCTCTGCGGATATCCACCGGTAAGAGGAAAATATTATTATTACTATTCTGGGAAGGACCTTACCAGATTTTAGACAAGGAAAGTCCTCAAATTTTTATTTTAGGACATCTCGGCAGCGACTTAGCGGAAGGAGGGATATTTTATACGATCTTACCGAAGCCGTATATTAGCGGATAAATTTACAAGCAGGCTAGAGAAGCGCTAGGGCTCTCTTTGAGATTAACGATCTTACTTCAGCCGAGTTAGGGGGGCGATTATTGCAGACGAGATCGCGGCCCTAGAGTCAGGGAAGAGATTTGTGACGTCTCTATGGGTGTCCATCCCCAGCTATCCCAGGAACAGTTAGACAAAGTCACACACACATAAAACAGACACTATTTTTATTATTTGGGAATTATTTATTATTTTACACTAACGGCCAACACCT
This sequence comes from Aradus depressus, assembly GCA_963662175.1. Taxonomy (NCBI): domain Eukaryota; kingdom Metazoa; phylum Arthropoda; class Insecta; order Hemiptera; family Aradidae; genus Aradus; species Aradus depressus. The sequence goes on from OY759214.1 coordinate 99,529,741, forward strand.
CATTATACAACAACACACAAAGAATCACACATACACATTTATTGGGGACACGGGATTTATTATTTAGTTATTTTTTTTTTTTGTAAATAGGATAAGGCAGACGGGGACTTTCTGGCACTCCCCTGGGGCTTAACATCGAGCATACCCCCCTTAGTCGAGCTCAAAGATTCCAAAGTGAATCGCCAGGTTGTAGATATAATTTTAGATAATAAGTTAGGGTAGTTTTATTTTTTTTTATTCTAGATAATAAGTTAGGATATGTTTTATATAACTTTAGTAATAGGGCATTTTTTTATAATAGTAGGTAATTTAGATAATAAGTTAGGAAAGTTTATTTTTGTTCATATATTTAGTAAGAGTATTTTTTTTAAATAGTATTAGCAATTTGTTTATGATGTTGGGATAATTTAGTTTAGATAGGTTTGTGGCTTCATTTGAAATTGACATAATTGTAGGACGGGGCAGACGGCATATGGACTGGCCATCCATGGGAATTTACCTACGTATTTGAATTGATTAGGAGACGCGGATCTGAGTAGGATGACAGCGAGGCGATGGCACACACATTTGTAGGTAGTCACGTATGGTAAATGTACTTTCAATTGTATTTGTCTGTTTTGTTTTGTATTTTAAAATAATATTTGTATTAGTATCCGACCGTGTGTATCTATTGAAAATGTCACATTGACCCATATTTTATCTAGTGACCATGATGGGCTATGTTAACCCAATGAGAGCCTTGTAAATATATTTGTAACATATATTCAGGTATGGACCTTACTTATTATGATGCAGTGTCGACCACGGTAGGTCAAATGTCAATTTTGTTATTTTATTTAAGAAATCCTAGGGCAAGGTGCCGAAGCATACATGACTAAAGGGGGAGATATATTATAAACTGGAGGGGATACCCAGAATTGAATATTTAATTATCGTACACACGGAGAAGGGGCCACTCCATTGATGCTTGTAGAATCCATTTAAAGGGGCGGGAGTTGTTTAATTATTTTTTATGCCATGAACTGACTGTTGAACTGAAGAAAGGGTTTCGCTACTTGATTAATGCGGATGCCGGAATTTACATATATTTATGAAACTGAGATGGGATTTGAGTGGGCTTATTTTTCTATTTTATATTTCGTCGTCGTTCCGGCAGAAGGTAAATACCTGTCGAAGGCCTAAGGAGGCATATGGTTAGGGTTTGGTCAACCCAAATTTTTGTTGAAGCGGATTAGGTATATGGGAATTCAGTTGAAACATTGTCGAGGCGTGGGGCCTTTTTGGATGTTTTAACTAGTCAGTGAATGTATGCTAGAAATAGAATCATCGTTATTTGCCAATGGAGAGGGTTAACTCCAAGAAGTACAGCGTAAAGTAAAATCATGCTTTGGTCACGCATGCATAGGCAAGCCATGCCGATTCGAAAGGAAATTTAAAATCATGTTTTGGTCACGCATGATAATGAGGTCGATACCTGAGTATTTGGTTAAGTGTATATGCTCAGTGAACGAGCAAGTGTTAAGTGAAACTAATAAAATATGTGACTTCCAATGGTCATTTAGCCGACATATTTTATTTTAACGGGAACGGGGGATATTGTAGCATGTCTACCCTATAGATAATGCTCAGAACTGGCGATGTCTACGAGAGGATCGCGATCGCTAGGAGCAAAGTATGGGTTGTGTGGTGTTGAATAAACGAGAATTGCATTTGGAAGAGAATGCTCGGAACCAATGATGCCTGCGAGAGAATCGCGATCGCTGGGAGCGGAAAATAAAGAATAATAGAGACACAATGGAAAGGAAGCCAAGATAATTGTCTACATCCGGTGTATAAGGAATAAGCAGTAAAGGTTTTTTTTTCTTACTCCAGGTTTTCACACAACTAGAGACAGAGGTTAATTGGTAATATGCGATTGGCTGGAAATAAAATGGGCGGAGTCCGACGACGAATCAAGTCTCGAGAACTGTCCCCTACCACGGTCGGATATCGGAAGCCACTCCCCGTTTTATTCATTCTTCGTTCATGTCTTGGCTGGTCACCACGTTCTTTTTATATTGTACAGTTGAGTTTAAATATGTCAATTGAGTTTTCTTCGTTCATGTCTTGGGTGATCACCACGTATCTTTTCTATAAGTAATATCAGTTTGAATATGTGAAATTAACATTCTTCGTTCATGTCTTGGGTGATCACCACGTATCTTTTCTATAAGTAAAGTTTAGTTTGAATATGTGAATTAGTCGTAGAGACACACTTTGATTTTGGACGGTGCAAAGTCAGTGGGGGTGTAACTTCTGGTGTGCCCTCGAAACTACGCAGATCTTCAGGGACTATGTGAATAGACGATTTCTACGGGAAGTCCAGAAAGGGTGATCACGCCGTCATTCGCCATGGATATCGTATCGAGGTACCTCGTAATTAAGTTATAATTCAGTCCTTCAGACACACGGCCAAATTATATATATATTCAATTGTTGTTTTGTAAATATGTTCTCATTAAAATAAATATGTTAAAGTTATAGGTTTGATTCATTTCATTTCCCCCCCACTCATGCTTCTTCTGGTTGACAACAGTAATTAATTATTGTTAATTACTGATGTCAACTAACCGTTAGGATCTTGTAACCGTTCTTCCCGTGGGAGTGCTTTCAGCTATTCAGGCATTGTTTAATTAAAGTCGCGATTTAAATAATTTTCAATTTTAATAATTTTTCGATCTCAATTTTATTTATTTTATTAATTACGTGATTTGCACTCACACTGAGAGGGAGGGAAATGGTTATTAATATATATTTATTTTTTTCCACATCAACATTTTATTTGAAGTTCTGAGATTGGCCTTAGGCCAGTTAAAACTTTTTAACAAGTTCATTTGAGCTAAAGTTTAATTTCTTTCTTTGCCAAGTTCTGAATGAAAGATAATCCGATCTGTAAGTTCCAAGTTTAATACGGCTTAATCGGTTCATCTGTTCGTATCTTTTAATTCTAAGTATCTACTTCATTATATTTTAGTTCTGTTTTTATTACATGTTCAATTTTCATCGTCTATTTCGATGTCTGTAGAGTACTTTTAGTTTAGCGTGTTTTATATAAGTTCTGTTTGAGGGTTCTACGTCAATAAATAAACAAAAAAAAAACTGAAAGAAAGTTTAGAGACAGACCAACTGGTGTTGGGTTGAGGTAAGTTATTCAGGTAAGTAAGTAAGTACCTGTGACACTGACAATTTATAGCCAGTCAGTTCATCCCATGATTTGTCAAACCTGACAGTCACAACTAAAGTGTTTTTTCGTTTCTTATCACTGCCAACGTACTTCACCACCAAAAACTTATCTAAGTTTTCGCTCTTCCTCTAAAAGGGCGGGAGTCGGAAAACATAAAATTCCGTTGAAAATTATTATACGAAATTTCAAACAGGTTATATATAAAGATAATAATATTTATTTCCGTTAAACCATAAATGGTGATATGATACGTAATAAGAATATTTACATTAGGTCACCTTATAAATTGTATACATAAACTATTAAAAAATAAAATGAAATGAATATATAAATACTTGAAAATACGACATTAAAAATAAAAAAATATATATACAGGGTGGCCCAGATAAGCGGGCCACAAGTGAAATAACTCCTAAACGGTTAGAGATATCAAAATTTTGCATAAGTCTAAAGTTGTAGTACTCGCCGAGAGCTATAATATGGCGTCCTCGAAAAGACATAAATGATCCTTTTAATGGCTCAAACAGCCCTTCGACGGGCGGGGTTCCCTTTTGACCCTTAAGTTTCAATAAATTTTATTAAAGTACTAAAGAAACCAGGAAGAACTGTGCAAACAGATTTTTGGTACGTCAAGTAGTTCTCAGAACAAAAACGTTTAAAGTTGCACGTTTTCTTATTCTGAAGTTAGTTGGAATTTAAAAACTTCAGAATAAGAAGAACGTGCAACTTTAAACATTTTTTTTCCGAGAACTACTTGACGTATCAAAAATCTGTTTGCACAGTTCTTCCTTGTTTCTTTAGTACTTTAATAAAATGTAATGAAACTTAGGGGTCAAAAAGGAACCCCGACCTTCGAAGGGCTGTTTGAGCCATTAAAAGGGTATTTACGTCTTTTCAAGGACTCCATACTATAGCTCTCGGCGAGTGCTACATTAGTCCCATGCACAATTTTGATATCTCTAACCGTTTATGAGTTACTTCACTTGTGGTCCGCTTATCTGGGCCGCCCTGTATAGTTGGATTGATACATCTGTATTACTTATTTAATTAAGTAAGTCCATTATACCCGCCTACCACCAAGATATATAAAAATATTTATGTTAAAAAAAACCTCTATTCACAAACGGATTTTTTTTATTGTTCAAGAATAATAAAAAAAATCGTGTTTCATATTCAATACATTACTACATATATTGATTCATAGCTATCATTTTTATTTTTTTTGGCAGAGGTCCTCCCCACAAGATATCCTCCTTTAAGGTCTGTCCAATCTAAATTTTGCTTAATCACTATTTTTTATTATTTATATACTAATTTATTTAATTTCTTTTGGTTTCTTATTATTCTAAAAATGTGTTATTGTTATTTTGTTTTCATTCTCTTTCCTATCATATAATTTGTCATCTTCAGGTGGTGAAACTGAGCAAACATAAACTAAAAATTAGACTGGAATATAGGAGCCTTCATAGCTCTTGTCAATCATTAACAATAAATAAGTTAAAACAAAGAAAAATTGTGAAATTAGATAAAACAATAACCTTTATTACGAATGCTGTTTTCGTTTATTATGAAATTAATAAGAAAATAATATAAATGCGATTTCTGGCGTTTTTACATGTATAAGGTCGGACAGATCGTAATAAAAAAAAAATAAAGAAGTCAGACAAGTTACATAAATTTATATATATTTGCTACTTACAATTGACCACAGGGCAACAGCTCACATAGAGGAACAATAAAAAAACTGGATATAAATAAAATGAACAGACTGTGCTTTTACAAGAATTTACAATAACAAGGTAATAGTGAGTGAGACTGAATAGCTATATCAACTATATCTGACTATCTCTGTATGTGACTATCTATATGTATGACTGACTATATCTATGAGTGACTCTCTCGGAACTATATATAGCGCCATCGAATGTTCTGGACCTATGTTCCAAAAGGTCTATACATAACCTGACTTTTCTATATCTACAGGTATTTATCTTTACATATTATTTTTACCATATCTTACTATATATATTTATCATGATTACACGATACATAATTTCACATATCTTATATAGAAAATATATTAAAGTATACGTTATAGAAGCCATTGCTTCTAGAATGTTCCATTTAGTCTATTTGTTCTATAAGCTTCTTATTTGGGTCTATGAAGTTCTAAACAATTTTAACATTCTCTATCTACATTATATTATACAACATTATATTAATACATCGTTATTTATTATTTTCTACATAAAATATCCCCCTAACTATGGGTTTGTGAGTGTGTCGTGGAATTAGAGGCGGGATATAGGATTATAAAATATTATATATATATGGTGACACCTTTTTAGAGGAGTCAAAGAAACAAGCAATGGACAGAAAGAAATCAATGAGGCACTAGTTGGATGTTGACCACATTGTCTCCCACTCAACATTTTTAGTTGAATTTAATTTATTTTATTGTTATTATTGTCTTCAAGAAGGGCATAACTTCCCCTATATATATGTATATTTATAATTTATACATGTTTTATTTATTTAGACTTTTTTATTCATTTATTTATAATTGAATAATATATATATATATATATATATATTTATTTATTTTATTTTTTTATAAATTGTTACATTGTTTTCTTTTTCTTTTCTATATCTCGCACATTGGGACCTGATGAAGGGACGTAACAACAAAGACACTTCCGAAGAGCTTTTTGAAAAATGTGTACTTATTATAAATGTATCTATGTTTTATTATTTTTTTTTATACTCATATATTTTTAAGTATTTATTTATTCATTTTACTTTTTTTAATAGTTTTGTTATTACTACTAATCATACTTGTGTTAGACTCAAGTAGTTATAAATCTAATTTATAAGCTACCTTTAATATGGAGGGGTCAGTGCACAAGTGAACCATTTTTTTCACTTTGTGAGGTTTTTCGTGCTAAATAGGCGTAAAAGTAATATCTTTCAGTGCTACAGTGAACCAAGTCCTTAGTTCATTTTAACGCCGCAGGATATCAGCTTGAATCAAGTCCTTGGCCCCAGTTTTTCATTTATTTCAGAGCGCTAGTGAACCAAGTCCATAAACCCATTGTTCTGATTGTTTTAATTGACAGTTTATTTAATGAAAGGACAACCGTTTCAGCTATAATGACATTTATTACTACGGTGCAACTCAGAATTGATTATGAAAAAAAAAACTTTGAGAGCCAATTGCTCGGAATCAAATGTGATGGACTTGGTTCACTTGTGCTCTGAACCCTCCATATATAAATTCTTTTGACGTATCCTATTACCATGTATTGGCAAACAAAAATACATTTATTATTATTATTATTATATATATAGCTGAGAAGTAAAGAAAAATTATATCTCTCTGAGTGTTTGGTCACGATAACGTCCAGTAGAATAAAAAATATACAACACGAGGTAATATATTGAAGTGACCTTTTGCTTGGGAGCTTTTAAACTTTTATTAATTACTATGAAAATGATTTTACTTTTGGGGTTAACATGCGTACTCAGAAGGTGAACTAGGCTGTAGAGAATTTAGAGAACAATTTATAAGACAACATACATTTATTAACACAATTATTGACATATATTAGTGAGGCGTCCCTCCATGATCGCACATCTAGAATAAAATATCTATAAAACATGAAATAAATTATATAGACTTAAATGTTCTGGTAACTCCCGCAACATGAAGGTGTCTATTGATGATCATCCAGCCATTCGTCTCGATGTCGGAGAAATGTAAAATAAATGATTCCGTTACCTTGTAAGTCTTCTTTTTCTAACCACACTCAAGCCTGTGGCCTCTCCTCCAGAATTCACGACGATTGAGGAACTTCCAGTCCCTTTGAAGTAGGCAGCAGGGATGATTTCCCTCTAGCAGCAAAATTAGAGTCTTCGGTCTCCTACGTCCGGTCAAACAGGAGTCTCCTTCTTCCCACAGCTCAGCCAGGAATGTCTTCTCCCTCAATAGCTCAACTCTGACTCCTTTCTCGTAGCTGAACGAGGACCGACTAATTCCTCTGATAGCTGACTGAAGACTGTCTACCTCCTCTGACACATCAGCCACGACTCCCCATACCGCACTTCAGCGAGGAATCCTCCAATTTCCATCCCCTCCACTTCATGTATCTTCCACTAGTGCGCTTCTCGTGGTCGCTCTCATAACTATAATTAACAATCGTTCTGGGATATGCGATATATCACAATTGCCTCCCTTTGATTAAAAAAAATTGCGGAGATACATTAGTTAAGGTAGCGACGTAATTTTTTTTCTCTTCACTTGGCTCTAACTTCACTCACTTCTGAACACTTCTTATAATACACTGTACAATCTTATACAATATTACAATTTTTTACAATATATAACGATGGCTTTAAAAATGGCTTGAATATGTTAGTATGTCTGTCTTGTACTTTATCAACTTCGTCCTGTCTGTCTGTCTCATATTTTATCAGCTTTGTACTGTCGGCTTCTTTAATTAATTATTACTTTAAATTATTTATTCTTTATATTCTCCTTAATTCTTTGTTATTTATTCTTCAAATTCTTTATTATTCATCGATACATGTGCCTTGGTAATCAAATTCCTTTTTTTTTTTTTTAACTATCAATCTTCATTTTCCTGCTATCATATCTCATTCCAAATACCCCACTTAGGTATCAATTATTAACGACGATCGACGAAGAATGCTTCCACAGCATTACAATACTAATAACGACGAAATATGCTCTCAACGCATCTATATCCACAACTACCACAAATATCGACGAAGAATGTCTTTACACGACATCGTAGATTAGCCCTATTTCGGCTCACAAAATTCTTCATAAACTTTCATATCATTATTTATCGTCAATATCCTTCTCTGTATAATAATTACCATTACCATTCTTTCTTTACTTTGCACCATATTTAATCATCAAGGCATCCAAAACGTAACAATGTTAATAAAAATTTTCCTTGTTTATCTTTCAAAATTTAATCAGCCGACAGTCAAAAGAATTAAAATACTCTGTTGAGATATCTTTCCAAAGTGGAACCGCTATTCTAACAATGTCCCTAACTTAATTTAATTCTAACTTATCTACAAATGTTCTGTCCTGTATCGTCATGCTGAAACCTGCAAGCCGCTATCATAATACTTTTCAAAAATTAATTTGATTTCTTACTTATCTACAACTATCCTGCCTAGTATTGTTGTCAGGTTGAAACCTGAAGCCGCTATCATAATAATACTGTTCTAAAATTAATCTGTTATCTACACTATCTTGAACAATCCTGTCCTGTCAGGTTTAGACCTGCAAGCCGCTATCTTAATACCTCCAAATGTTCTGTCCTGTCTAGTATTGTTGTGTTTAGATCTGAAGCCCGCCAAAATGAATAACTAACAAAATATTAACACAAAACGAAACGAAAAATATATAAACGCAAAACTATATAATACTTATTTACAATTTTTATTTACAAACATGCCCAGTATGGATATTTTCCTGAATTCCGAAAAATACCCAATTGCACTCAACTAGCCGGGGGTTCGTGGGACCCCAAGAATCCTGGTCAATTCCGTCTGCGGCGTTGAGTTAGTTTCGGGCTCTTCCCTTGTCAATTTCCCGCGTCAATTTCGACCCTTTGTTCTTATATTTTTTCAAAAGAGAAATATGAAAACGTCCCCTTTTTTGTCCTGTATTTGAGTTATGTTTAATTGTTACTAAATACGGTCCTTCCCAGTATATCAATGGTTTATAAACTTCTTCGTTATTTTCCTGTATCCTTAATGGTTCAACTAATACTAATCCCCCCATGATTAATTTCTGAGTTCTATGTTGTCTATCGTCTGTACCTATACGGATAGTATCGTCTGTCTTATGTATGCATACCAGTGGAGACATGTATTGGCTTTCTGTATCCTCATTCATTTGTACGCATTTGTCTGTCAGTTCTGTTTTCGTATCTACTATTTCTTTTTCTATCATGTCCCCTTGTTGTACAGTTTCCGTAGTTAATTCTTGTCCCTGAATGTCCATGTCAGTCTGTAATTGTTTATAATGACTGGTCATGTCCTCAATTTTTATGTTCATTTCTTGGAGGCCATCTTGTATATCTGTCTTTAGTATCTTTGTCATTTTTGTCATAAACAATTTATTATTTTCTGTCATCTTTGTCATAAACAATTTATTCTCCGTCCTAATTGATGTCATATTTGATTCTATTTTTTCATTTCTTTCTGTCATCTTTGTCATAAACAATTTATTTTTTAATTCATTACTTTCTGTTATAAATTTCATTAATGTTTCAATGTCTAAACTACTGTTTCTGTCTGTCGTCTTTTTCGTTGTTTCGTTTGTCTCTAATACTAATTCTCCATTCGTCTCTTCGTCATCCTTTTGGTCACCCTCTGTCATTGACTTACGTATTTTTGACCTTGTCCCTTCAGCCATTTTTAAAATACAAAATAATATAATAGATATAAATCAATATAAATTATAAATTGTTCTCTTATCTCACCGGATTTCTTTCGTGCCCGGCACAATCCACCATAAATTGAAGTGACCTTTTGCTTGGGAGCTTTTAAACTTTTATTAATTACTATGAAAATGATTTTACTTTTGGGGTTAACATGCGTACTCAGAAGGTGAACTAGGCTGTAGAGAATTTAGAGAACAATTTATAAGACAACATACATTTATTAACACAATTATTGACATATATTAGTGAGGCGTCCCTCCATGATCGCACATCTAGAATAAAATATCTATAAAACATGAAATAAATTATATAGACTTAAATGTTCTGGTAACTCCCGCAACATGAAGGTGTCTATTGATGATCATCCAGCCATTCGTCTCGATGTCGGAGAAATGTAAAATAAATGATTCCGTTACCTTGTAAGTCTTCTTTTTCTAACCACACTCAAGCCTGTGGCCTCTCCTCCAGAATTCACGACGATTGAGGAACTTCCAGTCCCTTTGAAGTAGGCAGCAGGGATGATTTCCCTCTAGCAGCAAAATTAGAGTCTTCGGTCTCCTACGTCCGGTCAAACAGGAGTCTCCTTCTTCCCACAGCTCAGCCAGGAATGTCTTCTCCCTCAATAGCTCAACTCTGACTCCTTTCTCGTAGCTGAACGAGGACCGACTAATTCCTCTGATAGCTGACTGAAGACTGTCTACCTCCTCTGACACATCAGCCACGACTCCCCATACCGCACTTCAGCGAGGAATCCTCCAATTTCCATCCCCTCCACTTCATGTATCTTCCACTAGTGCGCTTCTCGTGGTCGCTCTCATAACTATAATTAACAATCGTTCTGGGATATGCGATATATCACAATATGTGGACTCAGACCTTGCCTAACAAGATAACTATAATAACATGCAATAAATTGAATATAGCCTTAGACAATTTTTTATGTGAATCGAGACCCTCCTTCGTGGGGTATTGATTTTCAGTGAAAGCGACCAAAGAGATGGGAGGAATGATGACGTTTCGAGGTAAAGGGAGCTCAATTCATATAATTCATGTCGTAATTACTTTTATTTAATATTTTTATTATTTGATGAGTAAAAAATATAGTTAGTTATAATGACTCATGCCCGGGCTTTTAACTACGAGGTCATATCGCCTACTACCAGAGCGGTCTCCCATAGACATGTGCCCGGACTCTACAGTGGGATTTCTAAATTTTGCCTACTTATGTTTATTCACCTAGGGTCTTTAACGAGTACTTGACATCGCACAGGCTCGGAACCATCGCTTTATATTTCATCCAAGGACGGCATGCTGAAGGTTTTTTTTTCATTTCCTCGATAAAAAAAAAAACCTAAGGGCCTCGGCCGGGTTTCGAACGCGCGAGCTTGAGCTCAGGACGCAAGCAAGCACGGCTACCTATGAGCAGCAGGCGCCCTCAAATAAAAGTTTATATATATAATAAACATTATATATGAATTATTTCAGAATTATGGGTCTCAGAAAAATATACAACTCATTTGAATTATACAAATTACCCAGCTAAATTTCAGCTTGACTCTGTTTGTCCACATTGTAACAGTGATAATGATAACATACTCCATCTTCTCATAACTTGTCCAATGTTAAACCAATACAGAAACAAATTTATCAATAAATATATTTCAAACTATAATGCAATCTCCGATAAAATAATTAATTTGTTAAGTATTGATGACGATGAAAAAATCAATAATATATTTATTTTCGTAACTAATAGTTTAAAATAAAAAAAATAAAAACAGTTTTATTATGATTTGCCCTCTCGTTTACCTTATATATTTCAATATAACACATTGCACAACAGTTGGTATTTTTCTTTTATTTACTTCGGCCCATATTTATAATGTTGTATGTTTAGTCAACAACGTTCATAATGTAAACACACGGCTAATCCCTCTCTGAGTCTGATACTATCCCAGTCAGTCTCATGCTATAATTCCCTGTGAGTGGGGTGGACCTATTTTAAGTTTATATTTATTGCCGTATTTTATTATGGCCCTCCTTCTTTTTTTGGTTTTCTTGAACTTCTTTCTGAACTTGCCATCTGCCAGTGTCCCCGTTCAGCTTTGTCTTCGTTCGTCCGATGAGCTTCGTTCTTCGGGTTCCATCATCCTTCGAAGATCATCATTTTTGTTTGTATTTCAATTTCACTATTTTCACTTCACTGTTGTTGTCAACATAAAGATATTCATCATTTTATTTCTATTTTCATCGTGAGCTCACGTTAATATTTTCATCTCATTTTCAGTTTTAATTACATATGGGCTATTCAAACATTGTTTCTTACGGACTACTTTTGTTCTACGTAGTCCATAGTCCATTATATTTCTTATTATATCACATTCAGTGATTATTTTTTAACAATATAAATTTATATGTAGATACCTTTCTTTTGTTTTAAGAATTGATATTCTGTTTGTTTTTATTATAGATTCGATATGTCCGATAATATATAATAATTATTTACCCAATCTTTTTGACATATTTTGATAAGAATTTCTTTTTAAACTCAAGTTAATTTTTAATTTTATTTTGATTAACCAGATTTATTCTTTTTTATAGACTCCTAAACTTCGATCCGATTTTGTTATTATGTCCAGCAATTATGTTCGTCGAGTCACCGAGAAGGTTTAGAACATAGTTTTATCTAATATTCTTCCACCCTACCCTTAACCCACCCACGCATCCTCCCCACATTTGGTGCATTCGCTTAGGCCAACCTCACATTAGGCAATTCCGAAGCGACGCGACCGATACTCAAGTATCTTGAGGGTATCTTAGACGTCACTTCCTGTGTTGAGTGGTGGGGAGACACAAACGACGCTACTCCCAGGAGACGCGTATCCTACCAGTCTCACGCTACCTGCTAGGAAGGTCGCCCGTCCCTTGAGTCTCCTGCGTCGCCTCGCCATGGCTAGTTCAACATACCCAAAAGTCATGGACCAATGTCTTTTTCACAATTGCTTTCAGAAACTATTTTAGATGAGCGTGATGAAATGCCACTAATATAATTAATCTTAAATAAAAATTTATTAAATTACTTATTTTTTTCATAAATTACTTACTTATTCCATAAATTACTAAAAATTTAATAAATGACTTACCTCAACGTGATCAAGATTCTTTTTTCTGCACTCACACATTCCCGCATTGTTTCCTCTGTCTTATGGATGGAGAAACAATGCCAATCAAATGTAGGAATGATTCTTTCGTCATTCGGTAGAATGCTACGAACTTGGAATCCGACTTTTCCAGCTCTTTAGCAGCAAAAAATAATCTGCAGTTAACATTCCTTTCGATGAAAGGATGGCGCCATAATCTTCGGATTTTCCTTTTTCTATAATAATAAGCAACAACGACATCTTCATCACTTGAAGAATCTTCACTTGACATGGTAAACAACTCAGCTTCTCGCCACGGCTAGATGGAGACTGAAGAAATCCTAGTCGCTTCACAGTATCCTCAGTGTGAGGAGAAAAGTTGCCTACGGGTATCATACCCACAGGCAACTCAAATGGCTGATACTTGAGTATCGGTCGCGTCGCTTCGGAATTGCCTAATGTGAAGTTGGCCTTATGGAACAAAAATCATTGCACGAATTGGAGTAAATTGTTTTGTATTGAATTCTACAGAGCACAGAAAGTGTTTGAGACTTGGTTTTACCTTAACCTTACCATGTGAATATCAAGAAAGTCGTGTATGAATCACGTATAAAAAATACATTTACATCTTTTTTTGTTTTGGAAAAAAATATCGTTTCAGCAGTATGGATTTGGAACATCCTTGCTTCGCACATGGACAGTTGCATGTAGCCTGTTCACGTGTTGGAAAACCATCAGATTTACATGTATATACACCAGATAGAACAACTAAAAATATTGTGTATCCAAAAGAATTAGAATAATGTCATTACATAAATAATATTTTTTACTATCAATAAAGTAAAAATAATAACAAAATTGAATTTTTATTTACAATTCTCATATATATATAAATGAATGTCCATCTATGAGAGACTTATAGGATGCGAAACTGTCGAAGCTATTGCGCTCAAACATATGGGTTATGTTTGACACATCACTGGAACGGTTTAAAAAGTGGTTTGACAACTTTTAATTTTAATATATATTTTTTTTTTAATTACAAAAATGGCCATTGCAACGCATCGCGGGTTTAGCTAGTATATATATAAAATGTATTAAATTTATGTGTAAACTAGTAAGGTCAACCCTTGCTATGAGATTTGTATCTCTATAAGCAATAAAGTTTCATTTCATTTCATAATAAACATTGAAAATGGTTAATGTTCATTATCAATTTGTGGTTCAACGGAAATAAATATTTATAGGTTTTGGTTAGGTTTTTATGACTCATGCCCGGGCTTTAACTACGAGGTCATATCGCCCTACTAACAGAGCGCTCTTTCGTCACTCTGGTGGACATGAGCCCGACTCTACTTTGGGAGTCCTAAATTTTGCCTACCCTAAATTCTTATTCATCTAGGTTAGGGGTCTTTAACGAGTACCTGACATCGTACAGGCTCGGGACCATCGCTTAACGTCCCATCCGAAGGACGGCGTGCTTAAGTTTTATTTTACCTCCCAGATAAAATAAACTAAGGGCCTCGGTCGGGTTACGAACCTACGACCTTGAGCTCAGAAGTCAAGCACGCATACCACTGAGCTACCGGCGCCCTCAATATAAATATAATAAATATTTATATTATTATTATTAACTTCAAAATTCCCAATAACTCTCGTAGAGTAAGTGAAGCATCTGGCAGATTGTCAGCCAAATTGGGCAGAGAGTTTTATGAGGAAAAGTTAATTTATATAGTTCCAGTTGAGGAAGTTCGTTGCAGGTTGTTCACATAATTTTCCCCATTTTCGTGGGAGTCTGGATTTCCCACTCCGGTTCCTTCTTGTGTCTACATTCCCATCTACTCTTTCTTCTTTTTCTTGTCCCCCCTCTCGTTTTTCATTACTTTATTATGTGAGGATGGAGAAGAGGAAAATTTGAATAAAATTCTATTCATGAAAATACTTTATTTTTTATAATCAAGTTTCCCTTTGAGTTTTTATTTTCTTTGATCAATGCCCATTGAACCTTGATGTCGGTCTATGCTTACAAAATCACATCACTACAGTGGAACATCATTAAGGATAACAGCAGAAGGACCGAGCATCAATAAATCTATATTTCTCTCTCCTTATTTCTAGGCAACCGACAAAATTGATCCTGGTACATCTTTAGGGAGAGTTTAGAATAGAATGAATATATTGTAGGTGTATCATCCCAGAAAACTGAAGTTGATTCCCTCCACGAGAGGTTCCTTTAAGTTCGGGATATCTTCGTTAATCTGGCAGACAAATAGTCCCAATTATTTTCGATACAAATCGTCCTCAGACTACGTTAGCTATATACATATAGTGTTTGATAAGGATCTGTCTGATTCGACCTTAGTTAAGTCGTACAGGTTCTATATTCAGTGTATTATACTACGTTACTAACCGTTATAATTTACTGACAAAATCAGACAAGAATCACGGACAAACTGGCAGGACATCACAGTAAAGACATTCATATATTATCAACACGCACACTATGCACGAAGCTTGGCAGAGCGACCTTCTGGACACGTGAATTATAGAGGATCCGAGGAATAGCGAAGTCCAGAAAACTACCCGGATTCTTCGTTAATGGCGAAACTGTTCCAAAACTTTGAGATAATATGCACTAATACTATATGAATAAACCGTCTAAGAGATGGTATACTGTGTACACAGGACTAAGTATGAAGGTGCAGGGAGATTGTTTGTAGAGAGGACACTCAGTAAGGTAACCAACTGTAACAGGACTGGCTATCTGGTAGGTTTCTGTGTAAGGTCACTGTTAAGGCCATTATCGGAGTGACGTAAAGAGGTTGTGTTGTGTCAAGGTTGTGACAAGGGAGGAGGTCACGTGATTGCATCGATCCCACTGTCTAGAAAGCCTCCCTCTGCACCGACTTACTTACACGAACCCATTAGTTCAATTTCTTAGGTTTCCGTTGGAACTCAAGAGCAGAGATTCTCAACGAGAAAAACAAAGTCCATGATCCACTCGAAGTCATCCTGATCCACTTCTTCAGGGAAAAGCTTAACTTTGAGAGGTTTGAAGTACCTATTTTAATAACTTGGTGGCGTCATAAGGGGGAGGAGCCAAATATAAAACCCCATTCGTCGCAGGATTAATATATTTGCCTTTTTCGCTTCACTTTTAGTCGTCACTAATTTCGCGTTGGCTGAAGATCGCCGGTGTTCGAAGCGGATATAACAGGATGAGGCAACAGTAAGGTCTTCGGGGAGAAGGCAGGGGGTGGAAGGAACATAGGACGATCCAAGAAGAGAGGGCTTAGTGACGTGAAAAGAAAATCTCAGGATTCTGAGGATGAAGAAAAAAGAAAAAAGGTCGTAAAGATGAGCTCATTCAGCGAAATCGACCAAAGGGAAGGGGGAGGGGGAGGGCGACTAGCAGAGAAGGAGAGAGGGCGATCAGAAGAGGAGGGGGGATGGCGATCGGAAGGGGAGGGGGAGGGCGACTAGCAGAGGAGGAGGGAGGGCGATCAGAAGGGAGGGGGAGGGCGATCAGAAGGGGAGGGGAGGACGATCAGAAGGGGATGAGGGAGGGCGATCAGAAGGGGAGGAGGGAGGGCGATCAGAAGAGGAGAGCATCAATTCAAAAACCCTAATATTGCCGATTTAATAAATGTCTCGACACAACATTTAGTAAAATTTAGATCGAAAGCTTAAGTGATTAATTCGTGTTTCAGCAAACTTGTCTTAGTATTTTTATAACTAAATCTGACGATGGCGTAATGCAACCGGTAGTTTGTGTACTATTTTTTTTGGAATAGACAATATATCAAAAAACAATATTTGTTTTATTTATTTAAAACTCAAACAGCCACGCCCAACCCTTACAATTTTATTTATAAAGACATACTACTGAGGATGATACATTAATAATTGAAAACCTGTTTTGACCTATAAAATAAACAGTACAACCTTGACCGTTGCTAACCGCATAATACCGCTCCTTGCTGCTAGATGCCAGACATTTATCTATAGACTATTGACTTTGCTGGAGAACGCCGGATACTGAGGTTAGTTTAATATAAATATATATCGGGTAGGTGGGAGAGGGTGGTATGGGATTATTGAAAAATGCCAGCTGGTCGTATGAGCATTCTTGGAGGCGGATGATCGATCTGATGGTCATTCTATGTCAAATCAATTGACGTCTCACAACCTTCATGGCCTTGCAGCTTTTCATGTTTTTCTGATCATAAGTTGTACCCTAAAAGTTGAGTTACACATGGGTTTCTGAGTTATCGTTAGGTTTTGTGTCGATACATTCATTACATCAGCAGTTATTAGAGCCTCCCTCCGCTTCCCTTCAGCCGATTCCGCTGAAATCTAATGTGTCGTTCCCTAATCGGAAAACATAAAACTCCGGTGATGTTATGTAACTCATCATCGTACTTCTGAACGATTATTTCGATACTTCGTATAACTGGAGAAGTAGTTCAGATTTTCAGTATTTTTGAAGCAATCTTATCAGAGATATTGACTTTAAAAAGTTCAACAATGGCCATGTTTCGGATGTTTCAGATGGTATAAATATATAACTCAAAATATATTTGAACTTGAAAGAAATAAAACTTGTCTTGGTATTGTCTAATTTCACCAACTATATTTACATGGGAGTACTTTCGGTATTTCTACCATCCTCAGCCAAAAGCATAAGAGATAAGACTAAGTTAACATTACAGAATGTCAGCCTCTCGAGGAACCCATTACCCTCCCTCCTGAGGCTGACATTCTGTAATATTTACTTGGTCTTATCTCTTATGCTTTTGGCTGAGGATGGTAGAAATACCGAAAGTACTCCCATGTATATATATTATGTGAAATTAGACAATACCATAAATAAAAAAAGTTTTATTTCTTTCAAGTTCATTTGAATTATTTCACAATATCTCTGCAATAATGTCAGTTTTCATCAAAATATATTGTAACTATAAAAGTGGGTGTGCTCATTTCAGAGGTCCTGAATAGGGCTTTATTAAAAGTACATCTTCAGCTCTTTAAGTTGAACAGAAGTTGATCGAAAAAGAGACTGTTTTACGTGGTGGGTACCAACTCTCTCATTTTTGCCTCTGTATCTCTCACATTGACTCAGTAACTTAATGGTAAATGAGAAAACATAACTTTTTCTGTCTCTAAGCAAACTTTATTCAGTGATGAAATATATTGAGCCATTTTCCTATGATGACGTACGTAACAGACACACACCAAAGTTAATATCCACTTGTATGGTCTTTGCTTAACTGGATATAAAACGCAAATAGTTTTTAAACATTCCCAGACAGACGCCCCTTCCAATTCTGCTTATGAAGATAACAGTATAACAGAGTAATGACGCCACTAACGACCTCATCATCTATTTAAGAGGGGTCCCCTTTTTATCAAACTCCCCCTTAAAGAACTCTTTTATAACACATCTTACTTTTTGCTGTATTTTATAACGTGATGTTATTTTTAAATAATAAAGCCCAGAGGGACAACTAAAATTTCCCTTTTATGACCAAAAAGTTATACTTTAACCTAATTTTAAATTAATAGGTGTCGTTCTTATGGAGTTTTGAATTTAAATATAAAATAGCACATTCAGCATCCCAACATCACATGGCACGGTGTTAGCCACTTCGCCGATGACATACATGAAATTGTAGATACTGATAAATCTTCTGGGAACGCTTCAAATTTCTGCAAGATTACTTAGATATTCTGAAGGGTTGGCTGCGTCTAAGCAAGATAAAAATAGATGAGATCAAATCGCTTAAGTTACATTCGCCTTGAGATGTGGTGACTACCCAATGTCCCTCTGAAACACGACAAAGACATGCGATACTTACGACTCTACCTTAACAGACAACTGACTACGAACAAACACGTTACGCAAACTCAACAGAAAATGAAACGATGAATTTGGACTGCTCAAAAGACTACTACCAAATTTGCCTCAACCACAAACTGAGTGTCTACAAGAACTGTCTGCACGTATGGTGTTCAGCTCTGGGGTTCTGCTAAGCCCTCTCACATCAAAAGAAATCGAGCCATCCAAGATAATGTTCTTCTAACAATCACTCAATGCCTTTACTAATACAACTAAACAACTTTGCTCAACAAATTCACACTTCACCCGAACCCACTAGTGGAAGCAATGTCGGTCCGGTCGTTGCCGGGCGGCTCTCCAAGACGGCTGAATCCGTGACCTCCTGAGGAAGCAGTGGTGCTGACCAGCCGCCTCCTCGAGTGACTTAAGTGTTTTGTTTTCTGTTCCTCAGATCATGATTTATTGTTATATTTATTACATAGTTAAATAATTCTAATAAAGTGAAAAAAATATACGTAATGTGGCCATTACAGGATTTTCTTATATCAACAACACTAACAGATCACTCTCTTCCGCTCCCCTTCTCAAAATCATTTCGACGACCTGTGAAAAATGTTATTTTATATAGATTATGTATGTATTCTCTATAACTGTTACCTGAAAAGATTTTTGATTAGATTATAAGCATAAACTGTATCTTGTAAAATGTAGTTAGGTCCCGGGGGAAAGTGGTCTCAATTTCCGTTTGATTTCAGCCAAAATCTAATCAGACCTAAGCTAGAACATTTGATCGCTACATTCCAAATTTCAAGTTCATAGCTACACTCGTTTTTGTGGTAGAGAGCTCACAACTTTTCAAACACACACACAGTCAGGCATCATCGCGAAAATGGTCAAAACGTATTCAGGGGACATTGAAACGTGAAAATCAGTTGAAACCTCGATCTCGAATTTTCTCACGATTACAATACTATAGGTATAAGAAAGTAATAATATATAATATATCATGTCCATCCAAAGTAATAATATATAATATATCATGTCCATACACCTGTACAAATTCGTGTCCATATTACCCTATCGGGAGGTATCGCACACGTACAGACACAATTTTTTTTCAGTTCTAGAATCAGGGGGTCGGAAAACATGAAATTTCGGTCAAAACTGAAGATGAACCAATTACATAACTTACTCCATACTTCGTGTAGCTGGGGAAGTTAGAAACATGAGCCGAAACCCCGGATTTAACTCGCCTAGCTTTAGTTTCTAATTTAGATTGCTTACTAAGCTCAAGATCGTTTGAAACCCTTCCGAGACCCTTAGGTTTCTTATCTGGGAGGTGAAAAACCATTGAGCACTCCGTCCTTCGGACGGGACGTTAAGCGAAGGTCCTGAGCATGTACGATGTCAGGTATTCGTTAAAAAACCCTATACCCTAGAATAAACCTAGATAGGCATAATTTAAGATTCCCACAGTAGAGTCGGGCTCGTAGTTAAAGCCTGGGCATGAGTCATTGACTAGAATAATTATTTTAATATAAAATTATTATTATTCCTATTTCGTTTTGTTATTTAAAAAAAAATAATGGTAAAAGCTTATCAAAGCTCTACTTAATAAAAATCCAGGCTAATATCGTTAGGAAGCTTTTTGAAAATTTCATGAATTTACTCTTTGAAAAACATGATAAATACTTGAGTTGGTTTCTCTTTCAAATGTTAATTTCTCTAAATAATACGTAACGGGAGCTTTACTTTTACAAATGTTTGTTTTTAAGAGCATCTAATGGAATTGAAATATTTACAACAGCGGTGGTGTTATGTCTGAAGTTTTAAGAAGTAAAATACTTCAGAGTTAAGGAAGAACCTTGTGGTAAAATTGGCAGTTTGAGGTGTTGTAACCAGAGGCGGGCTTCTCCTTCCTCAACTAAATAGTATAGGGGAAGTTATGTAATAAATTATAAATTCAACTACGAGATTTATTTAAAAATTCATTTGACAAGATTTCAGTGAAAATTCCTGAATCCAAAACTGGATGGCAGAGTTGGCACAAGAGAGCTTAACAAACAGAGGATCAAATGTTGATTGTATGCTTAATAATTCTATTCTAGTTTCAAATATTTATTGTTCTTATTATCTTTGTATTCCATTTATATCATTTTAATTGATGATTCAAATTTCCTTGTGTTTTCGTTTAATATTTCTAAATAGCGGACACTTCTGTAAAGCGGACATTTCATGCTGTCCGTTATAGGGAAGTTTTCTAAGTTATTTAGAGCCTAGGTTTCTATTTTTTGAGGAAAAAAACTGACGACAGTTTATCAGACAAGTGACTATTTTCATCCAGTGTTGATCAACCCACCTTTCATTTTCTGAAACTACGCTTTTGGCCAAAAATCATTTTTTTTTTCTTTTTTTTTTATTGCATTTAAGCGTTCAATCGAAACTGATAATTGTTATTTAATTTGGAGAGAAGGTTCTAACAGAATGGTTAAATCAGGTCTATTTCTGAGAGGGGAAGTGTACACAAACACTTGGGGAAAATTACAGTTTGTCAATATCAATTCGTTGGATCAATTTGGGGACCAATTCATTTAATTTAGTTGAGAAAGAAAATTGGCAAGGACGAAGCAAAACGAAATGAACGGCGCCGGCTGAGGCCTTTAGTTTATTTTATCTGGGAGGTAAAATAAACTTAAACCCGCCGTCCTTCGGACGTTAAGCGATGGTCCCGAGCTTGTACGATGTCAGGTACTCGTTAAAGTCCCCTAAACTAGGTGAATAAAAATTTAGGATAGGCAAAATTTAGGACCCCCATAGTAGAGTCGGGCTCTTCTCCACCAGAGTGACGAAAGAGCGCTCTGGTAGTAGGCGATATAACGTAGTTAAAGCCCGGACAAGAGTCATACTATCTACATCTTTGACCCCAACATTTTTTTGAGATATGTACCCAGGACAGGACTGGACTGATATAATATGGCGGGATGAAAAATACAGATTGGTAGGCTAAACATGGCTTGACATGGTCCATAATAATATTATAATGGACATTGTCGTGCAGGTTTTGTGTACCCATCTGTATTTTTTATCCCTCCCGTGCTGCAGAATAAGAAAGAACACGTTGAATGGCTGGCTTGCTCCAGTCCACCCACTACCAGATATGCTACATTATTTATGTGGAATGGGACCCTTTTCTTGCTTCCTTCCAACACTTATTTGAGAATTTTTGATTCCACTTTCTTGAAGAAAAAAATAAATAAAACAAATTTCTTTTTGATTTGTGAATGTGACAAATAAACAAGATGTCGTACAGTGTAAGTACCTATATTTCTTTTACGAATTCGACTAAGTTGAATGGTTGAAAATCAATGGCTCTGTATGAAACAATGCGATTTAAGAGAATCCTGTACCTCTCGGAGTTTCTTTCTTATGTTTTTGCTGAGTTCAAGTAAAAACGAATTCCACTTCCACTACCTCTATTCTCTTCTGTATCTGTATGTGTGCATAAGACGTTCTCCTTGTAGTCGCTGTGTGTGTTTTCTCAACAAGTGATGCTTCAAATAGGAAGTGTTCCCGCAAGTTCTGTATTCGGCACGGCTCAAACGGCATTTAGGCAGTTTTCTTGGACCCACATCCTTATCGAAGTAACTCCACACATCGGACTTCCGTTTAAGACTCATTTTTCAGTTCAAAACAACAAAGCACGCTACAAGAATAGTATATTTTCAGTTCTAAGCAACGAAGCACTTCTATAAAAACAGTAAATGTAACCTTCCTTTGATTCAGTGGATCCCAGAAATACAAAGTCCTTAAACTATCGATAGTATCGAAACTATTGGTACCGTCAACTATCGATAGTTTTACACTCTTAGGTTAGTTACTAACTAAAAGAATTTTAGAACTAAGGTTTTGCATTCCCTACAAAACCAATCGACCGGTTGGGCTAAAAATCAATAGTTGACATTTGCAGTTATTGGGTTTTTTGTGTTAATCCCTTTCTTCCCTTTGGTTAATTTCGGAGAAAAACAATAGGTGTCGTTCATGTGGAGTTCTGGACACATATATAAAATTTCGTTTCGATACATTTATTCTATCGGGAGTTATCGTGTTCACAGACAGATACACAATTTTTTTTTTTTTTTCGTTCAAGAATGCTGGAATATGATGATATTCAACAATGGGAAAATCCTTCTTTTCTTATTTATAAACTTTTCATGAAAACGTGGAGTACAAGAATTGGTCGATATTTATACTTTTGAAGAGAATAACATCATTAAAATTTCAATCTTGACTCACGGATATGTGTATGGCATCTTCACATGATCGTCTGGGAACAATCTTCAAGGACTCTGAATATTATGGATCAAACCGTTACGAAAACTCGTCCGTCTTCTCAAGAAGCTCGTAGAACATTCACGTTTCTTTCATCCCCTCTCCAAGCCTGCTGCACCCATCGCCTGGTATAACTATTACTTGAATATTTATTTTTATTATATTATATTTCTCTTGCAATATTTCCTTTTGTTTTTCTATATCTTTATAGGACCATATTTCAGACTGTACAATATAAATAATCCCGTATAATAAAATAGTACTTGGGTACTACTCTATATATGAAGAGTTAAGCCTCCAAGCAGGAAGGCAGGTATATATAGACTGAGGTGAGAAGGGGAAGATAAGGAACTTGCTATTTAAGTGACAATATCCCCTGGGGAGGGGGAAGTCTATAAATAGGATTCGTTAGGGGGACAATTTTGGAACCGAAAAGGAGTGACGTACTTGGTGGAAAACATTGACAGGATCACCTTTACCTGCATAACTATACCTAGATATAAGAACACATTACGTTGGTCGGCTTCCACAGCTCTCTTGTGTGAGCCATGGGTTTAGACATAATCGTTTTCTCAGCAAATAAAAAGAACTAAGTCACAAAATAAATAAAATACTAAATTAAAAAAAAAAAAAAAAAAAACCGAAACAAAAAAGTTGTTTTTGTTCATTATTTTTTTTACTGAAACCTTGGTGGGGAGAGCTTTTTTTTTTTTTTTTTTTTTTGGGGGGGGGGTCTAATAAACATTTGAGCTCAAACTCCAAGTCTCTACCTGTAATAGAGAACCATCTCGCAAAAATATGTACCAGCTTTTGAAAAAAAAAACGCTTTGAAATCTGTACAGCAGTCTTGGAGCTACGATGCCACAGACAGACACACACAGACAAAGGCTTCAACACCCCTCCTTTTGCGTCAGGGGTTAAAAATGGGATTTAATATGTCAGAAAAGTTAAAGAAGTTACAGTGTGCCTGAGTCATATTACCGGATATAAACTAACGGACACGGTATATCAATTATGATATTTTTGCGCTTGAAAACCGGCCGAGTGCCAAGGGCATAATGAGGCCGAGTGCCAAGGGCATAATGCGGCCTGCAAGTACAATAAGGTTGCTGACCCCTGTTACATAAAATGTACAGCCTGTAATAGTCAAGGCGCGATGTCTCATGGAATCTTAACTGATGAAATGTACATGTCACCATGAATAGGCGTAAGGCATCGTGTCACGTGGTTTAAAAATGGAGGGATAAAAAATACAGATAGGTAGGCCAAACATTTTCTACAATAATATTATAATGAACATTGTCGTGCCCCAATCTACCCATCCCGAATTGACTTTTCAAAATGTAAGAAATGTTGTTTCTTTTTGAATGTTTGAGTAACGTGTAGCGTGGATTTTTTATTGAATCACAAGTATACTGAGAATAGGAAAGTCCATGTTAGTATTTATGCTAGTATATAATTTTATTTCCGATATCGGGATTAGTCTCTTCGGAGCTCTAACAGATTTGACACACCAGGCAACTTTAACCATTGGTAAATTCGATTTGAATGTAATTTCCAACAGCTGCCTTAATCGAGTTGTCTAAATCGATTAAAGTAAAACTTGGGTATTTTGATATCGAAAGTTTCCCCAGTTCTTGATCAACTTCACATCCAATCTGTCTACTGTCTATCTAGCCTCACTTGATACTTGAAAGAACCAGGGTAAGTTTCAGCTGTTGTAGAGGATACGAGATAAGGGATTGAGATTTCCCCCTCCCTTCCACTTGTAATGGGGAAAAGGCTTTTTCTTGAAATTCCCCTTCTACGACTTGTAAACTGCCTCTAGTGGGAATAGACAGATTCAAAGCAGAGACAGTAGATAGATAAACTTTTTCTCGTATTAAAGAATACGAGATTTACGGCGAAGAATGGGGTTCTTTAAAAATACATATTCTTATAGTTATAGAAAAAAAAAAAAGATAGTAGATAAGATAATAACAAATAAGTGATAAGAGTAGTAACTAAATAAAAAGATACATTTAATATTAAAATAAATAAATATGGACACCTTTATAGAAGCAGAAAGAAATTGTGGAAGCAATTAGAAAACGAACACAATACAAAATTATATAAAACAAAAATAAGAAAAAAAGGAATATTAAAACAGTACTAGAATAATTAATGATTATTAAAATTAAGAATAATTATTGATAATTGAAAAAGGAGGAATATTTAAAACAGTACTAGAATAATTAATTACATAATAAAATAAAATGAATTTGTCTTGGGAATATAATATTTCATCAATTCATTATACTTCAATAAATGTCAGAAATCAGGTCTTATAAGCCAGATATTAAATATAAATAGTTGATCTTTTCAATATCTGCATTATCAAAAAACTCTACAATTGATTGAAACATAGAAAGTACTTTCATTCCATTGACCATACTTACCACTTGGAAAGGGTAGTATCGGATTTTACTGCCCCGAACTCACTATTAACCATTATTTTCTACTAATTTTACTATTTCCCAGTAAATTGTATTTTATATTTCCAGTTACACGTGAAGTAGGGGGTTACATAATAGGCCATAAATTTCATTTTGCGTGTTCACCGAGTTTTCATCTAGGACTCCATGAAGCCAAAAATAAAATAAAAAAAATTCATTATCTGTGTGTGACTATGGACACCATAAGTTTTTCCATAGCATGAATATAAAGGGACGAAATTGTGTATGTGTATCCGGAAATATATAAGGACGATTGTCAGCTATAATCGGCCAAAGGCAGGGGAAGACATCAGGGAAAAGGGGGGTCTTAACCAAACAAAGCTAATAATTGCCGACGTAATGAACATATCCATACAAAAAAGAGTTTGAAAAATGAAAGGAATAAAAATGAAAAAATGAGAAAAATTGTATTTTATTTTAAAATATTTATTGGTATTACAAACATAAAAAAACACTCGCAGAAAGGAATAAAATAATAGATGTTATGTAATTAGGGTGCTAATCTATCTAGAGGGTTCGTGTAAAACAAAGCTAGGAGGTAAATTTCGGGTGGTGTAAGCAGGTTTGTACATTGCTTAGATCTACAATCTGAAATAGGAAGTGGAAGCTCGACTCAAAAACTGCCGATGTAATCAATGTATCAACACAAAATCCCGATATAATTAATGTATCGACACAAAAGTTTATATGTGTACCCAGAACTCCATTTTATTTATACATTATATTTTTTTAACAATTATTAAACTGTCATTGTAATGAATGTATTGACATAAAATGTCATATGTAAATTCAAAACGTCATTAGAACGAGATCTATTTTTAGCGGAATCGGTCAAGTACAAGAGAGGATCGAAGGGGATGCCCAACTCGAAACTCCTAATAACTGCCGATGTAATCAATGTATCGACACAAAATTTAGTATGAGGATTCAGAAGCCACTATGAGTTAACTATTGATTTTTAGCCCAAAGGGTCGATTGATTTTAGAGGGAGAGCGAAAATTTAATTAATTAATTTGTGCTGGGGAAGTACATTGCCGGTGATTCACCGACGACATTTTCTCTGTACGTTTTGTGAAATTTTTCTCCCTCTTTTATGTAATATTCTCCCTTGTTGTTATTTCGTTGTCATTTTGCCCTAGTTCTTTAAGAGGAGACAAGTATTCTTGGTGTCTGTGCTTCTTAAGGGTGGACAAAGCGAGTAGACTAATTATAAAAAAAAGGGCTGAGGGGGAGGGGGGGGGGACCCTTGAAAAATATGTCAAGTTTATCAGGGGAGTTAATTACTACGGCCCTACCTCTCTGTTAGGAGCTCCGGTTTCACCCCCTCCGCTTTAGTCTGAGATGAAGTTTTTAGTTGACTCATTCAATAATCTCTACTAATATATAAAGAGATAAAGTTTTTTCTCAAAAACTACTAAACCGATTTGGATAATTCTTTCACAGTTGAGAAGCTTACTTATTTCCAGTCGACATGGCTATACATCATCACACTTTATCAAAAAGGAGCTGTGCAGTGATGGTAAAAGTGAAGCAAATCGAAGGAGAAACGGCCGTCCGGGCGCTATTTATTGCATACGCTGCCTAAATCGTTTTAGCTATATCAAAATGATGTATAGAGGGGTATAAAAAATTCTACAAAAAAAAGTCCTCCATAGCATGTTCCTATCTATAACAGATAGCTTTCAATAAGAGTTTATTTCTATATATAAATCTGTAGTTTTGTCTGTCCTTAGCTCTTTAATGGTTGAACGGATTTTCATGAAAACACACAAATCACATCCTTTTAAGCCCGGTCCAAACGTGGCATCTCCAAATTGCGAACGAGAAAGGGGTTGTGGGGACCGGAAACATGAGATAATTTTTTTTTAACAGTTGACTTCTTGAGGTTAATGTACAAACTGGTGGACGGTTCCGGGTAGAACGGATCTAAATCTTCGATCTCTTTATTTATTGTTCCTCAACCTTCTCTTTTTGCTCTTTAGAGGGTCCTTTGAAATTGAAGCTACTACATCCACACTCTCTCTGTTATATGTAAGTTTCTGCTCTTCCCCTTAACCTTCCATCTTTTTATTTGTTAAACTCTTACCTTCTGTTTTTTGCTTATTTGGGGAAGGGGGGGGGGGGGGGGGGGGGGGGGTTCTTCTATATCTGAATTTCAGATCCCGATTCACTCATACGTTTCCGCTCTCCCTCTAAATCTTCGATCTTTTCATTTATTGGAATCCTATCTTCTGTTTTTGTCCACGTTTCCAAAAAAAGAAATAAAGAGGTCGAAGGTTTAAAAGGAGAGCACAAACTTACGTTTGAGTTGTCACTTTGTTTCAAATTCGAAGATCGAAGGTCCCAAAAAGAGCAGAAATAGACGGAAGGGTCCACCAAATAAAGTAAACGAAAGTTGAGAGGGAGAGCAGAAACTTATTTGTTAATGTGGGTATAGCCTCAAATTCAGAGATCGAAGGATCTTGAAAAGAACAAAGCTATAAGGTAAAGATCCATCAAATAAAGAGATCCAAGGTTTAGAGGGAGAGCAGAAACTTAATTATGAGTGTGAATATAGTCTCAAATCCTGAGATCGAAGGATCCTCGAAAGAACAAAGCTATAAGATAAAGATCCATCAAATAAAGAGACCCAAGGTTTAGAGGGAGAGCAGAAACTTAATTATGAGTGTGAATATAGTCTCAAATCCTGAGATCGAAGAATCTTGAAAAGAACAAAGCTATAAGATAAAGATCCATCAAATAAAGAGACCCAAGGTTTAGAGGGAGAGCAGAAACTTAAGTATGAGTGTGAATATAGTCTCAAATCCTGAAATCGAAGGACCCTCAAAAGAACAAAAACTGAAGCTTAGGATCCAATAAAAGGCGATTGTTGCTGGGGACAAATTAAAGGCGATTTTAGGAGAAGAAAATGAAAACAACCTGTACAGAGTTCTTGTTTTCTGACCGAGTTAAATGTACACAAGGTTGTTAATCAAAAAAAAAAAATATTATAAGATTTGCTCTTTTCTGAAATGCCTCTTATTTTGAAGGTTAAACCTTTCCACAATGAGGATGGAAATAATGGATATTAATATGATAGGAAGAAGAAAGACGAGTCGTTTATTTTCCCGGAATTTTCCCCACTTCCTTTTAACAAGATGGCAGAGGGGATGATATGACGTTGGGAAATATGCTGGCCTTTCTCTATAAAATCAACTTACAACCCCTCACTTTAGTTAATTGCTTATCTAGAGTTTGAGTTATTGTTTCTCGTTTGGATCTGAGAGTTGTGCAGCCCAGAAGCAACTATGTTTAGTGTCAAATCAAGGTAATCCCAGGATAGGAAACAAATATGTCATAGCCTACTTCTTCAAAACAATAGGTACAATGAAACCCTCTATTCGGAAACTGAATTTTTTTCTCTCAATTTTTTGTTTCTCTTCAACGAAAAAAATAACTATTAGTTTAAAGTCGAGTCTCCGCTGAACCGTTCACTCAAAATACTCCTCGGACTTCTGAAACAACGATCAAAATTTGTCGTGAAAAGAAAAAAAAAAGGAAATGTTACTCTTATTTAATTATTTTTTCGAATATTTTTCTCTAAAATAAACATGCTGCTGCAGAGGCTAAGACATAGACTCTATCAGCTGACACCTCTCCTGAAGTACTCTCAGCTCAAGAGGCTTGTCTATACGATGCTCATCAGGCCCATGTGGCATTACGGCTGCGCTATCTGGGGTTCTGCCTCCGATTCTCAAATAAAACAAATTCAGACATTCCAGAATCGGGCCTTAAGGATAATCACCAGTGCGCCCTGGTTTGTCTGAAACAAAACAATGCACACTGATCTTCAGATCCCTGAGTTAAAAGAATGTCTACCTATTTGTTACACCAGTCTGTTGCGGACCATGCAAGAACATCAAAACCCTCTGCTACGTGTCATCCCTCTCCACCTGCCTCCGCCAAGACCAGAACGTCGACTGAAGAGGAAGCATCATGGCGACCTTAACCAAAAGGACTGACGTTGGTCAGCCGCCTCATTCAAGTGTCAAATGTTTTGTTTTTTTATTTGGTTTCAGCACAATTTAACGTATATTGTACAAAAATTACTAATAAATGAGAGAAAGAACAACATATTAAATAGATTTTTGAATGTTATTATATTTATTGTAATGCTAAAAATAGATTCCTTTATAAGTTCTACTCATTCTATAAAGAGAGGTAGAATGTTTAGTTCTTCGAAATTGTTCTTTCTTTCTGTTATCTTAATGTTTTCGGATATAAACATCACTGGTAATAGATACTAACGTTTTTTTTAAAATATTCCTCTGCAGTTTGTTCTCAAAATACTTGTAATCTACGGACTTCTAAATCGACGATCAAAATTAGTCATGAAAAGGAACAGAAAAGGAACTGTTACTCTTACTTACTGAGACCGTTATGGACATACGGATCACAGATATACGGTTCAGCAAAAACATTTAACATCAAACTAATTCAGGCGTTTCTGTCAAAAACCCTCAGACTGATAACACAGTACCCATCATACAGAACACTTCATAACGATCTCATGATACAAACAGTACCCCAAACAATACAACCGGGAAGAGGATTGATAGTAGTGTAGGATTGTGTAGAATATTAAGAACTTTAATTTAAGTTCTGTGTACAAATATCAGGACAATTGGCATGTCCGGTTTACCTTCTCGTTACTGGGAATAGTCTCTCGGAAGTTGTGAAAGCTTGCATTCAACTAGTGAGAAAAGTGTCGCTCGACAGTCCACTAGTTGCCAATTAACTGGAGGGGATGTAACCTCGGGAGGAATTGTGAGGCGATAGTTGCTGTTAGTGTGAAAGCTCCCATCTATACAACTAACTTTAGCGGAGTTGTTGATGGACAATCAGTTGCCGGCAACTCAGTTGATAATGAAAGGGGACCTAAGTTTTGTTGGGGATAACTTTATACAAATATCTTGTAGAAGAGCTCCTAGAGAGAAGTTCAACAACCCCGGGTGAGGGAGGAGAGGAAGAAACAGCTAGTTGGAGGGGGAACCACTTCTGAAGGAAGAGCAGATCTGGAGATAAGAGTAGAAGAGGAAACACCAGTCAAACATCTTCTACAACAGTCCGTTTCAATTATCTCTCCCCATGGATGAACCCCCACTCCAGCCTTGTTATCCCCCACCCTACCCCCTCTACACTTCTGTTATCATAGCGCAGGTAGTAACTGTGCCCTCTTCTCACTTCTTTTTTTACTTCCCCAGCTATACGAAGTACAGGGGAAGTTATGTATCGGTCGAAAATTCGATGCGAACTTTTCAACGGAATTTCATGTTTTCGAACTTTAAATTCCAAGTATGAAAAAAAAAACTCCCGAAAGAATAAATGTATCGACACGAAATTTTATATGTGAATCCAGATCTCTCCAACGACACCTATTGTTTTTTAGCCAAACCGACCAAAGGGGAGGGATGATTAGGGGAGAGGCTTAACTCAAAAACTCAAATAACTGCCGTTGTAATGAATGTATCGATACAAAATTTCATATGTGAATTCAAAGCCCTAGAGGAACGACACTTCTCAATTATCAGCGTAATCGGCAAAAAGAAAGGGGGTTCAGAGGGGGGCTCAACTCAAAAACTCCCGAGCCTGTACGATGTCAGGTACTCGTTAGGGGGTAGGCAAAATTTAGGACTCCCATAGTAGAGTCGGGCTCATGTCCACCAGAGTGACGAATGAGCGCTCTGGTAGTAGGCGATATGACCTCGTAGTTAAAGCCCGAGCATGACTCATAAAACCTAACCTAACCCCCCCCCTCAATAAATAAAGTGTCTCTGTGTCTGTCTGCAAGTTTCAACATGGCGCCTACACAATTCATTCTAAGTTAACGAGATATTCACGGGATGTTCATGATGGCAATAGATAAGCTAGTAAGTCTGGAGGGGAGCGCCAGTACTTTTTTTTATGCATAAAACATGGAGTGATAACTATTTTAGAAGATCTAGATAAGGAAAATATTACTTGGTGGTAGGCAGATGTGGTGGACTAGCTTGTTAAATAAGTAATTAGATTTATCAGTCCAACAGAATTTTTTTATTTATACCACAACTAGTTTCGGCAATTTGCCATCTTCAGGTGGTGAATCTTTCTAGAGAAGAGGTCAAGGGACACGTTCGAGTATCAGGGACCAGCGGGACCTCTTCTCTAGAAAGATTCACCACCTGAAGATGGCAAATTGCCGAAACTAGTTGTGGTATAAATAAAAAAATTATGTTGGACTGATAAATCTAATTACTTAGATAAGGAAATATCAAAAATATGTCATTCCTCAGTTGATAAAATTATTTTAAGAGGTCCCCCCCCCCCCCCCCCCCCCCCCCTCCTCTCCTAGTGGACTCGGAGCAGTTTTAAGACTTCGAGGTTAAAGGCCAAGCAGCACTTCCATGTTTAAATGGCTTATGGGCTCCCAACCCTGATAACTGCCGATGTAGTGATTGTATCGACACACAATTTTGTTTGAGGATTCAGAAGCTTTTTATAAGTCAACTATCGATTATTTAGTTCAAAAGTTCGATTGGTTTTGGAGGGAGAGCAAAATCTTAATTGATTAATTCGTGCTGGGGAAGTAGATTCTCCGTGGATCACTGACTTTTTTTTCGAATGGCAACAACAATTATTTTTTCTAATAGTTTTCTCTAAAACAAACATATTATTTGATTTTTGAATGTTATTATGTTCATTGCTTTGCTAAAAATGTATTCCTTTACAAGTTCTACTCATTCTAAAAAGAGAGATAGAATTTTTAGTTATTCAAAATTGTTCTTTCTTCCTGGTATAAAGTTACAATTTACGAAACAATCATACGACCAATATACGGACTAGAACTATGGGGCTCAGCCAATAGTTCCAACATAAACAGAATATAATATTTTCAGTCAAATGTCCTACGACAAATTGTCAATGCTCCCTTTTATGTCACCAACAAAGTCCTACACAAAGACCTCAACATTCTTTATGTCCAAGACCTAATCCAACTCCGCTTCAAGAAATTCCATTCCAAGTTGAATACCCATCCCAATCCTGTCGCTAAGCGCATGTCCTTTCAGTCCCATCTCAACGTCCTAAAATCCTGTGAATAATGAGCCTATCTAAAAGAGTGTCAGCACTGGCTGGCTTCTCCCATCAATTGTACTTTTTTTATTTCTTATGTTCACTTATACCCATTGTGTATTTTGTACAAATAGTAAAATTAAAAAAAAAAAAAATTCTTCCTTGTATCATAATGTTTTCAGATGTAAACAGCACTTGTAAAGATACTAATAACTAAGTTCTTTTTAAATATTCCTCGGCAGCTTGTTGTTTTTAACTGTCATGAGGTAATATTGTCAAGAATATTAGAGAGTATTGTTCTATTACTAGAATATGATTACTATAATATATAGTACTCTATATTATATAGTAGAAGAGGACAGAGAGAGGTTCAACGACCCCAGCCGACAGGAGGGGGAGCCACCTAAAAGAAGAGAAGACGGATCTGAAGATTGGGAGGTGCTCGTGTGGAAACACCACTCCAGCCATCATCAGCCCCCTCACTGTACAGGAAACAGACATTTCAAAGTTGGCAACATTGATTAATTGAAACCTTGTAACTAGGAACCTACTCTTACTGAACCCAACGGGAACTAATCAATGAAGTTGTTGCTCTCTCTCTGAAATAAACATACACAGATTTGGTTGAAAATTAATAGGTGTCATTCTCATTGGGTTCTGGATACACAGATTTATTCTAGCAAATTTTTAAATTTAAATTCTTTATTAAATGTTAGATCCGGACGATAGGAGAAAAAATCCGAAACGTTGTATCAAAAATATTTTATTTCTCAGAAATAAATTGTCAGAATAATATAACTACTACATATATGTATTATATATCATACTAGAAAGAAAGTAGTTTATTTGGCACGACATTCTAGTGCCTTTCACAATAGTGACAAAATAAAATACAAAAAAAATAAAATAATAAAAAATAATAATAATGATAAATGAAACTAAAATCTAAGCTACAATGTGCTGTGGGAGTCTAAGTCGCAGTCGGCGATGTCTGGTGGGCTGTCCAATATTGAAGTGAACAGCTCCAGGGCTGAGGGGCAGGTTCTGAAGGAACGTCTCAGTCAGAGATCGCAGGACGGTGTCCATGGGAGCTATGTCCAGCTCTTTATGAATCATACTGCCTCTCACAAACCACGGTGCGTTGAGACCTATGCGGAGGGTTTTGTTTTGGAATGATTGCAATTTTCGTTTTACTGTTTTGCTTGCACTGAACCATATTGGGCAAGCATATGTTAGTAGTGGACGTAATAGTGATGTGTACAAGATTTTGATGCAATTTGGGCGGAGTGGAGTGTTGCGGTTAATGAGTGGATAAAGTTGTGAGAGTCTTTGATATGCTTGTGTTAGTTTTGTTGAGATGTGGTTCGCACCGTGGTTCGAGAGAAAATTTTGGTTGATGATTTTAAAGGATTTAATTTTAACTTCCAGTTAGAAAACCAAGTTGAAATGATGGAGACATCTGATTGGAGAGTGTGTGTGGCGATGAGAATATAGGAGTGTTGTGCTTGTATTAAAGTGTCGTCCGCGTAGGTAGCAAGCACCGTGGTTTGCGGGACTGGCATGTCATGGCAGTATAAGTTAAAAAGAACGGGCTCCCTAAGCGACACCTGCACCTATCGTCCTCCGCCTGCTGACCTCGGCGTTGATCCTTACCTGGAAGGAGCAATCCCTCAAGAAAGAGGACATCAGATTCTGAAGATACTGCGGTGGTCCTGTCAGGTGTAGTTTGTACAGCAACCCCTCATGCCAGATGGAGTCGAACGCGGCTACCACGTTATTATACTAGAGAAACATAGTTACTGTTAAAGTTTCAGTTAGTTATTGTGGTACATGCCCGGGCTTTAACTACAAGGTCATATTGCCTACTACCAAAGCCTTATTTAGGGTCCTAAATTGTGCCTACTCAGGTTTTGTTATCTAGGATAGGGGTCTTTAACGAGAATCTGACATCGCACTGGCTCGAGACCTTCGCTTAACTTCCCATCCGAAGGACGGCATGCTCAATGTTTTTCATCGGCTACAGAAATATTATGCTTTTCAGTACTTCCTAGGTCAATATGGAATGTGACGTTATTAGGCGCGGTTATTTTGTGTATTCTGTCGACGAAGTTCTACTCATTGTTCAATTCAAAAATCTGAACCCATATTAGCAACGAACTCGTCCATAATAATGTGGTCAAACTTTGAAAATTTGATTTGCTACATTTTTTGTTTTATAAATTAACCCCCTCCCCGTTCAAAATTTGGAGATGTCACATGGTGTACGTTTGAACCGTACTTTTATGTTTCATAAGTGTAGACATTATAAACTCGTTAATAAGATTTAATGTAGGGTCCTGGACCTGGGGGACTATAAAAATGAATAACGGTGACTGGGAGGGTTGTGAGGTGGTGAGGACGCGACTAAGTCCAACAAGTGTTCCTTGATTAACGCCCTGATCCAGGTCTGCCTTATCCAACTGATACTCCAATCCACCGGTCCTTCACCCCACGTCCTCTAGAATATAACCCCCCACCCTATAGAAACACGCTCTCAAACATCCGCCTTATTTTTGTATAGGGGAAGTTATCAGTGTTTCAATATTACGTACGGGTCATTTATGTACAAAAAATATCTTTATAATTATGTTATAAATATAAGTATTATTATATACTTTGTATAATTATAAATATAATTAAATGTCCTGATATCGCACAGGTTCGGGAACATCGCTTAACATCCCATCTGAAGGACGGCGTGCTCCTGTGTTTTTTACCTCCCAGATAAAATAAACTAAGGGTCTCAGCCTGGTTTTGAACCTGCGATCTTGAGCTCAGTCGACTAGCACGCTACTTATGAGCTACCGGCACCTCTGAAAAATATTATAAATATTATAAATTATATACAGTGAAGAAAGAATTGGAAAATGAATATTAGATTAGTTAATTTAGAAGAGGAAATACTTTTTTTTTTATTGTCTTATAAATGTTGGTCGCAACTGTTGCCATAACGCAACAACCAGCTACCAAGAGGACGTGATGGATAGAGAGGTCTTGGGTAGTGTGAGAGAGGAAGGCTACCCAGCGGTAGCTCCAACAAGACAATGAATGGGTGGAGGTATTGTGATGGTTACATTTCACGAAGTAGGGGGTTACGTTTTGAGACTATAGAAAGTCATGGTTCCACCTCCTCTTCAGTCTCCTGGGAGGATTGTGTGGCAAGTGTGGGGAAGACAGTGAGTGGATGTATGGATTTGTGTGTGAATGTAATTTGCTATGGAAACGTCTGTAAAGGTCCTGAGTTGTGTCGTCTACTGTGTTTGTCATGAGGTCATTGTGGAGTGTTCTGTTGCATATAGAGGGCATTGTGTAATGAGTCTGAGTGTCTTTGATTGGGTAACTTGGATATGTTTCAGATTAGTTATTTTAACCGAACTGTAAATTTGTGAGCCGAATATCCAGAGTGTTTTCAGTGGGAATGTGTAGCAATTACGCTTTTGTGTTACGGGTAATTTTGAATCTTTGTGCAGAAGGAAATAAATCATTGTAAATGGTTTGTCTAGTTATTGTGCGTGAGTCGTGTATCAGGGTTCCGTGTCATCTTCTGTCTCGTGTGAGTCCTAAATATTTAATATATACAGGAAAACTTCGTTATAACGCTCTTCTAGGGACCGAAGAAAAAGAGGGCTATAGCCGGGATAGCGCTATTACCAGGAAAAAATAAAACGGCTTAAATGTAATACGTAAATAGATAGACAAATAAAGAATTTTAACAAATATATATATATAAACAGGACGTATGTATCTATAAAGAATAAAAAAAATAAATTATGTAATTATGTACATACAAATTAAATAATTAAAATTAGTTAAATACATTACACATATTACTTGTTAGATGGCCCCGCCTTAAAATATTCATCTATTCTTTTTTATTTAACACAAACTAAGCTTTTTTAAAAACAGCGTTTTCTAATTGATTGATATTTTTGAAAGTTTCGTCTCCTACTTCCGTATTGCACACAAAAAGTGTACGAATCGTCTTCAATGCATCCAAAACATCCATTATTTTCATATGTTTTATTATGAATGATTCTGTTACGTAGATCGATCAAACTCTTTTATTAATTCATTTTTTTCATTTATTGAAAATGATTTTCGCGGCATTTTGTACGATGTTAACAGGACCGAGGAAGATAAAATACTGAAAATAAAATTAGATTCGTTTTGTAATCTTACAAGTTAATTGAATTCGTGGAAACATTTTGTAGGGAAGAGAGAAAACTCATAGAAATTATTTTCACAGAATCCATAAGATCATGGCACGTGTTGTTTCTTTCCTGGTTTTAATTTAATTTTATACTTAATTTATTTTTGTGTACACAAATTTAATTTAATTTTGACATAATATCATCTAATGTCTACTTTAAAAAATGAAAATATCGTTAGAAAAAATATGTTTAATCCCCCCATCGGAGCGTTATAAACGGGAAGTCGGAGCGTTACAACGAATAAACTTTTATTAGGAAATTCCCCACTGGGACCGGGGCCCAGGAAAAAGAGCGTTATATCCGGGAAATTGTTATAAACGGGAGCGTTATAACGAAGTTTTACTGTAGTTGAATATACGGTATTAGTCTCAGGGAGCGGATTGTTGTAGATAACAACGGCAGGACATGTATGTAAAAATGAAAAAAATAAAAACAATTATATAGAGAGCTATATCAAGATTAGAGACAATAAAAACAGCCAAATTAATAATATTTATTAATTCACATGCATTTATACTTACGAAGTCTTTATTGTTAAGAAATAAATATTACAGAGTTACATTCAATGTAACATTCACTGTATATGCTAGGTCGGAAGGAGTCACAGCTGTGAGAGAGAAGCCAAGTGTTTCAACAAAATTGCCTTCTGTATCTTTGAAGGAGTTATTAAAATGGAAGCTAAAGAAATAACGTTGTTTTCTCATATTACGAGGGATCGGAGAGAGAGAGAGAGACCACGTAGTATTCAAATTAGGCAGTAAATTAGCGACAGTAGTGGTCCCTGGTGGACATTAATATAACAAATGGGGTTAACAACCCCAAACTACAGGAGGTTCTATACCCTCTATGTATACAACCTCCCCCACCCCTCTTACATAAGTATTTTTCAATAGCTCAACTCTTGTTTAAAATAATGTTTTATTTATTACTGCTCATTTCAAAATTTCTAGAATGAGTCACACAATTCAGGATCCATACGTCTTATACAATCATTTTCTACACCATCCTTGCCACACAATCCTTCCAGGAGACTGAAGATACGTATGAATATGATAATTAATAAATGTTAATGTTAAATAAATTATAAATATATAAATAATAATTGAATTAATAAAATTAATAATAAATAATAAAAATAAGTGAATTAAATTACCACATTTCCTGTAGAAATTATACCTGTCTTCTACTAAATTTCGATTTCTATAGTTATTTCCGAAAAAGGCCCTAAAAAAATATCGTAAGTTCAAAACGTGCAATTCTGAAAAAAGTGCACGTAATATTAAAATATTTCAACTAACAAACTTTTCATTTGAATTTCTTCTAAATTTACTAGATGCCATATTGTTTTTCTAAATTTTGCAAAATTATTAAATCTAATCCAAAGGTTTAAATTATCTTACTGGGTTAACAGAGGAAATGAATAGCATAGAATAAGAGAACAAATATTTGGGTTTATTTACTTAAACCTACATTATAAAATTAAAAACTAAGATTGGAACAAAAATCAAACTAAAAGAAAAATCTTACAAACTAAATTCTTAAAACTATTTCAGTATTTTTTCTGTTTTATATTTTGGCCATTATTTACATCAATGTTCTATATTTTTGGGCATATTTATTGTACATATAAATAAATAAAAGTATCTCCTTTGCGCATCAATGTCAATGTTATTTCCACCTTTTTGGTTCATCTAAGGTGTGAGCCTAAACGCTTTTCTCACTACAGACTGTCTCACCTCTACCAGATAACTTTGACTCGTCCACACTAATTAGAACAGCTGATGGTCGTCTTTTGTTTTCCACTCATTGGTTGTTTTAAAACAAAAGTCGACTTCATATATTCATTTACTAATTTAGTTACTTCACTGCTTTTATACAAATAAATATAATTAATTTTATAATATTTTTAATAATTACAATGTGTGTAATTTTATACAACACAGGAACTGTGACTTGCTATAGTATCGAATTGCCTTACTTTTTGATACAGGACTATGTAAACATTGTGGTACCCCCACCGATTGTTTTTACATTTCGTCCTGAGGAGCTACCGCTGAGCAGTCTTCCTCTATCGCTCTCCTTCTACTGGTAGCTGATTTTTGCAACCGGCAACAGTTAAGATCAACTTAAAAAAAAAAAAAATGGACCATAGACGTACACACACATACTTCTTTCCATAAATAGTGTAAAAATACTGTAATGACCTTGAAACATAAAAAAAAAAGAAGATTTTGATTTCGATTTTCGGACCCATTACAATAACTTCCCTATATGCTGGGAAGTTAAAAATAATCATACGGATAAAGGATTCGAGTCTACCTTGTCAGGTATAGTCATTACTCGAATCCTTTATCCGTACGATTATTTTCTTTTTTTATTATACCTTCCTTTTATAATTTTTCAATATGGTAATTTGAGGCAATTGAGGTATTTTTTTTTTTAAACAATATTTAATTTATTTCATTAGACTTTTCGACTTCTTGTCATTTTCAATTCTAAAAATACAAATTCTTTTAAATAACAACATTATAATTACAATTCTCATAACTATTTTTTTTATATATGTGAAAAAATAGTTATGAGAATTGTAATTATAATGTTGTTGTTATTTAAAAGAATTGATACTTTTAGAATTAAAAATGAAAAAAAGTTGAAACGTCCAATAAAATAAATAAAATATTGTTTTAAAATAAAAATACCTCAATTGCCTCAAATTACCATATTGAAAAATTGTTTATTTATATTTTTTTTATTGAATATAATAGGAAAATCCTTGTTGCTTTGAAGAATAAATACACTCTATTCCCGATTACCCGAAGTTAATTATGGTTACCATGGATAAAGCAAAATCATGGTTAACCCTAAAGCTAAACTAAACATACACAGATGTTAAAATTCTGGGGGTATTGAGGGTCAGTCAATGAAGAAAATACTATTCAAATGCCAACGTTTCGATATATTTCATATCATCATCAGGGCCTAACAAACATGGGGGTATCAAGATTAGAATACCCCAAGATTAGAATACCCCCATGTTTGTTAGGCCCTGATGATGATATGAAATATATCGAAACGTTGGCATTTGAATAGTATTTTCTTCATTGACTGACCCTCAATACCCCCAGAATTTTGAATTCTACAGTCGCTAGCAAACATCTACACAGATGTGTTTGTTTAGAAATGTAGGTTAATGAGGTTCAATTATAACGAGAAAAATGCAGAGAAATATTCATTCATTAATAGATGCTCACTCTTTCTGGAACCTCTACTTTATTCCCCCCACGCATTCCTCTCTTGCTATGAGATGGGGAATATAGTCTCGTTAATCTTCATCAGATGATTACCACCCTTCATTCTTACATTTCTCATAATGGTAATTTTATACATTTTAAACCAATGAGTTTCTTTTGGGGATGAATTTCTTTATTTGTGTCCCTTCATTTATCTTATTAATTTTAAATTTTTTTATCGTCACAAAAATCCCCGCTTAATATAAAATTAATAATTATTAATTTTTAATTAATTAAAACCCCCCCCCCCTGTTAATCCTCCCCCGGGAAATCAGGAATAGAGTGTACATTCTTATAGCAATGATTTTGAGATATCATCATAATCTATCGTACATATACAATAAAGACCTACTATACATGAGTTCTCAACTAATATTTATGCACTTTATCTACCAGCATGGAAAGAGATCATTTAAAGTAAACTACTAAAAAACACTAAAACAACTAAACCACAGAAAATAATTTAAAAAAAATAAATTAGTTGAATAAAAATAAGTTGTTTAAGTCTGGTAAGAAAAACTTTAGCCCAATTGTACTTTTTACATCTATATTTTTTTATTTCATATCATTACTTTCCTCGACTTCTTTTCATAACCAGAAATATATATAAATTATATATATATATACATATATTATTGTATATATATATATATATTGAGAAATCAAAATAATATATATACATTTTTATATATTTTTTATTATACATTTTTAAAATATAAAATTTTTCCTACCAGATTTATTCATCTAGGATAGTGGTCTTTAACGAGTACTTGACAATGTACATGCTCGGTACCATCTCTTAACGAAGGACGGCATACTCAAGAATTTTTCACCTTCTAGATAAAAAACCTAAGGACCTCGGCCGGGTTTCAGACCCGCGATCTTGAGTTCAGTAGTTAAGCACTCTACCTCTGAACTACTGTCGCTATATGAGTATGTCTATACGATAGATACTTGTTTCTGTGAATGGTTTAAGAAACTGCAATGAAAGAAAAAGTGAAATAAATCGTCTGTATTTTCCACCTTCTCCAAGTTAACATGGAACGTCTGAACACAAGTAAAGTTCAATGTCTGATTTAAAGTTTCTTTTACTGTTGACAAACCGAGTTTAGGAAATAGCTTTAACTTTATGAAGTTTACAGTTAAGTTGCGGATATTTCTCCTGGCCGAGTGAGCTGATGTATTTAGTTAGTCCCATAGTAGAGTCGGGCACATGTCCACTAGAGCTACACAAGGTCCTCTGGTAGTATGCGATATGACCTTGAAGTTTTCGCGTTTATACTATAAGTATAAAAAACGTGTTCAAAAAAATCGTATTTTATTTACAGAATTATATATATTTGAAATCTATTTACAATATTTTACTATTTCAAACAAAAATGTTCGCCATTCTCACTTCGACACAAAACTATATTGATTGTCCTTTTTTGAGTTTTCAATCATCTGTGATTTTTACAGTGGCCGACTGTATTGATAATTTTGTATAAAATGTATTGTATATTATAAAGATGTGATTTATAATATAAAAACATATGGTCTGCACTTA
This sequence comes from Aradus depressus, assembly GCA_963662175.1. Taxonomy (NCBI): domain Eukaryota; kingdom Metazoa; phylum Arthropoda; class Insecta; order Hemiptera; family Aradidae; genus Aradus; species Aradus depressus. The sequence continues at coordinate 99,571,427 of OY759214.1, forward strand.
TCAGTTGCCAGGCTGGCAATGTTTTTTGTATGTTTGTCCGCTTAGCGACACCGTCGTTGTTCAGGTACATTTGCTACAAAGTTAATGCCCGGGCATGTGCCACAATAACTGTGTATTTAGTTTTATATTCGAAGCCTTTGAGGTACAATATATTTGTAAGCCATGAGCCCATAGAGGTCGGCGAAGATAGGTCACCGAGATTCTGTTTTGTAAATAAAAAACTCAGTATTTGGCCAACGTTTCGGAAACTATTTATTTCCTTCTTCAGGGTTTTGTAATGTTAAGTGAATGTGAGGGGTGAAGGTGGTTGTAACGTTTTTTTTTATTTACATCATAAAAACACTTTTCCCTTAACATTGAAAAGATACTCTCGACTCCATCAATCATTAAGTGTAACCATTTAGTTTTTGTCGAGTCGATAATTTAAACGCCCATTCAGAATGCTGTACAATAGTCTAAATGCCGGTCTAGTATGAATCGTGTCGTCCATGTGTGAGGATTCCAAGTCAATCTTCTGTTGAGGGTTAATCCTAAATATTTAACTGAAGAGTTATGAGGCAATGACTGGTTTTAAATTAATACTGGGGGCAGCCACCACGACGGAGGACAAATGTTACATGTTCAATTTTGGTGAGGTTTTGCGGTAGTGTGAGAGTGATGCGGTGAGAGGCTAGAATGGCGGTGTCATCTGCACATGTGGTTGTTAATGTGTTGGGGTTGGTGGGTAGATCGAAAGTCTACATGGGGTATTACAGGGGGGCTAATATTGAGCCCTGAGGCACGCCGGCCAGTATCATTGAAGAACGGGAATTTAATGAAGAATTTACAACGGACTCTACAACTACTAATTACTTAATTACTTCTCCCCTCGGAACTTTGCCACATTTTTTGTTAAAAAGATCTTTAAGGGGTGAAAGATTGTAAAAGTAGCTCCGATTGCCTGCAGGGTTGATAACTATCACGAAAACAAATGGAGTGGCATTTCTTTGGTCTTTGAACCACACAACCATCAAAAGTTATGTAATCGATCAGAAATTCGACGTTGAGTTTTTACAGAAATTTCATGTTTTTCGGTTCAACAAAAAAAACACAATATCTGCCCATATAATGAATAAATTGTCATGAAATGTTATATTTAAATTTAGCTAAACCCATAAGGACTGCATCTATTAATTACCCACGAAAACGGGCGGTGTACACCCGATAAGGTACCTTAACAAAAATCCTATCCCTTTAAAAAACGAAGTCCGCTATCTAGGCCTCATACTCGACAAACGACTAACTTGGAATCCTCACACGAGACTGAAAAGACAAGAAATGAACAGACGTTATAAACTTCTACTAAGACTACTATACAAAAGATCCAAACTAAGTTTGAAAACAAAACGACTTATATACAACTCAATACTCAAACCTATGTGGACTTACGGACTTGAACTCTGGGGTTCTGCCAAGGCTTCCAATCTCCAGCGCATCCAATCCCTTCAATCCAAAATCCTTCGTACTACAGCCAATGATCCTTACTACGTCTCCAACAAAACTCTTCACACTGACCTTAACGTACCTTTCATCACTGAAGTCGCTAAATCCAAATATAAAAATTTTTTTTCCCTCTTAGTTCCCACAATAATCCTCTAGTCCGTGCCCTCCATTCTGCCATACTTCCCCAACTACGACTTAAGCGTCAATGGCCTAGAGATCTCCTGAGCAGAAGCAGTGACAGTGATTAGCTATAAACGAGAGAAAAACAGTGCCTAGGGAGTGTCACCACTGGGTGATTTCTCCCCTCATCACATTTTGACATTGCCAATATCTCTTTATTAGCACATTTGCTTGTTGTATATATTTGTATACAGTTGTAAATAGCTATTTGTAAATAAAAAAAAAAAAAAAAAAAAACGGGTGAAGGGAAGGTGATTCAGCACCAACTTTTTTATAATGAAAACATGGTATGATTTGCATGTTATTTGGTATAGTCTCACTAACTACCCCCGAAATTAATTATTTTTGGAACCTTCGGTTTTCCGGCCCCAAAATGGAAGAATGAATTTCTGAATCTAAAAATGAATGTCTGTGTCTCTCGTTGAGATTTGAGGGAGTGCTTAAGTTATAAACCCTGATAACTATTGATATAATGAATGTATTGATATGCAGTTTTATATGAGGGTCGAGAAGTGCCTGTTTTTTTTTGTTTTTTTTTTCCGAGGGCTGATTTGTGTCACCGCGGCCAGAGTAGGCCTATTGTGTGCCTGTTTAAGAAACTCATTGATTCAGGAAACTCAGTTTATCACAAATACTTCGAGCTGAGGAAGTACATTATCGATGATTCACCGACTTTTTTTTCCTCGCTCTGTCCTTCTTTTCAACAATTTGTGTTAACTAAAAAGTTATTTTTTCCTCAAGATACATTTTAAATGCATTTAGCTTTATGTCCATCCTGCCCGTTTGTTCGTCGTAAAACTTTTATTGTCGTCTACCGAATGCCTGTGGAAGATAGACGACATGCACGATCCTCTGCAGAAATGGATTTGTGATGACCTGGATTTTTTATGGTGATTTTCAGTCCACTTTTAGAATTAAATTTGAGTTTATGTTCACGATGTGTCAACGGAGGTACATACTCCAAGACAAGTCATCGAGGAGACTTCTCATAAAAAAAATCATATAAAGAATCATTCTATTCAAAACAGTTGAATTTAAAATTGCAAACTCTTATATAAAAGTGAAGTAAACAATTTTTCAATTGAAATATTATAAATAATTTATTTAGATTTTTTTAGGTTGATTAGAAACTGAAAAAGCTTCTATTGGCATCCAGTTATGTCTGCATGTCCTTTCCCAATTTATATAATTCGCACACTGTAACTCACAGACTGCTTCGAAATTGTATACTCTATAAAACTTCTGTCCAATGAATTTTCGTTGTATGGTTTACGAATAAAACAAATAGGAAAAAACTACGAAGCACACATGTTAAGGATCGAGACGTCTTAACCAAATGTAGTCATGCTTTCTTAGGATATCAAAAAAGGTCCAGCAGTTTTGAGATATAGTTATTTTTCAATTCAATTCTTTATTAGCCTTAGGAAAATACATCTTTTAGACAAGGGGTTCGGCCTGATAGTTTTGAATGTTGAAAAAAAAATAAAAACAAAAAAAAATAGAATAATAAAAGATAATAATAAAATACAAATAAATAAAACATAGCTCTTAATTAACAAATAAATATAATTCCTTTAGTAAAATTGTACTCTATTTAACTTCTTCTATTTTTTAACGCCATTACTATGTAGAGCATGATAATATTGAGTTCAATACTGGGGTCCATGTTGACGAGGGTCTTGTGAGGTTGTGGGCTGCTCAGTGCTTCTCCTACGTACGTTTTTCTTATTTGGCTGAAGGCTGGACACTCCATGACGATGTGGTGGATGTCGTCAGGTCGGTCTTCGTTACAGACACCACAGCTGTCCTCTCTGTTGAAGAGGTAGGACACTCCTCCCACCGTCACTCTAGCCAGGCTGTCTCTACACAGCCGTATCTGAGATATCATTCTCATTCTTTCGATGTTTCTCCTCACCTTCAAGTACTCGTTGTAGCCGTAGATATCCTTGTACGTGAGGTTATAGCTAGATGCCAGAATGTGCTGAATGTCACCGGAGCGGCTCCTTTCTTCAAATCGACTCACGATATCTTTCTTTTGCTTGTTGATAAGATCAAGGTCCTCAGCTTCCCACAACTGTGGAGGTTAGAATATTGTGGAGTTGAGACACCCAGTTATTGCTTTTAAGATATAGTTATGAAACTTCCATATATTATAACAAATCATCAAATGAAAATATTTATAGTTATATTTACACTTTTTAAAAAAAGCGGTCGTGGTGGCCCCGGTTCGAATCCCATCCGTGGAAGTTTTATTTCCCGTAATCGGTATCTCCCCATTAAAGACGGATAGTTTAATAATTTAGCCAGTCTAATGGAGTTTAAGCTCGGGCCCAGGAGACTGTTTTTTCGCTTTGTTTTTTCTCTCTAATTTTCCGATTTATTGTAACCTTCTTGTTGGCCGTACACCTCCCCTCCTGAGGTCCCTCCCTTTCACACCCCCCACTCTCTCATTCCCTTGTTACAGTTGCCACCTGTCTTTTGTGGACTACAGATATAATAATATGATATCCTCACTTAAGGATGACCTCATCTGCCTACATAAAATGGACAAACATCATAATGTGCCTCTAGTAAATATTTTCTTTTCCTTTTATTTGTCGATTAAGCTGCGGAGCTTTACAGTACGTTCCTTAAACAAGGTTATATGAGTAAACAAAATCCAATCTTGTCTGGGAGAAGAAATTGCCGGTGAAACACACGTTCCAGAAAGACTGGGACAATATTTGTTGTGGAAGGGGCCTTGAGACCCAGAAATATACTAAAATGTAGGACAGTCTCTGTTCAATTGTGAGGCTGTTGTTGTCTTGATCAGCTTGGGATAGCTCTGATAATGGATAGGGTGTTCGAATTCAAGTCAGTTCCAATGGTATAATTATTTTAAACTAATGACCCTTACATCGAGTTGAAAAGATTGTTTAATAAACAGTATTCAGATCAAGTTAGCTGTCTTCATTATAGTGTTTAAACTAAACCAAGCTACCTTCAAAGCAAACAATATTTTAAGTGACATCATCCATCAATGAGATAAACTCTTAAGTATACGTTCACACATTTTCGCGTGTTTCCCGAGCAAGCGTACCTACTGGTAGACTTTCAGCTTCACTTATATAAGTTGGCGTCAAATAATATAACACATGATTACACGGAAAGCCTATTCATCTCTCGTAACCTCGGCATATATTAAAATGAATTTATTTGACTGAATTCCTCCCTCTATATCTATCGAAACTACTAAGCTCAACATCTCGGGTTCGGATTCCGGCACAAACCTTATTTTTTTTTTTTTTTTTTGGAGGTAAAAAAACCTTGAGCACGCCATCCTTCGGATGGAAAGTTAAGCGATGGTCCCGAGACTGTACGATATCAGGTAGTCGTTAAAAGATCCCCTATCCTTGGTAGGCAAAATTTAGGACTTCCACTGTAGAGCCGGACTCATGTCCACCAGAGCGACGTACAGACCGGGCATTTTGTTTTTTTTGTCAGAGTATAGCAGAGTAAATAAATATTTATAATCAAGCAAACAAAGAATTTTTCAAATCAATCTAGGAGTAATAAGAAGTTAAAATATATATGCATATGTATTATGAATATTGTTTATTGACTCCACTCCATTGACCACCCCTCTCTCATTTCAATATTATGTACATAGGTTTACGTCTATCTTAGATTTTCACAGAAATTTTCATATTTTTCCTATAGTTCGGTTTAGTTTTTCCATAGAAATAACCGTTTGGCATTACCAAACATTAAGTGTCCCGAAATATTGTCCAAAAAAATTTAAAAAAATAAGAAGTCACCCCCGGAAGAAATGCCGGAAACAACCAACAGTGGAACATCCCAGAGAAGTTTAAGAAACACATGAAGTATTTTTGGCACTATTTACCTATAGTCATATATCATTTGGGCAACATTCAGACTGATATCTGCGATATTTGTTAGCAGCGGGTTCGAATTAGTTAAAAAATGCTTGTTAACAAAATGTTACATTTGATCCCTCTCAAGATGTTTGACCACTTTTTCATTTTTGTAGAGTGGATGAGATGCCGTTTCCCATTTGAAATGGCTCCTTTCCGGAGAATGAAAGATCCGACCGCAGAGGTTGAGTAGTGGCTGCCCTTGCGGTTTGCCCTCTGCCGTTTGCCCCAGATCCTTCCTGCCTCTATTCCTGGCAAAATATAATAATTAGCCGTCCTCCAGTCCCGGCAAACACTCCCCTGGCTCGGCCCTTCCTAGCCTTGGCCTCTTTGTCACTTCGTCTCTCTGCCTTCTCTCTCCTCCTATATTGTTTACCCAAACTCACTTCTCTAATCAAAAAAAACACTAATTTGGAAATTTTTTTTACTTCTCCAGCTATACGAGGTGTAGGGGAAGTTATGGAATCGGTCAAAAATTTGATTTCATTGGAATTTCTTGTTTTACAAACCCCGATTCAAAAAAAAGTGTCTGTGAACATGATAACTTCCAATAGAACGAACGTCTGAACACGAAATTATATATGTGTATCCAGAAGTCTGTAAGGAAGACACCTACTGATTTCAGGCCCCCCACATTATTCCTTGGGCCCCGTTGCTAAAAGTCATGATGGGCCCCCCTCTTACTACCAAAAAAAGAAATGTTGGCCTTTTTTTACAATATACATTTTTTAACCTTTATTACAATTATTTTTCATCAAACAAACATTTACGTAAACTAGTTTTAAGAGTGTAGACAGTGTTTAGATTGTCATCGTAAATTTATTTTAAATACTGGTAAATACATAATTGAACAAATTAATTCTTAAATATTTTTGTTTGTTTAATTTTAATATTCACACAGATAAAATAATAACTGTCGTAGGAAATTGGTGGTTACATTATAAACCATATGAATCAAAGCTACATTTTTCTGGCTTTGATCATTGAGAATTTTACAATTACATCACTGAAGTCAAGGCTTGATGCAAGACGGTGTTCGATTGCTAACACTCCAAGTGAATTAAGACGTTCTTGAGTCTTTGATGAACGTTGCCATGTTTTCAATAAGTTGCCCAGCTGACTGGAGTGGAGTGGTGCAAGCGGGCCGCGGTGTGAGGGAGAGGGGTAGGGCCTACACTAAAATAGCAACGTCATTGACCTTGAGCCGAGTCGCAGAGGGCGGGCCCGGCGGGCAGTGTTCTGCTTCTGCACACGCACTGTCAACAAGGTGTCACGTGTTGTCCTGTTCACGTCAGCTGGTGGTGGTTTTGTTACTCACAGCTGTTGTAGATTCAGACACGTTTTGTACGCAACGCACTGCATATCCAATGAACCAATTTATATTACTCTGATGTAATATTTCATTGATTCACATAAATCTAGTTCTAGTGATTTAATTATTGTTTTCTTTCTATGATTTATTAAAAATTTTCTACTTTTTAATTTTTTTCCCCGTCCTTGCGGGCCCCTTGGCCCACGGGCCCCGTTGCCGTAGCATCGGTAGCACCGGGCATGTGGGGGCCCTGACTGATTTTCAGCCAAATCGACCAAAGTAAAGAAGAAGATTAGTGGGAGGCTTATCACAAAAACTCGAATAACTGCTGTTGTAATTTTTATATCGATGAAAAATATATATATATATATATTAATCGTTGTGAAGAAAAACCAAATTTCTGCTAGCTGCAATAGTTCGGTTGTCGGAGACAAACAGACAGACAGACAGACATACTCGTACATACAGCTCCCTGGAAGGGCTTACAGACAGCTCACTAAGATTTAAAAAAGAGCTAATAAGATTTTTTGGAACTCTAAAACCAATTTTACGAGGAATTATCTTTCAAAAATATGTTGTGGACTTTTTTTTTTATGGCAACCTGTCCAACGCAAATGCAGATAAATAAAAAGACAATGTACTTCCCCATCACGAATTGTTTTACCCAATTTTCGGCTCTCCTTCCAAAACCAAACGACCATTTGGCTAAAAATCAATAGTTGACCTAATTGGGTTACCATTGGCACTTGTGAATCCTCACACTAAATTTTGTGTTTTTGAGTCCCCTTCTCTTCGATCGATTTCGCGGAAAAAGAATAGACTTTTTTTTTGCCTCTGACTGGAAAGAGAGCGTTATAAAAAAAAATACATAGAAAATCATATAAAGTGCTTGGGGAATAGGGGACTATAGACGGGAATAGGGGAGGACTATAGACGGGAATAGGGGAGGACTGTAGACGGAAAAGGGCTATAAGCGGGAGCGTTATGACGATGTGTTACTGTATATATAAATTCTCTGATTCATTATGAGTATTGGCCATCTGATAACAGACTCCCTTGATAGCGATGATCCTGATGAAAGGAGAATCGTCCATGAGGAGCTCCTTCAGCTCGTTTACTTGGCGAAATTGTTACGCTCTGTTCATGGTGACTTTCTAAGAAAAATATAAATACTTATATTGTTCTAGTCCCAACGACTGCATCCCTCATCACTTATCTTGTTCTAGTCCCATCGACTGCGTCCCTCATCACTTATCTTGTTCTAGTCCCATCGACTGCGTCCCTCATCACTTATCTTGTTCTAGTCCCATCGACTGCATCCCTCATCACTTATCTTGTTCTAGTCCCATCGACTGCGTCCCTCATCACTTATCTTGTTCTAGTCCCATCGACTGCGTCCCTCATCACTTATCTTGTTCTAGTCCCATCGACTGCATCCCTCATCACTTATCTTGTTCTAGTCCCATCGACTGCATCCCTCATCACTTATCTTGTTCTAGTCCCATCGACTGCATCCCTCATCACTTATCTTGTTCTAGTCCCATCGACTGCGTCCCTCATCACTTATCTTGTTCTAGTCCCATCGACTGCATCCCTCATCACTTATCTTGTTCTAGTCCCATCGACTGCATCCCTCATCACTTATCTTGTTCTAGTCCCATCGACTGCGTCCCTCATCACTTATCTTGTTCTAGTCCCATCGACTGCATCCCTCATCACTTATCTTGTTCTAGTCCCATCGACTGCATCCCTCATCACTTATCTTGTTCTAGTCCCATCGACTGCATCCCTCATCACTTATCTTGTTCTAGTCCCATCGACTGCATCCCTCATCACTTATCTTGTTCTAGTCCCATCGACTGCGTCCCTCATCACTTATCTTGTTCTAGTCCCATCGACTGCGTCCCTCATCACTTATCTTGTTCTAGTCCCATCGACTGCGTCCCTCATCACTTATCTTGTTCTAGTCCCATCGACTGCGTCCCTCATCACTTATCTTGTTCTAGTCCCATCGACTGCATCCCTCATCACTTATATTGTTCTAGTCCCATCGACTGCGTCCCTCATCACTTATCTTGTTCTAGTCCCATCGACTGCGTCCCTCATCACTTATCTTGTTCTAGTCCCATCGACTGCATCCCTCATCACTTATCTTGTTCTAGTCCCATCGACTGCGTCCCTCATCACTTATCTTGTTCTAGTCCCATCGACTGCGTCCCTCATCACTTATCTTGTTCTAGTCCCATCGACTGCGTCCCTCATCACTTATCTTGTTCTAGTCCCATCGACTGCATCCCTCATCACTTATCTTGTTCTAGTCCCATCGACTGCGTCCCTCATCACTTATCTTGTTCTAGTCCCATCGACTGCGTCCCTCATCACTTATCTTGTTCTAGTCCCATCGACTGCATCCCTCATCACTTATCTTGTTCTAGTCCCATCGACTGCGTCCCTCATCACTTATCTTGTTCTAGTCCCATCGACTGCGTCCCTCATCACTTATCTTGTTCTAGTCCCATCGACTGCGTCCCTCATCACTTATCTTGTTCTAGTCCCATCGACTGCGTCCCTCATCACTTATCTTGTTCTAGTCCCATCGACTGCATCCCTCATCACTTATATTGTTCTAGTCCCATCGACTGCGTCCCTCATCACTTATCTTGTTCTAGTCCCATCGACTGCATCCCTCATCACTTATCTTGTTCTAGTCCCATCGACTGCGTCCCTCATCACTTATCTTGTTCTAGTCCCATCGACTGCATCCCTCATCACTTATCTTGTTCTAGTCCCATCGACTGCATCCCTCATCACTTATCTTGTTCTAGTCCCATCGACTGCATCCCTCATCACTTATCTTGTTCTAGTCCCATCGACTGCATCCCTCATCACTTATCTTGTTCTAGTCCCATCGACTGCGTCCCTCATCACTTATCTTGTTCTAGTCCCATCGACTGCATCCCTCATCACTTATCTTGTTCTAGTCCCATCGACTGCATCCCTCATCACTTATATTGTTCTAGTCCCATCGACTGCGTCCCTCATCACTTATCTTGTTCTAGTCCCATCGACTGCGTCCCTCATCACTTATCTTGTTCTAGTCCCATCGACTGCATCCCTCATCACTTATATTGTTCTAGTCCCATCGACTGCGTCCCTCATCACTTATCTTGTTCTAGTCCCATCGACTGCATCCCTCATCACTTATCTTGTTCTAGTCCCATCGACTGCGTCCCTCATCACTTATCTTGTTCTAGTCCCATCGACTGCGTCCCTCATCACTTATCTTGTTCTAGTCCCATCGACTGCATCCCTCATCACTTATATTGTTCTAGTCCCATCGACTGCGTCCCTCATCACTTATCTTGTTCTAGTCCCATCGACTGCGTCCCTCATCACTTATCTTGTTCTAGTCCCATCGACTGCATCCCTCATCACTTATCTTGTTCTAGTCCCATCGACTGCATCCCTCATCACTTATATTGTTCTAGTCCCATCGACTGCGTCCCTCATCACTTATCTTGTTCTAGTCCCATCGACTGCGTCCCTCATCACTTATCTTGTTCTAGTCCCATCGACTGCATCCCTCATCACTTATATTGTTCTAGTCCCATCGACTGCGTCCCTCATCACTTATCTTGTTCTAGTCCCATCGACTGCGTCCCTCATCACTTATCTTGTTCTAGTCCCATCGACTGCATCCCTCATCACTTATATTGTTCTAGTCCCATCGACTGCGTCCCTCATCACTTATCTTGTTCTAGTCCCATCGACTGCATCCCTCATCACTTATCTTGTTCTAGTCCCATCGACTGCGTCCCTCATCACTTATCTTGTTCTAGTCCCATCGACTGCATCCCTCATCACTTATCTTGTTCTAGTCCCATCGACTGCGTCCCTCATCACTTATCTTGTTCTAGTCCCATCGACTGCGTCCCTCATCACTTATCTTGTTCTAGTCCCATCGACTGCGTCCCTCATCACTTATCTTGTTCTAGTCCCATCGACTGCATCCCTCATCACTTATCTTGTTCTAGTCCCATCGACTGCATCCCTCATCACTTATATTGTTCTAGTCCCATCGACTGCGTCCCTCATCACTTATCTTGTTCTAGTCCCATCGACTGCATCCCTCATCACTTATCTTGTTCTAGTCCCATCGACTGCGTCCCTCATCACTTATCTTGTTCTAGTCCCATCGACTGCATCCCTCATCACTTTTCACCGCTCTCTCCACAAATTCACTTGTTTAATTACTTTTTTTTTTTGCACAGAGAGATCACTTCCTCCTCTCTCACTTTCTCACATACGACTCCCATGTTTTTCGTGCCATGGCTCTCCTGATTATCTAATACCTAATCAGCATCTCATTATAATTTTTATTTAAAATTTACTTATGCTCCGTTATTTTTATTTTTATTTTTTTTACTTTATTGTGGATTTATGAATTTTTTAATCTAATTATAATCAACATGTGGTATCGATTAACTTTTTTAGTCAATCGATATCACTTTTTTTTTTAAATCAATTAGGTCACTACATACCAAATAGATTCACCCCCCCCCCCCCCCCCCCCCACACTACAATATATGTATATGTGTACCATTTGAGAAAAACTAGGCAAGTCCAAAATCACAGGTTTTCAGGGCAGCGCTTTGAAGTTTTCAGTTTTCAGTGTAAATCGAATTTTTTTGAGAAAATTATTTTTCCAACCGCCATTATTCAACAATTTCTCCATATTTTATTACTGAATGCATATATTTTTAATTTTCTAATTTTATCATACATTTTTAGGATTTATCTAAAATTGCACCCCACTTATCTAGTTAATCACCCGAAATCAAAAAAATTGTCTATTTTACACCATCACTTACCTAGTTATTCACGTACTCATCTAGTTTTTGCCAATGACAGAAGCGTTTCAGAACTGCATAACGGTAATTATCTTTTCACCATATTTGGGAAAATGTTTTTATAAGCAAGATAAATACGTTTAACCAATTTTAGGGCACGAACACGGTTTTGATAAAAATAGATAAATGCAATTGTATAAATCCATAAGTAAATTTCCGAGTTATCTAAAAATGCCCAATGCGTTTTCAAGGATACTATTGACATTTCGACTTGCATACTTTTACACGATGTGTAGGACACCAATATGGGTTGCCCAGAGTATTTATCTCATTTTGGAGACAAATCGACTTATCTTCTTTTTCCCAAATGGTACAGATATATACACGCGCCCTCCCCCCCCCCCCCCCCCCCCCCTTGCCCCTCTCTGACCAGAGCAAAAAACCAAGATAAAAATTAAATAAACTAAAAAAATACATAAATATAAATATATATTTATAAAAAATGCATTGCTTGCAAGTTACCAATAGGATCTTCAAATTTCTGGTGCGTCTGATTCCTAAATCAGCAATCAGCTGTTACATAAATGTACATGTACAAAACAAGTCATATTACATTTATTTAAATATATATGAATTTGATCATTTCATTTCCTCGCTCAAAATCGTCATTTATGTTATACTTTATACTCTTAAAGATGATTTTACATGCGCAGTAAAAATGCAAAGCGCAGCAGCAGCAAATACACACTATTGGATGTGAGTCATTTAATTCTAAAAACACAGAAACCACAGTGTGCATTTGCGGCTGCTGCGCTTTGCATTTTTGCTGCTCATGTAAAGTCAACTTAAGTATTACAGTCAGTGGTTACCTCAGGGGGAACTTCTAGAGGTCCGAGTCTCCCAAATTAATAATAAAAAGTCTGCAATGCTAACCACGGAAACTGGGGGCTGTGCCCCCGGGTGTCTATACCCCCCACCCTCGTAGCCTAACTTTGCCCCCCCCCCCCTGTTAAAAATCCTGGCTACGCCCCTGTATATATATTTTATATAGTTAGTTATATATTTTACTATTAAGTATTTCTAGGTTTATTTGGGACCTTGATATCTATGTTTTATTTGTCTATCTGGGACGGCAGTTTTATTGTGGAGTCAGTGAAAGTCCTTAAAAAAGTAGGTCACAACTTTATATGGTACTTGGATAGAAAAATGTGCTTTATCTGAAGGTTCAAAGGTTTAGGGTTCCATAGGTCAAAGACCGTTCAAAGAAACTCGTTATAAAAGTTCCTTTGGATGGTCGTAAATTTTTATGCTTGGCATAACCTAAAAAAGCTTTTCATTATGACTTTAAACAGATTTAAATGAAGGTCAAAATATCTCGGTGAGAATTAAATCAAATTTTGTATAATGGCTCTTGTGACGTGTGATTCTTTTCCAGGCGCATTACAAACAAAATAATTGTGGTAAAAATATGTTAAATTCACAACAATATTATAAATATATATTACATTCTTCTACCTACAGTAATTAAAGGGCGCCGGTAGCTCAGTGGTATGCGTGCTTGCCTTCTGAGCTGAAGATAGTGGTATCGAAACCCGGCCGAGGCCCTTAGTTTATTTTATCTGGGAGGTAAGCAAGCCGTCCTTCGGATGGAACGTTAAGCGATGGTCCCGAACCTGTACGATGTCAGGTGAATAAAAATTTAGGTTAGGCAAAATTTAGGACTTCCACAGTAGAGTCGGGCTCATGTCCACCAGAGTGACAAAAGAGCGCTGTGGTAGTAGGCGATATGGCCTCGTAGTTAAAGCCGAATGAGTCAAAATAACTAACTAACCTACAGTAATTATTGTGACCTGAGATCACTTTAATTCTTAAGTATATTTTATTTTATCCGGGGATTAAAGTATTCTTTACCAGATACCGCTTATACTTATGACCTAATCAAAAATATTTTCAAATAAGTGTTGTAGAGAATACTGAATAGCACATTTTATAAGATATGCGATTTTTCGCAGGTTGTCCCATTTGCTAGATGCAAGCCGAAAACGGTTAGCCGTCGCAAAAAATAAGTTCGTAACATTACATTTCCGATCATTTAAGTGATCTCAGATTCGTAATAGAACCAATTGGACCAAAGTTCTAGCGCCCTCTCCTTGTTTATATAAATTTCTTTAGGAAATTTTTTAAGTTAGGTTTAAATTGACGGGTTTGGAATCAAAATGGTCCAAGTGACATTTTTTAAAAATTTTTCGTTAAGTGCATAATCGGATACAAAAATGATAGTTCTGTTCAGGAAAAAAAGTTGTAAAAGTGAAATTCTAGCCAGTGAAATATAATTGATTTTGATACATTTCACGTTCTATTTTGAATATTACATTTCAGACTGCTCTCATGATTGCACAATTGTATTGGTGTTTCAAATTACAAATTACACAGAATTTGTACGTTAGTTACTTATTTATGACTCATGCCAGGGTTTTTAACTACAAGGTCATATCGCCTACTACCAAAGTGCTCTTTCGTCACTTTGCTGGACATGAGCCCGACTCTACTTCGGGAGTTCAAGAGAGCTCGGTATCGAGTGAGTGGAGTTTTGGCGATGTAAGGCTATAGCAGGTTGGCGACCACCCCGGCGATCAATCTGTGGCGATTGGCGGTCGCCACCAAGCTGTCACACCTCTTTCTTCCGTCACCAGCTGCTCCAGGGCAGACTTCATGTTCTGCAGTCTCAAGTTCACCGCTTGAGCAGTACGGGTTGTTCTTTCATCACCGTGACCTGATAATATCTGAGACATCCAATGGTCAGGCTGTACACACGTAAAGTCGACATTTACCCGAACGTCTGAAAAGTATGCTTTCGGCCATCTGAACTTTGTGCCCAACGTTTCCGCCATTTCTCCACTATCCTTTCCTGAACTCTATCTCCCTTCAGCTGATTTAGTTCAAAATGTATATGTGTCGTCCTTATGGAGTTCTGGATAAGCAAATGAAATGTCGTGTCGATTAATTAATTCTATCGGGCATTATCGTGCCCCCAGGTGTACAGGTAGAATTTTTTTTTTTCTGGTCAAAACTTCACATCAAATTTTTGACCGATTACATAACTTTCCCTATACTTCGAATAAATATGGAAGTAATATCGATAAATGGGCATGTGTTATTTTCTTTTAGAATATTCTTTTTACAAAATCAATTTTCACAAACCTGGAATCCTTTCAATACTGATATAATTTTTTTATATATAAATTGTAGCCATGGACTGACTATCTGACGGAAATATATATATACATACAGTTATCTCTGTAAATATATATATACATACAGCTATCTCTGGCAAACTGCAAAGATACTGTTTCTACCGAGGGTCAGCCCCCCCCCCCCCCCCCCTCCTCCAAAATTTACATTTTGTTCACATTACATGATCTGGGATTCCTACTTTTGTTGATTTTAATATTGCAGAATGTATTATTGTCAGCTTGACGCTTTCTAATTTTGAAGAAAAAGGTAAAGTATTGATTTTTGCATCCTTGGCTACACGACGGGCTCATCAATATCTGTTCCTAAAGGCATACTGCCTCTACAACGACAGTACCAAGACCAAAACTATAGGGGTGGGGGCCCTTCATAGGCCCTTGTAACCCTCATAAGGGCTGCTCTATGGGCTTCTACAGAAAATAATTTAAAAAAATAAGTTTGTACTATTTATTTATGTTTTTATATTTTTATTTATTACTGTTTGCACAATATTGTAAGTAACAACAGTTACTGTAGATAAACCTTTGGAAATTTTTCATTATTATTATTCATGTTTCAATGCAGGGCGGCGCCAAAATATCCCTTTCTTCATGCATCAATAGGTGAGAAGAGTCGGGGCTCAAGATCAATCCTTCAATCTGTAAAATAAAAAAAATAATATCGTTTTCAATGGGTCTTTCTCCATGGATGGGATTGAAATAACTCATTCCTTCAATGTGTCAGTCCCCCCCCCCCCCCCCCCCCCCCTCTCCAATTAGCATACAAAAGAGTCGGCGGTAAATCACCGGCAGTGTACTTCCCCAGAACGAATTAATCAATTAACTTTTCGCTCCCCCCATCGGGAGTTATTAGTATTTTTTAATTGAGCCCCCCACCCTTGAACCCCCCTTCCCTTCAGCCGATATCGCTGCAACTGACAGGTTATGTTCTTATTGAGTTTTGACTTTAAATATGAAATTTCATGTCGATACATTGTTTACAACCGCAGTTATTAGATTTTTGAAATAGGCCTCTTCCTTAATCTTCCCCTTCTCTTTGGTCGATTTGGCTGAAAAAAATAAATGTCGTCTTTAGAGGGTTCTGGGTTCACATATAACATTTCGTGACGATACATTCATTCTATCGAGAGTTATCGTGTTCACAGATTTTTTTTTTTCAAATAAGGAATCTAGAGTTTGGAAAACATAAAATTCCGTCAAAAACTTTGTATCGAATTTTCTACCGATTACGCAACTTCCCTAGACTTTGTGTAGCTGGGGAAGTAATACTGAATAGACTATTTATAGGTGATTTTTCAGTTTTGTAGCCATCTGAAAGCCGGATCCACAAACTACCTACAAAATATGGTTATTTTTGTCCAAAAAGCCTGCTAGCCTGATGGGCTATTGCAATCCCGGGATTAACGGAATTTTCGGGATTGGTTAAAATACTATCTAATCAGATTGAAAAAATGATGTATAGAAAAAAAAAATAGATTTTACAGTTAACATATTCACATATTTATGCTAAAAAATATGCCCTTAAAAAGCATAATGTTTCCAAAGAGTTATCGCTCAAATCTTTACCTCAGCTTGGTACAAAAGTACCCAATCGCAGAAAAAGCCCTTTCGGCCTCTACACTGGTCGGTGGAATTGTTAGCAAGGATCTGTAACACAAAGTTGAAGTAGAATCCTCTTTTACCACTGTTTTTGAAAACTCTCATTTCTTTCTTCAGCTGACTCTCCAGATCTTCTTTCGTTCTCTTCGGTTAACTTTCGGTTGTAAATCTTTTTATTTCCCGTTTAAGGGCATTTCTCATTGATCTTTCGACATTACCAAGCAAGTTCTTAACTTAATACTTTTCATTGGATTGTATTCGAAGACGAAGGAAGATTATATTCAGCTATTTCAAAAAGCTTTCTGAGGTCTACTGAAGTCTCTCAAAACATAAAATCCCTACTTGGCTTCTTTTAATATTATACCTTATTGTTATTCCCTTCAAATATATAGATACTTTTTATAAAGATAAAAATTAGAAAAATTTCAATCCCATGTTTGTAAAAAGTGAAAAATGTCGGGATCCCGGGATTTCGGGATTGCAATCCTTACTCAGAGGTCCCTCCTTGACATACAACCTTCACATATGATACGGGGACCTGACCTTGTCCTGTGTCAGGTCTCTGACACGTGCTCCAATCACAAACTCCAAGAAAGTTTCACCTCACATCATTAATTAGAAAGACTCCACCTCGCTTCATCGTTAGCACCCAATTCTACCAGAGTATTTCATCTTCTAACTTGGGCCAAACCAAGATAATTATCCCCATCATAACATAATAATATCGAGATAGTAAGTAACGATGTACTGATACTGTATATGTACTACTTTACCAGTCTTAAGAAGTTATGTAAGCATAACCCAAAAAAAGAGTTGAAGCGCCACTCGCTTTTCTATCCTAAATAATAAATATACACAGACGGGCAAACGTCAGTTTATTTTTAAAAATGTAAAGAGAAACGTATGTTTTTTTAAAAATATTGTCCATTTCACAAAATATATGGGAGTACTTTCGGTATTGCTACCATCTTCATCCACGACTTAACAAATACTAAATGGACGTTCAACATGTTTATAACCCCAACTGTATAGGCTACTAGGCGTTCAGCCTCACGGGGTTTTATTTACTTTCCATTTGTTAACATCAGAGTTTCCAAACAATGGAAGGAAAGGTTTTACGTGAAGCGTTGTCGTCTGCATGCATGAGGATTAGAGGGAAGTGAGGGGAGGGATAAGAAAGGAATGAATATTATTATTATTATTATGAGAATAATAGTAGTGCGCAATTTCTCGTGCAGGCAGTTAGGGTTCGAGTTCCGACCTTGGAAAAAAGTATGGCTGTATAAAAATGTAATTAAAAAAAAAATTCTTCATAAAATTATGTTAAAAAAATAGTACTGTTAACAATCGTTCAAAAAATTACTGCTATATATTGTATTTCGCAAAAATAAAAACGATGTATATTTTACAACATTATTCATATCCTATAGATATAAACGGAAATAACCGAAAAAAAATGTATTTATTTTTTTTAACATTGTTGCACCCCACCAAAAAATTACGATATATTTTGATATAAAAAACACGTATTCTGTGAAAATTTGGTGAGTGTCACTCAAAAATAACATTCAAAAAGGCCATTTTGAATTTTTCTAAAGTCGATGAAAAATGGAATTTAAATCGGAAGATAATAAAAAAATACTGTTATTTGAAGCATAAGTACTTCAAAAAAAATCGACACTTGCATACTCGCAATAACCGCAAAAGAAAAATGAAAATTGCATTTTTTTTAAAATTTCTCATCGAATAATGGGAGTTGGGAGCTGAAATTTACAGGAAAATTGTCTTTTTATATGTGCAAACTATCGGTCAATAGCCCATTCCAAGTCCCAGTTTTCGTACTCTTATCCTATCGAAGCATCTTAACCTAAAGAGGGCGCCGGTAGCTCAGTGCTATGCGTGCTTGCCTTCTGAGCTCAAGGTCGTGGGTTCGAAACCCGGCCGAGGCCCTTAGTTTATATTATCTGGGAGGTAAAATAAACTTAAGCACGCCGTCCTTCGGATGGGACGTTCAGCGATGGTTCTGAGCCTGTACGATGTCAGGTACTCGTTAAAGACCCCCTGCCCTAAGTGTATAAAAATTTAGAGTAGGCAAAATTTAGAACCTCCACAGTATAGTCGGGCTCATGTAGACCAGAGTGACAAAAGAGCGCTATGGTAGTAGGCGATATGACCTCGTAGTTAAAGCCCGGGCATGAGTCATAATAACTAACTCTTCACCTAAAAGTTTCTTACCGAAAGATCATTTTATAGTTCGTAATATTGATATTTTAGTTAAATTCACTACAACGGTAAATAGGATCAATAATGTTGTAAAAATATAATGTTGTATCTAATCAAGTTTTTTAGAGTTGTTTTATTGTTATAGGTTTTATTATATATTTACCTTCACATTCATTCATATGTGATGAAATATATTACACGATAATGCAGTCGATATATATTACACGATAATGCAGTCGAAATATATTACACAATAATGCAGTCGAAATATATTACACACTTTCTTATTAAATGAACGAAGAAATGGTCAAAAACAGTGACATCACAGATAAAGAAGTGTGTGTGCGCTGTGCAATCATCCAACACATACACACTTACACATTCACATCAACGAGACTTATGCTTTGGCGGTCTGGCATAGCCCCTACTGAGAGCTAAGATGTTTGTTTACACATCAAAATGTCTGTCGGTTTGTTTGTTTTTATGTGAGCACGTTAATTTTCGTCTGTTGATTTTCAGCGAAATCGACCTATGAATTAGAAGGTCGACGCAAACCTCCAACAACTTTCGATGTAATTAATGTATTCACAGAATTTAGTATGAAGGTTCAGGGGTCACTATGTAAGTCAAATATTGATTTTTTAGCTCAAACTATCGATTGGTTTTGAAGAGTTTTGAAATCTTATTTGATTAATTCGTAATGAACATCGAAGATTTTTTTCTAAATTTATTCTTCAGAACTAAATTTTTTTTTTTTTGTTTCAGGGTGAGGTTGCGATGGAGTGGATGAGAATGAGACTGGTTCCGAAGCCCTAATCCAGTGTCCAGGATGACCCAGCTGAAATGGAGCGAGGTAGAAGAATGGCTGGACGCCCATCCGGATCTCTTTCAGGTATCAACCATTTTCCTACAGCACAGGTTGCAAAATGAAATGTAGGCTCACCTCACAGATTTCATTATTTTAGCCGGCTTTCGAGGTTGTCCTCATCATCAGGAAGTCGATGATTCACCGGCAACGTACTTCCCCAGAACTAACCAATTAACTTTTCGCTCCCTCCAAAACCATTCGACTATTTGCGCTCATATTCACTTACATAAGTACCTAAGTGCTCCTAGATCTTCATGGATTCTGCTGTTCTTAAATTTGAATGACAGCACAATATCTACTTGACAGTTTCGTGAAAATACTATTTCGGGTGAGGTATTCACTAAAAATAAAGAAAAAAAGTCTCATCGGCGTGGGTTTTTTCACCATAAGGGCCTTGGCCGGGTATGAAACCCGCGATCTTGAGCTCAATAGGCTATCGGCGCGTTCTATAAAAAATATATAATAAATTTTAGAGAGTGATAAATAATAATAATCATATAATATAATAATTATTAATTATTTATATTCAATAAATAATAATATTACTATTGGTAGCTGGAAGCAGAATATGACTGAAGACTGCTTGCATCTATTCAGACTTACTGGAAAAATTAGGGACGAAATAAACATCGACAAACGTGACGAGTTGAGGCACAGACACTCGAACTGAGAAGATACATGAGGCACTGTCATCTGCTGCACATCTGGGTTAGCGCCCCACACTCACCTCTGTGGCTATGTTGTTTCAGGACTACATGGTGCGGAAGACAGAGCTGGGTGCCATCAACGCCTGGCTGGTGGCCCATGGATTCCTCACGATCCAGGACTATGCCAGACGAGGCTCGGTCAGCCCTCAGCCAGAAGAGGTTAGCGGGACTCGCCGCTCTTCTCGCCGATGTCTCCGCCATGAGTTTGCTCGTTCCAAGTCACGGTCCGTGTTCCGGACTCACGAGGTCACACCCCCGCCAAACCACATCCCCACCAGCCGTCGATCCTCCCTAAAGGACATGAGGAAGTAAGTCACTTGTTTGTATTCTCCTGGATCAGATATAAATCGTATACAATTTTTAAATTCTCTAGTAGATACGGGGAAATTATGTAACCGAACAATAAATTGCATGTTTTCCGACCCCGGAATTCAAAAATGGAAACAGTGTAGCAGTGTTTCACTGCCGATATATTTTGGCCTTTAGGGGGGGTGTGGCCAGTTCGCATGGAGGGAGGAAACGGGAGGGGATAGCCAATAGGGAGACGTTTTCATGGCGACCGCGTCGTTTTCATGGTTTCCTATTGACTATCCCCTCCCGTCCCCCCCCCCCCTCCAAGCGAACTGGCCACACCCCTCGAAGGGCCAAGATATACTGGCGCTACTATAGACTTCACACTGTACGGATGGGTTGTTCCAGTGATGATGACTCAGTTGCATTTAAAAGCGGTTCTGGTTGGAAATAAAGCAGTGGTAAGAGAACCTCTTTTGTCTCACATCATCCTTACTATCACATATGAACCACTAGCAATGTAAGATTCCGCTCTCCCTCTTTATCCTCCTCATCTGTCGATTTGGTTGAAAAACATTAGGTGTTTTACTCAGGGACTTCTCATTCACCATATAAAACCATCAGTTATCAGGATTTTTGGTTGAAATACAATAAGTATAGGAACACTAGAACATTAAATCCACCAATTCATGTTGACACATACATTAAATCGGCAGTTATTAGGGCTTTTGAATTTACCCCTCCTTTTGAAATTCATGTAAAAACTCAAGATGGAATGTTTGAACGTTTACATGAAACTAACAACTGATTGAAAGGAACTTTCATTTAACCCTGACCGTAACACGTTAGTTGTTGTACCCTTACAAGGCACTAGGGGCCTCTCAGACAATAAACTTTACAATTATTGATGTTTTTATTATACAGTTATCTCTTTTGGTTTTTCTATAATCTCCATACCCAGAGATTAAAGTGTCGAATAATTTTGGAATTGGTTAGTGGTTACTTTTTGTAATTCCTGACAAAATCATATTAACAGTTATCTAACTATACAGTTATCTCTTTTCCCGGGCTAACAGGAAGAGAGGAGGCTAACAGTTATCTAACTATACAGTTATCTCTTTTGGTTTTTCTATAATCTCCATACCCAGAGATTAAAGTGTCGAATAATTTTGGAATTGGTTAGTGGTTACTTTTTGTAATTCCTGACAAAATCATATTAACAGTTATCTAACTATACAGTTATCTCTTTTCCCGGGCTAACAGGAAGAGAGGAGGCTAACAGTTATCTAACTATACAGTTATCTCTTTTGGTTTTTCTATAATCTCCATACCCAGAGATTAAAGTGTCGAATAATTTTGGAATTGGTTAGTGGTTACTTTTTGTAATTCCTGACAAAATCATATTAACAGTTATCTAACTATACAGTTATCTCTTTTCCCGGGCTAACAGGAAGAGAGGAGGCTAACAGTTATCTAATTATACAGTTATCTCTTTTGGTTTTTCTATAATCTCCATACCCAGAGATTAAAGTGTCGAATAATTTTGGAATTGGTTAGTGGTTACTTTTTGTAATTCCTGACAAAATCATATTAACTATTTATACTTGTCTATGGAGAAGGGTATTGTTTTTCACTATTTGGTGTGTATGTTATATTCTTTTATATTCTTTGTTTTCTTGGAGAGCCTAATCGACTGGTAGAATTTTAATGGTTTATATGTCACTTGATTAGTCGATAATCTCCCAAGTGCCACTGACTATGTGACAATCCCATATTTCGTAATCGTAGAATCCATTTCCTGGCTAACCATATTTTTTGTTTTTGATTTTGAAAATGCATTGGATCAAGAATCAATTTCTGGAGTGCGGAAAGTCATCAATATTGTGAACAATTTTTTTTTATGGTCAGTTGGAAAAAAATTGTTAAAATTGTTCCTATGGTCTTAATCCTGGCGGATGGGCTGTTTTTACTTCGCCAGCTATACGTTATGGTGTTCGGGATGCACTTATATAATATCCTGTCGATAGATTCATTCTAACTGGAGTTATTGCGTTAAAAGATACAGACAGACTGAATTTTTTTTATAATTTTTGGAATGAGGGTGAAAAAATAGAAAAAAAAAAAAATAAATAGATGTTTCTTGATAAGAGGAGCCATCCAATACTGACACTCTCATTTTAATTCGAGAACAACACTATGGAAGTCTCGAGGCCATCATCGGTTTGATTACTGTATAGCAGTGGTTCCCAACCTTTTTCAGCTGGGGTCCCACCTTTCCTTATCGGAAAACCTCCACGGTCCATCGGTCCATGGTGGAGTAAAAACCCATATTTGTATTGTATCATATCCCTTCCTTTTATATATAATTCACCATCAAATATTGTAAATATATATTACACAACAAACAACATAAGCTTTGACAAAATATAAGCACTTTGTAGCAAAACAGTTAATTTATTTAACAATAGATATATGTTTGCTATACATACATATGTGCAACAAGTGGCTCATACTCACTAAGAAGTATGTTCCTAGGTGGAGATAAAAACTACAATTATAAAAGTACACAAAGATCACTTTAATTTTTCAGGCACAAAAATTCGGGGTTGGCCGGCGAGAGCGCAAAGCTGATTTTTATTATGAGGGTCACTATACGACGAGAGCGCAAATTGGCAAATTAATTAATTCTTTATCACAGAACTTCAAACAAAGCCGTTGGCCGGCGAGAGCACAAAACTGATTTTAATTATCAATAAGACCGCTGTATGTTAAAGCTAAGATAAGACCGCTGTATGTTAAAGCTAGAACCTGTACTACTTCAAATATAGGAACGACGGGAGGGGCAGATATATCGTCCCGCCGGCGGAACGCCGGCAAATACGCCCCCAAATTTTGTAATATTTCTATTTATGTACCTAGATGAATGATTATCGCTGTTAGACAGCTTACAACAATGGAAATTGAGATGGCCGAGTAATCAGTAGGCCTTTGCAGTGGCGGCCTTTGTGGCGGGCGAGACGGGCAACTTCAAAATAAATTAAAAACTTAATTAAAACCATTGCGCTCTCGCCGTATAGAGGCTTCGCGCTCTCCACGTATAAAAATGGGATTAATTTTTATTATCTGCGCTCTGGCCGTAGATGGCCAAAAATTCATACATCTTTGATATGATTACAGTTAAGAAAATTGTTATCACAATGCATCAATATTTAAACTTTCTGTTTTTAACTAAGAATACAATATTGATGAGATTGTTGCTCCCGCGCTCTGCCCCCATCGTTTCCGCTTATCGGTCTATTGTTGCCGCTTCTTACCGTTCCTTTTTCTTTACTTTTCATTTCTTTATTAACGTCGATAAATACAAAGCGGTATTTCCTTCGATTCGTAAAACTGGAAAATACGTAATAAATAAATCAAGAAAATTCTAACGTTAGTTTTTTTCAGAGAGCGAATACTTAAATTAGAAAATGAAAATCTTTTCTAATGGTTTATTCATTCGATGGTTTCTGATAGTTTTTGGATCGAGTCGCGACCCACCTGTAACTCTTCCGCGACCCACCGGTTGGGAGCCGCTGGTGTAGAGGGATAACTGGATGAGCATAGGGCTATTTCAGTGGGGTTTGGAGTGGGATGAAAGTCCATTGTGAAAGAGACCCCCAAAAACCTTAACTCTGGAAAATGGTTAAACCTTATCAGGTCGAATTAATTGTCACCAACTAAGTTTTCTCTCTCCCTCTGAAACATCCACCTGTTCGGTTATCACATAGGCAGTAATAAAGGTTTTGGAGTTAATCCCCTCTTTTAATCCTCTCCATCCCTTAGGCCGTAAAATTAAGTTTCATGATTGGAAGAGAGGGAAGTGATTTCCATCAGGTCTCTTCTCTTAATAGTTTCGTACTAATAGGTTTTTGGTGCTTACACTTTGATATCCATATCCATTCATATGTATCCAATAAGTCTAAAAGCAATAATTCACTCTGTTTATCCAATTCAATTAATAAAACATAACCACAGAGGGGTTCATTCGGATATTGTTTGAATTTCATCAACTTCACTTCATCCATCTTTGTTCCATTTGACTTTCAAATCTCCCTTTGCTAGAACAGTCCATTATCTCCTGAAGAATATCATCATTTTATCCTTATCCACTTTCTTCAACTCACTTTCATTTATACATCCTCTTATTCGCATGAAACTTTTTTGAAAGGGGGGAAAATCGGCATAAAAATAGTATGTATTGTGAAGTAAAAAATTAAGTCTATTAAAATGTTATAAAATCAATTATTATTATTATTATTTGTGTAAAAACAGCTGTTAGGAGTGAAGTAACTTAATTAGAGAATAAATATAAACAAAGATGGACTAGTCGCATTTTGTTTTAAAACGAAATGTAAACAACCAATGAATGGAGACGCAAAACGACGATCAGCTGTTTAAAATAGCGTGAAACAGTCTAAGTTGTGTTGTGGAAGTGGACAGTCTAGAGAGACAAGTGTTTTTAGGCTTAAGGTGTAGTGAACCAGTCTGAGTGTGAGAAGATGTAGAGATGTAGGAGTGAAAATAACAGTGAAGTAGATGCGCAAAGGTACTTTTATTTATTTATATGTTTATATGCCTAAAATAACATTGAATTAAAGAATGGCCACAATATTTAAAAAGAAAAGAGACTAGAGTAGATGTAGAAATTAGTTTGTAAAATGTTTATTGTAATTTGATTTTATATTTTATACTGATATTTTGATTATATTTATAATCTAGGTTTAGATAAATAAACTCAATATTTGTTCTCTTATTCTTTGCTATTCATTTTCCCTCTGAACCCAGTTAGATAATTTATCCCTTTGGATCAGATTAAACATTTTTGAAAATTTAGGAAAATAATATGGCATCTCATTATTATATTTAGAATATATCCAAATGAAATAATTATTAATTGGAATTTTTTTTAAATATGTGCACTTTCTTCAAAAATGGAAGGAAATTACTGTAGAAATCAAAATTTAATAGATCTGCTATAACTTCTATAGGAAAAGTGGTAATATTTATTATTTATTATTTTTGTTTTAACTAAAATTAATTTTGTTTATTTAATTATTATTTATTTACTTCATTGTATAAACATTTGTTTGTTAACTCCCCAGCCATACGAAGTAAAAGGGAAGTTATATAGTAGGTACGTCAGAAATTCACAAAGTGGATACTTTTCAGCCGTAAATTGTGTAATGGTGACAGAATTATAAATTGTATAAATGTAATATTGGATATTTTGACACATATATGTACATATGTACTGTATATATCCCGGCTACTCCCCAGGGACACGAAGGTGCTGCTGTACAAGACGCTTGTGAGACCAGTGGCTGACATACGTGTCGGAGAGGTGGACCCTCACCGTGGCGGGAAATAGGCGTCTTGACATCTTCGAGAGGAGAATACACCGCAGGATCTTCGGCCCCATCCAGGAGGAGGGCGTCTGGCACATTCGATACAACCAGGAGTTGTACGCACTCTATACAGAGCCAAAATTGTCGCACTGGATTAGAATTGCCAGACTCCGTTGGGCTGGACACGTAAGACAGATGGACGAGGACCATATACCCAGGAAACTCGTGATTGTGACACCGGAGGGTAGGAGAAGAGTGTGACGACCTAGAAGAAGATGGCTGGAGACAGTGAACAGAGACGCAAGACGGTTTGGTGCGGTGAGCTGGTGGAGATTGGCCCAGGACAGAGCTGCATGGGGACATTTCCTGGAGGAGCCAAGGCTCTTGACGGGCTGTAGCGCCTATGATGGTGTACATATATATAATAAATATTTAAACACGAAAAATGTAAGTTTTGAAAATGCGAAACTTGTGATGTGTAAAAAATGTATTTAGGAGACCGTAAGGCCAAATAAGTGTTGTTTATCAACCATCTTGTCTACGGGTTAAAGGGTTTGGTTCACAAGGCCAATAAACAAAATGTCTGTTCACCAAATTTTATACATAATACCAGAATCGTTTGTAGGAAATCGGCGCTATTAAAATCCATCCCCTTGTTGATGGCATGAAAGTTGGAAAAATGTAGAAATTAATATCCGTTCCAGACCCTGTATGAGTTTCACGAAGATTCCATCATTGAGAAGTTCCAAAATGCCTTCAAAGAGCAATGAACGAACTCCGATTTGCTTCATCCGATCATTTTTTAGGGATGCAATTTAAGCCCTTATTGCGATATAAACAATTCACTTATTTAAAAAAATGGTGTCCAAAATAATTAATAGGAAGACAGACCTCAAATACTCATCAAACCTAATTTTTTCATCAAAAACAAGCCAAAAATAATAATTATTATATTATACTTTTTTTTTTTTCCATAGCTTCATAATTTCCCATTTATTTTCTGGTTTTACAACCTAACAATTATAGACGTTTCTGGAAGTTGTCCAATTAGTATCCATAGTTAATTTCTATGATCACAGGGAATAAGTTGTTAAGTCGTAAAATGAGTTAAGTGTACTCTCATCTCCCAAGCCACTGTGAAGAAGTTGAGAGCTCAGGACTCTAATACTTTCGCAATTATAAAGAGTTGGGTTTCTTGGTATCTCGTAAAATTGTGTATGTTCTCGGTTAAATCAACTTAATCTACTTCTTTGAGGAATCATTCACGAGATAACTGCATTTAACCATTTATTCACTACGGCAGACTATTCCAAATGAAGAGGGCGTTAAATCAACTTTAGAGTTATTTCAAAAAGTATGGTACCTAAATAATTAGGTAAGTGATGGGGAATGATTAGGTAACTAAGGGAAAATCCAAGAAAGGATTAACAATATTCATTTTCATTCACTCCTATAGATTTAGAAGGTATATGATTAATAATGATGCAAACATAATTTATTTATTCCAAAAACTGGATTTACTCGATTAATGCAAAAGCAAAAAAGTGCTGCCCTGAAAAGTTACGAATTTAGACTTACCAATTTATTCCCTTTGACCAGAGATTTATAAAGATTGCATTGAAAAATAAATAACTTTATTGAAGAAGTGCATGTGTTTTCATATTTTTAATCAGAATATGAAAATTTAGTTTCATGTTAAAAATTATGACTAAAAGGTTACCTAACTGGTTCCCGGTGTATCTTAAGCAGCTTCCCAGCTTCTCTCTCCTCAGCATAAATGGAAATTTCTGATTCCTCACGAAGAGAAATGTAGAACAGTAGTCACTTAACACCTTTCATGTTAGCGGTGCCTTCCTCCTCTCCCCCCAATATATATCTCGGGTGTTTGGGCGAAAGGGCTTAAGTCAGCAAATCTGAATTTTAGGAGGGGAATTTCTGAAGGTTTGAAAAATTCCTGCAAATCAGGTAAAACACATTTATGTTACTTGAAGAGGAAGCGCCGGAAACCAAGGATGACTGTGTACCGTAGCCATCCTCAGCCGAAGAAGGTTACCCGTTCCCCAACGCAATAAAGTGATGTGACCGACACCCCTCAGAGGGTCAGGAGCACCCCAAAAAAAAAAATTATGTTACTTGAAATATTATTTCTATAAAGTATTAAATATAAACAAACTAAAATATTCCAACATTCAGTTTCATTTGGTAAAAATATTTAAATGCACTTGTCCTTTGTATCACAAGACTTATTCTGACTTAAGCCCTTTTACTCAAACACCAGAGATATAGATACGTCAAATATCCATACGACCAAACGTTGGAAATTTGATTGACTACATTTTTTCTTTTGTATATTAACCTCATAAAGTCAACATTTAATAAGCTATTTTATATTTCTAAAGCGGACAAGGGCCTTAGGGTTTTTATCTAGGAGGTAAAAAATAACTTGAGCACGTCGTCCTTCGGATTGGACATTAGCCTGTGCGCTGTCAGATTCTGAGTACCCTGGTAACTAAACCTGGGTAGACACATTTAGGACTCCCATAATAGAGTCGAGCTCATACCCATGAGAGCGACAAAAGAGCGCTCTGGTGGTAGGCAATATGACCTCGAAATTAAAGCCCGGGCACGAGTCACAATAACTAACTGTTAGTTAAGATTTGTGGCCATCTACGGCCAGAGCGCAGATAATAAAAATTAATCCCATTTTTATACGTCGAGAGCGCAATGGTTTTAATTAAGTTTTTAATTTATTTTAAAGTTGCCCGTCTCGCCCGCCCCAAATGCCGCCACTGCAAAGGCATACTGATTACACGTTGCTGATTTACAATGTTTTCAAAGGCTCCGCTACCATCAAATCGAATCACAAATAAACATGAGGAGTGCAAATATACTCAATCCTATAGTGAATAGGTCCAGTATTCGGAAAAAAGAAAGAATCAGCGAGTATCAACGTGAATATAGAGCAGGAAGACGTCATTTATTCGACTATATTTTCAATGCTTCAAATATTATTTAAAAAAATAAAATAAAATAAAAAAATAAATAAAAAAAAATAAAATAAAATAAATTAAAAAAAAAAAAATAATAAAAAAAAAAAAAACTATATATAAAATCATTGCGTTCTCGTCATATAGTGATCCTTATAATAAAAATCAGCTTTGCGCTCTCGCCGGCCAACCCCAGATTTGTCTAATAACATTCAAACATAAAAGTTAACATTAATAACACATAAACAAAATTTTAATTAGAAAACTTACTTTATTTGATATTCGTCAGAGCCGTTCTACTTCGAAACGAAGCATACACTTTGCTTGAACCTAGCATTGCTATAGACTTCCTCTCGTGGAGTAATGAAGGTATCAAATGATTGGTTCGGGAGTTGGAATCTTTCTGTCAAAAGAGAATATCTTTTGATCTTCCCGGCTAATCAAAAAACTGAATCAAGTCAGAATTTCAATTGGAGAACTTTGAAAATTGGAACTTGATTGAAAGAAAAAAAAAATTCATTTTCTAAATTGGTTTAGTGATACATTCATTACATCGGCAGTTTTTGAGATTTTTGAGTTGAGGCCCCTCTCATCCCCCTCCCTTTCGGTTGATTCCTGAAAATTAATAAGTGTCGTCAACATAGGCCTTTGATTTACATATATAATTTTGTGTCAATATATTCATTACAATGACAAGAGGGCCCCGGTAGCTTAGTGGTATGCGTGCTTGCCTTCTGAGCTCAAGATCGTGGGTTCGAAACCCGGTCGAGGCCCCTAGTTTATTTTATGGTAAAATAAACTTAAGCACGCCGTCCTTCGGAATGGATGTTAAGCGATGGTCCCAAGCCTGTACGATGTCAGGTACTCGTTAAAGACCCCTGCCCTAGGTGAATAAAAATTTAGGGTAGCCAAATTTAGGACTCCCACAGTAGAGTCGGGCTCATGTCCACCAGAGTGACGAAAGAGCGCTCTGGTAGTAGGCGATATGACCTAGTAGTTAAAGCCCGGGCATGAGTCATAAAACCTAACCCTTACAATGGCAGTTTTTGTGTTGTCTCAACTTCATGCTTCCTTTCCCTTTAGCTGATTTGGCTGAAAATCAATAGTTAGAGGGTTCTCGATACACATATAAAATTTCGTGTCCAAAATGTTTTCTCTCCGCCGAATACGCCAAACCAACAACATCCAAATTGATAATACTGATATTCCCTGGAATACTTCACAACAAACATTAAAATATCTCGGCTTACATATGGACACAAAACTTACATGGCACACCCACATCTCAACAAAACTAACACAAGCATATCAAAGACTCTCACAACTTTATCCACTCATTAACCGCAACACTCCACTCCGCCCAAATTGCATCAAAATCTTGTACACATCTCTATTACGCCCACTATATGCTTGCCCCATATGGTACAGTGCAAGCAAAACAGTAAAACGAAAATTACAATCATTCCAAAACAAAACCCTCCGCATAGGTCTCAACGCACCGTGGTTCGTGAGAGGCAGTATAATTCATAAAGAGCTGGACATAGCTCTCATGGACACCGTCCTGCGATCTCTGACTGAGACGTTCCTCCAGAACCTGCCCCTCAGCCCTGGAGCTGTCCACTTCAATATTGGACAGCCCACCGCACATCGCCGACTGCGACCCAGACTCCCTCAGGACATTTTAGCTTAGATTTTAGTTTTATTTTTCATTATTATTATTATTTTTTTTTTTTTGTATTTTGTCATTTTTGTGAAAGGCACTTGAATGCCGGCCCAAATAAATTACTTTCTTTCTTATTTCTTTCGTGTCGATACATTCATTCTATTTGGAATTATCGTGTTCGCAGACACAGACAGACAGACAATCTTGAAATCAGGAGGTCGGAAAACATAAAATTCCGTTGAAAACGTAGCGTACTTCGTATAGCTGGAGAAGTAAAAATGCTGGTCTGTCTGTAGATTGTAATAAAGATCGGGTTTTCACTGTTTTAACCCTCATGAGGTTGCAGATTTAAATGTCTTTCGTGGGTTAGACCAAAATAGTAGGTACCTTATTAGCCTCCGGGATCGAATTAATTTCACCGTAAATAGGCATGGCTTACTTAGAGAGGATTTAGATTTAGATATAGATTAGACTCAGAATACACCAATGGGGCTGAGAGTAGGTTATACTAATAGATTGGGGTTAATAGTACACAGAAACTACAGAACAATGTTTGAAACTTCAAATGTAATTCCAATCTATCTACAAAAAACTATAGTTTCGTATTTACATGGTTGGAATGAGTTTTTCTATGATCAGAAATCCATTTAATTTATACTATTATATAAAGAAAGTTTGTTTGTGTATTTGAGCTAATCTTGAATACTACTTAACTGATTTCGATAACTCTTTTACCTTTGGGAAGCTTATTTCATTCCGGTGAATAAAAGCTATACATTATTTTTATTTTTCTATAAAAAGCAAATTCATTTTAAAACAAATGAGTAAAAAAACAAAACACGGCCATCAGCTGTTTTTAGTGTGTATAGAGACATGTGGAATGAAGATGGTCTGAGTGTGTGGAGAGTGGTGTTTAGGCTTAAAATGTAATGAACTAAATAGGAGTGAAATGATGGTGAAATTGATCCGCAAACAAGATACTGTTGTTTGTTTATATGTACTGGATAAATGCCCAGAAAGAAATAACTTAAATTTAAAGAAAGGCCAAAAAGAAAACAAAACAGAAAAAAAAATTGAAATAATAATTTTAAGAATTTAGTTTTCTAAAGTTATTCTTTTGATTTTTGTTTGTTTCAATGTTTAGTTTTATAATTTTATAATGTAGATGATTTAAAAAAATAAACCCAAACTATTTGTTCTAGTAAATTCTACTTTATTCATTTTCCCTGTTGGCCCAATAAAATTATTTAAAAACCTTTGGATTAGATTTAATATTATTAAAAATGGCATCTCTTTAGAAATCCAAATGAAAAGTTGGTTAATTTAATTTTTTTTTTAAATACGTACACTTTCTTAAAAATTGCACGTCTTGAACTTTTGATATTTTTAGGGCCCTTTTCGAAAACTATTGTAAAAATCAAAACTTATTAAAAGACAAATTATAAAATTTCTACAGAAAATGTGGTAATTTATTGTTTTTTAATTATTATTATTCAATTATTATTTATATTTATATTTATTTAAGATTTTTTTTTTTATTATTTTTTTTTTTTGGCCTTATGTACGATGCATATTAGGCATGTCACTGTGTAATTTACTAGTTATTTACGACATCCATGGCCCCGGGAGGGAGTTCTATCTATGAAATAAAACTCACTCCCGGACGGGGTTCGAACCCGCAAACCATGGTGAGACCATGCGACCAAAGTCCTATGCTCTAGCCCGCACGGCCACCGTGGCTCCCAGATTAACACTTTAAACCTTCTTTTGTTACCACAATATCATATATATTTTTTTTCTCACTTTATTTTGCATATTTTCAATCGGTAAATCACCATAAGTAAATGTGATGTCGGTGATAGAAAATAACAGAATGAAAAAAATGTAAAATTTAACTAAGCTAAATACGAAATAATAAAGTAAATTAAGTAAGTAATATATACAAAAAACAAAAGTTAGCAGCTACCTACATTTATCACTATATGTGTCTGTAGTTTTGTCTGTTCACGTGTTTGTAACTGTTACTGAATCAATTTTGATAATCCATCCTTATAAGCCCGATTGAATCATAGATTATGTGGCTTCCGAATTATTTGAATTAGGTTAGGTTTTATGACTCATGCCCGGGCTTTAACAACGAGGTCATATCGCCTACTACCAGAGCGCTCTTTCGTCACTCTGGTGGACATGAGCCCGACTCTACTGTGGGAGTCCTAAATTTTGCCTAGCCTAAATTTTTATTCATCTAGGGTGGGGGTCTTTAACGAGTACCTGACATCGTACAGGCTCGGGACCATCGCTTAACGTCCCATCCGAAGGACGACGGGTTTAAGTTTATTTTACCTCCCAGATAAAATAAACTAAGGGCCTCGGTCGGATTACGAACCCACGACCTTGAGCTCAGAAGTCAAGCACGCATACCACTGAGCTACCGGCGCCCTCTAATTATTTGAATTAAAGAGGGCCCAAAATATGAAATGAATGAACTCTTTAACTGTTTTTTTCGGAATTTCAAGAAATTTCACAAATAGCATCCTTATAAATTCATTTCAAATTTATACGTAAAACAAGCTAACTCATTAAGGGCTGATCTTGAAATATTACATGTACCATCCTTATAATTAGTACCGTTAGTTTTTTTTTTTTTTTTTTTTTCTTTGGTTTTATGTATCATGCCTAATAGTTATGTCTCTGATATAACTTATGTCGGTGATATTGGTTATTTCCACAACATCCATGGCCTCAAGAAGGGAGTTCTATCTAAATAAAAATTCCCTCGGACGGGATTCGAACCCGCCATATGCGACTAAATCCCTGTGCTCTAGTAGGCATACTACTACTAATTACCTGTTAGTCTATATTAAAATATCCCTATAAAATGTGTTAAATTCCATTCGAATAGCCTCAAGGCTACTTTGACATTTTACAATACAAAAATAATCCACATAATTAGGTGGAAACAAAGATCATATCGTGGGCTTACAGGGAAAATTGAACAAAAAACCCGAACAAAGAAAACTATGTTTAAAAAATAATTTAAGTTAAATTAAATGTTTTTGAAAATGTTCACAATGTATTTATAAAAACAAAGTTAGTTTGACTTTCATTATTTAATAATATTCATAATTTAAGAAATGTGGAACTCAATTCATCTTTTCTAGCAGCCAATTAATCAAAAAATAACAATTAACAAAAACTCAAACACTGACTCTCTTTTTTTTTTTTTACAAACAATTCCTCCAAATTAATGTTTTTTTAACGGGCTAAAACTTCTTCGTCAGCGGCAAATCCTAAAAATTATTAATGTGATTCATTTTGGAAAATTCGTAATATTATTTTCGAAGATTTTAAAAAATTATAATTATTAATCTCAGGCGATGATCCAGGGCCTTTTCGAATACAGGTACTCGATAATTAGTCGTTATGTAACTAAACCTGAGTTGGTAAAATTTCGATCTCCTGCTGTAGAGCAAACAGGGAAGGGATAAGAGCGTTCGATACTTAGGTCCCTAGGTGTACACAACAACCCTCCCAATATACCTAAATCGGTCTATGGTTGACTATCATCATTTCTGGTTGTTGTCTATTTACCGACATTGCTGTCCCAATGTGTTTTTCAGAAAATGTGTACCATAAAGCCAACCTAAATATTAGTTCAAACCAAATGGAAACTTATTTTATCTTTTATGTGGTGTCAATGATCTGGGGATCATGAGTCGGAAATCTGGACGGGACTTTTAGTTGTGTTAAACATTTTTTGATGTACAGAAACTTCACTTGTTTTCCTTGGCTTATATGGGTCCATATGCTTAAATTGTCCCACTGGGTCACTTCAACCTCTGAAAAGATTTGTCTACTGACTTGCTCACAAATGTAACCTATGTTTGGGGGGTCATGTTGGACTGTTTCAGCACTGAAAAAAGTTGTCACCAAATCACCGACAATTTTCTTCCCCAGTAGCACGAATTAATCAAATAAGTTCATATTTCAACCAATCGACAGTTTAGACTAATTATAATTAATCTATTATTATCGATAGTTGACTTAGAGACATCTCATACTAAATACAGTGCTGACATATTCATTACTCACATCGGCAGTTAATAGAGTATACTTTTTTTTAAATTTTTGGGATGAGGAGGTCGGTAAACATGAAATTCCGGTGAAAAGTCAACATCGAATTTTTGACCGTAAAAATAACTTGCTCTACACTTCGAAAAGCAGAGGAAGTAAAACGAGCTCATCTGGGATGGGTTGAGACCATAACGATATAATTGGAACAATTGATCCTTTAAGACTGATTTACAGTGTGAGGACGTGGCCAGTACGACTGCGCCATACTTATATGCGCTCTTCGAACGCTCCATTATTAAATCAGAGTTTTCCACTTCTCTGTCTTTCTGTCTCCTGGAAGAATTCCCCGGGAAGATCTGTTGTGACTGGTATTTCTTGTTTAGTAGCCACAGGTCCTAAAATTAAGACGTAGACGACCCGTCACAGATTTTAATATTTTTGCTAGCCGGCTTTCGGGGGTTTCCCTCATAATCAGGTTGTCTGATAAAACATTTTCTAAAACATAACAATTTAAGAAAGTAAAATAATTAAATAAAACTGTGTAATAAATAAATTACTCAAAAACTGCGAATTGTGACTCAGAGAGACTGGTATCTGTGCTTATCCATTTTTTAAATTGTTACGTTTTAAGAAACGTCGAACACATCCTGATGATGAGGATAACCTCAAAAGTCGGCTAGCTTAAAATAATGAAATTTGTGAGTGATCATACTCTGTCTGTATGTTACAACCTGTGAAATAATCACTTCTCACTATATCAGCCATCTTCCCATTATTATCTACTAGGAGACACTGTCTTTCAGTCAAGATGTTATTTTTAAGTAACAGGAACAGGTGGTAGCTTCACAGAAATACCATTTTTGCGTCACTAATTATTCCTCTCTGGCCCATTGGCGGGCAATGAGTATTTAAGACCCTAGGCGGCGTATCATTTTGAGGCCTCTTAATTGCATAGGGTTACCTTTTTATAAGTACATATTTTTTGTTAGAAATGTATATAAATAATATATGCATATAAATAATAAAACAGAAAAAAATAAGACGTTTTTGAAGTTTGGTTAACAAATTAAAAAAAACTTTTATTTAAAGTTACATTTAAATTAAATTGTGTTCTAGCCTTTATTGCGCTGAATTTGTCAATTACACCAAGGCCGCCCCCTTAGTATCTCCCTGATCATAGAGATACTACACAAACTTATTATAATATCCATGTAAATCGGTTTTTCTGGCCTCCTGATTCAAAAAGTTAAAAAACAAAAAATGTCTGTCTGTGAAGACGATAACTCCGATAGCACGAAGTCAATATCATCGAACAATATTGAAGAAAAACATTGATTTATTCTGTGCATCTACACCTGGTGGGAGGGGATGCTAGTCTTGGCAACGCTGCAGCCCAACTACTTTTGCCACGATTCACTGGCTCTACACTAAGCTGTTATTGCTGGGCTGATGGGCTTGTTAAACTGTTACTGATACTGTTCGGGTGAGTCTTTCCCTCATTCTACTTGTTTAGAGTGGTTACCGCATGGCCTTGCCAAAACCACGACCCTTGTTGGTTCTATCAACTGTGAAATTGGGCAATATTGGCCAGTTGGCCGAGGCATATATCGGAACATAGCTGCAATAAGGTTTATTTCCTTCAAAACAATAAGTTGGACCATTCTATCTCAATTGAAGGTGGGGGAGGGTGGGGGGGGGGGGGGGGGGCGGATCACAGTCTTACTTCCCCAGCTTGACTTAGTAAAGGGGATGTTTTATATTTGGTCAAAATTCGAGGTTATGTTTTTACCGGAAATTTATGTATTCCGACCACCTGAATTCAAAAATATTTTTTTGATACTGATAATGGGAGTTCTTCCCGAAACGTCTATAATTTCTAGGTTATAAAAACCAAAATTAAATAATAATTTACTTGTGAAAATATATATTATATAATATATATTATACATATTATGTTAAATATTTGTAAGCTATCAAACAGGGGTCGTGTATGTTCAGTCTTTTCCGAGTTAAATATAATACTAACAATAGCCTTTTGCGCTTTAGTTAAAGGTTGATTAATAATCTTAATCGATCTCCCTCACGCTATAAGTCCCTAACCTGATATCGATTGTGCTAATGCCAAGTATGTTGCCGGGGGGCCATGGTGGCCGAGTGGGTTAGAGCGTAGGACTTTGGTCGCATGGTCTCACCATGGTTTGCGGGTTCAAATCCCGTCCGGGAGTGAGTTTTATTTCGTAGTTAGAACTCCCTCCCGGGACCATGGATGTCGTAAATAACTAGATAACACAGTGACATTGAACATAAGGTCAAAAAAAAATAAATATATATATATATACAGTAGAACCTCTATAAGTC
This sequence comes from Aradus depressus, assembly GCA_963662175.1. Lineage (NCBI taxonomy): Eukaryota > Metazoa > Arthropoda > Insecta > Hemiptera > Aradidae > Aradus > Aradus depressus. The sequence goes on from OY759214.1 coordinate 99,608,570, forward strand.
GAACATCAAGGGAGACGCCAAAAAATTCGAGTTATAGAGTTTTCGACTTATGGAGGATTTCGACAGGTGAATTTTGATTCGACTTGTAGAGGTTAAGATTCATTCTAACTAATTTTGAGTTAGAGAGGTGAAATAAATAAAAATTCAAGTTACAGAGGTAACAAACATATTTATATTTATTATAAATCACCATTATTTCAAAACATCCTTAAAATAAAAAATACGTAGTATATGTAGGTATTAAAAAAAGTCAGTAAATTTTTTTTTCTTTAGATAATTGGTAATCCTATTTATTGTATACTCCTAAATTCTTTTCTAAGGAACAATGGTGTACATTGTCGGCAAATTCTTAAAGTCGGTAACTTATTTTTCTTCGAGCTATAGAGGTAATAAGTTTCAAATAATCGAGTTGAAAAGGTAAAATGAAACATTGCTATGTTCGAGATACAGAGGTCCAATTTATTTTTTCGAGTTATAGAGGGAAAATATGTACCAAAATGGCTTGTAGGGACTCAATGATTATTTCGACTAATAGAGGGTTGAGATTTCGAGTAATGAAGGTTTTGGGACTTGAAGGGAAAGGAACAAAACTTTTATTCGAGTTTTGGAGGTTTTCGACTTAACGAGGTTCAACTTAAAGAGGTTCTACTGTATATATGTACTCGTATATTTGTCTTAACTGTTTCAATTGTAAATGATTTTTTAATACTACAAATACGTGTACTAATTTCCACAATCGGTTTGTTGAAAAGTTTTACTAGTAGACATGGTAATTGATTAAATTGTTGTCATTGCGAATGGCATATAAACTTGTCTTGTACATATTTACAGTCTGTCCCTCCTGTAGTCATATTTTTATTTATTCATTTATTATTCTTTATTTTTGTTATATTTTTTACTTCCCCAGCTATACAAAGTAAAAGGGATGTTATGTAATCGGTCAAAAATTAGAAGCTGAATTTTCAACAGAATTTCATGTTTTTCGACCTCTAGATTCCAAAAATGAAAAAAGTCGGTGAATCTCCGGCATTGTAATCGCTCCCCCTCCCAAACCAATCGACCGTTTGAGCTAATATTCGACAATTGACTTACATAGAAGGTCCTAAATCCTCATACTAAATTTTGTGCCGATCAATTCATTACATCTGAAGTTATTAGGGTTTTTAAATTAAGCCCTCTGATCCCCCTCTTCCTTTCTGCCGATTCCGCTGAAAATTAATAAGTGTCATCTTTACGGGGTTTTGGTCACACATACAAAATTTCGTGTTGATATATTCATTCTCTCGGGTGTTACCATGTTCACAGAGACACAAACACACAGACATTACTTTTTCATATTTGGAATCTAGAGGTCGGAAAACATGAAATTCTGTTGAAAACTCTGTATCGAATTTATGACTGATTAAATAACTTTCCCTATACTTCGTACTTACCTCTGGAGGCTTAACGATGTATTTAAAGTCAGGATAAAAAATAGTGAAAAATGAGTGAAAATCTGAGTGAAAATAGGGTGTCGCATTGATGTTGGGCGACCCTCTGTAGTAATATAAATTGGTAGACGAAGAAAGAGAGAGAGGGAGAGAATTTGTTTATAAAATCAAGAAGGGAGGCAAAGAGCTGTCCGAAGCACACTCTGATGTCAGATAAAGTGGAGACGGTTTGTTAGCATACCGAAGAAAGTTGCTAGATCAAAGGACTTGGAAGGCTTAACAGCAAAGGGGTGCTTAGCAAGGCAGATAAACTCCGCCAACGATACTTAACACGGCCTTTGCAGACCTCGTTCGAACTTTGGGAAAACTCAAACATTAAACAATAGCACTATAGCAAAGTGACAGGTTGGAGAATAAACTGGAAGGTGCGCGGGTTCCGTACCATTCTTCACCGTTAATTCACTGTATAAGTTTGTCCATATAAAAGATATAACACACATACCAATTATCTCTTTCAGTCGATGTCCAGAAAATCATTGATACCGAAATTTATGCAGAATATACAACTTTTTTTTCGAAAAATAGTATAGATTTTCAAAAATTGGGGAATTTTGGGTAAACATTTTTTTTTTAGATGGTCCAACTAACAGGAAATATCTGAAACTACTTAAGGTCTTCAAACACTGATAGAAAAGTTAATTTAAATCATTTTCTCCCTAACCATAAAGAAGGCTAGTTAGTGTTTTCCCGAACCATAAAGTAGTCTAATTAGTGTTTTCCGTACATAAAGTAGTCTAATTAGTGTTTAAAATAAAATAATAGATAAAACACTTTTTTGAACACTTATATTGTCTAATTCCACAAACATATACTTAAATGTGTACCGGTTTCGGCTTACGCCATCGTCAGCACAAGGTTCAACAATATAAGTGTTCAAAAAAGTGTTTTATCTATCATTTTATTTTATTCATTAGTATTTCCACTATATCAACACAGAACGCAAAAAATGTATTCGGACATTAATTAGTGTTTTCCTTAACCGTAAAGAAGGCTAGTTAGTGTTTTCCCTAACCATAAAGTAGTCTAATTAGTGTTTTCCCTAACCATAAAGTAGTCTAATTAGTGTTTTCCCTAACCATAAAGTAGTATAATTAGTGTTTTCCTTAACCGTAAAGTAAATCTTTTTCCGTAAGTTATGTAATCTATCAGAAATTCGATGCTAAGTTTCAACGGAATTTCATGTTTTCCGACCTCTTGATTCCGAAAATGAAAAAAAAAAAAGTTCGGTGTATGGATGTGTGTGTGTCTGTGAACACGATAACTCCTGATAGAATAATCAGTATCGACACGAAATTTATTATATGTTCATCCAAAACCCTCCTTAAGCGTGAGGCTCAACACACAAACTCTAATAACTGCCATTTTAATGATTGTATCGCTACAAAATTTAGGATTCAGAAACCACTATGTAAGTTAGTGAATCTTAAAGCTAACGAACAATTGGCTTTGGAGAGAGAGCGAAAACATAATTGATTAATTCTTACTGGGGAAGTACATAGCCGGTACTTCCTTCACCGACGTTTGTATATATGTATATATACACACGTGTACATATATGTAATTTTATAGTGAACTGTAGTTGAATGGGCTCAACTGTCGGGATTGGATTGTCAGAGCCACTCGTTCAATGTTAGGAGTAACGACCTAGCCGACAAAAGGAAGGGAATATTGTTCCATCAGGTTGGTAGCTTGGTATATTTCTGGAGTGTTGAAAATGGCAGAAAGGGATAGGAGAATGTGATTCGGAGAAACAAGACAGTACAGAAGCAGCCCTACCAGCCGAGGGACATTCACCTCCAGGAGGGGGTTTTTGAATAGAGAATTTATTCCGAGGAAAATAAATAAATAGATTGAAATGTGCTATATTGAAAGTGAAATTGAAATGGAATAGCTGTAAAAGGGGTTGAAGACTTCTTACAGTGAGGTCAGCGACCCTTCTTTTTTAATAGATCTTTCACGCTGAACCGTCGACTCAAAATACATGACACAAAAAAGGAAAGTGAGTGTAACTTACATACGTAAAGTCAGAATCCCTCAGACTGATAACACAGTGCCCCCCATACATAAACAACAGAACACTTCATAACGATCTTATGATACACACAGTACCCGACACAATACAAACTACTTACATACGGGTTTTTAGAAAACTTTACACATATACAAACCCAGAAATACGTACTTTATCTTCACAAAAATTACCACAAAACCCCCCCACGAAGGTTGAAGAGAAGTTGGAACCGCGACTTACTGCCACCTTAAACCCTATTCTATCTTAATATTTCTTATTTTTTTTTTACATTATTTTCCTTTACCTCCCTTAAATATATATCATCTCTCTTACCCATCCATCAAAATTGTCTTTCAATTCCTTTTTATTTATTAATTTTTTTTTTTTCTGTTCTTGCCCTAATAATTAAGATAAATTTTCGTCCTGAGGACCTACCACTGGGTGGCCTTCCTCTCACTTGCCATTCATGCCAACATCAATACCTACACCATCATAGATGCTGGTTGTTGAACCCTAACAACAGTTGCATCTTTAGAAATAAAAGACAAAAAAAAAAAAAATTCTTTATATTATTGGATATATTTACAATCGCTAAAAACTATAAGTTAATTTTGTTCACAAATAAGGATAATAGGACAAAATAAATAATAAATGGGAGTATGAAGAAAAATTAAATAAAATTGAAAAAAAAATATAATAATAAAAATAAAAATAAAAATAAAAGAGTCTCTGTAGCGTCATGAAAAATATGTAGAAAATAATAAATATGTATATATATATATGTTAAGCCCTCCCGCCTCTAATTGACTGAAAATCAATCATAATTTATGGGGTTCTGGATTCACATATAAAATTTTGAGTCGATACATTCATTTTATCTGGCGTTATCGTGTTCACACATACATACATACATTTTTTTTCATATTTAAAATCTGGGGATCTGAAAATATAAAATTCCGTTGAAAACTCGGCATCGTATTTCTGACAGACTACATAACATTCCCTATATTTCGTATAGGTGGGTAAGAGCATGAGTGTGTGTGAGTGAATACGATGTCTACTGATAGAAGGAATTTATTGATATGAAATTTCATACGTAAATTCAAAACCTACTAAATTTCAGCGGAATCGACCGATGAGTAAGAAGGGGAGCAGAGTGCGGGGGGGGGGGGGGGGGGGCGCTAATGACTCTCGATGTAAAGAATGTATCATATGTGATAGTAAGATGTTGTGGGACGAGATTTATCATAGAAATAAAAGTGTTGTCTTCCCACTGTTTTATTTTAGACCAGAACCGGTTTTCGACGCAACAGCGTCATCATCAGTGGTTCATCTATCATAGAATAACAAAATATACAAATAATTAAAAGGATAAATAATTCATAAAGCATCAGGGAACAGAGTAAGAAGATAAAAATTATAAAATTAACTTACCCCACCCACACAGCTCAGCGGTTAGAAGACAACTGGCATAGCTCTAAGAGGTGGGGATGGCTAGGCTCACTCACTCTCTCAAGCAAAAACCATTCATTCTAAGTATGTATACAATAACTAAAACAAGTCTGTACATAATAGTAACATAAAATTTTTTTTCCACCATACAGCCAAAGAAATTTTTGTCATAAAATACAATAAATAAATAAATTAAAATAAATAAATACTATATTAAAAATTAAAAATATTATTACAGACTTGAAATAAAATACTTTTTATAAAGATATTTATTATCAAGTTGAATTTAATAAATGAAATAAAGAAAATATTGTTTAAAATATAAATACCTTGATTGCCTCAATTACCAATATTGAGATATTTATTATGTGTATTTTATTTTAAGTCTGTGATAATATTTAAAAATTTTAATATTGTATTTATTTATTTATTTTAATTTATTTATTTATTATATTTTATGACAACAAAAATTTCTTTGGCTGTATGGTGGAAAAAAAATGTTATGTTACTATTATGTACAGACTTGTGAACCTAGCTATCTCCTAGCTAGAGCTATGCCAGTTGTCTTGTAACCGCTGTGCTGTATGGGTGGAGTAAGTTAATTTTTATCTTCTTACTCTGTACCCTGATGCTTTAAGAGTTATTTATACTTTTTATTATTTGTATATTTTGTTATTCTATGATAGATGAACCACTGATGATGACGCTGTTGCGTCGAAAACCGGTTCTGGTCTAAAATAAAACAGTGGGAAGACATATTTTATTTCTATAAAGAATGTTTCGACAAAAAATGTATTATAAGAACTCACAAGTCCCAATGTAAGTCAACTATTAATTTTTAGCCCAAACAGGGGTGGTTTTCGAGAGCGAGCGTAAACTTAATTGATTACTTCGTACTGGGGATGTACATTGCGGCTGATTCACCGAAGTAGTTTTTTCACCCTCGTTATACGCTACATATTCCGAGATACACTTAATAGGAGGAAATATTGGAACCGTTCTTTATTGTTTAGTATTGTATAGGATCACTTTAATGCTATAACAGAACTTACTAATGGAAATGTAGTGTTGTAACGACGGCACAATCCCCCTTCACAAATATTTGGAGCCTATTGATTCTTGACTATATTTAGAATTTCATTTCAATTGTAAAAGTCTCGCCTCCCGAGAATTTATTCCAATATCCCCTAGAGAGAGGGGGGGGGGGGGAGGGGGGGAGAGAGATAAAAAATATATATATATTTTTTTGAAATATGAGATAACATTTTTTAACCTTCAATATTGTTTCAAAAACAATACACAAATTTCTAAATTAAAGAGTTCAGATTGAGGTGAATATTGGTCTATATTCGAATGTTGCACTATTTTTTACTCGAATTTTGTAAATATGTTATATTATTTGTTCTCACGAAGAACCTAAACGGCTAGATCGATTTTAGTTACATAATATTATGTCATTTGATTCGTCGTGATCTTCCAAGTGTCATGGGCTATCTGACATTCCCGCAAAAAATAAATTATTGACGCCCCATATTGGCAAACTGTAAAAGTTAAATTCAAGAAACCCCAACTTATGGGGTATCAACTTAAAGGGCTGAAAAAGAGGATTCCAAGTATACAGTCAAAATCGTCTATAACGACCTCCAAGCGGATAGGAAACTCTGGTCGTTATAACTAGTGGACGTTATAATCAGATCAACAACACATTATATTTATTTAAAAAATAGCACTTATTTACATTAAAGAGTTGGAAAAAAAGTTCAACAGTAAAATCAGGCCGTTATTAGGAACATTCTTCTTTCGATGAGCCTTAAACCATTGCAGCAAAGGATTGTCAAGTCAGTATGTTGGCTCTTCCGAATTTTCTTTTCAGAAAAAGATTCCTCCTCGAAACTTTTTTTTTTGTTTTTCTTTGTTGGCCCACACGGTAGAAATTGTTGAGTGGGAAACACGGAATCCTTTTGATAAAGTAAAACTTGACTCACCCTCTTCCGATGTTCAATTTTTCTTCGATGGTTAAAAATTTTCTTTTACACGTCATGTTGACACTTTTAAAAAGCACTAACAATTGAGGGTAATTGAAAATAAAGTTAAAACACCCCACCACGTCTTTTATGATTCTATGAACTGAATTCATAGGTCTTGAAACAATTATGTATCCAATTATCTCTAACTTGATGTTTTGTTTACATTCTGTCCGTCGTTATAACTAAACGAGCGTTACTATAGCCGATGTCGTTATATACACTGTGAAAATAAATAAGGGACATTAATACGGTACGTCGTTATACAAGGTTTTGACTGTGTATGTATTGTATTCGTTCTTTTTATAATTAAAATAAATAAATTAAAAATAAATGAAAAAAGCGACTAGGAAAAAGCCATACAAATTGAAAAAGTTTACATAGCACATAGTGTCTAAAGATAACAAAACATCCAATTCGAGAGAAGATCCGCTGGAGAATTCACTACAACCGTAGCTTAACCTCGGATTTCTTCAAAAATGTTGAAGAAAATTAGCAAAAAAAAGTGGTCGGCTGTGACCTTGTTATATTACAGACCTAACTAAGAAGTCATACCGCCGAAGTATCAGTTATTGGGGAATAAACTAAAAAAAAATACTAATAGCAATATAATAATGTATTTGTATGTTGTTGCAGATATTGCTCACTGCCGCCCAACTCGATACACATGTTGTCGCTGTTGATCGAGAGTAAAGTTCGTCTACCGGACTATGGGCCGACCCACAGTCGGGCGGCCAAGCGAGAGGCGCTCCGCAGTCAGGGCGAGCGTCAGTTCTTCCTGTCAATAGTACGAGATGTGGCCACTGACCTCGACCTCAAGTCACTCTCCTCCAAGATTAGTGGAATAACTCAATGAAATATATCAAAGAAACATTACTTATAATGCGTAGCGCAGACTCTTCGTTCAGAGACACAGAAAATACTAAAAATTACATAATAGGAATGGTTACATCCAAAATTCCTCACCCATAGGACTTGAGCTTCTGCTGCTATCATGCATAACTGCCCTGTGCATGGACGGTTTTCATTACTTTTCCCGAAAACCCTGCCTCTATAGGGAAAATGTATTGGACTAAACGAAAGCCTAGAAAATTATATAAATGTTGTCCTCTTTATGTTTTTCATAATAGAAGATAATCGCGGTGACAATTTTGGGAATGGACGCGATTATTAGCAGTTTTGTGGTTTTAGGCTATTTGCATCAATTGCATCGAACAATCTGAGTTACTCCTAATCAGTAGAGGGACAAATGTTCCTTCAAGTTTGATGGGATAGAGAATTGCAGGAGTTATGTCTGTTATTCCTATCCTATTCCTTATTTCTTGTGGTCTCTAACTGACTGAGACTCTCTCTCTGAGTGTCTAAGCGACCTGTCTGTCCCACATATGACGCTACGCACTATACCACTGTTAAACACACTGCATTTATGTGTTTTTCATTCATAATTAAATAATTTTCACAAAGTAGATCTGTAAACCATCGATTATTATGTGTGTGTTGGTCTACAGGTGGTGGACAACCTGACAGTTCTTCTGGACGCTGACGGAGCTTCCCTCTTCCTGGTGGAAGGCCCTCGCGGCAGACAGACCCTCGTCTCCAAGGTGTTCGATGTCCACTCTGGAGTGTTCCTGCTGCCTGGTGGCACCGATGACAACGAGGTTCAAGTCCCCTGGGGTGTTGGTGTCCTCGGTCATGTCGCTGAGACTGGTGAAACTGTCAACCTTCAGGTCGCCTGTGAGGTACACTACATCATTATAAATAACATTTTGAGGCTGTCTATACATTGGGTATTTTCGAAAAATATTGTTTTTTGGTTGGGACCTTTTTTCTATAAGATGGTATAGGTGAAAAAGTGGGCAGTTAGGTCCAAGCAAACGTCCAAGAAACGATTGCTTATAAACATTTCTCATAAATGTTTATAAGCAATCGTTTCTGATGATAATGGCCCATAAGAGGTCGTAACGTAAAAAAAAAAAAATATTGCTTGGACCTAACTGGCCACTTTTTCACCTATACCACCTTAATTTCTGTCTGTCTGTCCTATCATCACAGGTAGATAGCTGGACATATTACTAACAAACTTCATATGTTTAATCTGTCTATTCAGGAATAGGATTAAGGATTCAGGCTACATATGATTTAAGAATCATTTAAGAGGGGGTTTACTTGGAAACAGAAAAAAGTATTATGTTTTTTAGTTACTGTTATTGATCCTATCATGAAAAAAATCATCAGAATTACTAGAAAATATCGTTGCACATTGTTCCGCCGAAGGCCGGTCCCAGTCCTTCAGTAACTCCTTGACCTCGAGTTCCTCTCCCCACTTCATAGCATGGCGCACCCTCCTTTAAAGAATGAAAAAAAGTATGAGGATTCAGAAGCCAATATGTAAGACAGCTATTGATTTTAGCCTAAACGATGCAATGGTTTTGGAGGGAGAGCGACAACTTAATTGATTGCCGGTGATTCACAAACTACTTTTTTTTGTGGAATAGTCTATACTACTATAAAAAAAAAGTTTTTTTATTTATTGAGCTGAGTTTACGAATGTATTTCGTTGTATTCGTACTCCTCCTAAACCCCTTTACCGATCACATTGAAATTTACCATGATGGTAGTGGACACGGTGACGATGGTTTACTACGAAAAAATCTGAAATCGAACATACCACGGAGAAATAATCACCGAAAAACTAAATCCCCATTGAAATCAATTGAGAGACAAAAATTCTCGCCCGGGAGAAGCCCTTTTCGGTTTACCATCGGACACCACTTTTTTTGAGCCGTTTTTTTTCAGTGTTCTAACGTACAAACTTCGACTTTTTTTCGATAAAAATATTCTCCAACATACAAAGAACACATAGTAAATAGAATTTTGTGCAAAAAAGCTGTTGTCTACAAAAAGGCTAGAAAAAATCCATTGAATTCAATTGAAATCTATTTAAAGTATTAATATATTCATATTAATACTTTAATATCAGTTCCGGTAAAAGTGCGCAAACTTGAAAACCCTACGGATCACTGGATAGTGATCACAAACCGGTTCATATGCCCCATTTCAAATGCACTACTTGTATGTTAACCAACCATATTAACAGTATGATTCAATAAATTTAGACTGACTCAGCTCAGTTTTTGCAAACAGCAGAATGCGTTGCACACCTAGTTTATCAATACAAATATTGCCTAATTAATCTTTAGCCTGTTTACTTACTGCTTGAACTTTACGATTTGAAGTAGAGTTGGGGAAGGCATGTGACTCCCTCCAGGCCTGGCCTGGGGCCTCCCTTCTGGATCCAGTAATAATTACTATTTATTTCTGTTTAAGAGAACTTGGTATCTTATTTCCAGCTCGTCTCCTGTTTGTACGTTTCATATTTCCCTCCTTTACTGGGAGCCTCCCAGGGAAGGCCCACCCGCCCACTCATCTCTCTCTACAAGCTCTTTATCTCCCTTTTCTCGTCTTATTGTGTGGGTCTTATGTCAGATAAGATTAGGAGTTTCTTAAAAGGAACTGAAGTAATAATCAATATATTATCAACAAGGATGGAAGAAATATATTTTTGTATCGGTAGGAATTTTGTTTGAACAAAATAAATAAAAACAAAAAGTTTGTTCAACTTTTATACTGTCTAATTCTACAAAAATATATACATAAAGAGTACCGTTCCGCCAAGTCAGCACTAAGTTCAAAAGTAACATTTAAGTTTGCTAGCTTGTCTATAATTTATTTTTTAAAGGTAGGGAGGGGCCTATACTTGAAAAATATATTAATCCGGCACTGACCATGACATAATATCAAAGTACAAGAAGAAAAATAAAAATGTGTACACTCTTTATAATAAAATTATAAAATTTATTATATCAACTTTGTGGTGATAACAATGGCGAGAATTTGAAGTGAGTTTGATCCTTTAAACAATTCTCAATTTGTATAGCTCTATTTCCAGCTGTTCCAGAGAGTCAAGTTGTCTACCTTTTTTCATAAAGATGATTATATTAGCTTCCCATTATATCGACACAAATAGCAGATATCTATTCGGACAAAATACATATGATTTTAAATTTTATATTATTTATTTTAATGAGGGGGGGCCATGGTGGCCGTGCGGGCTAGAGCGTAGGGCTTTGGTCGCAGGGTCTCACCATGGTTTGCGGGTTCGAATCCCGTCCGGGAGTGAGTTTTATTTCGTAGATAGAACTCCCTCCCGGGGCCATGGATGTCTTAAATAATTATACATAACACATTGACATGGCTAATATGCACCGTTCATAAAGCCAAAAAAAAAAAAATGAAAAAAAAAATCAGTATTTTATTGTAGAGGGTAATGCACATCATATATCAGGAATGTGTTTAAAATATTACATCACATATTTGGGATGGAACCAATAAATGGGGGATATGTCAAAAATAGCACATGATCAATTTTGAAGAAATAGTAATTATATGTGATAGTAAGATGTTGTGGGACGAGATTTCTAATAGAAATAAAAGACGTTGTCTTCCCACTGTTTTATTTATACCAGAACCGGTTTATCAGTTATCTTCCAACCGCTGTGCTGTGTGGGTGGATGAACCGCTGATGATGACGCTGTTGCGTCGAAAACCGGTTCTGGTATAAATAAAACAGTGGGAAGACAACGTCTTTTATTTCTATTAGAAATAGTAATTAATTGAGCTGAGTTTACGAAGCTCTTTCTTAGGCGACTCATGTATTTCGTTGTACTCGTACTCCTCCCAAACCCCTTTACCGATCACATTGAAATTTGCCACGATGGTAGTGGGCATGGTGACGATGGTTTACTACTAAAAAAAACTGAAATCGAACAAACCACGAAGGAATAATCATCGAAAAACGAAATCCCCATTGAAATCAATTGAGAGACAAAATTCTCTCGCAAAATAGAATTATTCGATTTCAAATGTAGAAGTCCGGGCGAAGCCCTTTTCGGTTTACCATCGGACACCACTTTTTTTGAGCAGTTTTTTTTCAGTGTTCTAACGTACAAACTTCGACTTTTTTTCGATAAAAATGTTCACAGCTGTTGTTGTCTACTAAAAGGCTAGAAAAAATGCATTGAATTCAATTGAAATCTATTTAAAGTATTAATATATTCATAAAGAACATACAAGGTGAGAAGTTACTGATAATTATTAAAACATTAACTGAGTTTTTTTATACAGATATGCCTGACTCAGCTCAGTTTTTGAAAAACAGCAGAATGTATTGCACACCTAGTTTATATTTAGTTAGTTTACTTGATGTGCTGTTTCATTAAAGAATTTTCCTAAAAAATGTGAGCAGGTTGGAGCTGCACAGATCGTTCCCATAGAACTGTCTGCTTTTAAATGTGCTTTGAAAAGTGAAATTATTTATTTGAAATGGGAGGCATTGCTTCTAATTTGTTAAAATAAATTTCAATATAGTGAAATATTAGTTGACTATAGAAAAAAACAGTTTATAATAATTAACGTTGTTGTTTTTCGTGACCCATGCCGGGCTTCATCTACTAGATCATATTACACACTACTGTGGGAGTTCTACATTTTGCCTATCCAGGTTGAATTAGACTAGGGGTCTTTAAAGAATGCCTGATATGGCACAGATTCAGGAACGCCATTTAACATCCCTTCCGGAGCTTACAGTCATGTTTTATGTAAGAGGAGGATGGCGTGCTTAAGGTATTTTACCTTTCAGATAAAAAAAAAATAACCTTAGGGCCATGATCTTGAGCACTTTGTGCAAGCCATGATCTTGAACACTGTATACAAGCCATGATCTTGAGCACTACCTCTGCACAACCGGCGTTATCTATTCTAAAGATCTTCTATTCTATTGTTTGTTTTTATGTCTCATGTCTAGGCTTTAACTTCGAGATCATATCTCTTACTACCAGAGATCTTTTCGCCATTCTTGTGGACGTGATGGCTTGTCAGAGTCCTAAATGTAAATTTTCGTTTTGAAATGAAATATAAAATTTCGTATCGATACTTTAATTCTATCGGAAGTTATCGTTTTCACAGAAACACATAGAGAATTTTTTTTATTTTCATTTTTTGGACTCTAGGGTTGGAAAATATGAAACTCCGTTGAAAAATCTGCATCGAATTTCTGACCGATTTCGTAACTTGTCCTGCGAGAAATTAAAAAAAAAAACAGGCTGTATCGGGGACGCAGCCGCAATGGGGTACGTGAAACGTCTTGTGCATGCTGCAGAGGGAGTATGGGTACTAGGGTACAGAAATGACGCAATCAAAGCAAATGTTAAATTTCTGTAACAAATTACACACTTGTAAGTCTCCTTGACTCCTGAAGAGTACCGCTTTGAGTTCGATGGATTATACCTGTATGGCAGAGTGAGATCACTCAAACACGACCACTCCCGCTCGGTACGACAAACGTCCTGCCAAGCTACTCCTCTGTGAACGCCGCGCGCGACGCTAAATTTAGCTCCTGCGTGGCGCAACAATGGTGCCATCTGCGCACGCGACACATGCGTTATCGAGTAATGGCTTCTTTCTTCTATACAAAGATATCAAAGTAAGGCGCGCGAATAGTACGGTTGCAAAGATATAAGCGACGAAAAGAAGTTTCACGTCAAAAAAACATAATACAATGTGAACTAATAAACAAATATACAAAATCATGAAGTGATGAAAATTTAAAAATTGAACAAGATTACGTACAGCATGAAGAGGATGAGGAGAGTTTTAATTGTTTAACGAGTCAAGATTGTGAGTGAATCCATTGCTAATCCTCTTCAGCTCTTTCATACTTCAACAGGATAATGCCCCAGAGTGGAGGGCGTTATCTTTTATGAGTAATCCCTCCCTCCCTTCCGTTTATGAAGAGGAGGAATTAAAAAAGGCACGATTCCCCGCGGAGCCGCTGAGAGGAGCAGCCCCCCATCCCTGAATTATTAACAGCGGACCTACAGTCAGAGCAAAGCCCCCTCGACATGGCTCTGAATATATCATATTTGGGCTACCTTTCAGATTGCGTCGTCCAAAGAGATTACACATGTTTTTTTTCCTTCTTTTTTTTTCTCTCCAAATTTTCTCGACAATACACAGAAAATAAAAGTATCATCGTGAATTCTATAGAAGGAATACAGAGTCCTCATACAAATAAAAGAAGTTGTCTTCGCACTGTTTTATTTTTGACTAGAACAGGTTTTCAATGCAACAGCGCCATCATCAATGGTTCATTCCATCCACACAGCGTAGCGGTTAAAGGAGAACTGGCCAGTGTGGGTGGGATGTACAACTGATGATGACGCTATTGCGTTGAAAACCGGTTCTGATTATAAATAAAACAGTGCGAAGTCAACGTCTCTTATTTCTATGGGAAATCTCATTCTACAACATCTTACTAACACATAAGAATACAGAGTTGTAAGGTTGTACTCCTTCCACACGTCTATTTGACAGAACCGCTTTTCAGTCACATTGGAACAACTTTAGTCACAGCTTTTGCTAAATCATCTACACTAACGTATATATAGTTATAATATAACTATTATATATACCTATATATATATATATATATATATATATATGTCAGGTACTCGTTAAAGACCCCTACCCTAAGTGAATGAAAAATTTAGGGTAGGCAAAATTTAGGACTCCCACAGTAGAGTCGGGCTCATGTCCACCAGAGTGACAAAACAGCGCTCTGGTAGCAGGTGATATGACCTCGTAGTTAAAGCCCGGGCATGAGTCATAAAACCTAACCTAACCTAACCTATATATATATATATATATATATATAAGAAAAACTAAAATATAATGGAACTTAAATTAAAACAATTTAAAAAAGTGGAGCCCCTTCTCTGACCCCCTCTCCCTTCGACCGAATTTGCGGAAAATTAATAGGTGCCATCCTTCTGGAGTTTTGAATTTAAATATAAAATTTCATGTCAATACATTTATTAAACCGCCAGTTATTGTGACTTTTGAGTTGAGCCGTTGGTTGAAAACAGCATCAAAATTCTGACCGATTACATAACTCATGCCCGGGCTTTAACTACGAGGTCATATCGCCAACTACTAGAGCGCTTTTTCGTCACTCTGGTGGACATGACCCGACTCTATGCGGGTCCTAAATTTTCCCTTCCCAGGTTTATTCACCAAGGATAAGGGTATTTAACGAGTATCGTACATCGCACATGTTCGGGAACTTCGCTTAACGTCCCATCCAAAGAAAGCCATGCTCAATGTTTTTTCACCTCCTAGATAAAAAAACTGAAACCTGACCGGGTTTCGAATCCGCGATCTTGAACTCATAAGACTAACACGATACCTCTGAGAGCTACCGGCGCCCTCTATAAGCGTTAGTAGTTTTTATGACTCATGTCCGGGCTTTACTTACAAGGTCAATTCGGCTACTACTAGAGCGCTTTTTCGTCGCGCAGACGGGATCTTTGTAGGTTTTGATTTTATACTAGGCTTTGGTCTAATAAATTCTTATAAATACCTACCTTATTATATTTTCTCATAATCATAAATCCATTGATATGGCTGTGGTAATGTGTTGCAATGATTTTTCCGAGTTCAGTGTCACATAATTCTCTGCTACCTGCGCCAGCTGTGTCGACAGTTCAAATAAAACACACATAGTTTATTATTTTTTTATTAAAAAAAAAACAAAAAAAAAAAAACAGTTCTATTACATAAAGTACCATATATTAACACCACGTTCTTTCCCATAAACATCGAAGTAGGTGTACACTGTTGTCTCAGCCTCAAGACCGAAGATGGTCGGAAACCAGTGACGGGTCTCGATGCAGAGACATCGGTTAGTGGCAGCACTCACGAGGACCAGCTCTTCGTTGGCGGGGATCATCGTGTTGTGTTTGTCCTTCCGCAGGTCCTTTTGGAGATGTAGCGCTTTCCATGTGGAGGCATGGGACAGCCGAGAGTCCAAATGTACCAGTGAGTGTCTACCGGGCCACAAATTGTCCATTAATAGAGTAACAATATTAGGAATGATTGACAAACGGAGAAACAGGAAGAGAGATCATCGAGATCATGAAGCTTCATGATAGTATCGTTAGGCATATTTAGTTTTTAAGTAGAAATCATATTTTGTTGTGTTTTAAATATTTTAGTTTGGTTATACGTTCAGGTTTAGATATCATATTTTATTCTGTTGTTAGAGCGCGCCGATAGCGAGGTAGCTTGCTTGCTTACTGAGCACAAGATCGCAGGTTCGAAACCCGGCCGAGACCCCCTTTTTATCTGGAAGGTGAAAAAACCTCAAACACGATGCCCTCTTTTGGATAGGACGTAAAGCGATGGTCCCGAGCCTGTTAGGAACACGTTAAAGATCCCTGCCCTATGTTGACAAAATTTCGGACTCCCAGAGTAGATTCGGGCTCATGTCTACCAGAGTGACAAAAGAGCTCTCTGGTAGTAGGCGATATGACCTATAGAAAGGAGATAAGCAAATGGCACAGTCCGGATCAGATTCAGAACAGGTTATCTTACAATCGATAAAAAATCTATCTTCTTCCCTGAATTGGTCTCCAAATATTTGATTCATGAAACTGCCAAAAGTCTCTCTCAAATGTAAAATATAATTGTAAGTTGGAAATACTATCTAATGATGAGAAATATCTTAAAGTTTATGATACCTGTAATTCTAACTGGTTGCAAGATATGGTTAGAAATGGTGATCTAGCCTATATGGAAGACTCCACGCCAGCCTTATTACAAAAACTTCTTTGATCCGTCCCCCTCCACCTTCCTCATCCGTGCACATCAATAACGGCACATCAGGCTTCTACCTATTCTTCCTCCCGCTTAATAAATTTCTTTTATAAAAAAAATAAACATTGATCAAACTTGACCCCACAAAACAGAGCACATTAACATGGGATGGGGCCCCGAGACACTGTCATCTGTATGATTCATATTGCAACAATAGTGCATTCCTATCACATTTTTGAAACATGGCTCCTCCATATTTCTACTATGAAACAGTAAAAGATCCCTTGATTCCAAAAATGAAATTCCGGCAATGTATTTCCTCAGAACGAATTAATAAATTAAATTTTAGCTTCCCCTCCAAAACCAGTCGACTGTTTACGCTAATATTCAACAGTTCACTTACTTACTGGCTCCTAAATTCTCATACTAAATTTCGTGTCGAGTTATTATAACTCATGCCCGGGCTTTAAAATAGGGTAGGGGTCCATTAACAAGTACAGGCTCGAGACCGCAGATAAAATAAACTAAGGGCTTCGGCCGGGTTTCGAACCAGCGATCTTGAGCTCAGTAAGCAAGTACGCATACCACTGTGCTACCGGCTCCCTCAAATTTCGTGTTGATATATTCATTCCATCGACGAGTTATTGGGTGCATACAGAGAGACATTAATTTTTCCGTTGAAAACTCAACATATTTTGACCGATTACAAAACTTCCCCTATACATCATATATCTGGAATAACTCATCTGTCCCCATCCATAAAGTTTCAAATTATGAATTTTTTAAAAATATTTTTATATACTTTTATTTATTGAAGATTTTTATCTTTATTATTCAATAAAAAAAATGTTAATTTTTTTTTTTTAATTTTTTTTTATCTAGACTGATTAATGATGAGGGTAACCTCGAAAGCCGGCTAGCATAAAATAATAAAATTTTACTACAACAGCCTACTACATTCACTAGACTTGCAAGATACCTCAAGATAGCTCAACTTGAAATAAAATGGGCTACGATACCCAGCATTATGTTGGGAAAGACACAATCATCTCCATGATTGTATCTGTATGTATACTTTTAACAGCTGTGGACTCACAACTAAAAAACCTCTTAACAGGCACCAGACAATTCTCCAGGGAGACATAGAATGCTCTTCTTTGTGGGGTATGACAATGGAGAACACTTAGCACTGTAGTTCCTGCCTCCCCAAAACCAACCCCATTTTTCCTCTCAAAAGAAACGGCTATTTCCTGATATTTTATATATTCTACTCCGTAATCAGACAGTATTATCCGGAAATTATTAATCATTATCTTTATCAATGTCGTAGTCGATATCCTATGAAGTATTAAATACTTCAAATCAAATTTTGACGAGGGATGTTCCTGAAATTATCTATAACCCATTGTGATGGTCACCTGGAAGGACTAGAAGCTGGTATGATGGATGGCATCTCAACAGCGATGTAGTAGGGATCTTCAGGCGGAGTCCCGATGTAGCGAAGTGCGAAGTGTTTTCCGTATCTTAGGAGATCTCCGGGCTTCTGATCTTCTCCCAGAGGAGTTACCTCGAACACATTGCGGGTCATAGGTGCCGTCATTCCCGAACTTGAGATGAGCGATCCTAGACAACAGGCAGTCAGCATCTATCATAGCATTTGTATAGAAGAAGCAATAGATATTTGTTATGTCGGATACACACCAGAGACATAATTTCTTAATATTAAGCTGAGTTTTCCATATATAATATAGCTAGAAATATCATGCCTTCAAATAATTGTCCTAAGTAATGTATGAGAATAATTTACTGTAACTAATGTTTTTTCTAACCCCCTACAGAATAAGAATTAATTTTAAATATTATAATTAACATAAGTAAACAATATAGTTATTATACAAAATGGGGTTGGCACCTGTCTAAAAGCTTTTTGAAAATAACAAGAATCCTCCCCTCTCAGTAAATTTGTTATTAACCCTTGAAATACCTCCCGAGAAGCCCTTCCAAGAAGAATTCTAGGAAATGCCCATCTCTTCACATGGCTAATTAGGTATACTCGTTCCTAGAATCTGAAATTCCATATGCATATTTCTGAAAAGATCCATAAATATAAAAAGAGAAAAAAAATGTTGAAGGTAGAAGTTTTATTTATGAGAGGGGTGGGGGGAGGATTTGAGATAACCCGACTTTACCTTCAATAAACTGATCTGCAGCTTTCCAATATAACTAGGGACCTGATTTAAATGCACTAAAAATGGCCAAAAATGATTAATGAATATATCGGAACATTGAAAATGGCCTCCTAAGCCAACAATAATACAATAAGCAAGCAATAATACAAAATAAAAATCATGTACTTAACTACAACTTTTTAAATCAACATCACTGGCGTAGGCAAACACTTGTATAGGAGGCAAGCTATCAAACACTTTACTTTTTCTCTTTTTTATTGTCGAAAATTAATTTTATTCCCTTAAAAATAACTATTCACAGTTAAAAAAGTCGCCCCCATTGACTTGATCTTGGAAGGGGCTGTCGCTTCGTATTTCTGTAGACGCAACATGCCCTTAGGAGCAGATATTGATGAGCCCTTACGTCTAGCCCTAGAGGAAGAAAAGCGCGGACAGTTCAGACCAGTGCGCTACAAGGACATCGTCCAGAATTGGATTGTGGAAAAATGCAACAACGTTGGTCACGATGCCCGGATGGCCGAACGACGTAAGCATACTTCCCGGACGTCCGGGTACACCTTGACTCAACATGGGTACAGCCTAATCACTGGACGTCTCAAATATTATCAGGTCATGGTGATTTCAACTCCAAGCTGTTCTTCTTTCACAGGAAGAACACCCCGAACTGTTCGTGCGGCGGTATCGAGACTGCAGAACCTGTGGTCCTCGAATGTCCGCTGTACGACCAAGCTAGGGTGGAGTTGATTCATGGGACAAGATCATATTTGGGACTGGATCTATGGCAGATGGTGACGGAAACTGACTACCCGATGTTCTGCCGATTCGTCGGCTCCTGGCGGGAGCAGAAACAGGCAATGTAATGATCCCGAGCTTTGCCTAAACGTAGACTGGGTGATGTTGCTGCAACGCAAGGCTTTCTTTTAAAACCAACTTAAAAAAAAAAAAAAAAAAGTCGTCGGTGGATCACCGGCAATGTGCTTCCCCAGAACGAATTAATCAATTAACTTTTTGCTCCCCCTCCAAAACCAGTCAACCGCTAGCGCTAATATTAAACAGTTGACTTATATAGGGGCTTCTATTTTGTGTGCCCCTATAATGTGACCACACCCTACTTACCTTCTATAAACTGACTATCCTTGACTAAGTCCCGACCACACAGCACTGCAGACAGTAGCAGTCCCTCTGAAGGAGCCTTCTCAGCCCCCGACCGTTTGGCCAGCACCTGTACCCTGTCTCCATAGGGGCTCCTATTTTGTGTGCCCCTACAATGTGACCACACCCTACTTACCTTCTATAAACTGACTATCCTTGACCATGTCCCGACCACAGAGCACTGCAGACAGTAGCAGTCCCTCTGAAGGAGCCTCCTCAGCCCCCGACCGTTTGGCCAGCACCTGTACCCTGTCTCCATAGTGTATCAGGTTCTTGGGGATAAAGTCCACTGGCTGAAGACTTCGTCCTAAGAAGCGCCGTATTTTCATCATCTCCAGCTTTCCTTCGTTCCTCGTCCATAGATAGTCCTCCAGTTTTCTCACTACCTCACTCTGTTCCTCGAACCAGTTCCCTATTTTCACCTTTTCGCAATACAAGGGCTTTACAGCCTCATCCATTTTATTATTGTTTATTTACTTTCCCATCGACCAACTTTCAATAATATTCACTCTACTCTACTTTATAATTACTAGAATATATATTTTAAAAATCTAAGTTTTAGACGAATGTGCTATGTTAATTTTTCATGTTTCTACGCATATGATTTTACTATTATTATTAAATGTATATTTTTTTTTGTACAAGTTAGCTATTTTACAAGCTAACTAACCTTTTTAATTTGTTTACTTCTAAATTTTTATCTCTTCACTCTCTGCTGCCGAATTCAGCCAATGCCTCAGATCAAAATATCCTGTCTCAAACGTTCCTATTTGTTTGATCTCTTAATTTGTTAATAAATTATTAATACATCTTAATAATAAATTAATCTTTTTAATTTTTATTGATAAAAATGTAGTAAATAATTTGTTGTTAAATGAACAATCTGTCTTTTATATTTGTAATGTTGTCGAACAGTGATTATTATCGTTCATAATTGTCAATGACATTTTTATTTTATTTTTTTGTTCTATATCACTGGAATTTGTGTGTTTGTCATTGAAAATATGGTAAATTTAATGAATCTGCGATAGCAAAGTAATCAATATATAGAAAATAATAAGGAAGGAAAACAAGAACAATGATAATATAAATGAAGTATATACAAAATAATAACATAATAATGAAAAATTAAAGTGAGACTAAATAAATAAAAATAAATGACAGTGAAAAAAGTAAAATAAATCATAAAGTATAACAAAATAAAGAAAACTTTGTACAAAATATTATGGTAAATTATAAGAAAAACATACATTTAGCTCCTAAAACCCCTAGAACACCTCCGCATGATACTGTCCGCATTCCTACAACTAAATGGAGATAGAGGAGGTCACGGGGAGACAGACTGATAGGGACAGGAGAGCTGAAGGGAGGGAAGACACAAGTCACTCCCAGGATGTCATAGCAGGTCTCTCGGCCAGCACCACCTCAATATTCGAGGAGGAAAGTAATGAAAAGGATAGAGCAACGGGATTGTTATCGAGTGAAACTTTGAGCAGCGGGGCCTTAATAAGGTGACCGTAGGAACTTTGAGATCATTTCGGTGGGTAAAATTGGAAACATAATAGGTAGCATCAACGATGGTTCTTAGGACTTTGTATTGAAAGAAGCGCTGAAGCGCTTCATGTTGGATGGCTTATAAGAAAAATCACAAATACAATGAATAATTTTCTATTTAGTTATCTGTGGTATACTTAAGTTGGAGCCAGACTTTAAAGTGACTTTATTATTATTATTTTTTATTTTTACATACCTGTACATATTAATTACAATAATTACATACGTATATTAATTTACAAAACAAAAAAATATATATATAGGTATATACAAATATAATTTTTAATCATTGCAATTAAAAGACAGAATGACCCACGAAGATGTTCTGTGTGTGGGCATTTTCTGTTCATACGTACATAGATTCAAAATTAAGCGATCAAAGCACTGACTAAATGAAAAACCAAATTAAATCAAAAATTGAATTAAAAATAATTTAGAGACATGGAATAAGAACAATTATAAAGTATAAGATAACCAAATGAGATAAAATAAAAAAATTAATTTGAATAAAAATGAAAAATATAGACGAGAATAATGGGTATCATTTGATTTATGAATGCCAACATTTTATATTACTATGCAATATTAAATATTGCAATATTTTTATTTTTAAATAAATATTTTTATTTTTATATTAAAAATTAATTATAAAAAATTAAACACATAAATTGTATGTGTTTAATTTTTTATAATTAATTGTTAATTAGGTAGGTGTGCTATGTGCAAAACTTGGCCATTTTTTAAGAGGAGAAACTTTTTGATCATATTTAGTTTTAATATCGCCCTGTCCAGCCTGGAGTTAGTAAACTTCTGTACTATGTAGAATCAATTAAGATGGCACTGGTTTCAATACCGAGTTATCTCAGTTCCTCTTCTACCTCCTTGATTTGCATTTAAATAACGTAATAATTCCTACCTACCTCTCTGTAGTCGCTTCTTGTTTGGCCTATTTGAAAATTTCAAATAAGGAAAAGAAGACAATTCCACCTGCAATGTTCAGTAATATCGATATTAAACTGAAAACATTCTACTGTTCAATAATATCGATGTTACACTGAAATAAATTTATTATTGTAAATCAAGCAATTCTAAAATGAATAATGTCAATTACTTCTCCAGCTGTATGAAGTGTAAGGCAATTTATTTATCAGGGTTAGAAATTCGATGTTGTGTGTTTACCGAAATTTCATGTTTTTCGACCCCCTGATTTCAAAAATGAAAAGCAAAAAGTCTGTCTCTATGTGTCTGTTTGTGAACGCGATAACTCCCGATAGAATCAATGTATCGATTCGAAATTTTTGTTCATGTATCCAGAACCACATAACTCTATTAACTTTATAATAATGAATGACGAAAGAGCGCTCTGGTAGTAGGCTATATGAGTCATATATATTTAAATATATATATCCATGTCCACTGACATAGTTTCTTGGCTTTCTTTACATTCATCTAGTGAACTTTCTCTATTTTTTCAGTTTTTACTCTCTTCTACCTTCAGTATAAAGAAATATTGTAATCGTATGAAAATCTGGGATCGAATTTTCGACAGAATTACACATTTCAAGATGTCCTGAATTTTTGTTGACCATTATAATTGTTAGATTTCTATTAAAAATAAAAGATAAAATGTGATGTGGCCATTACAGGACTTTCTTATACCAACCAAGCTTACAGATCACACTCCCTATCCCCCTCCCCTTATCAAAATCATTTCTTACTGGCATTATTAGGTATATGAAAGTAATGAGTTGGTGTCAGTGGTATTTCTTTGTTTCATTATACAGCGTAATTCTGAGTGTGACTGTTTCTTATACACAGTAATGCCAGTAGGTATATGATTTTGAGAATGTGGAGGGGGAAAGAGAGGAATCTGTAAGCTTGGTTGGTATAAACAAATCCTGTAATGGGCACATCACATATATTTTTCTTCAGTTAATGAGTTGAGGGTTTGATAATGTAAACATACCTCATTATGTTTCATTCTCACAAATCTCATTAACTAACATCCCACCAGATGGCTACAAATAAAGCCAACTAATTATATTTTATATATTAACAGAAGACAAGAATATAATGTAATATATATATATATATATGGAATAATTTATGGTTTCCAGATTTACTTTGTGAAGCTCCATTCTAGGAATAGATAATTAAAATACACAATTTGTTTGTCAAACTTCACTATATATTCTCAAATACTCAACTAGTTTCGCCATGTTAAGGCATTATCAAGAGTCACTTACAAACTGACAGAATTGGTTGACGAGGTAGAAGGTACAGTTATGGAGGGGGTTTTTAGGTAATGACGGGGAATCCCTTGTTTTTGTTACTCTATACATTCCAATAAACAGATATTTACAAGATAATAATAAAGGTTAGAGGCATAAACATTATGTTTTTAACGATATTGTAATGTTAAATGAACAAATAGAACTGAACCATTCCCCCCTTCTTAATTTAAATATCAAGTAGCTAAGAGTCTGATGATTGTAGGAATGTTTTGCCAACTCACATTTAGAGAATACTATAATTTTCATTTGATGTTATAATTTGCCTTTAAATTCTATTTATTTGTTTTTATTCAGTTTAAATTCTATTTTACATTTATATAATTCAAGAGAGGGCGCCGGTAGCTCAGTGGTATGCGTGCTTGACTTCTGATCTCAAGGTCGTGGGTTCGTAACCCGACCGAGGCCCTTAGTTTATTTTATCTTGGAGGTAAAATAAACTTAAGCACGCCGTCCTTCGGATGGGACGTTAAGCGATGGTCCCGAGCCTGTACGGTGTCAGGTACTCTTTAAAGACTCCTACCCTAGATGAATAAAAATTTAGGGTAGGCAAAATTTAGGACTCCCACAGTAGAGTCGGGCTCATGTCCACCAGAATGACGAAAGAGCGCTCTGGTAGTAGGCGATATGACCTCGTAGTTAAAGTCCGGGCATGAGTCATAAAACCTAACCTAACCTATAATTCAAGAGTTCTACCTATATAAATACCAACACTTTACTGTTAGCTTCACTTTATTAGATTTTATATATGTATATATATATATATATATACATATGTATATATATATATATATATAGAAAACATGTATATATATATATATATATATATATATATATATATATATGTTTTCTTTTTTATTTTATATTTATTATATCTGTTTATTAGATTGTATAGAATAACAAAAACAAGGGATTCCCCGTCATTACCTAAAAACCCCCTCCATAACTGTACCTTCTACCCTGTCAACCAATTCTGTCAGTTTATAAGTGACTCTTGATAACGCCTTAACACGGCGAAACTAGTTGAGTTTTTGAGAATATATAGTGAAGTTTGACAAAGAAATTGTGTATTTTGATTATCTATTCATATATATATATATATGGGTTTTTGAAATGTTTTAAAACTGAATAAATAAGAAATGCTATAGATACTAGATTGTATAGTTTATGAAAATGAGCGAATAAGCGCAACGTGAACAAACAAGAATAAATGATTTATTATATTAACTTAACTTATGTTTTGGAACCCGAAAGATTGAGATATCTACACCCTTTTTTGAGACCAGAAGGAAATTCAGTTCAATGATTGCCACCTTTTTCAATTGAATTTCCGTCTCGTCTCAAACAAAGATATTTGCCCTCTTTTCAAGACATTATTGTTTATTTTTCAAGTTTCAAGACATTATTTAAAACTTTTTATATTTCACCTCAAGATCTCGGATTCAAAACAGAGGCCCTTATCTGGGAGGTCAAAAAAAACCTCCGATGTGAAGTGATGGTCCCGACCCTGTATGATGTCAGGTACTCGTTAAAGACCCCTTACCCAAAGTGAATATAACCTGGTTGGCAAAATTTAGAACTCCCATAGTAGATCTCATGCTCACCAGGGCGACGGAACGACTGTTAGTAGGTGATATGACCTCATAGTTAAAGCCGGGCATGAGTCACAATAACCAACTAATTATATTTCGTTTTGGATT
Organism: Aradus depressus; assembly: GCA_963662175.1. NCBI lineage: Eukaryota > Metazoa > Arthropoda > Insecta > Hemiptera > Aradidae > Aradus > Aradus depressus. The sequence continues at coordinate 99,634,144 of OY759214.1, forward strand.
AATACTTATTCAAATGATTTTGAACTTCTCTATGTGATGAAAAGAACATTCTGGAACTTAGATGGATAAAAAAGAGTCGGGTGAATCACCAGCAACGTACTTCCCCAGCACGAAATAATTATTTACATTTTCGCTTTTACTCCAAAACCAAACGACATTTCGGTTAAGATGAATAATAATAAATTTTGTGACGATACATTTATTACATGAGCAGTTATTTTTGAGTCGACTCATTCTGCGGTAATCGGTCAGAAATTCGATATTGATTTTTTACCGGAATTACATATTTCCCGATTTTTTAATTCCAAAAAAAGGGGAAGCGAAAACTTATTTGATTACTTCGTGCTGTGGAAATATATTGCCGATGATTCACCGACAACTCTTTTTTTATTTGGTATATAATAATTGTTTGATTTTTAAATTTCTTTTTAACCCCTGACGCAAAAGAAGGGGTTAGCTAAGTTTGAAGGCTTTGTATGTATGTGTTTGTGTGTGACTGTCTGTGGCATCGTAGCTCCAAGCCGGCTGAACCGATTTCAACGCGGTTTTTTAGTTTCAAAAGCTGGTACTTACGAAATGGTTCTTAGTCTGGTGGAAATCGGGTATGCCGTTTCCAAGATCTTCAGGTTTCATCAGAGCCTGTGTACTTATCTCGGACTCTATTACAGCTAGAGACTTGGAGTTTAAGCTCAAATATTTATAAGGCCAAGCCCCCCCCCCCCCCCAAAAAAAAAAAAAACGCTTCCTATCAAGGTTTCAGTAAAAAAAAATTAATGAACCAAAAAGATGTAAATTGACTTTTAATCAAAACACCAAAGACCGGACTTTTTTTTTATTATTCAAATAAATAAAATCAGAATTATTGCAGGGGGTGTCGTCTTCGTCCCGCCCCCTAACTTTTATTCTGTCGGGGGTTTTTCAAATTTTTAATTTAACTTTTTTTTAATATGATTAATTTCGGTCAAAATATTACTTTTTACCTATTATCAATTATTATTATTACTAGTTATCATTTAATAATTAACAAAACTCCTTGAGAAAGGTTTCGTTTGTATTTGGGACTCCGGAAGCCTAAATATATTAGTATTCATGAAATGATTGTGAAGGTTGGGTCGGTAATGAGATGTTATTTAAAGGTTTATTGTCTGTCTGACCTGAGACTGAGACTCATCGAGGTGGAGGTAGCTCGAGGGAAAATCGATACCTGAGCCTCCCTCAACCTGAATTAAAATATGAATATTACATTTACATTCAGGTCAATTAGGGAGGATGTGCAACAATTTTCTAGAACAGGAAATTGGGGCCCCAAAATTTCCATCCTGGAATTCCATAATAGGCATGTATATTATTAAGGATCTTCCTCTTCAGCGTATAAAAAAAAGTCCGATGAATCACCGGCAATGTACTTCCCCAACACGGAATAATCAATTAAGTGTTCGCTCTCCCTCTTAAAACAATCGATTTTTTGGTCTAAAAATCATGAATCATAATTAACACAGTATACATACTTTTCATAAATAAACAAAATTTTGTCATGATAACATAATGTTTCCCCCCAATGGGAAACTAAACAATAAAAAAAAAGGTTATTTAAAATACCATATATTTCCACCACGTTCTCTCCCATAGATATCTAAGTATGTATGTGTGGTAGCTTCATACTCTGTGCCCAAGATAGTTAGGAATGGACAGCCGATTTCACAGCAGAGGCATCTGTTAGTGTTAGCGCTAACCAGGATGAGGTCCTCTCCGGTCTGGATGGGGGTATTCCGGGAGTCGAGTCTCTGATCTTTGTCTCGGTGGTAGGCTCGCCAGTTGCACGCATGGTGGAGGCGCGAGTCCAGGTGCAACATCGGGTGACTGACACAAACATACACAACTATCTTACTATAAAACAATACACAGAACGGAACAGCTATTTTGATACCAGTAATAGTGGTGTGAGCCTTTGGTTTCTCATAATGAACCTAAAGTGACTTACACCACTATGGCTTTCAACCCTCATATATATATATATATATATATATATATATATATATATATATATATAATTTATATATTATATATATATATATAAATTAATTAATTATAATAAAATAATATATAAATATATTTGATTTGGCCTGCCGGATTTAATATAAGGAGGTCGTTGGACCCTCGGTTTTCTTTATAATTATTGAACAAAACCAACGTTAAGCTGGTATTGTAGTGAATTTGTCTGAAGTGCCTTTTCTCGGATTTGCTGTTCTGTTACCTTTAGACACCACGTGCTTTTTAGAATTTTTCACTTTTTACTGTGTTTTTGGGTTATTTTTTAATTTTTTTATATGTTCGGGTTTTGTTTATTTTTAATTTATTTTATTTATTACTATTTATTTTATTTTACTTATAAATAAAAACAAACCTATAAAGATATATTTTTGGTATGGTTGACTTTTAATTTTTAGAGTCTGACAAGCCAGTCTCCACAATTTTGTTTTTTTCGAGAATTTCACATGTGTTATTGGGATCTTACGACGAATCAAATGACGTATAAATCATTAAAATCGGTAGGCTCTCCGAGGGAACAAAGAATACAACACAAAGTCATACATACAAAATTGTAAAAAAACAATACCCTCCCATACATTTGTAAAAGTAGAACCAAATGGTAGTTACTAGAAACAACCCATTACTCCGGTTTTATCAGTGTGGGTTACCCGATTCATGCATGCATCTACTGATTGGTTCTCTACCCTGAAGGGTTGCCTTGGGGAATGATGATGGGTAGGTTGACAGCGACGTAGTAGGGGTCCTCAGGCCCGGTGCCCGTGTAGCGGAGCGCAAAGCCTTCTTCATAGCGCAGCTTGTCCCCCATCTGCTCATCTCCACTCAGCGAGCACACCTCGAACACATTGCGCATCATCGGCACTGTAGTCGTTGACACTGATAGGAGGGTACCTGGAAAGGAGAGCTTTCTACAGACATTGGCTCGCTCAAGGCATATACTTCAAGGTCGATAAGAAGGATACCTAAGAGGGCACCAGTAGATCAGAGGTGTGCTTGACTTGTTAAAGGTAGCCAAAATTTAGGACCCCCATAGTAGGAACGAAAGAGCGCTCTAGTAGCCCGGGCATGAGCCACAATAACCAACCAACCTTAAATAAAAAAAAAGACTAGGTATCCCAATTATTTTTATGTTCATAATATATTAAAAAAAAATAAGTATGTAAATTCTTAAACAGTGAAATAGAATTACACTTAATAAAGTGCATGAAGAGACGTCTGTGTAAAGTGACCGGGGGGCTTTGGGGCCCATTGCCTCTCTTACAGATACTGTGGGGTTACCTTCGGTAAAATCGCTGTCTGTATTGACGTCTCGGGCACAGAGGAGTGCGGACAGCGCCACCCCCTCGCTGGAAGCATTCCTCACTCCAGTTCGTCTGCTCAGCACCTGGACAATGTCCCCATACCGTACCCAGGTCTTCGGAGTGATATCGTGGGGTTTCAGCGCCCGCCCGAAGAACCGTCGTACCTAGTCGTGTCATTTTGAATATTTCAATTGGTAATTGGTATTTATGATTTTAATTTGATAGAATAAAACTACTAAATATATGCTCAACTCCCGCATTGAAGGGTTCCGTAAAGAACACTTCACTGCCGACGCTACTGTCTCAGAGTATTTGGTCGTTTCCAATGCTGTTAGTTGAATCTCCCCACGGTCCTTGCACCTACTAATTTCCATCAACTTTTACTTTTTACTTCCCAACTAAAAGTATAGGTGAAGTTAGATTTTCGGTCGGAAATTCGATGTTGAGTTTTTACCGGAATTTGATTTTTTCGACCCTCCGAATCCAAAAATGTGATCAAAAAATTTCCTGTCTATGTTTGACTAACTAACTTCTAATGGAACGAATATATCGGCACCATTTTATATGTGTATTCAGAACCCCATAAAAACAAATCTATTGTTTTTCAACCAAAGAAAATGGCGGGATTAAGAATAATCTACGATTTAATACGTAATGAAATTATTTTAGTAATGTAATGGAAAGACTATATTTAAATTTACATAAATCTGGTAAACGTTCAGTGATGATTTTGGTTTCGCGTGCCAAGATGTTGTGGTTTTAATTCCACAAACTTTGGGACGAAATAGATACTGGAGGCTCCTTCTGCTTACCAGTTGTTCTGTTGTAATTGCGAGAATAATAGGTAGCAACCGGCCTCATTCTGATAATCGGCACATCCACTTCGAACTTTTATATTAAAAACCTAAACTTTCGGTACTACACTCGCTAAAAAAAAAATCATTAGTTGACTTACATCGGGACTTCTGAACTTTCAAACTAATTTTGTAACGATACATCGGCAGTTATTGGTTTTTTTTTATTAGTTTTTGGGTTTAGCGCCCTCTTCTGTTCCCTGCTGAATCTATATTTCATGTCGATACATTCGGAAAATTAATAGGGATCATCCTCAAAAATATTTGAATTTAAATATTAAATTTCATGTCGATACATGATTTGCATTGGCAGCTATTAGATTTTTTATGTTGACGCCCCCTAATCCCCCTCCTTTCTTTTGGTCGATTTGACTGAAAATCAATAATTGACGTTCTTATGAGTTTCTGGACCTACATAAGAAATTTCCTGTCGACATATTTATTCTATTGCCATTTTACCGTTTTCAGTGACACAGAAAAAGGCAACTTTAACGGTTTAATGAGGAAAAAAATAGTAGAGAATTACCAATCGATGGTTTTACTGGGACACATCCATGTAACATTGATATTTGATCGATATAACATCGTATATATTGCTCTCCATTTTTTCAAGACTTACCTTCTGGAGCTGTAGCTGGTCCATCTCTCGCTTCCACAGGTATTGGTTCATCTTCATCTTCCTGTCCGTCTCTTCCTCAAACCAGTTCCCTATCTTCACCTTCTCTGAGTATACTCGTGTCTCGTTCATATTATAATATATATTATATATACAATAGTATAGTCTGTGTATGCTGTAGTAACTGTAATAGTTTTTATCAACGCTTCTTTATACTTTATCGAATATATTCTTCTCCCTATCCTAAACTTTTAATATTACAGACTTTTCATACACTAATTACTTTTAAATGGTAGTTTTTAATAATGTAAACACATATGATTATCTATTTTATTTATTCAATCATTTGAGAAAAAGAAAAATATTGTGATACGTTTTTTGAAGTTTTTGTAAAAGAATATTTGAACAAAAATAACACTAATACAAAATATGGAAGTTTTATTTCCTCAGCTATTGAGAGGTATAGGGGAAGTTATCTAATCGCTCCTTCTCTCGTTCAAAATATTGATCTATCACACGTGCTTATAAGGTTGCCTGAAAAAACCTTGAGCACGCCGTCCTTCGGATGGGCCGTTGAGCGATTATCCCGAGCCTGTACGATGTCAGGTACTCCTAAAAAATTTTAGGACTCCAATAGTAGAGTCGGGCTCATGTCCACCAGAGCGACGAAAGAGCGTTCTGATAGTAGGCAATATGACCTCGAAATTGATTTTTGACCGGGCTGCTCTTCAAGCTCAAGCGATTTTTTCCAAATACTTACCTTCTTGCTCATCCTCAAAACTTACTTGAGCCTACCCAGCTTTATGGTAGGTACGTCAGTGATCAGTCCTATCTGGTCCTATAATGGCTGGGGTCCCTCAAGGATGTATCCTTGAACCTATCCTGCTGATATCCCTACCCACTTATCTCACTACCTTCACTGATGACACAGCCATACTTCCTTCAGATCCTGATCACAATAACGCGTTCCTAAGCCTGCAAGAGCATCTAGATGAAATCTCCAGACGATGTGAGCTATGGAGAATTAAAATCAACGATGGTAAATGGGTTTAAGTTACCTTCACTCTCCGAAGGCAAAACTGTCCTCCTGTATTCATGAACAATGCTCTCATTCCAACCTCCAACAACGTGCAGTACCTCGGGTTCTACTTAGACAGCTGAGTAACGTGGAACCCCCACACAAGATTCAAACGACAAAAACTCAAAGGTCTTTTAAGACGACTACTCGGATCAAGAAGGTCAAAACTATCTTTTTAGAACAAACTTACAATTTAGAAAACAATCATACGACCTACATGGACATTCGGACTAGAACTATGGGGTTCAGCCAAGAGTTCCAACGTTAACATAATACAATATCATATACAAAACAAAGTTAATGGTTATTTGGAGGTTATATTTTTATATTTTGTTAATGATTATTGTTTAGGAACGCATTGAATCAATGTTTATACAACATATGTAACGATTTTGAATTTTATTCCATTGACGATTCGGAGTTGATTTAAAATAATCACTTATAGGACCAGGAATAGACTCAGAACGAACTATCAGTCAATTGTGAGAACAGTGCAGGCCATACCCGCTCTTCATAAGAACCTCGGCTATTCATCAGTAAGCTCAGCATGTTTACAAATCAACAGCCTTCCGTTGCTTATACGCAAATTTAAAGTAAATAAAATTAAAATAATAATTAAACTTTAGGAAGAAATTAAATTGTTGGGTAATTTGGGAGCTATTATTGGATAGAATTTCAGAAATATCCACCGCAAGGTTGCAATTATCACGCTGGGGACTATATGCCATGCATTCAGTCAGAATGTGTCTGACAGACAGTCCCACCCCGCAGCACTGACACAGAGGAGGGGGTTCCCGAGCCATCAGATATCCATGGTCAGCCTGGTCTGCCCTGTACGTAACTGAGTTAAAATTACTTCTTCTTTCCTTTTTTCTCTTATTGAAGTCTCCCAAACTCGAGTGGAGCTTTTGATGATTCTTAGCTTATTATCGGTCATACCGAGCCACCGAATCTGCCATTTGATCCAAACTCTTTCCTTGATGTAGGCAAGTGGGTAGTCCTTCTAGAATGGCGCGCCTGGCATTCTTGTCTGCTGACTCATTACCTACAATACCGCAATGACCTGGGATCTCTTATCTAAATTATGAAACAAAATTGTCTTCATCACAAAGCCTTTCTATTCTGTACATATCTTCTTTATTATTATTAATCTGCGCCTATCCAAATTAGCCCGCTAGGATCCCCACAGACCTGCATCCATCAGGCATCCATGACCCTCGTGGTCGAAATGCCTTAAAGAAGAGAAAAAAAAAAAAAAAAAAACTTTAGGAATAATTTATTAAAATGTTTCCCTGGCGATGACGATATTATATGTCCTCAAAGTCGTCATTGTAGTAGAGCAGTATAGCGGGTATGTAGAGATGGTCGGGAAGGCGAAGGGCCCGGAGTCTAGGCCGAATGTCCTCGATACCGTTCTCGGTGAGGGTCTTGTCCATGTCGAGCACCTGTCCGCGGTACTTCCAGGTGTAGGAGCCCAATGAGCTGTTGTAGGCCGAGTACCGCTCCCAGATCCGGCCTCCGATCTTGTCCTCCTCACACACCTGCAATCAGTCGTCACATCATATCATACACTGGCGGGTTCCATAACCCGGAGTCTGGACCGGTTGTCCTCGATGAGGGTCTTGTCCATATCGAGCACCTGTCCGCGGTACTTCCAGGTGTAGGAGCCCAATGAGCTGTTGTAGGCCGAGTACCGCTCCCAGATCCGGCCTCCGATCTTGTCCTCCTCACAAACCTGCAATCAGTCGTCACATCATATCATACACTGACGGGTTCCATATCCCGGAGTCTGGACCGGTTGTTCTCGATACCGTTCTCGGTGAGGGTCTTGTCCATATCGAGCACCTTACCAGGCCCTTCTTATAGGCACCAAGGGTGCTGATAACTAACACTATGGTCCTCCCTCACTATCCAGGATCATGGACCAGTATGAGAGCTATTCCTGTACTTCGACAACAGTTGTCCTGAATAGTGCTTGTTCTTCACTTCCTGTAACGAAGGACTACCCCGGAAGACGTGGTCCAAAGTAGTTCTTCACAGGAACAAGAAGAGTTGAGGGGTGGGTCATTGTGAAAAGTTTTGTAATCTCAGTTTAGTAAAAGGATTTGCTAAGTTTTCTAACTAGAGGTTTCTTCAAACTTTCTTTTGTAAGCACGTATCGCATCAAAGTGCAAGGATCTTTTATTCCTTTTGTACTCTGTATGAAGTAGAAGTGTAGTTTTTGAGACTCGAAAATAAAACCGGATAGATTTGGAAAAAAGTCGTAGATGAATTACCGGCAATGTACTTCCCCAGCACAATTTAATCAATTAAGTTTTCGCTCTCTCTCCAAAACCAATCAACCGTTTGGATTAAAAATCAATAGTTGAGTTACTTAAGAGCTTCTAGATAATACATTTATTACATCAGCAGTTATTAGAGTTTTTGGATTAAGCAACGATATAATCTTAATTGCTGATGTTGCTTTACCATAAGGACGATATCTCCCCGGCAGAGAGTGTTCTTGATCCGTATTGGCCGTTCGTTAGCAGAGACTCGACCTACGAAGTAGAGTTGGTTCCTCCACCAGGGCAGTGTCGGAGTTGGGAACCAAGAAGGACTAGCTAGGTAGACATCGCTCACGTCTGGGATAGGACCATGAGGAAGGTACGGCATGTCGTCGTTGGTCACCGGGTGCATGTGCCGCAGGATCTGAAACAAGAAAACAGCATCTTCTTATACCCAGTCAATTCATTTAAATTTATGTTTTCCTTAAGAAGAGGATTTTTTTAATTCGAAATATTTACTTTCCTATATTATCACTATTTGGTCATTTTTTTTCATTTTGTTTTCATTTCAATTTATATTTTTATTGTTATTCATTTTATTGTTTAAAGTTAGGAAAAAGTCTGCTTTTAATTTTATTAATATTCTCATGTCATCATTAATCATTTTGTAAAACATAAAAACATAATTTTATCTTTAATTTTAGTTTTACCACTTTTATTACAATTGGAGAAAAATTTTTGCATACAAAACAAATTTCCAAATGTTTAACCATGGGGATTTTCAAGTTGAAACTCCAACCCTATTCCTTACCTGATGTATAAGAATAGTTCGCATTCTGCAAACTGACTTCAGTTTAGTTACTTAGTTTACTAAAACGGTTGTGAATTGCCGAAATTGATAGTATGTGTATAAAAAAGTTTTGTGGATGAAACAATGTTTCAAATATAAGTTTGTTTTCTTTACTTATGTTCTCGAATTTGTGGGGCTTATTTAAGGCAGTGATTTCACCTTGATAATTATTTATATTTATTTTAAAATAGTGGTTTTATTTACTGATTATAATAAAAAAGTTAAATCAGAAAACAGAAATTAACTTAGTGTATTTAATGTTGCCTCTGTTGTTAGGCATTCTCCAAGTTGTCTGTTCTTGCTTCAATTGTATTACTCAAAGCTATTCACATGCAGGAATCTAATCAGAGTCGATGTTGTTGCTTCGTTTTAATTGACCATTGTGTTGAACATCGATTTAAACACCTAATTGAGCATCAAATGTAATTATTGATGTACAGAATGCATTGGTCACAGAATATAGTTTTGTTTTTTTTAATTTTCGGTTTAGGACAGTCTTAAAGATGTACATGGATGAGAGAAATGATTTCATAATTTTAATAACTCAAAACGTTTTTTGCGGTCCCTCTTTAAAACGGTTTGAGCCCCCCCCCCCTCCGGTTATGAACCGCAAATTTAGGGAACCCTTCACCACACCAAATGCGGCCCCAGCTGAAGCAAATAAGTGTAAGTCGGATGAACTTACTTAGTAGAGTACAACTTAAGTTACTTCACCCCCCTCGGTATTGACACAGAGAAGGTAAATAAGGGAGGCATAACAACAGTGAGCTGCAACTTTACTGGTTTAGTTAGAGTCAGAGAGGGGCTAAGCACAACTTCTCTGTCACACCTGTGTTCCCTTCTCACATGTTCCATAACTCCCCCACCAACTATTCTAATCATGTCAAAGTTTGTCTCTCCTCCGCTACTTATATTAGCCAGTCTCTCAGTTCGGGTTATGTACATATGGAATATTATATGGGCTAGAGCTTGGATGGTTCCACCACGGGCACAGGTTCGAATCCCGAGAGTTGTATATCGTACATGAACCTCTCCTGGGGCCATGGATGTTGTGTTGTACATAACCAACAACCGAGTATAGTGTCATGATCAATATGCACTGTTCATAAGGCCAAAAAAAATTGTAAAATTCCGTTGAAAAATAGATCTCAGATTTTCGCACGAATACAATACAAAAAAAGTAAAAAAATCGTTCGTGAATAACCGGCAATGTACTTCTCCAGTATTAATCAATTAATATTCGCTCTCCCTCTAAAATTAATTGTCCGTTCAGGATATGTTGTCTTAACAGCAACTTATTTATCGACACAAAATTTAGACAGAGGATTCAGGAACCCTTTCAGGAACAGTCGACTGGTTTTGGATGAGGAGCGATAAGTTAATCGATTAATTCGTTCTTCGGATATATATTTCTGGTGATCAACCGAGGACATTTTTGTTTTTCATTTTTGGAATCAAGGAGTCGGAAAACATTAAATTCTTGTGAAAACTCAACAAAGAAATTCTAACTTATTACATACCTTCCCCTATACTTTGTATTGTTGGGGAAGTAAAATAAAGGAAAAAAAAGTGGGGATAAACTATAAATGTAGAATTTGGGTTGAAGGACGGAGGTTTGGACTGTCTTGGATTGAAGGACTGGGGCTTGGAATGTCTTGGGTTGAAGGACTGGGGCTTGGAATGTCTTGGGTTGAAGGACTGGGGCTTGGAATGTCTTGGGTTGAAGGACTGGGGCTTGGAATGTCTTGGATTGAAGGATGGGGCTTGGAATGTCTTGGGTTGAAGGACTGGGGTTTGGAATGTCTTGGGTTGAAGGACGGGGGCTTGGAATGTTTTGGATTGAAGGAAGGGTGCATGGAATGTTTTGACTCACCTCTCCCTTCTCGTCGAACCAATGGCTAATGTCTTTGCCGGCCTCTGCTATGAGTGGCCGAGACTCCGGCCTCCCCAGGTACTCCTGCACCAGGGGAGTGATGTTCCGGACAATCCCATCAATGATTACCCAACAGTCGTCTGCCCCATTGTGAACCGCTACTTCACACTTTTTGAAGTATGTTTGCTCCCATGTTATCTCTTTTGTACACTCCATATCCGAAAAGGTGCTCATTTTTTAAAGAGAACAATATATAAACTAAACCAGTGCTCAGAAGCCTACTAACATTAACGTTAAACTACGTAGTTCGATCTCATTCAAAGAACATATGTCCTAACCTAATCCCTCCTATACATATTATCATACCATATTGTAAAAATCTATATTTGTTTCCTAATGACATTATTATAATTTCATTATTTATAATTATTATACTAAAATGACTGTGATCTCTACCATCATTGAATTGGAGGAATGAAGATGCCCTCATCTCGGTGGTGTTTCGGGAGATCTCCAACTGAATTTATTTATTTATTATTTTCTACTTTTTTATTTCTGTTTTATTATTATTACCCCTATATATATTTAACTTATTGTGTATATATTATTTATTAACCCCCGACCTAAAAGGAGGGGTATAAGTGTGAACCCACTGTCTGTGTGTGTAGGTGTCTATCTGTGGCATCGTAGCTCCAAGACGGCTGAACCGATTTCAAAGCGGTTTTTTCCTTTCAAAAGCTGATATTTGCGCGAGACGGTTCTTAGCCATGTTTTGTGGAAATCGGGTATGCTGTCTCCAAGATATTCAGATTTCATCAGAGCCTCGTTGAGCTCAAATGTTTATAAGGCCAAGCCCCTCCCCCCCAAAGCCTCCCCCCCTAACCCTTCAAGCCCCCAAAATTTTTAATTTTATGTTTTTTAAATTTATTTCTTCATGTTTTGTATATATACTTTATTATTTTGTATCGTTCAACATTTTATTGAGACATTTTTATTTATATTTGTAATCATCAAAATGAAAACATTCCCCTTTATAGAACTCCCTCCCGGGGTCTTTAGTAAATAACTAAATAATTACCTTTATTTGAGACATGGCTAAAATTCATCGTACATAAGGCCAAGAAAAATACATATATGTATACATATATTTGTGTGATGCTATTGGTTTGACTGCTGATGATCAAAGGTTGTTAGTTATTGTGACTCATGATCGGGCTTTAACTATGAGGTCATATCGCCTACTACCAGAGTGCTATTTCGTCTCTGTGGTGGACACGAGTCCGACCCTCTTACCTAGATTTAATTACCTAGGATGGGGGTCCTTAGCGTATATCTGACACCGCACAGGCTCGGGAACATCCCTTAATGTCCACAGGACGGCGTGCTCAAGGTTTTCCTACCTCCTAGATAAAACACCTAAGACGCTCGGCCAACATCTATTGATATTCAGTTAAATCAATCGAAAGAAAAGGGAGTATTTTAAAATTTTTATTTGTGATTTCAGAAGTGAGAAAATAACGGACCTATTGATTTTCCGTGAGTCCTTAGAGCGAAATCTAAGTTTATTCCAAATAATTCAAACTGGGGAAGTACATGAGCCGTGGTGTTTTTGTGTGTTGACAGGACCCCCGTTTTGACGACGAGGTGGACCGAATCATGGGCTACCACACAGAGTCACTCCTCTGCATGGCTGTCCGCAATGCCCACGAAGAGATCATCGCCGTGGCTCAGGTCATCAACAAAAACCCGGACAAGGATGCCGGACATTTCACCAACAAAGATGAAAAGGTAAATCCTACATTTCGCTGAACTCTACCCCCTTTCACGATGCTGAGTTGCCACGTAGGCTAAGTTGATACCGGGCTTATGAGGATGCTTCTTGTCAAACTTAACGACAATCTTATCAACTATTAAACAGCTAGAACTCATTTCATGTCTGGGCAATTTCGTTAATATACGAACCACGAAGATCCCACGTGGCTTATGTTTCAATATGGCGTATAAGGATGCTCCATAAGAAATGTGACGAAACTCCGATCAATCAAGAGCAAGGACTCATTTTATGCCCTCCCCCCCCCCCCCCCCCCCCCCCCCCCCCATCCCATTCTTGAGAAATATCCTTCGAATTTCGTGAATATAGAAAGTACAGGACTAGGCCTGTCGAGAACCGAAAATGTTCAAGTTTTTTTAAGAACCGTTACACGAAATAATCGGTTCCGGTTCCAGAACCATGAACTCGAGCGCCGATAACATGATACCATGATAGTCTACCATAAAAATATATTCTTGTTGTTCCCAACTAAAATAGCCGAAGAAGAAATATAGAATATATGTGGTTCTTGTGGCACCGTTTTCTATATTTTCTGAAAAACACATTAATACCGCAATGTCAGTAGAGGGGTTTCAACCAGATTAAGGCTGTCGAAAACCGTCTCTCTCTCTAAATCTTCGATCTCCTTATTTCTCCTTAACTTCTGTTTTTGCTCTTGTAGTGGTCCTTCGATCTCTGTATTTAAGGCTACACCACGACTCACACGGTCTCCCTCTAAATCCTTATTTAGTGGATCCTTCCTCCTGTTTTTGGTCATTTGAGTGTCCTTCGATCTGGGGAATGGAAACTAACTGACTCACATGAAACTTATGGAAACTTACATTTGAGCGCTAAAATATTTGCACGCTTTTTAGCTTATCGGGAAGCTTATGAAAATTTGGAAACGGGGAGTCGGTCCCAGTTCCGGGCCCGTATGTGGAACCGAGAACCATGTACCCTAAAATTTCACCCGGTTTTGATTTTCAACTTAATGGGAAGATTGGTTTCAGAGGGAGAGCGCAAGCTTAGTTGTTAATTCGCACTGTCTCAGTACATTGGCGGTGATTCACCGACAACTTTTATTCGCACTGTCTCAGTTACATTGGCGGTGATTCACCGACAACTTTTATTCGCACTGTCTCAGTTACATTGGCGGTGATTCACCGACAACTTTTATTCGCACTGTCTCAGTTACATTGGCGGTGAGTCACCGACAACTTTTATTCGCACTGTCTCAGTACATTGGCGGTGATTCACCGACGACTTTTATTCGCACTGTATCAGTTACATTGGCGGTGATTCACCGACAACTTTTATTCGCACTGTCTCAGTACATTGGCGGTGATTCACCGACAACCTTTATTCGCACTGTCTCAGTTACATTGGCGGTGATTCACCGACAACTTTTATTCGCACTGTCTCAGTACATTGGCGGTGATTCACCGACAACTTTTATTCGCACTGTCTCAGTTACATTGGGGGTGATTCACCGATAACTTTTATTCTCACTGTCTCAGTACATTGGCGGTGATTCACCGACAACTTTTATTCGCACTGTCTCAGTTACATTGGCGGTGATTCACCGACAACTTTTATTCGCACTGTCTCAGTTACATTGGCGGTGAGTCACCGACAACTTTTATTCGCACTGTCTCAGTACATTGGCGGTGATTCACCGACAACCTTTATTCGCACTGTCTCAGTTACATTGGCGGTGATTCACCGACAACTTTTATTCGCACTGTCTCAGTACATTGGCGGTGATTCACCGACAACTTTTATTCGCACTGTCTCAGTTACATTGGCGGTGATTCACCGACAACTTTTTATTAGGGTGAACACATTCTCTCTATTTTCCTCCATTTAAGAGGAATGAAGAGGACTGGTTTGGATCGATGTAGTTTAATTTTAGCCGAACAAAAACCTTATACAGGTCATGGTAGGTTTTGTCCAAAACCCTGTCCTTTTAATTAAATAGAAAAAAAAGCCAATACTTTCCCCGTTTTGTTTTTCGCTTTGAAAACTAATTGCTTGGTTTACACACTCAGTGAGCTTGTCTTTGAAAGAAAAGCTCTTAAGATGGCAGCAGAAGACAACAAAGTTTTATAAATGTCGTCTTTGTTCAGTAAAATTATTAGTTCAGGGGATGCCAACTTTTTTCGTTGTTTAATTCAATAAAAACACCAGAAACTTTGTCATATTATGCATTAAGTATTCAACAATATAAAAAAAAGTTGTCGGTGAATCATCGGAAATGTACTTCCCCACAACGAATTAACCATTTGACCGTTTGCGCTAATATTCAATATTTCACTTACATAGGGGCTCCTATATCCTCAAACTAAATGTTGTGTCTGTAAGTTCTTTACATCGGCAGTTATTAGGGTTTTTGAATTGCGCTCCCTCCCCTGAACCAGTGCCGGATTAACCTATAAGCAAACTAAGCAATTGTTTAGGGCACCAAGTCCAATGCTCTTTTTGAAATAGTTATTTATTTAAATAGTTAACTATTTCTCAATTTTTATTTTTATTTTTTCGTAATCTGCTATCATTTTAAGTTAAAAATGGAATTAATATGTTAAATATGAAAACATTTATAGGTCGTATAATTTTTTTCATACCCTGCCAACTTGGGATGGAAGACCAAATATCAAATCCTGATTATGATGATACTGAGGACGAAGAAGTATATGATGAACGATTGTCCTATTTCGACGAAAGAGAAATTGATTTTTTTATTTTCTCGTTTAATTAATTTTGGTTTCGTTTTAATCTATCGAGCTTAAGTATTGAACTTGCCAACATAAGTAAGACGTTAATCATATCAATAGTGAGGCGGGGGTACCATAAGCTCAGAATGCTTAGGGCATCGAATAGTCTTAATCCGGCACTGCCCTGAACCAGAGATGGGCATAATCATAATCAATGATTAAGATTACGATTATAATTTAAAAAATTGGATGATTACTTGATTACACGATTGTAATTGTAATCACGGCCATGATTATTATTGTAATCGAGTAATCATGTAATCGTAATCATGTAATCATAATCATGAAATCATAATCATGAAATCATAATCACAATGTACACATGATTACACAGCGCAAACCATCGCCTTCGATTTCCTTTCATTTTAAATTGTTTTATTTTTTACACTAATAAGTAATTTTTTTAAAGTTTATTACGTAACCAAAGTGCTATTACCATTTTTTTAAATTTGATACCCACGAAATCCCCCGATTACAGTAATTGTGATTACATGATTACATGATAACTTGATTATGATTACTTGATTATCATTGTATGATTACATGATTGCAATCGTAACCACGATTTCTGATTACGATTATAATCATGTAATCATGTTTCATTTTAGCTAGATTCACAGTGCGATAGTATCAAGTATAAAATAGCAATGATGATTAAGTTTTATTTTCTCTGTAATCATGTAATCATTGATTACGATTATGCCCATCTCTGCCCTGAACCCTTCTTTCCTTAGCCGATTTCGCTGAAATGTGTTGAGCGTCGTAGTCATGGGGTTTTGAATTCACTCGTAAAGTTTTGTTTTTATACATTCATTACAAGAGCAATTATTATAGTTTTCGAGTTAAGCCTCTCCTCGAATCCTTCCCACCCCTTTGGCCGATTTGACTGAAAATAGAAAATCGTCCGGAAAACATGAAATTTCGTTGAAAACCCTGCATCAATTTTTTTACCAATTACATAACTTCCACTATACTTCGTTTAGCTGGGAAATGAAAACAATATTAGCAAATCGCCTGTTGTTAGAGCTCCAATAACTTAGTAAATAGAGGTCAGTGACACTACACACCTAACAACCACAGCATCCTTTGTACCGTCTGTAACTTGCGTAAGGGGGGAGGGGGGTATTTCCCTATACTTGTATTGCTCAACACAATAAACTGTTTTAAAATTTTTTTATTATTTCACATTTAGTCAAGTTAGACAAAAAAAAAATGCAAAAAGACTTGCTAAAGTAGCTATATAACGGCTTTTACTGTGGAATCAGTAACGTCACGTCACGTTGAATAACCGTTCGCTTTTTTGACACAATTTCATGAAGTAAACAATTTTTATTTCCCTAGCTATACGAAGTATAGGGGAAGTTATGAAATCGGTCTGATTCGATGTGAAATTTTTTTTAAAATGTCATGCTGGGGAAGTACATAGGCGGTGATTAACGAGGCAAGAATTTCACACATAAAAAATGATTAAAGAGGAAGAAAGTAAGTATGAGCTCTCTCTTTCAAGAGAATATTCCCCCACCATAACAGCTCGGGTTCACAGCTCGACTCCCGCCTTCCTTTCATTTAAGGTAATAGATTTTTAAAAATTTTAATTATAATTTACAATATATCTTTTTATTTATGTCTAATGTTATAATTAGAGCCCGGATTTCGTTCAGTAAAAAGGCAGGCCAAAACTTGCAAAAAGTCCAACAAAAAATAAAATCCTGCCATTAACTGTTTTTCTGCGAGAATATTTTTTTTTCAAATTTGTAAATTAAATAACTCTTTTTTCAGCATAAAATTGGTTTGGGTTTAAAAATAAATCTATAAAATAAAAAGCCTAGAGGAATTTATTTATACAATTTATAAAAAACATTTACTGAAAATACAAGTTTTTTTTACCTCCCTGTTTTAATTAGAAAAGCATATATGTATAATTTTTTGATTAAAAAAAATACTAGAGATATATAAAATACAAAACAGTTCACCATATTACTCGAGGCCGAGAATTTAACTTCAATTAAATTGATATATATTTTTTACTTAAACATTTGATATGTTAAAGTTTACTACTAAATACATTTCAAAATTATTGTCTAAAAAAACTGTGCCGCCTCGACGCTGACGCTTGTCATTTTTTGTAGCTGCTTATAATGTCAGGTTGTAGATCCAATCCAATATCTTCACCATTTATGGCCGCATTGTACTCTTTGAGTTGGTCATATCCGGGATTTTTTTTCAAAACTTATGTAAATTTGTCGATTAACAAATGTATACATTTTCAAATTAATTTACAAATCAATTTTCTAATTACGACAACACATGCAACTTTGTGCAGTAAAAACCTAAACCGTGCAATTTCGTGCAAAATAAAATTTATGTATATTAATCAGGATGCCTTAAATTCGTAAAAATAAATTGTTATTTAATAATTTCAAGCTAATGGAAAAAAAAAAAAAAATACAGTTGCACACGAATCCGGGCTTTATTTATAACTAATGAATATTGTTATTCTTCTGTTTTTAAGGTTTTTGAAACATATCTTCAATTTGTTGGAATCGCACTGACCAACGCTCAGATTGTAGAAACGTCCAGACAGGAGTTTGAAAGAAACAGGGTATGTTCTGGTTTTTATCATTTATTTTTATATATTTATTATTATAATATTGTAATATATATATTATTATAATGTCAGTTTTGTATTCCACGGTAGCCATTCGGATCGCAAGTTTTTAAAAATATTTATATTCTTTTGAACCCCTCTTTTCTAAGAAAAAAAAATAGCAGAATACAAGCTTTTCCAGTTTTTCAGCTGAATGTGGCGGCATTACTTTCGTAGTTATATGAGGTATAGGGGAAGTTATGTAATCAGTAAGAAATTCATTGTGAGTTTTCATCAGGATTTTATGTCTGTGGACACGATCTCTCCCGATAGAATGAATGTATCGTCACGAAATGTTATATGTATATCCAGAACACACTTGGTATGCGGGCTTGTCTCCTGAGCTCAAGATCATGGGTTCGAAACCCGACCGAGGCCCTTAGTTTATTTTATCTGGGAGGTAAAATAAACTTGAGCAAGACGTCCTTCGGGTGGGACGTTAAGAGATGGTCCCGAGTCAGGTACTCGTTAAAGACCCCTGGCCTAGATGAATAAAAAATTTAGGGTAGGCAAAATTTAGGACTCTACAGTAGAGTCGGGCTTATCCACCAGAGTGACAAAAGAGCGCTCTGGTAGTAGACGATATCACCTCGTAGTTAAAGCCTGGGCTTGAGTCTTAAAACCTATCCTAACCTCCAGAACACTCTAAGAACGACAAATATTGAGTTTCAGTCAAATCGGCCAAATGAAAGGGAGGAATAAGGGGGAGGCTCAACTCGAAAATCCTAATAACTGCCGATGTAATGAATGTATCGTCACTAAATTTGGTTTGTGCATTCAGAAGCAACTATGTAAGTCGAATATTAGGTTAGGTTTTATGACTCATGCCCGGGCTTTAACTACAAGGTCATATCGCCTACTACCAGAGCGCTTTTTCACTCTGGTGGACATGAGTCCGACTCTGCTTTGGGAGTTCTAAATTTTGCCTACCCTAAATTTTTATTCACCTAGGGCAGGGGTCTTTAACGAGTACCTGACATCATACAGGCTTGGGACCATCACTTAACGTCCCATCCGAAGGACGGTGTGCTTAAGTTTATTTTACCTCCCGCATAAAATAAACTAAGAGCCTCGGTCGGGTTCCGAACCCACGTTCTTGAGCTCAGAAGACAAGCACGCATACCACTGAGCTACCGGCGCCCTTAAGTCAAATATTGAATTGAGGGGAAGTACATAGTTAGTGATTCACCGACGACTTTTTTGTTGTTGTTTGGAGCTTTCAGAGCCCCGACTGCAGGTTATTTGAAAAGTTGTCTTCTTTATTTGTCAAACGATACCAACCAGAAAGCAACTAGTCCAGTTACGTCACATCCTGTAAAACTTCTATTAGTCTATAATATTACGGTCCAACTTTTGTAACTTCTGAGATCTCTTCTGACTGGTATGACGTCACTGGTCACTTCACATATATTATTTACTTCACCCCAGTCAGTGGTAGTCAAGAGGCAGTTATAGAATTGGTAATATAGAATTTCTTGCTTTCCACCCCCTGAAACCAGAAATGAAAAAAAAATATGTCAGTGACATATCATGCCTTCATGCCCGGGCATTGCGCTCTTTAATCACTCTGGTGGATACAGAGTTGCCAACCATACTTTATTATAAAGTATCATGCTTTATTATTGTTCGATATACTTTAGACTTTTGCATAAATATAAACTATGCGAAAATACTTTATTTCGAGTCTTTATAATGCACGGAATGAAACGCTCTTATATATAAATTCCGAACGATTTATTATTGCCTAAGACAAATTGAACGGAACGTTCACGCTTAAATTGATTATTACTAAACGAAACGGAAGATGGCAGCACCGTCAAATGTCAGGTAAACAGAGTTCGTTGCTATCGGTTTCTTCTTTTTTTTCTCGTTGTTTTGATGCATGAGTGAGGTGTTTGAGTTTAAAAGTGTAATATATTTCTTTTATATTGTCTAAAATGGTAAGTTATTCAGATCCCGATAGCGATACACCAGTAAGTCCAAAGAAAGGAAAATTAGTTAAACCTAAACAGTTACAAAAATATAAAACTGAGTGGGGATGGAGCATGGTTTGTGAAAAGCAATATGAATGGAGCATGGTTTGTGAGAAGCAATATGAATGGAGCATGTTTTGTGAGAAGCAATATGAATGGAGCATGGTTTGTGAAAAGCAATAATTAAAATTTTGGTTCAAAAAAACCTGGAGGGTTTTTTCAAGTTCTTCTTAGATATTTGTATGCAATAAAAAAATATATTTATTTTTCGAATTCACGTCAATCTTTAAGAATATGCATTTAAGGCAATAAAAACTTAAATTCTGAGAATACTTTTTTTTTTTCAGACTTTTTATTTTTCCCTTTCAAAACAAGTTACGTTATTTTTTCAAAAAAAGTTGGCAACTCTGAGTGGATATGTGCCCGGCGCGACTCTAAATTTTAATCAGGTTTAGTTAACTAGGATGGGGTCTCTGTCATTGTATAGACTCGGGACCATCGCTTAATGTCCCCTCAAAAAGCATGTTGAAGATTTTATAGCCCATAAAAAAACCTATTTGCCAAGAATTCAATTTAAAAAACACACTTTTTCTAAAATGGTTGTCTGTTCAAAACTTCATTCCTGGAACTTCAAAGGTGAAATCACTTTCGTGGTTGAAATTGGTCCATGTTCGTTGGAACGACGGACATATACGCATACATGCTTGCAGACATTTTCCAGACAACATTTCATTCTGAGCGGCGTCATAAAACATTTTTTTTTTTAAGCCAAAAAAAACACAACAAATATTTTCCCAATTACATCATTTTTACTACGAAAAACTGAAAAATAGTCGATGAATGACTAGCATTGCACATCTTCAGTTCGAATTACTCAATTAACTTCCCCGAACCGTACCCAGATCCTAAGGGTGAGACGGTGGGGGTTTTCAGCTCTTTCCCAAAGAACCATCATACCTAGTCGTAGCATTTTGAATATTCCAATTGATATTTATGAATTCAATTCGATAAAATGAAAAAAAGTCGTCGGTGAATCTCCGGCTATGTACTTCCCCAAAACGAATTAATCAGTACATATGTTTTCGCTCTCCCTCCAATATCAATCAACCCTTTGGCTTAAAAATTGTTGACTTACACGGGGGCTATAGTTTGTGTCGATACATTCATTAATTTGACAGCTTTGGGTTTTTTTCAGTCGAGCCCCCATCTCTGAACACCCCCTTCCCTTCAGTCGATTTGGCTGAATTTCAATAGGTGTCATCCTTATGAGGTTCTGGATATACATACAAAATTTCATAGCGATATACTCATTCTGTCGTGTTCACAGTCACACACACAAAGACAGTCATCTTTTTTTTAATTTAATTTTTGACACTGATTATTTAACTTTTCCTGTACTTCATACATCTGTATATGTGTATATATGTATATAGAGGGCGCCGGTAGCTCAGTGGTATGCGTGCTTGACTTCTGAGCTCAAGGTCGTGGGTTCGTAGCCCGACCGAGGCCCTTAGTTTATTTTATCTGGGAGGTAAAATAAACTTAAAGCACGCCGTCCTTCGGATGGGACGTTAAGCGATGGTCCCGAGTCTGTACGATGTCAGGTACTCATTAAAGACCCCTGCCCTAGGTGAATAAAAATTTAGGGTAGGCAAAATTTAGGACTCCCACAGTAGAGTCGGGCTCATGTCCACCAGAGTGACGATAGAGCGCTCTGGTAGTAGGCGATATGACCTCGTAGTTAAAGCCCGGGCATGAGTCATAAAACCTAACCTAAATGTATATACATTTAAAAATATATTTACATTATTAAAAATATTTAATCTACAATGTATTCTCCATCAAGTTGCACTACCTTCAACCAATGTTCGGGCATCTTATCAATCCCGGATACAAAAAAGCATGGATTTTTTTGACCGAAGAAAGCTTGTAATGCTGATTTCACTTCTTCAAGTATTTTGAAATTCTTCCCCCTTACAAAATGATCAAGTTACCGAAAAAGGTGGTACTCTGATGGGGCTAAGTCAGGTGATAAGGGGGCTGAGGGAGGACTTGCCAACCTAGACTCATGATTTTTTGCTGAGTGAGTTTGGATGTGTGAGGTCTGGCGTTGTTACCGCGATTAAATTCAAAAAGCATACAATGCCTCAAATCGTCGGTCTAAACGTGATACCTGGTATGTGCAAAAGCCTACTTTACAGGAGAGACAAAAAATTGATAAAAAAAATTCTTTACAGGAAACCTAAATTTTTTCGACATTTGTATTAAGTGAGATGTATATGCATGGTATGAATTGTTTTTAAGCTAGTTTGCAAATCCAAGTAAAGAATTTACGTACTTACGAGATTTCACCAGAATTTCGTTCCCATTTCTTTTGCAAGATATACTTCAAACCGTATTTCATGTTTTTTTCTTTTTATGTCGTACATGAGGTCCCACTAGATCAATAGAGTTTTTTTTCTTTTTTTTTTTGGAAAAAAAAAATTGTTTTTGGAAACATTTCGCTTACGAGGAATCACGTTTAGGCCGACGAAATGTTCTTTTGTCACTTCCATGTTGAGTATTGAATTACTGTTTGAGATAATTTTGTTTTGTAAACAGGATTTAATTCTCTGAACTGAAGCCAACAAATCCATGTCTTTTGAAAATTAACATAAACAAACACAGAGATGTAAACAATTATTTTATTATGCCGATTTATAAATCGGACAGAACTTTATTGACAACCCATTGTCAATAAATAATTAAGTATAATAATTAAGAATTAAGTATAGGTATATATATATATATATATATATATATATATATATATATATATATTGCTATGGGAAGGGGAAGTATTGAACTATTGAGGAGAGTGCGGCAATGCCTCTGTTGTTTTGTCTGGGCCAGGAGGAGGCAGGCAGAACGTAATGTTGAATGAGACAAACGATATGATGGATTATCTGGCCAAGTTAGGGGTCTCTCGCATCATTAACTTTTGGCTACAATAACCACTAACCCAGGAGAATATTGTGAAAATATCATACTGTTTTATTGGCTAGGATATTACTGTGAGGTATACCAAGTGAAGGATTAATGTAAACGGAAGTTATACCCCCTCTCTACAGAGCAGTGTTGCCAAGTGTACCTTTTTATTAGGGATTTGTCATCCTTTGCCATGTGTTACAGTTTAAACATTACTTTGAACTTTATGATACCTGACATTTTCTGGAGAGATTTTGTGTAACACTTAATAATGAAGAGGGCGCCGGTAGCTCAGTGGTATGCGTGCTTGACTTCTGAGCTCAAGGTCGTGGGTTCGTAGCCCGACCGAGGCCCTTAGTTTATTTTATCTGGGAGGTAAAATAAACTTAAGCACGCCGTCCTTCGGATGGGACGTTAAGCGATGGTCCTGAGCCTGTACGATGTCAGGTACTCGTTAAAGACCCCTACCCTAGGTGAATAAAAATTTAGGGTAGGCAAAATTTAGGACTCCCACAGTCCCACAGAGTCGGGCTCATGTCCACCAGAGTGACGATAGAGCGCTCTGGTAGTAGGCGATATGACCTCGTAGTTAAAGCCCGGGCATGAGTCATAAAACCTAACCTAAATGTATATACATTTAAAAATATATTTACATTATTAAAAATATTTAATCTACAATGTATTCTCCATCAAGTTGCACTACCTTCAACCAATGTTCGGGCATCTTATCAATCCCGGATACAAAAAAGCATGGATTTTTTTGACCGAAGAAAGCTTGTAATGCTGATTTCACTTCTTCAAGTATTTTGAAATTCTTCCCCCTTACAAAATGATCAAGTTACCGAAAAAGGTGGTACTCTGATGGGGCTAAGTCAGGTGATAAGGGGGCTGAGGGAGGACTTGCCAACCTAGACTCATGATTTTTTGCTGAGTGAGTTTGGATGTGTGAGGTCTGGCGTTGTTACCGCGATTAAATTCAAAAAGCATACAATGCCTCAAATCGTCGGTCTAAACGTGATACCTGGTATGTGCAAAAGCCTACTTTACAGGAGAGACAAAAAATTGATAAAAAAAATTCTTTACAGGAAACCTAAATTTTTTCGACATTTGTATTAAGTGAGATGTATATGCATGGTATGAATTGTTTTTAAGCTAGTTTGCAAATCCAAGTAAAGAATTTACGTACTTACGAGATTTCACCAGAATTTCGTTCCCATTTCTTTTGCAAGGTATGCACTTCAAACCGTATTTCATGTTTTTTTCTTTTTATGTCGTACATGAGGTCGACGTTAAGCGATGGTCCCGAGCCTGTACGATGTCAGGTACTCGTTAAAGACCCCTACCCTAGGTGAATAAAAATTTAGGGTAGGCAAAATTTAGGACTCCCACAGTAGAGTCGGGCTCATGTCCACCAGAGTGACGAAAGAGCGCTCTGGTAGTAGGCGATATGACCTCGTTGTTAAAGCCCGGGCATGAGTCATAAAACCTAACCTAACCTTTTTAAATTTATTTTTTACTAAAGATACTATTTTTTATTATTTACTAAAGATACTATTTTTTTATTTTTTACTAAAGATACTATTTTTTATTATTTACTAAAGATACTATTTTTTATTTTTTACTAAAGATACTATTTTTTATTATTTACTAAAGATACTATTTTTTATTTATTTACTTATTTTTGTCTTTCTTTTTTTGTATTTCTTCTCTCTATAATATGTTTAATTGTGATTGTACAGTCCCAGCTGACTGCTCCCCTCCCACACTCAGACTCCATCTTTTGGCAGGAGGCAGCCTATTTACATTTGTCTTATTTTGTAATGATCTAAAGGCATTTGAATAAAATAAAAATAAATAAAAATAAATAAAAATAAAAAAAAATAAAATAAATAAATAAAAACTTTTATATACCCAGTTATGCCAGTATGAAATGAATATGAGATATGGGCGAGGGAGGTTGAGTGATCTGTAAAAATGTGATTGGTATAAGAAAGCCCTGTTATTTTTTTGTTACACATTGAAAAATATAAAATGTATTTTTATTTCTACAAAATTGCCAATGATTGTATACGTTGATGTTACAGAACCTGCTGGAGGTGGTCCATGACCTGTTCGAGGAGCAAACTTCGCTGGAGAAGGTAGTTCTGAAGATCATGCAGCGAGCTCAGCGACTGTTGAAGTGTGAACGAGCAGCGGTACTTCTTGTAGACGACTCATCTTCAGAGGTAACATTCAGCTTTGAGACTAGTTGACCAATATTAACTGTATAGAGATAGTATTTACTGTATAGGCTCAAAATGGGAGCCAACTTTAATTGTACCTGATGCAGCATGCAGTGAGCTCTCTTCATTAAATCTAAAATTGTTTTGAGAACCTGATGGCTTGCATTTGTTGTTGATGATGTAACACATGGAAGTTGTTATGTTGCAGTTGAAACAAGTAACTTAACCCCGTCTGTATGTTTTGCTTCCCTAGCTGTACGTGAATAGTTATAATATAACTATATTATGTACTATTAAGTGAAGAAAAATACCTTTGAAATTTAAAAATTAAATTATTTACAAAATTTCGTACTAACTATTTTCTAAAACTACATTAGTCTCTTTTCAATGGCCCCTCTTTAATTTTTTATATTGGGCATTTATATATATATATATATATATATATATATATATATATATATATATATATAGGTTAGGTTAGGTTTTTTGACTCATGCCCGGGCTTTAACTACGAGGTCATATCGCCTACTACCAGAGCGCTCTTTCGTCACTCTGGTGGACATGAGTCCGACTCTACTGTGGGAGTCCTAAATTTTGCCTATCCTAAATTTTTCTTCACCTAGGGTAGGGGTCTTTAACGAGTACTTGACATCGTACAGACTCGGGACCATCGCTTAACGTCCCATCCGAAGGACGGCGTGCTTAAGTTTATTTTACCTCCCATATAAAATAAACTAAGAGCCTTGGTTGGGTTTCGAACCCACGACTTGAGCTCAGAAGACAAGCATTCATACCACTGAGCTACCGGCGCCATAAATAAATAAAAAGTACCTTCTTTTGTATCTCACTGGTTTATTTGTCCTTGGTTCATCTCCGTACTTCAACTGTGTTAACCCTAACAACACTCTCCTTAGACTGTCTCTATATAAAACAGCTCGCGGGCATTTGTTCCGATCGTTGGTTGTTCTCCATTCATTTTTAAACAAAATCGAATGGTCCAGTCTACGTGTTTGTATACGGTTTATGCGTTAAAATAATACTTTTGATTATTAATTTAATACGTTTAGTTTTATTCTGAGTTGGTGTTAAATAGTTAAAAATTCCAAAAACTTCAACGGAACGTGTTCGACAATTCGTTGCAAGACAAAAGCAAATACAGTAACAAAAAAAGTCAACATAAAGATCATTTTTACCTTAACATAAAGATAATTGACCTTAACGTACCTTTTGTCACCGAAGTCGCTAAATAGTCCGTGCCCTCCATTCTCCCATACTCCCCCAACGACGGCTTAAGCGTCAATGGCCTAGAGACCTCCTTAGCAGCAGCAGTGATAGTGATTAGTTACAAATTAGAGGAAATCAGTGACTAGGAAGTATCACCACTGGGTGATTTATCTCCTCTTGACATTTCAACATTGCCATTATCTCTCTATTAGCACATTGGCTTGTTGTATTTATTTTTATACAGTTATAAATATCTGTTTGTAAAAAAACAAAAACATTTTATGGCTCCTCTACACTATGGCTCATTGTGGGCCATCATGATGGTCACCATTATCATGGCCCATTATGATGGCCTGAATGGACGCATCCACACAGTGATCCATCTAGATGGACCATTCTAGATGTGCATGAATGGGCCATAGTGAATTTATAATTTCAAGAAGTTGCCTAGTAACTAGTATGGAGGTCGAGGAAATCGCGGCGGTGGCTTTGCGTTTGGCCAACACGTATAATTATTACACAAAAAGTTATCAGGAAAAAATGGCAAAAAAGAAGATGGTGGATGACAACACTGCACCGTAACAGATCAAGGTGTACCTAGTTTATTTTTATTGAAACTAAATATTTAACTTTGGAAGAGCAGAGGTTAACGTTTAATATTACTGATAAGCGTGCGATAAAGGAAATAATGATGGCCCATGGTGCGGACATGCCACTTTAGCCACTGCGCAGCTTACTTGCGCATGCTGGCCTCCTTTGATGTGTGTAGTCGGACCGCTCCCAACGCCATCCATGGCCATCACCATCTCCATCATCCACTACTTAGGCCACTACAGGCCATCTACCCCTCTACACAATGGTGATGGCTCACAGTGGCTCAAGATGGGCCATAGTGTAGAGGAGCCATTAGAGGAAGAGTTATTACGTAGTTGTGATTAGAAATGAAGAAACATGAAAATTGTTTTGACTTACTTAGATCTGTAATTCTTTGTAATGTTCTATTTTCCAGGGAGTCAAGTTTTCTAAACTTTTTGAGCTCACGTCCCCATCAAATGGACACCCAGCCAACACCAAGTGAGTTGAATACATAAAACAAATATATTTATAAAACATTGTATATTCCTTATATAATATATATATAAACAGCGCCGGTAGCTCAGAGGTAGCGTGCTTGCCTAATAAGCTCAAGATCGCGGGTTCGAAACATGTAGCTCATTCGGATGGATCCGAGCTTGTACGATGTCAGGTACTCGTCAAACATTCCCACAGAAGAGTCGGGCTCATTTCCATCAGAGCGACGAAAGAGCACTCAAGTAGTAAGCGATATGACATCATAGTTAATAATATCGATATCGCTGAAATTTGACAGATATACGAAATTATTCTTGTACATCTTAAATTTTAACGTTGTAGTTAGTTAGTTCATAATTAAGACATAGATTGTTGTTGTTTCTGCGCAAATTTGTGCATGAAGTTGAAAGACAAACTCCCTAGAAGCTCAGAATGATTCCCAGTTGATGAATATTGGCAAATACTCCCATTAGCGGAGTCATCCTCCCCGATAGACAGAGCATGCGATAACACAGACATTGGTGATTGGAAAAGGTCTTAGACTTCCTAGGAACAGCGGTGCTGACATTCCATGAAAAACTGCCACCGGAAGGAACAAATAAAAATGTTACAAAATGAATAATTCACAATGTTGGGAGGCCATTTTTTATCTGAGGACATGAAATTAATACAGGGGGGGGGGGGGGGGGGGGGGCTTCTATCGGATCTGGTGTGATGAATGGTCTGAATTTCCATCTAACCTAATTTCATTTTTTTTCTTCCTTTTACTTTCTCTATGGTTGACGAAAAATCTTCAATTCCTTCTACTTCACCACCATTGGCCAAAAATTTGAATTTGTGATTTCATCGGAACTTTATAACCCACTGATTTCAAGAGATAATAAAAAATAAATGCCTCTCTATCTGTGTTTATACCCATAAGGCCAACCTCACACTAGGCAATTCCGAAGCGACGCGACTGATACTCAAGTATCTTGAGGGTATCTTAGAAGTCACTTCCTATGTTGAGTCGCCACTCCCAGGAGATGCGTATCCCACCCGTATATTACCAGTCTCAAGCGACCTGCTAGGAAGGTCGCCCGTCCCTTGAGTCTCCTGCGTCGCCTCGCAATAGCTAGTGAACACACTCTTCTGCACTCACACATTCCCGCATTCGTGTGTTCCTCTGTCTTATGGATGGAGAAACAATGCCAATCGAGTGTAGGAATGATTCTTTCGTCATTCGTTAGATTGCTACGAACTTGGAATCCGACTTTTCCAGCTCTTTAGCACCAACAAAAAATCTGCAGTTAACATTCCTTTCGATGTAAGGATGGCGCCATAATCTTCGGATCTTCTTTTTTCTATAATAATAATAAGACACAACGACATCTTCATCACTTGAAGAATCTTCACTTGACATGGTGAACAACTCAGCTTCTCGCCACGGCTAGATGGAGACTGAAGAGATCCTAGTCGCTGCACAGTATCCTCAGTGTGAGGAGAAATGTTGCCTACGGGTATCATACCCACAGACAACTCAAATGGCTGATACTTGAGTATCAGTCGCGTCGCTTCGGAATTGCCTAATGTGAGGTTGGCCTAACTCCCGATGAACGAACATATCCAAAGAGGTAAGAAATGTAGTGAGAGGCCGTGCCTACCTCCATGATGAGTCCATATAACTAAGGTTAAGACGCTATTCCTGTCTAAAGGGTCAATTGAGGCAGTTTTTCCGAAACTCAACATATAAAAAATCATTATTATTTCTTTTGACGTGAAAACGGTCTATTCGCTCGTTAAGTGATAGCCGGTCAAACTTTCTTGTGTTAAAAAATACCGTCAGATTCAATCGCTAATAACTACGAGACTAATAATGCGATAACAACGGTTGAGGTCGCAATGGATAGAGCATGTCTGTAAGTGTTTGTTGTGGAGTGTTTGTTTTGCCTGTGACGTTATCGGGCTAGTGTGGGCGCCGGCGGATGATTGTTGCGAATTAGCGTTGTGTAAAATTAGAAATTAGTGTAGCGTGATAACGCGTTTAAATAGGACTTTGATTCGGGTGTCATTGTAAAGAGCTTGAGGACTACTAGGACTCAAAGTGAAGCAATAAAAATATTCGCCGAAATGTAAGTAAAAGTCGGTATTAAATTGAAAATGACAAAAAATATTAAGGATGTCGTCTCATATGAATCGTAAATATGCGCGGAATTATAGAAAACGCAGATCAGAGGAAAGCTCGCATCAAAATAAATTTAAAAAAGCTAAAAAGTCTAGTGCCGAGCAAATGCAAGAGCTACGGCAGCATCGAAAAGAAAATAAAAAGACGGCGCAAAGACGTTTTCACGGAAAATCTACGGAGTGGACCTTGACTACGCTTTAATGTTGTTTTTTTTTTCTATTTTTGATTTAAAGAGGGTATATATATTTTTTCTTTTTATTTATCTTTTTAAATTGTATCATTAAGCTCTCTAAGGCAAAATGCTACCACTGCAAAAACTTTGTTTATATCTTAACCCTAAAACTAAGAAATAATTTTTTTTTTTTGTTAACTCAACATCTACCACATCAGCATTGCTGTAATGTCTGACATGTATTGATAATAATAATAGTTTTTATTGACGGCACTTTGTCCAATATACAATTTGTTAAGTATGTATATTTTTTAAATAAATTTACAAACTATAAAAAAATAATAATAAATGCATTCAGATATATTTACATCTCTGTGGAAGAATAACAATACTTAAGCTTGAATACTCAACGAGAAATATTAATAGTATGATGAAATTGAACCGAAAATAACAGCTTTATTTTGAACAACAGATTTATAAATTATATACAATTTATAAATAGAATACAATAAGAAAGAAATGAATAAGACAAATTCTAGGAGAAGAAAAAATATATATTTATATATGTATAAATCATTCAAAATAAATAATAATATATAGTTGCATCGTCACAGTAAGACAGACGACAAAACATACTTGTCACGACTGAGGGCCGGACACGTCAGGAAAAACAAATATTTACATCTGAAGAAGCTAAAACCGTCAGCTAACTGTAAACATTGCGACGAGACTGAAGACGTAATACACTTAACGTAATACACTTAACGTAATACACTTAACGTAATACACTTATTCATTAACTGTAAAAAATACAACGAAAGACGACATGAGACCACTGCCCGACGAAAACTTATTCTTAGAAACCATAGCACAATTCAACAAAATAGACAACATAACCAACTATTTTTAAATTGAATATACTATATTATCTATTTAATTACTAATATACTATTACATATAAATATATAATTTATACAATTATTAATTGGATAATGAACACTGTAAATAATAAAAACAAAGATACTGACTTCTCTTAGACTAAGAGAAAAAATATAAAAAGAATTATATAGAGAACTATACCTTAACTAGAGACATTAAACATAAACAGTCAAATTAATAATAACATGGGAGCCATGGTGCCCGTGTGGGCTAGAGTGTAGGGCTTTGGTCGCACCTTGGTTTGCGGGTTCGAATCCCGTCCGGGAGTGAGTTTTATTTCGTAGATAAAACTTCCTCCCGGGGCCATGGATGTCGTAAATAATTAGGTAAAAACACCATTATAAAAGATTCATGACTAATATGCATCGTACATAAAGACCAAAAAAAAAAATAATAATAACTTAATTATTCACGGAGGAATATCTAATATCCAGAGAGATAGCCTTAGCCAGATGATGTCACCCTATCTACTATAATAATAGTTGTGTTGGCGCTAATAGCCTCTGCAGTCCATGCGCTTAGTAAAAAAAACATAAACATTAGATATAGATAATCTTAAATATTATATAAGTATATAAATATTAATGACACTTCTTAACCTTCTTTATGAGAATTATGCCATATATTTTAATCAATTTACCCATTATAGCTTTAAGTCCATCTTACACTTATTATTAGATCAATGTTCATAAAATGCAACAATTAAAAAAGTAATATTTAGATACGTTAAGATATAGTAATAGTCATTTCATACTAATGTTTACAAGAGATTATATTATATTATATGGTGTAAACTTGGAGTGTCTGTTAGAGAGACTGTAGCCATTAGCTTCCTAACTTGCTACGGCCTGAGTTTGTCATTAATTAATTAATCTATCGATTTGACTTCATAAAGCTAAATTGTTAATCTCACTCACTCCTAGAAATTCTAACTTACTTCCGCTGGAGTTATAAACTTCAAATTTGATGAACACTTTGCTCTTTGGTCACATGAGGAAATTACAGAAATAAAACTATTTTAAATGCAAGTGCCAAAATGCTCAATGTTGCATGGATTAATGAATTAAGTTTTCGCTTCCCCTCCAAACTTTGGTCCCTTTTTTGGTCCTAAATAAATAGTTGATTTCTAAATCTTACTAAATTATGTGTCAATACGTTCATTTCATCAGAAGTTAATAGGGTCCCTTATCTAATCCCCGTCTTTTTTTCGGCCGATTTCGTGTTCACAGACACACACATAGACAGACACCATTTTTTTTTTTTTAATTTTTGAATCTATGGTTTGAAAAATAAGAAATTTCGGTGTAAACTAAAAATTGAGTTTCTGATCGAAACGCCATACAGTGATGAGAGTTTGTTCATTTGGTTTCACATGATGAGTATATACGGGTTTTATGTTTAAAAAGCTCTATATGTCTCTCTTTAATCATTTTTGAAATAAATAAATTCAAAGTGTAAAAAACTCCCAACAATTCTTTTATTTTAAAACTTTTGTTCCATTTGTGCTAAAAGGGGCAATTCTATCGAAAAATTAGCTACTACAAAAAAATTTTTTGTAGTAGCTAATTTTTAACCCATCTCTTGAATGACTCATTGAAATTCTGAGAGTTTATAGGAAGAGTGGAAACTCTGTTATTAAAAACGATTCTAACTGGTCCTATTTTTTCGTGAAAAGTGTGATGTTTTGTGCAGGAAGCGGCTCGAGGTGGGAGGGGAGGGTGGACTGAGCGGCTACCTGCTCAGCCTGGCAGAGCGAGTGGTGGACTCTGGTGAAGTGGTTAACGTGGCTGACATTGTGGATGTGGAGCCGGCCCCTCCTCCTGGCATCCACGTCAGATGTCTTCTTGCCATGCCCATCCGCAACTCTTCTTACCAGACTATCGGTGAGTCCATGACCTCGGCACGTTGT
Organism: Aradus depressus; assembly: GCA_963662175.1. NCBI lineage: Eukaryota > Metazoa > Arthropoda > Insecta > Hemiptera > Aradidae > Aradus > Aradus depressus. The sequence goes on from OY759214.1 coordinate 99,666,901, forward strand.
CAACTTTTTTATTTAATCATTCCTCAAATGGCTTATGAGTATTTTTGTACATATCTCTTAACTTTTTTTTCTGTTACTATTCAATATAACGACTTAAAATGCTTTATTCTCTTCTCCACAGACATTCAAAATTATCCTTAACACAAAAACGCAACTGCTAAAAATTCCTATTAAAACCACTCTAGATATACGGCTCGCGAATTTAAGGTTCGGCTTAAACATCTCTAATCTGAAACGTATTCAGGTTTTCCAATCAAAGAAATTCAGACTCATTACACAATGCCCTCTATATGCAACAGAACACTCCACAATGACCTCATGACAAACTCAGTAGACGACACAACTTAGGACCTTTACAGACGTTTCCATACCAAAGTACATACACATACAAATCCATACATCTACTCACTGTCTTCACCACTTGCCACACAATCCTCCCGGGAGACTGAAGAAGAGATGGAACCGTGACTTGCTATAGTCTCAAAACGCAACCCACAACTTGTTGTTGAAATTTAAAAATCATAATAGCTCTATTCATTGTTTTTATTGGAGCTACCGCTGGGTGGCCTTCCTCTCTTACGCCACTCAATACTTCTATTGACCACGTCCTCTTGGTAACTGGTTGTTGCGTTATGGCTACAGTTGAACCAACTTTTATAACACACAAATAAAAAAAAATATATTAAATTCTATCTTCTAGAAATATGCGAATTTTCTCTAAGCCTTTATTGCAATTTCAAACCTGTCGTTTCTTCTTTCATATCCTGTGAAGGGATAGGTGTGTAAGGATATCAAACTACATAGTTCAACAGCCTTTCTGGAGATGTTCAGAAAGATTTTTGAACGTGTTGTCGAAAACGGCAGATCGCAAATTCTGAAGAACAAGAAGTTGAAAGAACTCTACTGGGAGACCGACCTGGTGAAACGTGATCAAGTAGGCAAGATTGCGTTTGCTGCGCCTCGAAGAGAGAATAGGCGGAGGAATACCCTTCCAAGCAAGCCCGCAACTGTAGGCCAGGTGAAGAGAAAGACCTAGACTCGTTGGCTGAACAGCGTGAAGGCGAATCTTCGAGAGTTGAGCACCAGAGGACGGAGACAAAATGGTCCGAGTTCTTTCAGGACCGTAGCGCCGCAGCTAGATGAAGTATGTTCAGATTCACCACCTGATGATTGCCGAAACTGGTCCTGAAATAAAATATTGTTGCACTGATTTCTCTTTTTTACATAATAAACTATATTGAAATTATCAGAAAAATATTATCAAAAAATGCCATAAACTGGATAAATTCATACAGATAGCTCAGTGGTATGCGTGATTGGCTTCTGAGCTCAAGGACATGGGTTCGAAACCCAACCGAGGCCCTTAGTTTATTTTGTCTGGGAGGTAAAATCAACTTAAGCACGCCGTCCTTCGGATGGGACGTTAAGCGGTGGTCCCGAGTCTGTAAGATATCAGGTATTCGTTAAAGACCCCTGCCCTAGGTGAATAAAAATTTAGGGTAGGCAAAATTTAGGACTCCCATAGTAGAGTCGGGCTCATGTCCACCAGAGTGACGAAAGATCGCTCTGGTAGTAGGCGATATGACCTCGTAGTTAAAGCCCGAGCATGAATCATAAAACCTAACCTAGCCTAAATTAATTCAATTAAAATGAGACTTATTTCATTTTTTTTTTACATAAATTTATTTTATTTTGCCTCTTCTTTATTATGGTAAACAATGCTATGTTGTTATTCAAGTTAGCTGATTTATATGCCATCTCTTTGATTACTAACTTGTATTTGACGTGAAAATGATTTAAGGATAGAAAACTGAGTGTGAAAAACAAGTTTCTTATTTGTTAGATCTGAGGCGTGAGGTGCCTCCTCTGCTGTAGGTCTCATAAATAGATGTTGATGGAGGCTCTCCTTCTTCTTCTTTGATCTAGATCAACCATGAACTAGAGTTGAACTTTTTTTTTTCTTATGATAAATCAGATTTTCCACTATTGATGTATCTATCCTGTTTTCTCATACTTATTTACTAACTCCGTGACGCTGTAGTCCTGGACCTCCTCAAGATTCGTCTCTGTCCGTTGCCTTGGCTCCACACTCCTACTTCTCTTAGATCTTCCTCCTGACCCTTTCTGGAAACTACCTTTCTTTCTTCTGTCTCTTGGCTTCCCTTCCTCGGCACTCTTTGGGTGATCCATCTTTTCGACATGCCTGAGGGTCTTCAGCCTACCCCTGATATAGCGCATATCATTGTCAGCTAGATGAACTATATTAGTAAAACACCTTTTTTTTTTTTTTTGCTTTTGTTCTATGCGTATTGGCCATCTCTCTTACAAAAGTGTCTTCAGTTATTTACGATAGATATCCATGGCTCGAGAGGGAGTTCTATCTACGAAATAAAACTCACTCCTGGACGGGATTCGAACCCAAAAACCATGGTGAGACCGTGCAACCAAAGCCCTACGCTCTAACCCGCACGGCCACCATGGCCTCCCAACAGTTTAAAACAATAAGTTATCTACCTACATTTAGTAGATAGGTAGTTCATTTGTTTTCAATATCTCGTCATTCTGTATAAACCTATTTTAATTAAACTTACTTGTCAAATATTTATAAAATAGACATACTTTGTGGGTCAAGTTGCAATTAGGTTTTAAAAAAAATTGTTTCCTACTCTGTGTGATAGATATATGTACACCCCAACTGACTATTAACAAAAGTTTACATCTTACACAATTTTTGGAAGGTTAGCTAGTTTGTAATTGTGTTTTTATTCCAACTTGTATTGTAATTCAAAAAATTACTGTTCAAAATTAAGAATTTTGTCGTTCTGGGATGACTTCTGTTAAAAATATCTAAGGCCAACATGTCTTATACTTATTATATTACTTGCACCCCCTCCACTAATATTTGTTTCAAAATAAAAATACAGACAAAAACAATCTTATTATGCTTGTGAATATTATGTATTTTTAAAATTCTCCTTCGGTATTTCTCTGTAATTCAACTTGAATATCTCATTGGATTATTGATAAAATTGATTTTTATAATTTTTACTATCGATAGTAAATTCCCAAGAAACTCATTAGCCCATGTTTATTCTCTCGGTAGAAATTTTACATTCAACATAGTGTAAAAAACCAAAAATTTGATTTCCTAAGAGTTGGTTTAAAATGTTCAAACTTGAATTAATGCAACTAGCTAAATACGGAGTGACATTGTTCGTAGTAAATCATAAAAATATCTTGAAGAACCTGCTTTAAGGCCTACTTCTCTAAAAAATATGAATTAAATACGAATATATTTAAAAAAATTCTATTAACGCCAAGTGAGTAATATTGCATTTCTTAACAAACGTATACTATGCGCATTCAGTAATGAATGATAAAATCGTTTAGCCAATTGTATATTAATTTTACTTAGAGCAATCTAGGATACTTAGCGAAAACTATATGACTAACAAATAGATACTCATTGCTGATTTTTTTTAAATAAAAGAAACTCTCTGAAAATGTTCATTAGTTGAGTGATTTCGGAAATTGAATTATTCCGCACCATGTAGTTTGGCTGCATCCAATGTACCACCTACGCATTTTTTTTTTTTTTTTAATTACTATTACCTACTTTATTTATTTATCTTTTGTTTACTATTTCAGGGGTTGCCACAATTATCAACAAAATTAATGGACACACTTTTGACGAAAATGACGAACAATTATTTGAGGTAAGTTATTCTCTCATTTTGTATGTTCATTCTAGTGTTTCTTATATTTATTATTCATAGTTTGAAGTATCTTCAATCTCCATTTTTAACAGATTTTGCAAAGGACCCTTCACTTTTTAAATGTAAAACTGGTTCCCCTTTAATTCTTCGAAATTTAGACATGATATCTTAATGAAATAAACAAAACTTTTAATTGACAGAACTTTCTGACCTCACGTACTTCTATTGAGATAGTACTCTCCGAACTCACTTAGACAGGATGCGAAAATATTAGGTTACATATAACAAAATCTGTATATCTACACATATATATGTGCATATCTAATTATGTATATATGCATCTTCGTATACATGTGTATTTAGAAATAGATGTCCTTCAGGCCTCCACTCTATATTCATATATTTTTAAAATTATTCTAAATCATCGCTAACAATATTCCTGCACTTTACCTGATTCTACAACTATACAATAATGCCATCGTCTCTTTTAAAGGAATTCTACACATTTTAAATATTTCATAACTGACTTTCAGTGTTGTTCCCCGTCCCTCCCTTCTCACTCTTAACTATTGTTGTTCTATGCTCCACTCAGAATATTATCGCGTGAGTTAATCGCCACAAATATTTTGTTGTTATAAAAACCATATGGGTTGTTATGTTGCGAAATGGTGGATTTAGAGGCTGACAAGGCACAAGATTCCTAATTTTAGTACTTTACAGATCGCATTGTTATGTTAGCGATTTAAAAAAAAATTATAGTTACTGTTGAAGAGAGGGTGGGAGTAATTCATCTCCCCACTTCTATTTCTATATAAAAATATATTGTAAACATAAAATTAAAATAAAATATCCTAACCCTTTATTTTAATGATACTTAACATTTTTGCAGAGATATTGTGAAACACTTGATGAAAATAAAAAAAACGTATGTTTTTAAAAAATATTGTCTATTTCACAAATAATATATAATATGGGAGTACTTTCGGTATTGCTACCATCTTCAGCCACGACTTAACAAATACAGTATTTGTTAAGTCGTGGCTGAAGATGGTAGCAATACCGAAAGTACTCCCATATTATATATTATTTGTGAAATAGACAATATTTTTTAAAAACATACGTTTTCTTTACCTTTATTTTAAAGTGTCCTGTGGTACTCACATTCTCTATGGGAGTACTTGTTAAATTGAATAAATATCTTTTATGCGCTATTTACGGAGTAGCGCTCAAGTGAATGATTATTTACCTTTGTTGATTTATTCAACAATAATAGAAGTACAATACAAGGTAACATGAATATATTTAATATTATAAGTGTATAGACTTACAGTTAAGTGCGTTCTATCCCAAAAACCTGATGTCACGGAACGTTGCTTCAAATGAACCTTTTCATTATCTCATTAGCAGCTATAACATATTGTTAGTTTAAAAGAACAGCCGTGCGATCATTCAACTGTCTGCGGTAATGACGCATGGGGTATTTTTAGCTAACCATTGCGAATATGCATCGCGGCGCGGCGCATCGTGCCTGTTTGGGGGGAGTCTTAAAACAATACGTCATACGTAATATGTTATTATTATTATCCATTATTTATTTTTTCAGGCCTTCACTATATTCTGCGGTCTTGGTATTCACAATACCATCATGTACAGCGAAGTGGAAAAAGCAATGGCCAGACAAAAAGTTACAATTGAGGTACGCTCTTTTTTTGTTTTTCCAATAATAAATATTAGAATCTTGCTCTATTTTCTATGCTGATAGCAAACGCGAGCGCATAAAACACATATTTTATAAGTAAATATAACTTTTTAACCCCCGACGCAAAAGGAGGAGTGTTATAAGTTTGAAGCCATTGTATGTGTGTGTCTGTCTGTGGCATCGCAGCTCCAAGACGGCAGAACCGATTGCAAAGCGGGTTTTTTCGTTTCAAAATCTGGTATTTGCGAGATGGTTTTTTGCCATGTTTGGTGGAAATCGAGTATGCCGTCTCCAAGATATTCAAGTTTCATCAGAACCTGTGTAGGGATCTCGGCCTCTATCACAACTAGAGACTTGGAGTTTTAGTTCAAATGTTTATAAAGCCAAACTCCCCCCCCCCCTCAAAAAAAAAAAAAAAAAAAAAAAACTCCCCGCCAAGGTTTTAGTAAGAAAAAAATTAATGAGCAAAACCGAATGTAAATAGACTTTTAATTGAAACACCAAGGACCGGATTTTTTTTTTATTATTTAAATAAATAAAATCAGGATTTTTGCAGGAAGTGTGTTGTCGTCGTCCCGCGCCCAAAATTTTATTGCGTCTCTTTTTTTTTTTTATTTTTAATATAACTTTTATTTATATATTAAAATAAAATATGCACCTACAGTTGAAGGATGAATAAATGTGAAACTTCATTAAAGACCACATGATTTACCTGACACGAGATAATTAAATTGGCATATTATGCCTCTATAAGCTCTGTTTGTTGAGGTGAGTAAAGTGACACCCGACTGGAGGGTCTACAGTCTAAAGTTACTATTTGACTTCGGGTCACGTCATAGTCTTTAGATCATTACTCTCTCTTAGAGCTATCGTTTGACTTTGTTTTATTTATAGTTGTGGAAGAAATATATGTTGATCATGTTAGTTACTGTGACTCATGCCCGGGCTTTAACTACTAGGTCATATCGCCCTATACCACAGCGCTCTTTCGTCATTCTGGTGGACATGAGCCCGACTCTACGATGTCTGTATAGTTGTCTGTTTTTAGACTCATGTTAGTTTCTTCGCCGCTAATGAACTGGCATGTTTAATAAGTTTTTCTTTATTTCTTGTATTCAGACATTTCAACTTATTTAGTTGCTTAGCCACATTTTTCATATAGGTATATATATTCATTATTTTTTTTAAATTTCAGGTGCTATCTTATCACGCCACAGCAACGAAAAAAGAAATAGAAGCACTTTTGGTAAGTTAGTACTGTATAATATTATCTAGCTTATAGTCAATATTATTTTTACGTTGTTTGGAATTTTGTATAATAAACTAGTAATAGACATTTTGCTTCTCAGTTTTCGACTTGATTTACTAAGGCTAGTTGGCGCGTTATATATGTATATAAATTAACAGATAACAAGTATATAAGTAAATAGTATATAAAACCATTATTATAGGATATTGATGAATGACTTCTCGCAAGAAAATAAAAATGAAAAATGAACGCTGTTGTGATATTTAGAAATAGAAAAACCTTCATTTGAGGAGCTTAATTATATACTGGATTTGGTAGACAGGAAATCTGTGACAACATTGTCTCGGGTTATGTTGATATTGGGTCGGTTTGATGATCAATTAGTCATCAACTGTCTCTCTCTGTGTATTTGCCAACGCGGCAGTGCTTCTGTTCCTCTTGTTAATGCCCCACCTCGAAGCCTTCCAAAGGGTTAATCATAACACCCCTTTGTGCTTCCACCTTCCACCTTAGAGGCTTCTCACTCTGGCCCACTTCCATTTCTGCTCCATAATATTCAACAAATATATTTAATGAGTTACCTATAATTAGTTATTGTGATTCTTGCCCGAGCTTTAACTACGAAGTCATATTACCTACTACCAGAGCGCTCTTTCATCTTTGGTGGACATGCGCTCGACACTACTGCGGGAGTCTTAAATTTTACTTACCCAGGATTTTTCACCTGTGTGTCTTTAACGAGTACCTGAAATCATACAGGCTCGGTACCATCGCTTAACGTCGCATCCAAAGGACGTCGTGCTCAAAGTTTCTTCACCTCCCGGTAGAGGCCCCTATATAATATATATATATAGGGTAGAGGTCTATGAGTATCTAACATTTTATAGATTAAGAACCATAGTTTAATATTATTTAATTTGATTGAAACTTGTTATTTTTTTCGAGAGAGAGAACGTAACAAATATCTCAAAAAATATTCAACTTTGAATTTTAATGTATGTCTGTGTAACTTCTTTTTCAGAAAAGTCAAATCAACAAATTTGTTTATTTTGCAGGATGTTTCGGTGCCAGGAGCAGACGATTGGAATCTGTACTCGTTGTCTTTCGATGACTTCTCACTGAACGAAGATGAGATGATCCTGGCCTCTGTCAGTATGTTTCTCGAACTTGGCCTCGTCAAGAAATTCAACATTGAACTTGAAGTAAGTCCGACTTTCAGATCACAAAGTCCCTCTGTCTTCGGTGATACAGTTTTATTCATTATTATTTTTTTTAAATTTACTTACTTTATTTTCAGACATTGTACAGGTTTTTAATGACGGTTAAGAAGAACTATCGAGATGTACCTTACCACAACTGGAAGCATGCGTTCAACGTGGCCCAAGTTATGTTCGCCATTTTAATGGTGAGTACGCACTCTACTCAGAGACTTACTCGTATGTATTTTATGTATTTGGGAGAAAAAAGTTGTCTGAGAATCACCAGTATTGTACTTCCCCAGAACGAATTAATCAACTAACGTTTCGCTCCCTCTCCAAAACCAGTCGACCGTTTGGGCAAATAACTAATAGCTGACATACATAGGGTCTTCTAAATTTCATACTAAATTTTGTGTCGTTAGATTCATAACATGGGCAATTATTAACGTTTTTGAGTTGAAACCCTTCTCTGAACCCCTCCTTACCTTCGGCCGATTTTGTGGAAAATTAACAGGTATTGTCCTCATGGGGTTTTAAGTTTAAATATGAAATTTAATGACGTTGCATTCATTACATCGACATTAATGGGGATTTTTGAGTTGATCTTCCCCCTCATCCCCCTTTCCCTTCTGTCGATTCCGCTGTAAATTATATATATATATATATGTGGTGGGCTGGTGTTTTACACCTAGGGACATAAGCATCCAGTGCTCTTATCCCTTCTCTGGAAGCGCTGGACTTCCCCCTTATTATATTACCTGTATGTTTATACTACCTGAACCAAGCCCTTCATGAAGTACTCAGTCTCCCAGTCTTCTTAATGAACCTGAGAATGCTCTCATAGTCCAATCTTCTAAAGTCCTCTGCTATTAAATCTCCACCAAAGATGCGGAATCTCATTCGCGCATATCCCGAGCAGATGCCCAGAAAGTGTGCCGCCGTTTCATTTTCTTCCCCACATCTATCGCAGGTAGGACTGTCCTTGACTTCCACAGTGTGTAGGTGTCTATTGAACGGACCATGTCCTGTGAGAACTCCAGTCAGTTGCCTAAGCTCGTTTCTTTTGAGGTCCAGGATCCCGTCTTTCAGAACTCTGGCCTCCCCTCCCAGGAACATCTTTGACTGCCTGCATGTGGTCTTGTCTCTCCATGTACGCTCCAAAAGGTCCTTAGTCCATTCTTTAACTCGAGTTCGGTATGTCTCCCGAGATATTCTCAGCACCGGCTTTGGCCCCATAAATGAGTAAGTGTCATTCTGATGGGGTTTTGAATTTACATACGAAGTCTTGTGTAATGTATAATGTGATACATTCATTATAACGACAAATGAGTTTTGGGGGTAAGCCTCCCCCTGAACCCTCCTCCCTTTGGTCAATTTAGCTGAAAATCAATAGGTGTCGTCCTTATGGAGTTCTGGATACATATATAAAATTTCATGTCGATAGATTCAATCTATCTTGTTCGCTGACACATCATTTTTTCTTTGTTTTTGGGATTAGAATGAGGGATAATATGAAATTCTAATGAAAACTGAACTTCGAATTTCTGACCGATTACATAAATTCGTATAGCTGGGGAAGTAAAAACAAACCTAGTACGGAATTTTGTCTAGGAATTCCAATTTATGAAGTTATCATGTATGCATACATTTTTTTGAGCGAAATATATATTCTATAATTCGAATACCTAATAAAAATTCTTTCTTTTACATTTTGTTTAGTGGAGATCCTAGTTATAGTCTTCTTTAACCTCTAATTGTTTCTATTATTTTCAGAGCTGCGATATGGGCGGAACTTTCAGCGATCTTGAAGTATTCGGGATGTTGGTGGGCTGTTTGTGTCACGATTTAGACCACAGAGGAACCAACAATGCATTCCAGCAAAAGTAACATGATCATCTTTTTTTTAGCCTGTATAAATAAAAAAAAAATCACTTCATAACAAGAGTTCTTCATGCTAAACTATCTTTAACCTTCTTGGGATTAATGTGAATTTAAAATGTTTTGAACTTGCGGATTAGTGTGTAAATACATTTTGGTGTAGAAACATTGTTTTAAAATGTATAGAAAGCTTTATGTTTATGTCTAGGATTAGAATATCTCTATTTGTTTGCTGTTCCAATTCTTATTACGATTGCTACCAGTTAATTAGGATTATTTGGAAATTATCAAGGGTATACGCAGTGGAAGTGAATATCTAAAAAGGGGTAGTGGTGTAGTAATAAAAGAGACACAAGAGAAACAGATAAATATATATTGTACTTACAAGTGAAATAACTAGATACAATTAATAAAATATAATATAATAGACCCACAATGAAAAGTTGAAGACATTTATAATGCCATAGAACAGCCTAGACTATCGTTCTGGAATCTTCCATTATAGAAAATTGGAGGATATTTCCATATATAATGTATTTACAATGGTTTTGTTCTATATATAAATTATTATCACATATATATACATCTTTCACTTTATTTCACAAAACTTATATCGCCTTATAATATGTATTTTGGCAAAACTAAAATCTAGGCAAGGGATTGATTTGGTCCATTAGTTCTATAAGCCCTGTTTATTCCATCTGGATCTAAATGTTCTGGAATTAAATGTATTTTAATAACGGAATCTGTCTGTGAGGTCTTCAAGTGATAACTTAATCTTTTAGATTAAGAACAACCTTAAAATAATATAAAAACGTAAAGAAAAATGATCTTAAACACAAAGCTGTCAGCAATAGTTTATTTGAGTGTAAATAAACTAATGAAGACATAAGTAAATTCTATAAACAATTCTAAGTTCAAATATTAAGACAAAACTAAAACTTATCCCGGGCTTGATCAACAGTGATTATACGAAATAACCTATTGAAAACCTTAAATGATTAAGTTCGTAACAATATTTATTTCATACATTGTATATGTACAATCTCGCCAACAGTCAGTCACTAGTAGCCCCGGCTATATACAACCACATGGGGCACATCTAAATATAGGGGTAGTAATTAACTATACTAATAAACAATAAACTGAAATGTATTTCAGTTTATTGTTTATTAGAATAGTTAATTAGCAAATGTATATCAATTAGAATATATAGCCCAACTCTACTGTGGGAGTCCTACATTTTGTCAACCCTAAATTTTTATTCACCTAGGGCAGGGGTTTCGAACCCACGATCTTGAACTAAGAAGGCAAGCACGCATACCACTGAGCTACCGGCGCCTTAATAATATATATATATATATATATATATATATATATATATATATATATATATATATATTATTGTACTATGTGTATATACTCTCTATATGTAGATATATTTATATATATAGAGAGAGAGTGAGAGAGGGGGCGCCGGTAGCTCAGTGGTATGCGTGCTTGCCTTCTGAGTTCAAGATTGTGGGTTCGAAACCTGGCCGAGGCCCTTCGAACGGGACGTTCAGCGATGGTCAGATACTCGTTAAAGACCCCTGCCCTAGGTGAATAAAAATTTAGGATTGACAAAATTTAGGACTCCCACAGGTAGAGTCGGCCTCATGTCCACCAGAGTAACGAAAGAGCTCTCTGGTAGTAGGCGATATGACCGATATATATATATACTATATATATATAGTATAATTTCAATTTATTGTATTAAATAACTAACTCAATTGAGTTATTAATCTTTTTCAGGGCTGGATCAGCGTTAGTCCTACTTTACGGCACGACTAACACAATGGAACATCACCATTTCAATCATGCCGTAATGATACTCAGCAGTGAGGTAAGTCTAAGTCTCATGGGACAATTTGAGTATTTTACTTCACCAGCTATACGAAGTATAGGCAAAGTTATGTAATCGGTCACGTTTTCCGAGCTCCTTATTCCAAAAATAAAAAAGGAAAAAGTGTGAATCCCATAGAATAAATTTATCAACATGAAATGTTATATGTGTATCCAAAACCCTCCAAGGGCGACACCTGTTGATTTTCATCCAAAGGAAAAGGGCGGGATAGGGGGGAGGTTTGATACAAAAACTCTAATAACTGCCATTGTAATGAATGTGTTGACACGAAATTTTTTATGTAAACTCAAAGCTCTATATGGACGACACCTATCAATTTTCAGCGAAATTAGCCGAAGGGTTGGAGGGATCAGAGGCACTCAGCTCAAAAATCCCAATTATTGCAGATGTAATGAATGTGTTGACATGAAATCTTATATTTAAATTCAAAGCCCCATAAGGATGGCTCATATGAATTTTCCATGAGGGGGGCTCGATATAAATATCCTAATGAGTATACTATCAAATATTGACTTTAAGTCCAAACGGTCAATTAGCTTTGGAGGGAGAGCGAAAACGTAATGATAAATTCGTGTTGGGGAGGTACATAACTTGATTTTTTTTAGTTGAGAGTGCTCAACCTCACCCTGGGGGAGGGGGATTTTACACTCTCCGTCATCGTCACACTAAAATCCCTTCACTTAGATCAGTGGTCGGCCTATTAGCCAAAGAGCCAAATATGAACATTACAACAATTTAAAAAACAAATTGGGAGCCAAATCTGCTTGTTTAGTAAACTTCTATTACACTAAATAAGTAGTACACAAAATAAAACTAAATTTCATACTTAATAAATATTTATTAATGCGAACAATGTGCTTGCATCTCCTTGGAAAGTTTGAGTAAGTCAGGTTTGTATGTTGTTGTTTTTAATTTTAGGCATGATTCCAAGTTCTCATCAATAAGACGACTTCTCAGTTTACTCTTGATAATGTTCATGTTTGAAAAAGATTGTTCGCATATATATGTAGAACCGAAAAGGTTCCGTGGATATTTGTGCCAGAGCCGCACTTAAGGAGCCAAAGAGCCACATGCGGCTCTGGAGCCGCACTTTGCCGACCACTGACTTAGATAATTAAAAATTACAGTAGTCCACCAATATTCGGTACTCCCTATGATATGTTCTTGAATATGTGAAAAACAAAACTAATATTGTTTTTTTTTTTTTTTTTCAGAATTTAAATATATTTTCATCACTGTCTGCTGAAAACTATTCATATGTGATGAAAATTTTGAAGCTTAGCATTCTGGCTACAGATTTGTCTGTTTACTTTCAGTAAGTTCCTCTTCAATCTTATTCTTACCATTTTTTGTTATTAAATAATATTCAGTATGCAATTCAAAACATTTATTTTAAATGGGTGAAACTATTTTAACCTAGTCCTATCTCTTTTAGTCCAGAATATTGAGGAGACATTAGAGAAAAACATTTCCGAGTGAGTAAATTTGGCTCCTGTTAGAAATAAGGCATTTGTTTTTACATATTATTATTTTGGTAAATATGTGAAAGGCCGTGATAATGTGTAATAACACATCCATATTTTTAATACAGTATTAATAATAATAATATCTTTATTAACGGGACTGAACCCTATATACAATTCACAATTTGTAAGAATACTTATTTAAATAAGTTTACAAACGAAAATATAAATGCATACAAATATATTTACACTCTGCCTGTGAAGAATAACAATAATTAATTTTGAATATGCAACAAGAGATAATAATAATATAATAAATTAGGACAGAAAATAAAAGGTTTAATTCTGAACATTATATATTTATAAATTTAATACAATAAGAAATAAATGAATAAGACAACTTTTGTGAGGGAGGAAAAAATAATAATACAGCTAATAATTTAAATTGGTTTGTTTAAGCAAGCAAAATAGATATATAAATACCATAAGAAGATAGAGGGATAGAGTTAGTTATTGTGACTCATGCCCGGGCTTTAACTACTAGGTCATATCGCCTACTACCAGAGCGCTCTTTCGTCGATGAATAATCTATAGAAAATATTGAAGAGGAAAGATGTAAAAGAGAAAAATAAATAAATTAGGTTAATAATAAATAAATAGTAACGATAGAACACAGAAGGAAATTATACATTCTGAACAAAACAAAATTAGTAAACATAACCTATTCAAAATTGTATTGAATTAAATAAGACGATGCAAAGGCAGAAATGATAAAACATTTGCCACAAAATAAAAATAATTTTCAATCTTGTAAAGAAAATCATATTTGTGCAATAAATGTTCAGAATTAAAAAACAATAAATTAGATACTATGATAAGAAATAAATACAATTGGAGAAAAGCCGAGGAAGGAAGAATATTTTTAAAGGTATTTTAATTGTATTTATTCTATTTTATTTTAATCTAGGAACCGAATGAAATTCTTCTCGTTGATCGAGCGAAGGGAGTACTCATGGTGTGAGGAGGAACACCGAGAGCTACTGCGGTCCATGCTGATGACAGCATCAGACCTGGCCTCCTCCTGCAAGCCATGGCTGGTCCAGCAGAAAGTGGCATCCCTTGTGGCGGACGAGTTCCTGAGACAGGGGGACAAGGAGCGACAGGAACTGAAACTGCAGCCCATTGCACTGATGGACCGAGAGAGGGCTCACGAGCTGCCTCAGCTGCAGCTCAACTGGATAGCAGACATATGTCTGCCTCTCTATCAGGTACTCAATAGAGGGGGGAGGGGGGATTTTTTGCCTCTTCAGCTAAAATTGTCAGATAAGACGTTGTAAGCACCGGTGTGAATTTGCTTCGAGAATTATGTCGTGGACCTGGTCATTGTCATATTTATTTACGAATGGTTACGGATACAAATTTCAAATTACTATCGTTAAGTGATTCAAGATATCAAAAAAATTGACACTAGCATGAAACGGGCTGTCACACCCATGAGGGATTAACTGTTATTTAAGATTTCTAGCAACCAGTAGAAGAAACAACTATTTTTAATTCACAACTATATTATTCTGCAATAAACGTTTGAATAAGGAGTGTCTGAAGAGCAAGACTGACGTTTTGTGCAAAAAGTCGATCGATTTTCTAATCAGCTCTTCGTCCGTTTTGCTATTCATTCAAAATGTTTTAATTGATACGTTTTGATTGAACAAGTAACAAGTAGGATAAAACGTTTTGTGTATTTTGGCCTGTTTTAGATATTGTCACAAATCTGTTAATCTTATCTTCCATACTAATCATAAAAATTAAACCGAGTTGTGTATAATTAAATAGTTAGCAGTTTCCCCTTAAAACAAGAATACATTCTACACATTGAGCTCTTCGTTTCACTTCCCTTCATAGAACACATACATTTTTTTCACTTGTAGCACTGTGAAAACTCCTGCTCCCCCCCCCCCCCAAATAAAAAATTCGCGGGCATTAACTGCGTGGTCATATCTCCAACTACCAGAGCGCTCGTTCTCTGGTGGACGTGAGCTCGATTCTACTATGGTAGTCTTAAATTTCGCCTTCCCTAAATTTGTATTTACTTAGGGAAGAAGTCTTTAAAGAGTACCTGACATCGTACAGGCTCGATACCATTGCTTAACGTCCCATCCGAAAGATGCCGTGCTTATATTTATTTTACCTCCCAGATAAACTAAACTAATGTTCGCGTTTCGAATCCGCGAACATGAGCTCAGTAAGCAAGCACGTTTTCCACTGAGTCAACGTTTCACGTCACACCTAAGCTTAGGGCTTACTTTGGTGCGACAGACAGACAACTATTTGGCGAGAACAATAGGTTTTTTTTACACCTACATTAATACCATATCAAAAAGTCATTTACACTATGAATAACAGAATTTAAGAAAATGGACTTCATTTTTGTTAACTTTTGTAAATTTTCTTGAAAAATAATTAAGTTGTTAACCCTTTACAATGTTACAAGAAAGCTAGAATAAATAGTTTTTAAGATTCGATGGTAACGAAGTGCTCTTTTATTTAATGTATTATGAGGCAAATTAATAGATCTTTCAACTTTATTAAATTGACAGATAACATTTTATAAAATGTATACAATAATTTATTTATTTTTTTTTATTTTTCAGTCATTGGGTCAAATGAATCCCAAACTGAACGTGATGACGGAGGGAGCTCTGGAAAACATCAAACATTGGGCCTTGCTCGTCTCCAACAAAGAAAATGGAAAAATCATCCAAGAATAGGTCCGCATCTGGCTCATCACAACTATTATTATTTTTTATATAAACCCATATAATGTGAGGGTGACTGGCATTGTCTACTCAGAGTTGTACCATTGTATCTAAGTGTGAGAGTTGTATATACTATTTACATAACGACAACAACTAATTAAGAGAACGTCACGAAAAACTGTTTAAATTGTCTTTTTTCAAGAGCATAATAATAATTCGGGAGAATAATAATTTATAACACAAAACTTCATTTGAACAAAACGTCACAATTTTTCTCTAAAAATTATATTTTGGTTCACATGACCTCAATCGTCAGCATCTTGAATTTTAGTAATTCAGTTCAGCGAATTTTAGAAGAATTTTAGTAATACAGATCGGCGTCGTCTCATCTTGAGCACAACTTAGGACTGCTTATAGAGCTTAACAAATAGATGGAAATAAAAGATGAATGTAAAAGAATAAATGTATAAATAAATAAATAAAAGAAGGTAAACTTTAACACTTGGTCTTTAAGGGAGGATGTCTTGAGGGAGCCGTGGCTTAAGTCTTGGGGCTGGAGTTGTCTTCCCTATTTCGTAATATGCTGGTCCTGCTGCGCTGTTTAGGGAATCCAGAAACTTCTTAGTAACCCTCTTCACGAAGTCCTCAACATATGATATGCCTAGTTCTTCGTGAAGCTGCTTGTTCCTCACGAACCATGGCGTATTTACTGCCGTGTGCAAAACTTTATTTTATAGCTTCTGGAACCCTTCAAGTTTTTTACCAGATGGTAGCCCCCAGACCGGGCATGCATACGTGTATAGAGGCCGAATAATGGTCTTGTATATGAGAAGGCTGCATCTTGTCTTGAGCCTGGAGGTCCTGTTAATTAGAGGATACAAGATGGAGAGGCGTGCGTAGGCCTGGTTCAATTTCTTGTTGGTATGTAGCTTCCAGGTGAGACGTTTGTCCAACTCCACTCCCAGGTATTTGACGCTCTTGTCTTCAGGATTCCACGGCACCTCCACACCATTGATCTTAACTGGAGTTATTTCCGGTATACGTCTCAACGTGAATACTTTTGCCTCACTTTTGTTTGGATTGAGTGTTAAACCCCAAGTTTCAAACCACTCGGACACCTCACTCACTGCCTTTTGAAGCAGGGATGCTGCTATCCTTGGGTCATCGTCCTGACTGATAATACAAGTGTCGTCCGCAAACATGGCAATGAACTGATCAGACAGGGAAGGTATGTCTGAACAGTATATATTAAACAGAGTTGGTCCCAGAACGGATCCTTGTGGAACTCCAGCCTTTATGTCGCATGACTCGGACATACTATTTCCTATCTTCACAGAGAATGTTCTCCCATCGAGGTATGAGGCCAAAGTTTCGTAAATATAAAGAGGTACTCCTAGCAGTTTAAGTTTGAAGAGGAGCCCCGCGTGCCAAACTGTGTCAAAAGCTTGACTGAGATCTAAAAACATTGCAGTTGAGAACAACTTTCGTTCATAGCCACTAACTACCTTTTCGTACAGCCTATGAATTTGATGAACCGCCGAGTGATTTTTCTTCAATCCGAACTGAAATTTGGGAAGGATATTTTCAGAGTTTAAGAAATGCGTAAGCCTAGAAAGAATTATTTTTTCAAATAGTTTGGCCAAAGAGGGTAGGGATAAAGTTTTAATGAGCCTAAAAAAAAGTTTACCTTATTATTTTTATAATTTATATTGATATAACTACTCGTGAATTTTTAAGAGTTACACTTCGCGAGTTATAAAGGGCGCTTAGAGCGTTGCAGATTATGTGGGTACATTTTCACCGTTAGACGCACCTTTTTTATGAAAATTTAAGAAAACTATTCAATATTTTTAAACGAGAACGTAATTTGTTTATGGAGTCTCTTTTTTTTATTGGATTGCCTAGTTATTTCAGTTGAAGCAAATTTTTATTACAATTAAAAATCAAAACTTGAATTTTCATTGTTTTTCTCTGGTTATAGTTGCGTAATTTTTCTTGTAATGTTGTTTTTGTTACTATCTATTTTATTTGTTAAGTTTTCATTATGAGGCTAAATCTACTTTGACTAAATAGATTCTTTGATATTTTACCCACTGGTTAGTTATAGTTATAAATAAATATAAAATTTAATTCTTTATCTAGTCATCAAATATTGATTATAATAATTCATAGTTACGCTGTACAATGCCTCAACTTAATTTTTACTGTGCCATAGAGCATATAGAAAATTTGTAGTTCTATAAACATCCATCACTAATGGAGATAAATAAATTATTTTTATATTTATTTATGAATTGTTATGCTTTTTATTAAAGAATATAACCAAGATTGTTTATGGCAATATTCAATTTCATTCTTTCATCTTGTTATTTATACCAAGGATTGTAAAGAGAAAAATTAATTGTCTTCCTCATTTTGTTTTCTTTTAGATTGTTTAAAAAAAAATACTTTTTCTACTTATTGTAAAAAAATTAGTCCTTTGAAGAGCTTAATCTTAACATGTAGTGTACTTTTATGTAGATAGATTTCGTTTTTATTTAAGTAGATAATTTTAAAATTACTTATGTACAGTAGATTTCCTTTTTAATCAGATTGACTAGGGTCTACCATTTAAGTTCCACCTTCCTGTATTTTACACTTTAATGACGAAGTACGTCCAGATTTTTAATTATAAGTGAAATGTAAATATTAATAAAATAAAAACCCTTAAAATATAATTTATTTATTGTCAATGAATTTTTTAATTTTTGTAAATACTTTTGCCAAATATACAATATTTAGGTTTTCAATAAATATTTGTAAATTTCAAATATCGGGTTGTGAAAGGAGATTTTGTATGTATAATAATATATATGGCAGCTATATTATTCTCCCATTTATTTTCTGGGATTCAAAAAATATTTAATGCACAAACGTTTCAGGTATAGAATATTTACAATTTTAATTTATTGTTTCATTTTGATTGGATATTTTATTTTTAATAATTATAATGACTCCATACAAAATGTTCCATCAAATTTGTCGACTCAAATGACAAGTCACCGTCAAAAATTTTAAATGAATCAACATTATAAATATTTTAAAGAATATACCAAGAATACGAAACTACAAACTAATGAGAAACTGATGCGTAATTTCTTCTAAACTACTTGATCGATTTTGATGAAAAATCGTTCAATTATATATTCACAAAAATAATCACTGCTCTTTCATTCAAATCATCTTCGCATGGAACTCGTTCGACTGTGAAGTTCTAACGGGTGCATCAAGTGGTCAAAATATCTTAATACTGCGGATATACGACAAATTTAGGTACACTGCAGTCTTTCTCTTTGCAAAAAAACTTAATTTCCGATAATTCTTGCATTCGCATCAATAAGTCTCAAGGAGAACCACTTGGAAAAGCCGGCATAAACCTCCCACAGACAGTTTTTTCTCTCACGGTCAGCTGTAGGTAGGAGCAAGTCAAGCACGCTCATTCGATGGATAGAAATTGAAACACTGAGACCTAGGGCATAACGAACAGACCTTCACGAAAACATCGTCTATGATTTTTTTTATTTATTTATTTATATATATATATATATATATGTCGAGATAAAATAAAACAATACCCAGTCTATTTAAAAAAAATAATAATTAAAGAAATGTGTTTGATTTGGATCAACAGGACGGCTGGGAGAATAATATAGCTACCACATACATTATTAAATAATTGTGGATATAGATTGTATTTTAAGTCATTGTTATTTCTTACTTTTCTTATTTCTTCTGCACAATACAAACTTATGATTGTTTTAAATTTAACAGAACAATAATAACTGTTGGTACACATAAATCGAAATATACATAGTTTAAAATTGATTAAAGGCTTGTTCACTTATTGCTAACCTCATACCATCTGAAAGGTGGTGCTGAGTTAGTTGCATATTGAAAGCAGTTGTCTCCGTTTATCTGTAGCCGGGGCGGACCAGCTCACAAAACTGCATCAAGATGCATTGTAGGTTGGAAAGGGCAGCAGGACTCTCAACAATAATTCTTTCCAGCAACAGGTAACCATGTTTAGGTAGCTTTCTTCTATTATTTTTAATAAGTAATATCCTCTTCAATAGTTTTTCAGCGGTGTGCCATTGTCAGAGTAGTTCTTCATTCGTCATCTTGCACTCTTCCCTCTTTCATTATTATGCAATGTTCGGGCCGAGAAACGCCTCGGCAACCTCCCAGAACAATAGACATGTGATTTGGTCATTTTTATATGCATATATTTTTAAAAATCAAATATAGGGGTTTGTAGGTTCCCCGATATCTAACCACTTAGCCGATTCGCATAATATTGGTATCAAAATGAACATACAGTGATGCTAGAACGTAACATGGGCCAGATAGTAACCTTCATCAGTTTCAAGCTGGCCTCAGGAGAGTAAACACTTCGACGGTGAATCACCAGCGATATACTTCCCCAGCACGACTTAATCATAGGTTGTGCTCTCCCTCCAAAACCAATCGACTGTTTGGGCTAAAAAATCAATAGTTGACTTACATAGACTTCTGAATCCCCATACTTTTGGTGTCGTTACATGGTTATAAATATACTTACAAGTAGACCTATAACTAACACGATGGTATAATGCCGAAACCGGTAGTTTTTATATAATAATTCTTTGTGGAAAAAACAATATTTCAAAGAATAAGTTTTTTTATGAATTTATTACAAGTTTCCACAATATCTGCGTTCCTCCTCTTAGCTGTTGAAAATTGTATAGAATTAACTCTTATTGATATGGTAACTTTCCACAATTATTATAATAATATATATTAAATTAAGGGCGCCGGTAGCTCAGTGGTATGTGTGCTTGACTTTTGAGTTCAAGGTCGTGGGTTCGAAACACGGGGAAAAATAAACTTAAGGACGCCGTCCTTCGGATGGGACGTTAAGTGATGGTCCCGAGCCTGTACTTGTTAACCACCCTACCTGAATAAAAATTTAGGATAGACAAAATGTAGGACTTAGACGATATACAAGAGTGACATCACCTTAGCAACAAATTCGCATCACTTTGGTGTTCGTTGCATTCATTTCAAAAATTCAGAAAAAAAGTTTTGTTATCCTAGTTTATTTTTTTCTTTCTATCTGATATTCTAGTCAAATCCTTCAACATTTTTTACGTGTATAGCTAGAAAATTGTAAAAAAAATTATCCCAGTTTTTTTTACCTAATTTTACACGATTCATTCATAGTTTTTTCTGCCTAAAGTGCAGCCTGGGGTATAAAATATGTTGAAATACTGTTAAAGCATGAATGAATATCCGATTTCAGGGAGAGGAAATATGGTTTTCGCACCCTCGGACACACTTCTCTTAGCCATAACTTCCTACACATCAATATACAATATTTGTTCCAAAATATATGTTTTCTTTATATTTAAATAAATATGCTTAAATATTAACAAGTCCAATGCTTCAAAATGAAAAATATCTCTAGAATATCACACTGTACAAACATCTAATAGTTCTGTTTTTTTCTGATGTAGAAGTAGCTCACGAAGGGCTTGTACCTCTTCTCTCAGTGTTAAAATTTGAGCCCGAAGAACTGCATTTTCATGGTCAAGCATGCTGGCTCTCAACGCTATCTGAAAGTTCAGAAAGAATAAAACTTTAATTAGAAAACACATATTTAGCCTTTAAAGGTACTGGCTTCAACCCTGCACTGCACAAACCTGGTCCTCACGCAGTCTTCTGGCGTCCCTCGATTTCTTGGCTGCTTCGTTGTTTCTTTTACGTTTTTCATAATATTTTTCATCCTTCTGCTCTTCAGGAATTGGCTTTTTTTCGCTTCTTGTTCGTCTCGGAGATCCAATTCCTCGCAGAGCTGCTATTAAAAAAAAAAAAAAAGAAAAGTATATTAGCAATAAAATTGCGTTGAATTCCATTCTAAAAATTCATTTTTTTTTTTAATTATTACCATTGTATATACTTCACTCATTGTGTAATAAATAGCGCATATTATTTTGTATAAATTATTCACGGTTTTATAGACTTTTTTCTTATTATATTACATATTACCATTTAGAGGGCGCCGGTAGCTCAGTGGTAAGCGTGCTTGTCTTCTGAGCTCAAGAACGTGGGTTCGAAACCCGACCGAGGCTCTTAGTTTATTTTATCTGGGAGGTAAAATAAACTTAAGCAAGCCGTCCTTCGGATGGGACGTTAAGCGATGGTCCCGAGCCTGTATGGTGTCAGGTACTCGTTAAAGACCCCTGCCCTAGGTAAATAAAAATTTAGGGTAGGCAAAATTTAGGACTCCCATAGTAGAATCGGACTCACGTACACCAGAGCGACGAAAGAGCGCTCTGGTAGTAGGCGATATGACCTCGTAGTTAAAGCCCGGGCATGAGTCATAAAACCTAAACCTATTACCATTTATTGTTTTATTTCATTCTATCCTTGATTGTCATCAAATATAGTTACGGTTATCACCAATTGTAAATACGCACAGTAAAAAGAAAAGTGGAAAAAAAGGAACAAAAAAAGCCAAGAAAATGTGCCAGAAGTCCACCCCCAGAAGTGTATCTAGTTACATCATTATATCATCAACGCATTATTCACCGAAGACCTTATATCCTATGAGGGAGGGGGAAAAATCTTGAGCATGCGGTCCTTCGGTTGGGACGTTAGGCGATGTCAGTTACTCGTGAAAGACCACTATTCTGGGTAGGCTACGCAGTAGAGTCGGGTTCATGTTCACCAGAGCGACAAAAGAGCACTCCGTTAGTAGGCGATATGACCTCGTACTTAAAGCCTGGGCATGAGTGAATTCTTCAATGTATGACCTGATCACATGTCTCTGAAATATTTTATGATTATATCTGAACGATATTTATCAACACTAATCGTTTGAAAAGTTATTGAGAATTGAGATAAGTAAGACAAGACCCAATGTCCAATCATCTCTCGGATAATAACCTTACAAGTCTTTCTTGAACAAATTTTAATCACAATAATTGCAGACAAATAATGAAAACTTCAATTGTTTTGTCGATTACAAATGACGCTGTATAATACTCACCAGGTACAATTACAGATAATGTTGGTTTGGAAACTTTAAACATAAATATGCATTATGGTACATTTAAACTATGGTAATGCTTAAGTTTTTCTCAAGAATCATTATCATTGAAAGTTTTCTGTATTTGTAAAATGGTCATTTACATTAAATATGAAAACATGTCGGCGAGGGAGGGGACATAAATGTTAACTTCCCCACCTGTAAGTAGTTTAAGGGAAGTTATGTGATAGCGCCCATTCTAAATCATCCCTTATGTAATCAGTCAGAAATTCGAAGTTGAATTTTTACAGGAGTTTCTTTTAGATTCTTGTTAGCCCCCTTATTCCAAAAATGAAGAGAAAAAAATGTCTGTATGTCTGTCTCTGTACACGATAACTCCCGATGGAATAAATCTATTAACACGAAATGTTATATTGTGACGCGTAGAATGGGGGGGTCAAGAAGAATAATAAGAGAAATTGTTATTCTTTATGTAATAAAAAATATAAAGAATGTATAGAAATATTAATTAAAGAAATAAGTAAATACAAATAAATAAAAATGAACATCTTGGCAAAAGATATTAAAAGAGAAAAATATGATTAACTATAAAAGAAAAGACAAACCTGATGATATATGGTGGGAGAAAAAATGACGGTAGTATGATCTTGGAGGAGGTGTAGTATGGTTTTTGAGGATCTTGGAGGAGGGGAGTATGGTTTTGGAGGATCTTGGAGGAGGTGTAGTGTGACTTGGAGGATCTTGGAGGAAGGAGAATGGTTTTGGAGGATACGTAGTGTGATTTGGAGGAGGTGTGGTGTGATTTGGAAGAGCGTAGAAGGAGGTGGAGGGATTAAGAAGAGCAAAGAAGAAGCGGAAAGTACCCCAGAGAAGATCGAGGACAGCACAGTTATATGAAGGAGTGTGTTTTGAAGGAAAGATAAAAACGAGGATGCCGTGAGTTGCCACAATGTTGTCATTTGCCAAAATTACATTTTTTTGAAATTAACTTATAGGTAAGAGATTTATTTTAAATATTGTAAAAAAAATCATTTTGTTCATTAACCCATTAACCTTTTTTTAAATCATTATACAGAAAAAGAAAATGAAAATTATAACTTATAAAATTTGTGACTGAAATATTTTGTTATTCTTCTCTTTTTATTTTCACCACCAAAGCACGCTATAAACAAAAAAAATAATGCCACCCCTTTTAGATTCTTTTTAACCTAAGAACAAGAAACGTTTCAATATAATATATACATATTATGTATCGGACACTTATTGATTTTTAGCCAAATCGGCCAATGGAAAGAGGGCTTGAGACAAAAACTATAATAACTGCCGTTGTAATGAATTTATTGGCACTAAATTTCAAATTCCAAATTCTATAAGAACAACACCTATTAATTTCCCGTGAAATGGGCCAAAAGGATCAGACAAGGGGGTTTCAAATATCTAATTGATGAATAAACTTACTAAAAATTAAGATGCAATTAGATATATACAGAAGTAAGCTGTGCATTACGTTTTGCGTAACTAATCCACCATACAAGGTCATGATTGACGTTTTACGCCGCATACTGTACACTCTCGATATTAACTCCTTATTCGGTTTCCTCTTCACGTTTACTCTTTTACTCTCGAGACAAATTTAATATTGATTCTAAAAAATGAAGGATATATTTTTGCACGTACTAGTTTGCTATTGAGTAAATAAATAAAGAGTTACCATTGGTGATCTGGGGGAGGAGTGGGGGCCCGCAGTGGTAGGACTGTCCTGGAGGGATGAAAACCGGGGTCGCATTCTCCCCGTCTGAAACAGAACCATATAATAATATATTATAAACAATAATAATAATTATTATACCCTGAACTTCCTATACAAATATAATTCTTAAAACTGTAAAAAAAACAATTTAAGAAATATTTAAAAATACCATAATTTATTACTGATATTTATGGAAGTTCTTTGAAGTGGGGAGTCCTTTTTTGCACTATATTTAGGTAGATACGAATTATAAAGCATAAATGGTCTCCAATTATTGTTTTATTTCCACCGCAGTTCGCCTGTTTTGGCATCTTGAGAAAAAATGTGATCACTATAAACGTAATTACTAATAATACGTAGCAAGATTGACCAAGGAAGAGTTTTGACTTTTGGACGAAGAATATAACTGCCAGCTTTCGTCACTGACTGTGTCTTCTTCGGGGCCTGTATTGATATACATACAGTCTAGTAAGCTTATATAAAACTATATATAAAATTAAAGTAAAAATAAATAAAACCAACAACATAATAGACTAAAAATGTTTAAAAAATAATTTATCATAATAAATCTGAGATTAACAAGTCAATTCTGGTAATATGGACAATTACAAGCTATTGTCGATACATACTTTGTTGACATTAGTATTAACATTATATGTATTTATACTACGGTTGGTTTCACCAACATTAAATCTTTGTGACCCTAATCTATGTATATGATTTTACTAATGCCATTCTAATAAAAATATGCATTGACCGTAAGGTAAAAATAAATAAATAATATACAATATATTATCACAACATCAAATCTCCCATTTATATTTTTTGTCTTCTCAAGAAATAATAATTACAAAGGTTTCGGCCATTATTCCCATCATCAGTGTAATACCTAGGTACTAGGTAATGTAGATATATTACACTGTTGATGGTAATATCAGAAATACATAGAGTACAATATTCTATATGAATCAATAATCTCCTTACACAACCCAAAAGAATAAATAATATAAAAATAAAAATGGACATGATACTGAAGTTTCAGTTATGTGGTAGGCATCTGTGAATTCAGCGCAAAAAATCCTATCAGATTCACTTAAGTACTACTGTTTCTGTGAAAAAACAAAATGAAACAAAACTATGCCAAGTAATTGTGCAATGCTTCCTCGCATGTAAACTACCTTTATTTATTGTTCAGCTAACTATTACCAATACCCGTATTTGTAGAGAGAGCATTTTTTGTTGTGAGTACAAATTTTGTGGTAAAATATACCTTTCCAGAGAAAATTAAAAAAAAAAAAATATATATATATATAGTGTATATTTCACATAAGATTGATATAGGCGGTCGCTCAGTGAGCCCGTTTGAAATTTTCGTATGTCTCACCGACAGGGTAAGTGTAAAGCTGATTTATATAGAAATCTAAGTTAGCCAAAATTGAAATGTAATGAATTTTTTTTAAATTCTTTTATTTTCTAGATCAACTTACTAAAATCTTCACATAGTTTTTCATAATGGATAGATAAAAAATAAATAGAAAAACAATTGTTTACCAAGGATGATAATAACAATTGTTAGAATGAATAAGTATTAGTAAAGAAAAAAAAAAAATTACACTTCAGGCAGAGAATTGAAGTTATTAAGTTTATATTATTATTATAAAATTGAAAAAAAAAGTGTTATATCAATTGACTTAGTTCTATGTTGAAGCATATTCTGGAGGCAGAACTTGATTTTCGTTCTGGTTGGCTTCATAACAGCGAATAACGTTAATTATGTAGGTTCTTTACTGAGAAACGCATGAGCCTTCAATATAAATGAAACTAGAAGAAAATTAATGAAATTATAGTGTAGGGGTTGTACATATGGCGAGCCCAAGAACAGGAGCTACACTGGAATAGGTGGAGCAAGACTTCTCGGAACCTGCAAACCGTTCCTCCACAGTCTGTCTCACCTCAGCTCAGCGTGAAGACCACAAAACATAACTGTTATAACAAGTGTATGAGATCTATGTCGGCTTCTTCAAAAATTAAAGATAATATGCACACAGAATCACCAGAATAATACCACAACTAGCCGACAATAAAAGTTCCTTTGCATCCTCACATATCCGAAGACTGATCGTTTCAGAAATCCAAATAGCTTTGGTCATGGATTTCAACGTTTCCTTTAGGTCAAAACAAACACTTTTTTCCGTTCTGTAAAATTCCAATAAATCCAGTTACAGTTACCAGCCGGGTAACCAGCTAATTTTATATATTTTTATTTTTCCCTTTTTTTTTTTATAATGACAGAACAAAATAATACAATGAATATTTATGTATTATTGTCCAATGAGGCCTTCATGTCGGAAGGAGTCCTTCAGGGTAAGATCTTGAGTCCGCTTCTCTTCTCCTTGTTTCTCACCGATTTTGTGTAAAACTTTGCCTGTGGATTTCTATTAAAGGGAACAAAGAACTAATTCTAATCAGTCATATATGCAGACGATATTGTTCTCTCGGATGACTTTTGGACCGATTTTCAACAAAAATTAAATATTCTATAATAATATTATAGAAACAATTCACTACAGCCAACACCAAATATAAGATTAACTAAAAGTAATAGCAAATTTATGCATTAGTTTATTCTGTAAATTCTCCAAATTCAATTAAGTCCTATTTTGAGCATGTTTTATTTATTCAATTTTTATTATTATTATTATTACTTGGATGCTTTTCATTTAAAAGATGCATGCGCTTAGTTATTTCGCTTTTTATTTATTTTTGTATTGTAACTTATACAAAGGGGGATTTATTATGGATCCTATAAGCAATAAATATATATTGAAAAAATTTAAATATTTATTCATTATAGCTTTCATCATGGCCCCCACATGATAACGCGGGCCCCCAGGATATATCTGACGTACTCACAGACCAGTATGTCTGGCGCTAAGGTTAAAAGGAACATGAACCACTACTCTACACAATTTAGAAATAAATAAGTAAGCATAAAAGATGAAATTACACACAAAAAAAAATTTACATTTATTGACAAAAAATTTTTTTTTTTTTTTTCATTATAAAGAGCTTAATAATAACAAAATTTGTTTTTTCTAGTTTTTTTTTAAGCAAATTTTTCATACTTCACTAAAATCAAAAACGAAACAAATAATCCGTGTCAGGATAATGTGCGTAGTAAAATAATTTTAGTTACACTGACAAAACAAAAGTCAGCATTTTATTAAGTGGTTTTTGTCTTTTGTTCAAACGTTTGAAGTTTCTGTTCTGCACAATATCTTGAGCCCTCTCCGCCGCTCCCCATACCAACTTTGAACTTTAATATGCATACAATTTCTTTAGTTTATTTTAATTTCATCTATTTACTTCGCATTATTATAATTTTTTTTTAACATAGCTATTATTTATTTTAACTTTATGTTCAAACTCAAATATTTTCATAGTTAGAGGTAAGGTTAGGTTTTATATCGCCTACTACCAGAGCGCTCTTTCGTTACTCTGGTGGACATGAGCCCGACTCTACTGTGGGAGTCCTAAATTTTGCCTAACCTAAATTTTTATTCATCTAGGGTAGGGGTCTTTAACGAGTACCTGACATCGTACAGGCTCGGGACCATCGCTTAACGTCCCATCCGAAGGACGGCGTGCTTAAGTTTATTTTACCTCCCAGATAAAATAAACTAAGGGCCTCGGTCGGGCTACGAACCCACGACCTTGAGCTCAGAAGTCATAGTTAGATTTTCCGTTAGGACAGTAGAACTTTCGTTCTCTGTGGGGCTTCCCTTCGTGTTGGGGAGTCACAACCTCAGTTATCTCACTATTGTATAACTAACTATACAAACTATGAACTTTGTGCTGACGTAAGCTGAAACTGGTACTCTATATGTATATATTTTTTATGGAATCAGACAATGTCTTAAACAAGCTCTTAAAAAACATTTAATATCTAAGGACTTAACACAAAAAATTCGAAAAAAATATACAAGTTCAATAATGAAAGCTGGTTGATAATTAACGCTTCATTGGCCGTACCGTCTCCCATGTTCATTATTTACATATTGGTTAACGTTTCACTCATTCATGGCATTTTCAAAACTTAATTTTTTCCTTGTCTGAAACTTATTAAATTGTCAAACATAATATCCAATATACAAATTATATTTTCGTCTTCATAATACAATTGTTTATGGCTAAAGAGTATCCACCATGTGACATTAATTACATCGCATTACTTGATTTTGTGGCCATGTTTGTTAAATTCTCTATATGAATCAACCTCGGAATGTTATAATCTTGCGTGATTATCTATAAAAAAAAAATGCAGGTTTCACAGTTTTACTTACACTATATGAAAAGAAACGTTCTTTGAAAAGTGTCCGGTTTGACCAATATAGATAACTTACAAGAGAACTCGGAAGGTGCGAGGTACTGGTTGTACGTGGAGAGGAGATGAAGAGTGGAGAACATGGCGCTCAGGTCCACCAAGCCAATGTACCTCCATTAAAGTTACCGAATAGGCTTCTCCATCCTGTAGCTCGACCGATAGGGCAACCGGCTGCCAACGGAAAGTTTCCAGAGAGCCTGACCGACAGAATTACCAGCCACCTAATGTAGATTTCCAGTTAACTCGACCGACAAGGCTACCCGGCAGACTTCAACAGGTTTTCTGACACCTCGACCTCTTGCAGGTTTATAGTAGATAACTCAACTGTTAGATCTAGCCCCAGTACGTACGACAGGTTACTGATACCTCGGGCAAGATTATCTATGACTAATGCGATCCACCCCCTCCCCGCTGATAACAATCTACCAATCAGATAGCATGAAACTAAGTGGTGTGCGGTTGCGCCCTTCCCACCCCTTATGTCATTGGTCACATTGCCACACCTCCTCCAGGAGCCCTTAGCAGTCTGTATATCATAAAACATGGAACTTTGAAATTTGAATTGGGGGGGGGGGGGGGGATTGATGCAATTTTAGTTTTGTGGAACAAATTGTAGGAAAGATACACTCGTTAACAGGTTAGTAAAACCCTGGGTGTTGGTAAAAGAAGAAAGCAGAAGTACCTTGGCTGGAGGAGCCCCCCTCAAACTAAGATCAACATTGTTTTGGGTTCCTATTCAGAAAGAGGCTGCTCACTCCCTTTTGATTTGAGAACGGTTGAACCAATTTTCTTGATATTTCGGAGGTATGAGGCAAGGGCGGATCCAGTATGTTCATCAGGAGGGGGGAGGGGGGGTTCAAATTTCGTTGGTTCAAGATTTGGATGTTTTATATCCTATTCACAATATTTGGAAGGATGAAGGACAAGGGGGCTAATATTTTGGCTGGTTTAACGAAGTGCATCAAGGCGGAAATGTTATTATAATAGTAACAGTTTGAGTCTGTAAACGAATGATGTCATTAATGTCTGTGCGCAAGACCACAAGAGATCCTTCGCGCATCACTAGGACGTCTTTCCAAATTTAACGTGCATATTTCTTTATCCTTTACGAAATTGACTTATGAGCTTCTGCGCTAGGGGGGGAGGGAGGGGGGGGGGGGGGGGGGGAGGAAATTCTGCTATTACTTGCATCCGCCACTGGATGAGGAACATATTTGTTATTATTAACTTTTCTTGTCAACGCCAAATTAATGCAATAAAAATCTCCGGTTATTGGAAATGGAATAAAAAACAATCGTTATTCTAGGACATATGTACCCTAAGAATAATGTTTTTATAAAAATATTGTCTATTTCACAAAATATATAGATGGTGCCGATAGCTCAATGGTATGCGTGCTTGCTTACTGAGATCAAGTTCGCGGGTTCGAAACCCGGCCGAGGGGGGTAAAGTAATAATAAAATTATCTGGAAGATAAAATAAATTTAAGCACGCCGTCCTTCGGATGGGACATTAAGCGATGGTTCCGAGCCTGTACAATGATTTAGGATTCCCATAGTAGATTCAGGCTCATGTCCACCAGAGTGACGAAAGAGTGCTCTGGTAGTAGGCGATATGACCTCAAAGTTAAAGCCCGGGCATGAGTCATAATAATTAAATAACTAACTATAAAATATATGTGAGTACTTTCGGTATTGCTACCATCTACAGCCACGACTTATATAGGTCGGAGAAAATACAGAGAAAATCCCGATAAGTGGTATAAAAACAAAAAATTTCGGAACCTTCGGTAATTCGTATTATTTTTATGCTCGAGGTCACTTAAAACGTCTTATAATTCGTATTTCCAGCTTAAAAACGTCGTTAATTCGTACTGTTTTCAAGAGGGGGAGAGAGGACAGTGAGAGACGAGAGAGCAGAATGAGTGCGAGATTTTCTAGGAAATCACGTGATTCCTACAGAACCAAAGGGGAGAAAGAATGAGAGAGACAAGTTTTATATGAAATCTCATATTATCTCATGTAATTCGTACTCTTTTCACTGAAAGGAAATGAGGAGAGGAGAGAAGAGGGGGAAAGTTTTAGCAATTTCATTGATCTTTTCTAACATTTTTTCGAACAAATGTTTGATTGGTGTTTATTTAATGTAGAACATAAGTACATATTTTTTACTGCATGTATTGTTTATTGTATAGTTTAGTATAAAACAGTGTTTATTGCATAGTTTTTATTCTTACCACATTGTACATACTTCTTAATACATACATACTTGCATTAATTCGTTTTTAAATTTTTTTAATTTTGTACTCCCGATAATTGGTTTTCCCGATAATTCGTACCAAACCGTCAGTCCCTTGACCATACGAATTATCGGGATTCTACTGTATATGAAATATGGTCGGTATCATACTAGGAATATGTAACATGTAGATAATCACTGATTATTAATCAGGTTATATTCCAACTGGAAATTTGAAACAGTAGAGTAATAATCTGTCCAATGGAGTGAGAGATTATAGGAAGACAAGAACTATCCCATAGGAGCCTTAGAAATGAGTTTTGGTCTATCATTCGCCGTGGAGGCTTGAGGGAACTGTCTCTGTCCGTTGCTCAACTGCCCCACTCCAGGTGATATGCCCAGCATTTCTCAGTAGCGGCTCGGTTAATTAAAAGTTACGATGGCTTACTGAATGCACACAGCAGCTCTGCGGTTTGTGTGGTCCCAAGCACACGGAAACCCCTTCACCTCTCTACGAACTTATATATTATTCAAAGTTCTTCATTTTCATACTCATCGTATTTAAACTATATAACCTCCAAGGGTGCGACTACTGCAAAAGGTATTCGATTTCTGGAAAGCCAGAGTACTCGACTATTGGAGTATATACTCGATTTCTAGAGAGCTAGTGTACTCGACTACTGGAGTAGGTAAGTACTCAATTTCGAGAGAGCAAGTGTACTCGACTACTGGAGTAGATACTCAATTTCCGGAGAGCTAGTGAACTCGACTACTGGAGTAAGTACTCGATTTCTGGAGAGCTAGTGTACTAGATTACTGGAGTAGGTACTCCATTTCTGGAGAGCTAGTGTAGTAGATTATTGGAGTAGGTACTCCATTTCTGGAGAGCTAGTGAACTCGACTACTGGAGTAAGTACTCGATTTCTGGAGAGCTAGTGTACTAGATTACTGGAGTAGGTACTCCATTTCTGGAGAGCTAGTGTACTAGTATATTGGAGTAGGTACTCCATTTCTGGAGAGCTAGTGTACTCGACTACTGGAGTACCTACTCCATTTCTAGAGAGCTAGTGTACCTGACTACTGGAATAGATACTCGATTTCTGGAGAGCTAGTGTACTCGACTACTGGAGTAAATACTTCATTTCTGGAGAGCTATTGTGCCTGTCTACTGGAGTAGGTACTCGATTTCTAGAGAGCTAGTGTACTCGACTACTGGAGTAGGTACTCCATTTCTAGAGAAAACCTGACTACTGGAATAGATACTCGATTTCTGGAGAGCTAGTGTACTCGACTACTGGAGTACTTTTAGTTCTCATGAGTTGCTAAAATATTTTACAAAATAAAAAATAAAACCCATTACATAAGTTTTTTTTAGTGAGGGCTGGCCTCTATGACTCATAGAGCGGCCAACTACATGCGCGACCCTGGGTTTTTAATTTTTTAACGAAATTGTTAGCATGAAAATTTCAATGAACTATTTCCAGGAACAAAACAATATTTTCTACATTTGATTACATAATTAAAGTGTATTAGAGGCCAACAATTCTATTTTTACAAGGGAAGTGTTTGTAGGCATCCGATAAGCATCAATTTTTTATGGTTCCAATGGTATGGCGATCCGAAATTCAGTGCAAAATTTCACTTCTATGATTTTTAGATCCGGAGACATAAGACTTCAAAATTCGCGGCTCTGCCAAACTTATCAAACGTATATAAAGAAGTAGGATGTGTTGTGAATCATCCTCAAAAACTTAGCGCACCTATCGGATACTTAGTGTATTCCAAATAATGCGAGACTGAAACAAATTGTCTAGGATTCACCAAGAACTTTCTTAAACGGTGCTTGTTAGATTTGCTTCTACACCCTCGCGGCTCCTTCGTGTCTTATTATCTGAAGATAAACACCAGTATTCCATTTAGCCAAGTTTGTTATGTTGGCGTGGTCTACTAACCGTCTGTCACTGACTGAAGCTACTCGCTGACCAGGATTGCTCACACCTCCAGTGCCTGGCACCTAGCCCACTATTGTCTATTCTCCCCCGTTCATCTTCTGTTAGTGTCAGTTGTTAACTCCCCCCCCCCCCCCCCCCCCCCCCCCCCTCTATCGTTCTATCACCTCGAGGCACGATTCACCACTTCTTAATAGTAGACCCCCCCCCCCCCCCCCCTCCCCCCCCTCCAAGTAATTATGGCATCTGTCTAAGGCTCACAGTTATACTATAATCGTTTGGGATTTCTCTTAACGTAACATGGCAAAGGCGGACAGAAAGACAAAACGTTTACAGTAACAGATACTGTGAAAACTTATATAATAAATAAATAAAACAAACCTAATTTTTTTTAAACATTGTATATTCCACAAAAAATATATACATAAACTATCAGTTTGGGCAGTGCACCATCGCCAGGTTAAGTTTGCTGAGTATACATTTTTATAGGTACATAAAGAAGGACTTGCAACTAAGAAATTCTCTTCTTCACAGCTAGGAAATTTGTTGTTCTGAAATAGACTACTACTACTAAGTAGTAAAGTCTTTATTCAATTAACATAATATAAAATTACATACAAAACATATATACAATAATGTGACCTTTTATGAAGACAAACTCAATGGCCTAAGCCGTCTAGATTTACATAAATAATATTATCATATAAACTTATAAACTTATTTCTTATAAACTTATTAACAATAAATTTTTCTTTCTAAAATACAAATGAAAATAAAATAATAAATCCATCTTTGTTTCTATTTATTTATTTATTTATTTAATTCACAGTTTCTGAAATCGTAAGCCTTTTTGCAATAATTTACCAGTAGTTGCCAATCTTTACCATTTAATAATTCCAACATATTTATAGAAGTATCTATGTTGTTTTCTGAAATAATATAACACTTATATTAAATAACATCAGAATATTTCAGAAAAATCAACTGCCTAACTGTAAAGATACTGAACTAGTTGAAAGTCCAAACCCTTTCGGAGGGGATTGGGGGAGAGGCTTAATTCAAAAACTTATTTTTGAACAATCTTAGTTCGGACCAAGAAGAAATTACTGCGAATGTATCTACACAAAATTTCATATGTGAATTCAACACCCCATGAGGACTACACTTATTAATTTTCAGCGGATCGAAGAGAAGGGGAGGATCAACTAAAAAACCCAACAACTGCCGAAGTAATGAATGTATCGACATGAAATTTCATATTTGAAGTCAGAACCCAATGAGAACGTAACCTGTCGAATTTCAGCGATATCGGCCGAAGGAAAGAAGGGTGAACCCTTGTGAAGTGAGGAGGGGACTCAATTCAAAAACCCAAATAATTGCCGATGTAATGAATTTATCGACACGTTATTCAGTGTGAGGATTTAGTAACCCCTATGTAAGACAACTATTCATTATTAGCACAAACAGTTGACTGGTTTTGGACGGGAAGTGACAAGTTAATTGATTAATTCGTTCTGGGGACTACTTAATTGCCTGTGATTCAATGACAACTTTTTTTTTTAGGTTTTATGACTCATGCCCGGGCTTTAACTACGAGGTCAGAGCGCACTTTCGTCACTCTGGTGGTCATGAGCCCGACTCTACTGTGGGAGACCTAAATTTTGCCTACCTAAATTTTTATTTACCTAGGGTAAATAACGTCTTTAACGAGTACCTGACATCATACAGACTCGGAACCATCGCTTAACGTCCCATCTGAAGGACGGCGTGCTTAACTTTATTTTACCTCCCATATAAAATAAACTAAGGGCCTCGGTCGGGTTTCGAACCCACGATCTTGAGCTCAGAAGACAAGCACCCATACCTATGTGTTTGTACTCTAAGATTTAATATCGGTTGTTGTATATATTTTTATAAACTATTTTGATGTACTAAATCGTATGACGTATCCAAATACCATTTTATGATTTAACGGAAATAAATAAATAAATTTAGCATCTCCCAGTGGCCCACTTTTTTTTTTGGGGGGGGTGGGGGGGGGGGGGGGGGGGGGGGGGGGGGGATTGTTAATACACTCTTAGGAAAATATTTTTAAATTATAAAACATTTTTCTGATATATATGTTATATTCAGACATGTTTTCCATTACAAAGCCATCAAAATAAATTAAGAATTCTGGTTGTGTCCTCTTCTGCAAGAAATCCTGAAGGTCAATTCTTTTTTCTTACGGATGAATAAGAGGTTGGTCGTCCCCTTTCATGTAAAACAATATATTAAAATTTGTCCAAAAATGTTTTTTTCTAACTGACAGGTTTCCCAACTCTTCTCGTCTAAAAATGAGATAATGTCAAAACGTTTCCGGAATTTAAAAAAAAAAAAGGACATTGAAGGCAAATGTTTATCTCTTCTGGATAAGTGGGAAGTTTCTCTCTCCCCGTCTAAAAAAATCTTCAGATCGTTATAAAGGTTTCTT
This sequence comes from Aradus depressus, assembly GCA_963662175.1. Taxonomy (NCBI): domain Eukaryota; kingdom Metazoa; phylum Arthropoda; class Insecta; order Hemiptera; family Aradidae; genus Aradus; species Aradus depressus. The sequence goes on from OY759214.1 coordinate 99,702,627, forward strand.
CCAGTTGTGTACTTTACCCCACAAACCCATTTCTTTCTTCTTTCTTTCCTTGGCGCTACGGTGCTTGTAGAACCTGGGCCTCCGCAACGATCTTCCGCCATTCTGAGATCCTCGGCCTCCCGTCTCCATCTTCTCACACCCATCGTTCTGAGGTCGTCCTCACGTACGTAACGTAAGCGGGGTCTACCTCTTCTTCTTTGTCCTCCCGGGTGTCCCTCCAGTATCCACCTTGGCAATCTGTCTGGCTCCATCCTCTGTAAATGCACCAGCCATCGCAGCCGCCCCTGCTTCACTAAGGCCACCCAGGTCCGGGCTCTTGTACAGGTCCCTCAACGCCCTATTGATCCGTATCCTCCATCTATCCCCCTCTGGAGTAGGGCCGTATATCTTCCTCAATACCTTCCTCTCCCACGTATTGAGTAAGACTTCGTCCCTCCTAGTCAGGACCCAGGTTTTACTCGGATATGTGACGACCGGTCTCAGGACTGTTTTATAAATTGCTAATAACCCCGCAAACCCATAAATAGGATAATTTTAGATAGACAACAGAGATTGTTAATGGTTGGTAGTCGACAGTATTTTTTCAATATTAAAAGATATTGAGGTTCTGTCGTGTAAATAAAAAACTTAGATTTAGCCACCGTTTCGGAAACTATTTATTTCCTTCTTCAGGGCGTTATAATGACGAGTGGATGTGTGTAGTGCACAGGATGGCAGGATGGCAGCCACCCGGTGCTATCGTGTTCCTATCTAGTGAGAGCTGAGTGGAACTACTACCTAACAGTTATGTTTTCATTTTCTGCCATCTAGCGGGAGATTGATCAAAACACTGTCGTAAGGTAGATATACCCTGTTTCAGTCCGGACTATAACGATATACAAGTAGGTCCTAATTTGTGAGAAATATCGAGCTCGATCCAGATGTCCGCCATAACTTGAAACCAACCCAGCCCACCCTTAATAATACACACCACTTACTGTATTATCAACTATTTTTTTTTTTTTTTTTTGTTTTTGTTTTGTATATACAAAATAATACAATGTTTATTATAAAAGATATAAATCTCATCGTAATATGAAACTAGCGTGACTTTTCATCATTTGGGTTTTTCACATTTACTTTCACAATGTTTCGTGATTTTAATACCCAGGAATACCCAATATAGGGGAAGTTACTCAATCGGTCTAAAATTCGACATTGAGTTTTCATGTTTTCTGACATTGAATAAAAAAAAAAAAAAAAAGTGTCTGTTTGTGCATCTGTGGACACAATAACTTCTGATAGAAGATAGAATGGATATATTGATATGAAATGTTGTAGGTGGATTTAGAAGGCCGAGACTACGAAGAAACAGCCAAAAGGGAGAACCGTCGATCTGTCCTTGGGGCCCTTTTTATATATTGCTGTGGGGGGAGTGAGGTCGGGGTATTGGGCTCGAAACCTCCTGGAGAAGTCCTCCCCCGACCAGTCCGAAGGCACATCAAACACAACCAGGCGTGGGCTCCTTCTTTGGAGCGCCTCCGCCTTAAGGCCCGCCTCGTGGAGCTTTGCATTGTCCTTGAGTGCCCCGAGCTCGTCAGCGGAGGAAACCTCCAGGAGAATCCCCCCTCTCCTGGCGGGTTTGCTGGACCTAATATTTATCCCGAGCTCTCTCGGGTTCACCGTGTCCAGGGCGTCCTCCAGCTTCCGGGTCTCGCTCCCCTCCTTGAGTTCGACCATAGCCACGAAGACTTTCGGCTTCCTCTTCGCTTCCGTGGCCATGGTCTCTGCTAGTTGCCGAAGGACGTCCTGCTTGCTTCTATGTTTCTCGGGGGCCACCGGGGCTGTGGGCGCCTCACTCCTCTTCCTCTTCTTCCGCCCCTTCCTCCCCACCACCACTGACCACGTCCCAGGCGGTGGAAGGGTCTGGTCGGGAATACACGGGGGGGGGGGGGGGGGGGGGGGGGCAGGTTTCCCGGAGATTGCCCCCCTATCTCTCTCGCCTTAGTTGTGAGTCCGGGCGCAGCTGGGGGCGCCCTCCCTTGTACACCCGCCTCCCGGGAGGCGTCGATGGTGGGGACGGGCTTCCGTTCTTTCTTGCTTGGTTGACCCTGACCCCGGAGCCTGGCAGCGATGGCCTCCGCCAGGACATCAGGCCGGAACTCCCTCATCATCCCCATTGCTGCTCTCTTCCTAGCCTCGGCCTCCAGCCTCCCAATGGTTGCCGACACCAACATATCCAGCAAGCCCTGGACCCCACGGTCAACGATGTCCTGGCTTGCTTTGCTTAGTTTGTGATGTTTGTGTATGGCATTGGCGATCGACCTCTGGATGCCGTAAGCCTCTGCCAGGGACGCGTCTACCAGTTCCTCCTCCCCCGCCCCCGGGGACGTCCGAGCTCTCTTCTTCCCCGGCTGGATCGGGGTCTCCAGCCAGGGGGAGGGGGAGAAAAACCGCTCGGTGGGCTGCTGCGGGGAGGGAGGTTCGCCCTCGTCCACTCGGCTGGGTCCACTCACCTTTCCTTTCCCCCCTCGGATTGCGTGGCGTTCCTCTTTGCTGGCGTCACGGTTCCGGCCGGCTGCATCTCCGGGATCGAATGCCTCCTTTCGGGTGGGGGGGGGGGGGGGGGGGACGGAAGAATCACGTAGCTGGTTACTAAAGTTTAAATCTCGTTCGTTGAGTCTGAATAAATGTATATGTTCTGAATATTTGGTTTTGAGTGTTCGTCCTATTTGTCCAATGTATGTCCGGTTACGGTTATGTGAGTTTGTATACGCCACTCGTGTCTGTTTTGTCTATGTTGGTATTGTTTTAGTGGGAGAGTGAAAACTTAATTGTATATTTCGTGCTATGGAAGTACACTGCCAGTTTTACCAACGACTATTTTTTATGGTCTCTGCCCTACAGGCGACCTTGAGCAGAGTAGGCAATATTTATATAAAATCTCCGATCCTCCTCTAATTGAATTGATTTATTCCCTACATAATATTATAAAACAATTTCAAAGCATTTTTTCCAGCTGTAGAATATAGATACATAATACATCTGCCTTGATTTTTATCATATCAGTACCCAAATTATTATTTTTTCACATGATCAAAATAGGACTTTTATCTAAAAAGTTTTTTTTTTTCGAAATGACAGATCCTAAATTTGGTTGAACATTATTGAGATCGGGTTTTAAAATTTAATTAAAATATAAAATAGTGATACAAATGGCTGATTCAAAAACAACAAGCGATGATGCGGAATTAGAAAATTCAATTCTCTGTTCCACAGACTCATGGAACAACCATTCAAGAAAGGTTACCGCGGTACGAAAATTTCTTCTTCAGTTACTTATCTTTATACTCGTATACCCGGCCGAGGCCCATCGGTTTTGTATCTGGGAGGTAAAAAAACCTCGATCCCGCCGGCCTAAGGATGGGACGTTAAGCGATGATCCCGAGCCTGTACTACATCAGGTGCTCGTTAAAGACCCATAACCTAGGTAAATAAACCTGGATAGTCAACTGTTGTCATACTTTTTGGTGGATACCGTCGTCACTGGCTGTTGGTCGAGTACAGTGGGCGAGCGCTTTCTTCAAGCCACTGCTAATGTTGTACATTATAAGATAAAAAAAAAACACGGACTAACCTCAGTGCAACATTAAAAGTGGCTTGAAGATGATGTCTTCACATCGAAAGCGCACGCCCACAGTACTCGACCAACAGCCAGTAACGACGGTGTCCATCGAAAGGTATGACAACAGTAACATATTTACTGGCGGAACTAACTCCTTGGATAGGCAAAATTTAGGTCTCCCTGAGTCGGGCTCATGTCCACCAGAGCGACGAAAGAGAGGCTCTCTTTCGTCGCTCTGGTAGTAGGCGATATAACTTCGTAGTTAAAGCCCAGGCACGAGTCACATATGATTAACTATATAAAATTCAAGCTTTATCTGTACATGGTCGGAATGATATTTTGTAAAGAAATCTGTTTCATGTTATATAGAGGTTTTTAGTAGGAAACGGGCTGAACGTATATTCACGAAACTTGCAGGGCCTTTCGAGGAGGAGCTACGGAGAGGAGCTACAGAGATGCGGCCTCCTCGGAGACGGTCCCCCCTCCCATGCCTGCTTCAGGTAGTATCGACATCGCCAACACGCTCACCTCATTTCTCACTGATTTCAAATCTGTCATCACACCCCTCATCACCCTCCTCACAACACTTGTTTCAGAGCTCATTCCAAAACTATCAAAATGATTCACACTACACACACAAACAACAAGCTAACACTCCTACTATGGAATGCCAATGGGCTGATCTCCCTTAAAAACGAACTGGAAATACTTCTAAATGACAAACGAACTGACATAGCACTAATTACTGAGACACACTTAACTTCCAAACTACACTTTCACATCACGGACTACGTAACATACAGAACAGACCATCCTGACGGAACAGCACATGGCGGCAGTCTCATCCTCATACATAACAGCATCCAGCACACCGTCATACCACAAACACCTACCATGTCACTTCAATACACAGCCGTCTCTATTAATTGCAACTCCAACCCATTAACCATCTGTTCAGCTTACAGCCCACCCAACAAGGCACTGACACAACACGACATGACCACATTCCTCCATGGCCTGGGTCCACGATTCATAGCTGGTGGCGATCTGAACGCCAAACATGTGCATTTTGGGTGTCGCACGACCAACACTAGAGGACGGCGACTACTTGGACTACTAAATTCTTCCAGTTACGACATCATAGCCCCAAGACAACCCACTTATTGGCCCACATCCATCGCTAAATCCCCTGACTTACTCGACTATTTTATTACATCCCATATAAACGCATCTCATACTTACGTGACTGCCTTAGACGACTTATCATCAGACCACTCCCCAGTTTTACTTGAACTAGCCTCCAAACCCCTGGCCCGGCCTCAGAGGCCATCATTAATAACAGGACCAATAAACTGGGACTGTTTCAGAGAAGAACTGGACGACAAAATAAACTTAAACAATACCATACGGACACAAGACGAACTTGACGACGCAGCAGGTAACTTCACATTGTGGATTCAAGAAGCTGTGACAAAATCGTGCCGACCACCCAGACCAAGACGCTCACACAACAACATATCCCTCCCACCACACATCCTGCAGATGATAAGAGAGAAAAGAGCGGCCAGGTCTCGATGGCAAAGATCGAGGTACCCTTCCGACAGACAGACATACAATCAACTCTGGCGAACCCTCTCTACAGAACTTTCCAAACTGAAACAAGACAGACATGAGACATATATCTCGACTCTGGCGGCTCGAGATAACTCACTTTGGACAGCGACGAAACGGCTTCTTGGCAATGCACGGGTATCACACCCCCTTCGGCGGAGTTATGGGGCCTGGACTAGGTCAGACCAGGAGAAGGCAGACCTCCACGCTGATTATCTTTCCAAAGTATTCACTCCCCACGAGGACATAGGAGACGACCAACATACAGACCAAGTACTGACAGCACTTACTACCCCCCTCCAACTAACTCTCCCCCCAAAGGCATTCAGTCCTAATGAAGTTGAACTGACAATTAAAAAACTCCCCTTACGGAAATCTCCAGGTCATGATCTGATAACCGCTGAGATACTACGACAGCTACCGAGAAAAGGACTAATTTACTTGACGAATTTATACAACACAGTACTACGACTATGTTACTATCCCCTTGTCTGGAAGATATCAATAGTCAGGATGATTCTTAAGCCAGGGAAAACCCCAGACCAGGCCTCGTCATACCGTCCTATAAGCCTGCTTCCTGTGATATCCAAACCACTAGAGAGACTTCTACTGGACAGACTAACCTACATCACTGCACAAGACAACCTTCTCCCAGACCATCAATTTGGCTTTCGACAAAGACATTCGACAATACACCAGTGCCATCGTTTGGTCGATTACATCGCCACCAGCTTTGAAAGAAAAGAGTTTTGCACAGGCGTATTTCTGGACATTGAAAAAGCGTTTGATCGTGTCTGGCACCCAGGCCTGCTCTACACACTTAAATCTCATCTTCCTCACACATATTATTTAATACTTAAGTCATTCCTAGAACTTTAGGGTATCTGAGGGATCTTCCTCATCACATTTTTTGGAGGTCAAAGCTGGAGTCCCCCAAGGAAGTTCCCTCCTGTCCGATATCTAGGACTCCATTTAGACAGACGTTTCACTTGGACAACTCATATCAGACTGAAACGCACAGACCTCAAAAGACGATTTGGACGACTGAAATCAATCATCGGACGACGATCGACATTATCGCTTGAAAAAAAACTTCACATTTACAACACTATACTAAAACCCATCTGGACTTACGGAATCGAGATATGGGGATCAGCCAAAAAATCAAACATACAACGCCTTCAGTCATTACAATCCATCATACTACGCCACATTGCCAATGCCCCATTTTACGTTTCCAACCTCACATTACATAATGACCTCAACATCCCATTTATAACTTCTGTTATCAAGACACGATATCAAAATTTTCACGACAAACTCCATCATCACGCCAATCCACTTATTCTCCAATTATCCACGAACACTCTCCCCACAAATCCACCAAGACGTCTAAAGCGGGCATGGCAGAGGGACCTGCTCCAGGACTAGCCTGGACTCCTCTTCGGTCACGTACCTCAGCAGTACAGCGACACACTTGCCACAGCACATCATCACGATCACTAATGACAAATGTTGTCGTTGTGAATATGTAAATAAATAAATAAAAAAAAAAAAAAAATATTTGGAGATCACAAAATATAGACTAAATGGCGTCAACTTATAAAATTATTTGCAACAACATTGTGTAGCATATAATTTCGAAGGATTAGACGACACGTTTTTAAAAATATATTTATTTTTGAAATAGGGGAGTGGGATAGGATGGGAAGAGTTAAAAACTGATTTACTGCATTTCTATAAGAAATCAGTTTGGGCACTCAACCGGTTAGTAGGACCATCGGAAACAACGACCATATCTTCACCAAACAAGAAGGGAAGGGTGAAAAATGTTCGGAAATTGCCTTACGTATTTTATGGACAGTCTCTTAACGATTTTATGGACAGTCCCTTAACGATTCCCACTTTTAGTAAGTTCTGATTGGTTTGTAGACAAATAATTCACCACACATACAAGACTGAATGTGTCTAATCGCGTCTAATCATCGTTAAATATTTCTAATAATTTTATATCGAATAACTATGACTATGCACAAATGCGACTCAGTATTATGTATATTTTTTAAAATGTATTTATATGTATATATATTTATATATATATATATATATATATATATATATATATATATATATATATATATATAAATATATATATACATATATATATAAAGGGGTATAAGACATTTATTGATTTTCAGAGGAATCGGCAGAATGGAGGGGGGATCAGATGGGGGCTAAACCCTTAAAATCCGAATAACTGCCGATGTTATGAATGTATGGACATTATATTTTATATTTGAAGTCAAAACCGAGGACGTAACCTGTCATATTTCAGCGATATCGGTTGAAGGGAAGGGGGTTTCAAGGAAGAGGGCTCAATTCAAAAACCCTAATAACTGCCGAAGTAATGAATTTATCAACACAAAATTTAGTAGGAGGATTTAGGAGTCTGGTTTTGGAGGGGGAGCGAACATGTAATTAATTCGTTCTAGGGAAGTACATTGTGATTTATATATATATATATACTTTGTACAGAGACATTTATGTAATGAGTCGAGATTTATACAAACTGAGAAGGTGGTATGTTTGACAGAGGACTGACACTCGTCGCCGGAGGAAGAAGAGAGCGAGGCGGAGACAGAACAGGCGTAAGCATCGTCATTACATGTACTGCAACTGTCCTCCAAACCTGCATCTGATCCCACAGACAGTAGCCACGGTGAAGCAGCTGTTCGACCACAAGAGGCCACGGAGACGGCTGGGCCCCCGTCGGGTGGGAAGGAGGCACCGGGCACGCCGCCCTCGTCGTTACTACGGCAGGAACCGATACCGCAGGCATCATTATAAATAAAGTCTGGTCTGTGTGTCTCTCTTCCTTTCTTTTGTGCATCTCGTAAGAGATTCAAACATATACTAATGTATTGTATTCTAAATAATTCGATGATGAATTTTCACCGGAATTTCATCTTTTTCGAACCCCTGATCACTACAAACGAATTTCCTACCAATGTGTGTACTTGTGAACAAGATAGAATGAATATATTGAGACGAAATTTTATATGTAAATCCAAAACCCCATAAGAACGATACCTGTCTGCAGGAAAGTGAACCATTAGAGGAGGAGGCCTAACTCAAAAATCTTATTTTATTGAGATGTAATGTATCAAAACGATATTTAGTATGATTCAAAAGTCTTCGAGTAAGACATCTATCGATTTTAAAACTAACCGGTAAATTGGTTTCCAGCATATATATATCTATATGTAACTGATTTGTGTCGGAAGCATGAATTTTCTATGACGGGGTGGTTAAAACAATTTTAATGATAGGTGGATTAGCAGCACATTATCATTAAATGAGTAGAATCACAATTTATAATTTGTTCATTTTGTTTTTGAAACGGCGGAATGAGAGATGAATGAGCTGGCTACAGGGTGTGTCAGCAACCTCTGTCAATACTTCGGTATATGGTTCTTCACTTCATTTGGAACAAAAAAGTTCTAATAAACCATGGTCCGATTCGTTCACCTTCAAAAGTTATTCTTAATTTCTTAAATTTTTTAATTTTCCTACTTTTTCTCATAAAATTAATTATATTTCAAAACTAATTTGTCATCAATCAAATTCAATTACACCATTGGAGACAGTATTAAATTTCCTATAAGGGACAGAAATTTATTTAGGAATTTAATCTATTATAGATTTTTTCTGCGACTTTAATCTCAACTCTACAGCGCTTCGACTGTTAAAAACAACTTTTGAATGGTGTTTTCTTACAATTTCTACAATGGTAGCTTATGGTCCGATCAGCTTTCCAATAAATCTAAATATCATGTGGTTTCTTTTTCGTTTTGTCAAAGAAAATGCGAAAGAAATGTAAAAAACAACGAAATGCAAAATTGAGAACTATGAGAAAAATACCCTAAGATTAGCTAAAATTGCCTCTATTCTTTCTCATAAATCAAAGTTTATTAGTATAGTTAAAATGATGGAATTTGGAATTATAAAAAAAAAAACTGAAAAAATATGATTTAATTAACGAAAAAAATCCTTTTCTAGTTTAGCTGAGAAAAATTAGCTAATAATGAATTCTGGAATCGTATCTCCAGTACCAATTTAAAATCAAACTTTGGATGGGAATCATGGGACGACAAGTCCTTCCGCAGATTATGAGCTGAAATGAGTCACACACAGGGGTCAAAATCCTCCCCATGGGACCTCGAATCGCGTTTTTCGTTAAAATCTCGATCTCCAATATGCTCTTGAACACAATACTTCTTTATACTCTGGTATAAAACAGGTTCAGAGACGATTTTTTATTAAAATCTTCTCAAATGTTTGCATGATTACACAGTGGTATAAGCAAGCGAAAATATATGTCTACTTTTGAGTGTATAATAAAAGTGTATAAACTGCTATAAAGCATGTTTTTTCCCATTATTTAATTTTTTTTCTCCATATTTACCTGTTTTTTTTTTCTCATGTACTGTGCATATTGACCATATTTCGGTAACTAACCGGTGTTAATGGTACTTATTTTCGTAGGTAAGTAGTGTCGCTTTTGACGTACGTATATATTTTCCAGATATTTGGTAATTGCCACGATAGGATTGGGTTTTTACTTTCGCAGTTATTCCTTGGTGAAGGGAAAATTCCGTAATCGGTCTAAAAATTCAATGTTTTCATCGGAGATTTGTTTTCCTGAATAGAAAATTTAAAAAAAAAAAAAATCTGTGGGTACGGTAACTCCCGATAGAATAGAGCAGCGTCTACTTCATTCTAAAAAACCGAGGAAATTTTGTAAATAACTCTTTGGAATTTTGATTTCTTTTTAGCGGGTTTCAACACTTGGTTTCCAGAGCCTTGCCATTTGTTTCTATGTACTTTGGTGCATATAACATATGCAATATATTACATATTATATATGTCAATATATTATATTGACCGTAAAAGACGAATGTGAACTATTCGGATGGATTCCTTGACGTGCAACATTAATGGTGTTTGTAGAGGGTATTTTGTTTAATTGGGTCACAATCTTGAAATGGTGAAACTTATAGAAAATATCCACGGTTTTTTCAGATCTATAATATACGGTCGACCCACTTTGCGATTAAACTTGTAGGCTATTTTACATATATTCAGACAGTTTCATGCAGTTTGTAGTTGGAGTTTAATAGCGAAAACCGGATTAGTCCAAAAAATCACAATGCATGTAACCTCGCTACCACAGGTTATTTAAATCACTTGATGAAGGTGGTTTAAAAAAACAACAGATTGGCCTCCTGTCTCCCCAAAATATACTTATTATTTTTGTTAATGTTTCGTCATTATTCAGACATTAACGAAACTTGTGTTACAAAAGTTTTGATAATGCCTGATTAATGACATTACGTTAACAAAAATAATATAAATATATTTTGAAGAGACCGAAGGCCAATCATTTTTTTCAAACCACCTTCATCAAGTGAATATTATAATGGTCTCAAATGAGGGATATTCTTCTTCGAAATGAATATATTGTAAAAAATATTTATTTTATTTTTTTAATAAATAAATAACAATAAATAATAAAATTAAAAACAAAATAAATTACATTAATCGATCTATATATAATGAAAAGAGTTCAAAATCTTTGGAGTTAACAACAAAACCTTTAGGAATAAAATGATCTTTAATTTTATGGATTTCAAGACGACTTTTATCAACAACAAGACCCTGAAAAAACATTATTATTATTTTTATAATAAATGAATGGTTATAGTTATAATGACAATAGAAATAAGTAAATAAAATGCGACAACGTACTAAATATGGGTATTTCATGTCTGCGGTAGCGAGGTCCATGACGGAGCTGTTCAGTTTTCCCATGGAGACGGAGAGTAGGGGCATCTGGTCGGATTTACAAATGTTCCAAATATGTAGCCTGAAAAAAGACATGATAAAAATCTAGTAAAGGTTTAATGGCTCTGTTCACGTGACAGTCAATCACCTGTGGGCTGTGGAGATAGTAGCCCATATATCACCTCAACATATAACATATATGAGGGCGCCGGTAGCTCAGTGGTATGCGTGCTTGACTTCTGAGCTCAAGGTCGTCGGTTCGTAACCCGACCGAGGCCCTTAGTTTATTTTATCTGGGAGGTAAAATAAACTTAAGCTAGCCGTCCTTCGGATAGGACGTTAAGCGATGGTTCCGAGCCAGTACGATGTCAGGTACTCGTTTAAGACCCCTGCCCTAGGTGAATAAAAATTTAGGACTCCCACAGTAGAGTCGGGCTCATGTCCACCAGAGTGACGAAAGAGCGCTCTGGTAGTTGACGATATGACCTCGTTGTTAAAGCCCGGGCATGAGTCATAAAACCTAACCTAACCTATAACATATATAAAGAGAGAAAGTTTGTTTTGTTTTGTATTTGAGGTAATCTCAAAAACTACTTAACTGATTTGAATAATGCTTTCATCGTTGGGAAACTTATTTCTTTTCGGTGGACATTAGTTAAACGTATTGACACTTTATGAAAAGAGCACTACTACCAATTGATCGAATTTTCACATTTCATATATAGGATCTGTGTTAGGACGGTTCAAACGCGGAAAATAATCAGCTGAACAATAAAATACAATATACTTATATATTATATTACTGTATGAGGGTGCCGGTAGCTCAGTGGTAAGCATGCTTGCTTATCGCGGATTCGAAACTCGGCTGAAGCCCTTAGTTTAGTTTATTTGGGAAGTAAAACAAACTTCAGCTCGTCATCCTTCGAATGTGACGTTAAGCGATGGTCCCGAGCCTGTACGATGTCAGGTAATAAAAATTTAGGTAGGCAAAATGTAGGTCCATAAGAACTAACTTATATTACTGTAAGTCACTGACCAACGAAAAGTAACGAACCCGGCAACGGCGGGTAATCTGTTAGTTTTCTTTAATGAGTATAAACTTAATCATAATGCATTGGAAGCTCCAATGTCAAAACATTATTAGGCGAGGAATCTGCTTATTCACGAAAGGCAAAGCGTAGGTTCCGAAGAGTCTTTTGCACGAATAGATTTTCGCAATTAATGTCAATATTGGGGAACAACGAAAACGTGTAACAAGACTCACAACGTCTAACTCCACAAAGTACAGCGCATCAATCAACAGCCCGGTTAAAAATAAGAATAAAAAAACCTAGGAGAAAAATTTTTCACTACCTAAAGATTTAACTTTTCACTTACCATAAGTTTTCTGTTTGAATAAAAAAAAATCCTGGTCCGAAATTTGACCAGCTTATTTTGGTAATTGGTACACCAACAATTTCAAAATCAACAACAAAAACTTTATAAGGAGTTCGTCTATTTATACTATGAAGTCTCACTGTTCCATTGTTGCAGCCAACCTGGAATGAAAAATAAAATTAGTTTGATCTATTATCAAAATTATTATTCTTTCGAGCAGGAGTCAACAACACTTGACACTTCATAAATAGGATTCGTGTTAAGACGGTTCAAACGTAGAACATTCTGAAAATAATCAACTGAACAATAAAATACAATACACTTATGTATTATATTACTGTATGAAGGCGCCGGTAGCTAAGGAAACCCGGCAAGGTCCTCAGGTTTTTCATCTGGGAGTTGAAAAAACCTTGAGCACGCCATCCTTCAGATGGAACTCCTGAGCCTATTTGTTGTCAGATACTCATTAAAGACCCCTAGCCTAGGTGAACAAACCTAGGTTGTTAAAATTTAGGTCTCCTATAGTCGAGTCAGGCTCATATCCACCAGAGGACGTAGTAGGCGATATGACCTTGTAGTTAAAGCCTCAGCATGAATCACATTATCTAACTAATATGAAACTATATTATGGTACCAACACATATTTTACAGCAATAGCCTGCAACTAAGAACTGAATATTTATAGTTTAATAAAAATTGACTATGAATAAAAATATTCAAAGATTTTGTAAGAGTTAAATTGTTGGTGAAAAAATAATAATAGTAATTTACCAAAAATAACGGATAATCGTATGGGCAAGACTCGATACAAGTAATGGTTAAACCTGAAAACAAAAGTAATCAATTAATTAGAAATAACAAATATATTATAAAAAAATATCATTCAACTAATAGAGATATAATTAACAATCAATTTTTTTTTATATAAAACTAGCTGATTTATCGTTTTTAACATTTTTTGCAGAGATATTGTGAAACACTTTATAAAAAAGTGAAGAAAAAACGTATGTTTTTTAAAAAATATTGTCTATTTCACAAAATATATCTAAAGTCACAGGGAATAAGTCGTAAAATGGCCAAAATGAGTTAAGTGTACTGTGATCATCTCCCAAGCCATCTGCACACTGGGAAGAAGTTGGGAGCTCAGGACTCTAATACTTTCGGAATTATAAAGATGTGGGTTTCTTGGTATGTCGTCAAATTGTGGAATACATTTAAAAAATCAATATACAATTAAATTTTATTTATAAGAAGATTATCCTTTATGCTACAACTTTCTTTACTTTTCAGACAGCTCAATTAATAAAAGGGGGGGGGGGGGGGGGGGGGGGGTAGCTCAGAGGTAGAGTGCTTGCCCGGCCGAGCCTGGGAGGTAAAAATCTTTAAACACGCCTTCCTTCGAGCAGGTACGAGAGATACCTATCCTAGGTAAATAAACCAAGGTAGGCAAGACACCTCTACCTGAACAAACTGTAAATATCTACCCATGTTGTTCAGAAATGTTTGAACCAGCAATCTTTTCTCACTAACATGCCTCTACATATTTTAGACATTTATAAGAAAATGAGACAATTGGTCGGCTAGAATCGGGATGCGTCTCATGTGCATCGTCTCTTTACAGCTAATTTTTAATTTATTTTAAGATAGCTTCTTTTATTTTTATTCTTCCTGTATGAATTTTATTTCTTACATTTGTTTCTATATTTATCATCAGGTCTGTCAAATAATACTAAACAAATACAAATAATGTCAAAGTTTTCAACTATACTTCCCATTGTACACTAACGGGACAGGAAGATTAATAAATGAATGAATATGGCAACAAAGCCTCAAATTGTTGGAGGGTCTCTTTGGTGGTGATTGAAAAACAAGTAGGTACATACTCTGTGTTGGGATATCGTCGACATGGTAGAGAGGAACATGGGCCTTGAGACCAGAGAGAGGACATTGGACAACAGAGCCCATGTTGGTGCCGATCAGAACACTCCTGGCAGCCTGGGGAGCCACCGTCATGCATGTGTAGCTCACCGACCAACTCGGCCTGTCGTGTTAATTAGACATTAGACTAAAGAGCACGAGAGAAGAGATCTAGAAAAGCCCCCTCTCCCGTTTGGCCATGGTTTCGAAAACTATTTCCTTCTTCAAGGTCTTAGAGGATGTGTGCGTTGAAAAGTGGTATGTGTCTGTGTTTCATAGATTCACTATCAGACACAAACACATATCACCTGCACCAAACATATCCACTCGAGTCATTATAAGACCCTGAAAAAGGAAATAAATAGTTTCCGAAACGTTGGCCAAATACTGAGTTTTTTTTATTTACACGACTTCCCTCAACACAGAAAATTCTGTCAACTCTAACAATCATAATGACAGAATTAGATCAGTACATTACACTTTTGCATTTTATGGAGTGGCCCCCGTTCCTATTAAACAAATTTTGAGACCTTATAAGAAATTTAATTTTGAGTAAAAAGTTCCAATAAATATAATTCCGCGAATACTTCGTTAAAAAACTACAGACAAAAAACTTTAGAAACATAATGTTTCCATACATTTTGCTAAACAACTCATGAAACAACAAAAAACATTCCAACTAAAGGTGTACAGCGGTAAATTTTTGAAGGAATTGTTGGGAATTTATTTTTATTTTAAAAAAACTATGTTTTCTATAGTATTTAATATAAATTATGAAGGGCTAGGAAATATCTGAAAATAAATGTCAGCTGTTTGAATATTTTCTGTTATTACAAGAAGGAGCATTTTGAACTTATTTCAGAGGAGGCTCGGCTGCTTTTCAACAAAAACCTGAGTCGAAATTAATATAATTTGAAAGGTCTCACGCAAATGAACAAAATAACATTTTTTGATATCTTCTATCCTTTGAAAATAACACCTCAACTCACTCTCCCCAGATTGGATAAATAAATAAAACATTCCTTACTTCTCAAAAGTTAAAAACTCTCGAAATTAGATTTCAATCGATGTGTAACATGATTGTGACTATGATTTTAAACGTTTTTTTTTTTTCTCCTATGCTTATAGAAACGTTTTTGTATTCAAAATAAACTTGCTCTAAAATACCAAAGTGATCAGTTGTACAGAGATAAAGAGTAGGTTGATACATTACTCCTTAAATGGGAAGTAGTGGTGGGGAGGGAAGGAGCTGGTCTGGACTAGCTTGACAGAGCCCCAGAAGGCGAGTCCAGTGTGGAGCTCGTGTTGGGCCAAGCTCTGGTGTCGTCTGCTTCTGTAGTCAGTGTGCATCACCACCCTGACCATCACCAGGCCCTCACAGTCGAGGCTCACCAACTGCAACAATGACACGAGTAAGGATCCGACACAATCCTGCTTCCCTCCAAAGACCAAGAGCCACTTTACATAGGATATCAACCGAAATGTTTAAGCTAGTGCTCCAAGCTCAAATCTGTCAGCCTTGTACTCCCCAATAAATGACAACCCTATCTAATTTTTTTGAAGGGAAATTTCTGGGCAACTTGGTAACTAAACTGGTAAATGAGTTACGAAATTATGTGACGCGCTGAACATCTCCCAGACCCGCTCCGCACCAGTGTTTTAGTTCTTCCCCCAAAAAATGGTTTAAAGTGTCCTTTTTTTAAAAGATAGTGTATAATATGTGAGGGCACCGACTGAAGACCTTACATTCCAAATTTGTACGAAATCGAACGAGTGGTTTGCACACAGGGGTGAGTGAAAGCATTTCTTTCTTCTTTCAATTCTGAGAGTGGCAGTTGGGGATCGTTGAGCGGAATGGTAGAGGGGACCGCTCCCCACCCCGCCTCCCGGAGCTCGTCTCAAGTTCAGAAATAACAAGTGTTGCTTCACGTTCAGAGGAACAACATTTACATTTTCATATTAATTAATACCCAATCTACTGATAATGAATCACAAAGGTGAGTGTATGTCTGCTTAGCGTTGCTGGCGTCATAAACAGCGTATCTTTTTCTTCCTCAATTTTCATCCTCTATTCTCTCGCATTCAAAAACCTACATTTCTTATTTCTCTTACCGTAGGCCTATTGTCTCTACTTTGAAATCAAATGTAGTGATTTCTGATATTCCTAACAACGAAAATAATGTTGATTTAACAAATGAATAAAAATAAAATAAGCCAACTGTTTGCACCTAAAATGTTAGCTAATTGAGAAATCCCATAAAAAAACATATTTATGGATCAAAAAACAAAAAAATTACAAAATCACGAAAGAAGTTTCACTTCTGGCGTATGTTCCAAGCACACACTATTTTTTTCTTTTAATCAACAAAAAAGCTGGTAGTGAAAACAGCCAAAATATATTAGCTTCAAAGTTACCTTATAATTAAGCCAACAGGTGACGTTCGTAAAAGCTTCTTTCTCAAAATATAAATCTGACACCTAAACTTTGCTTCTAGCTCACTGGGAAATAAAATTAGTTGAAAGACCAATATTTAAGTGACGATCATCAAAACTAACTACAAAACTGTAAGATCAACAAAAATGTTGCCGTCAGTTTCAATGATTGTCATCAAAATTTAAGTATTGCAGCTACGACTCGTTACCAGGGTTATAGGAGCAAGGTTTTGGCATAAATTTTCACATGTATAAATCTCGGTTGACATAATCATAGTTCTTCCGGGTTTGATTTATTTTCTTTCAAACAAGTGGATAAAACGTAGTATCCTTCTAATACAAAAACCCGTCAATTGAGAAAAAAACCAAACTTGTCTATGTTACCTGAGTTGGTGTGAGATGGCTGACCAAGGTCTGGTCATGGTCAGGATATCCGAACGACTTCATGCCGACCACACAAGCACAGGTAGCCACTTCAATGCAGGCTGTAACCAATAATATACAGTGGCGTTCAAAAGTATTTGCACAAGCAATATTTTACTCATAATCATAGTAAGGGACAACTAAAAAAATCATATAACTAGGTACACAAAAACGTTATTTATTTAAGCATATATTTAAGTAAAACCCGTTAATGCGAAATAAGAATACATATTTTTACAACAATTTTTCTTGAAAAAGCTCCGTTCAAAAGTATTTGCACATAATATAAAACTTGAAATAAAAATTATTATAAAATCAATAAAACAACCTATAATATTTTTAATACTTGGTATAAAGTCCATTGGCGTCTATCACAGCCTGAAGCCTCCTTGGCATGGAATTAACTAAATTTTTTATGAAGGTAATGTCAACTTTATTCCACTCGTCCAATAAAATGTCTTTTAAATTATTTTTTTCCTTAATTTTATGTTTTCGAATGTTAAGGTCTAAATAGTTCCAAACATGTTCTATAATATTTAAGTCTGGAGATTGTGGAGGGGTTTGTAGCATCCTGGGCGCATTATAAAGAAGCCATTCTCTGGTTTTATTGGCCTTGTGTTTTGGATCATTGTCCTGTTGGAATATAAAAATATTTTCCATATTCAATTTGATGGCACTAGCTCGGAGATTATGGCGCAAAATGTTGACGTAGGTATCAGCAGTCATGACAGATTCAATTGGGACAAGATTGCCTACCCCATTATAAGCCACACACCCCCAGACCATCACATGACCTCCACCATGTTTTATCGTAGGTGTGACATTAAGGCGTTTAAGCTCTTTATTTGGTTTTCGCCAGATATATTTTTTCCCGTCACTTCCAAAAACGTTAAATTTGCTCTCATCACTAAAGAGGACGCTTTGCCAAAATTCCATTGGCTTGCTGAGATGGGTTTTTGCAAATTCCAACCTTTTTTTCCTGTTGCCCTCAGATATGAAGGGTTTTTTCCTTGGAACTCTTCCATGAAAATCAGCTTTATAGAGCGCTCTTTTTACTGTTGATTCACTCACACGTTTTTCACAAGTCAATTCGACCTTATTGACTAATTGCCAACCACTTGTGGATGGGTGTGCCTTTACTTCCCCTACGATATCCCTGCACTCCCGTTGTGTCAGAGCCCTTGGTCGTCCTGTTCGTTGCTTATTTAACGTATTTCCTGTCTCCTCGAACCTTTTTATGACATAACGGACTGTAGAAAAATTTAAATTTGAAATATTCCCAATTTTACGGTAGGTTTTGCCTTGGTTTCTCAATAAAATAATATTTCCCCTTACTGCCTGGGATAACCCGTAGACTATTCTGAAGAATGTTAATCCCTAATTGAGTGAGAAAGGAAATGTAAACAAAAAGAGTAAACACACTCAGGTATAGAATTACTGTACTAATTAAAATAACCAGTATAATTTGTGCAAATACTTTTGAACGGTCTTTTTCAAGAAAAATTGTTGTAAAAATATGTATTCTTATTTCGCATTAACGGTTTTTACGCAAATATATGCATAAATAAATAACGTTTTTGTATATCTAGTTATATGATTTTTTTAGTTGTCCCTTACTATGATTATGAGTAAAATATTGCTTGTGCAAATACTTTTGAACGCCACAGTATACCATTTCTCAGCCAAGTAACGATTCTTTAAAAAAATAATTTCATTAAAATTAAACATTAAAAATTTATTACAAAATTTATTCTCAACTCGGACATAAAGGCAGTTATTACTTAATGTATTCAATTACATTATTTTAATTGAACAAAATAAGGGGAAAATATCAGGAAATCGACCAGTGATGGAAGTCGGATCTGCACAGTTAACGTAATATTAATAAAACTAGGTGTGCATTCTGCTGTTTGCAAAAACTGAGCTGAGTCAGGCATATCTGTATAAAAAACTCAGTTACTTAATGTTTTAATAATTATCAGTAACTTCTCACCTTGTATGTTCTTTATGAATATATTAATACTTTAAATAGATTTCAATTGAATTCAATGGATTTTTTATAGCCTTTTTGTAGACAACAACAGCTGTGAATATTTTTACCGAAAAAAAGTAGAAGTTTGTACGTTAGAACACTGAAAAAAAGACTCAAAAAAAGTGGTGTCCGATGGTATGGTGGTGCCCGGATTTTTACATTTGAATCGAAAAATTCTATTTTGCTCGAGAATTTTGTCTCTCAATTGATTTCAATGGGGATTTCGTTTTTCGGTGATTATTCCTCCGCGGTATATTCGATTTCAGATTTTTTTAGTAGTAAACCATCGTCACCGTGTCCACTACCATCGTGGCAAATTTCAATGTGATCGGTAAAGGGGTTTAGGAGGAGACGAAATACATGAGTCTCCTAAGAAAGAGCTTCGTAAACTCAGCTCAATTACATGAAACGCTAACAATAAGTAAAAATTAAACTTTAATTATAACAGAAAACATTGTCAAATACATAGTTAACAACTTATAGGTTGAGAAACTCGGACATATTGTGAAAATTTATAATAAATAAATTTAAAAAAACTTATTTTGACATATGGTCTATACGATAAAAAATATCTAAATACTCTACAGGTTTCGGGATCAGATCATCGAAAAAGTCAGTTGGAAGATTCGGCCAAGTGGAAAACACAGGAAAATATATGAGGCTATCAGTGCAAAAGTGGCCTAACCAACAAAATCCAATAAATCCCAGAATAACAATTGTTGGTGCCCCAAGAGCACTCAATTGTCATTCAATATAATTACAATTAATTTTTAAAAGTATCCAATAGATGGCAGCACATTGGCCTATCCAAATAAGCCTCCAAATTATCAAAGTGAAATGTAACAATGGCCTATTCCACATATCGCTCATTTGCTGCAACAGCGACATAATTCAAAAACTGTGAATTTCCAGGAGAAGCAATTCAAACTTTTGACGTGTAATAACTTGATGTTTATTTTTTGAAATATTGTCTATTCCACTAAAGATATATATACATATAACTACCGGTTTCGACTTTATACCATCGTCAGGTCTAGTTATGAACTAAGTTCTAGTTCATAACTAGACCTGACGATGGTATAAAGCCGAAACCGGTAGTTATATGTATATATATCTTTAGTGGAACAGACAATATTTCAAAAAATAAGTTGGTTTTATTCATTTATTATAAGTTTCCACAATATGTCCGAGTTCCCCAACTTAGAAATAACTTGATGCATTCATTCGAAAATAACTTATCAGCATGTTTTGAAATAATACAATATAAAAGAAGAGAAAATGTACAGTAACAGCTACAGGCCTTACTGAGGTTTCTCCCTTAACCTCATAAATACCCTTACTTTGAATTATGGCATTCATGCAGCAATAATAATTATTATTGCAGCAAAAACAATTATTGTTTTCTCGAGGAGCAGTTGGAGCTCAGGTGTATCGTTCTACCCGCTAAAAGTATACATGAGAATGGTCCTTTCTATGCCCATAACTCAAAAACGCACATTTTTTAGTTATGGCGTTGTTGCAGCAAATGAGCGATATGATTGCTCCCGCTCAACCGCGCTTTCTGACTAATTCCCGCCTTTTAATCATACCACTGTGAAGTGTTTTCTTTTGTGTCTCCCTCAATGTTTCTGTAGCTGTTGTTACTACTGTTTTACACATTTATGAATGGTAGGTTGAATCTTATATTATTATTATTCGTAGCTATTAATGCGTTTGGTATCTTAGCATTTTTATCAATTGAAAATCTACAAATTTTTTTTTTTTTAAGTGTTAAATGTCACAAAGTTACAAATTTTTACTTGTACTTAAGCCTAGTGTTTTTCTAAGAACTCGAATAAAATGTTTCAGACATGGAAAGTGATATTTCTGAAACAGGAGACGTCCCTTCGGCTGAATTGCAAAACAGAAGCAGAAAACGAACTCGAAATGAAGAAAACTGGTCTCGAAATGTCAGAAAAAAGAACCGAAATATGGGGATAGAGTATACTAGGATTAAAAAAGTTATAGATGGAACAACGCAAACGCTTGTAGCAGAAAAGGTTACGGTTAGGGCAAAAAATCATGAGCTCATTCATGAATGCTGTAAAGGTTTTTGTCACCAAAAACTTAATGAAGGCGAACAAAAAAATAAATTTACTGTATATTATGAAATTGGGTATTTCTATCTACAAACTTCTTATATATGCGATGTTATAAGTGTTAACGATAAAAAAAGATGCTACACCAAAAAGGTGAGCGAAGGAGCAAAACTAGAACGTATCACATTCCCAATTCATCGGGTAAATATTTTGAAGTTTGTAAAAAATTTTCCCAGAACATCTTCCGAGTGTCCGATGGCCAAATTTCCAGAGCCCTAAAAAATAAACCCAAAGGAGAATCTCCTCCACAGGATAAGCGAGGTCGTCAAACCCCGGTTAATAAGACTCCTGCTCATAAAATTGAATCTGTAAAACACTTCATTGATAAGTTCCCCAAATATGAAAGCCATTATGCACAATATCCACAAATAAACAAAAAGTGGAGTGGCTTAATATGCAATGGCTCTGTTTTGAGAGCACGCACCCATTTCAAATAAAATATAAATATTCTAATAACGAGAGCATCGAATTTAATGTATTAGATTTAAGAAAAAGAACCACCGAGACGATAACGGCTTGGACATTCTTTATCCGAATGGAAACGAAATAAGTGTTGAGAAAAAAAAAGATCTCATCCAACTTCTTTCTTTTATTCCCCCCGTTCACCACGAATTTTACAACAAGTTGAACACTGCACCAGGAGGTGCTAATTACATTCCTGTCAATGAAGATGATGATAATTTTTAATCTTGATTTTAATAATAACTTTGTTAACTTAATCTATACTTATTTCATTTAATAATATTTCTCGTTGTACTCTTATATTATATTGATAATTTTATTTTTATTATTAATTCTATTTCTGGTTGGTAAGGGGGGTCCAACCAGTTATTCTTCCCTAAATCTTGCCAACTAGTCAAAAGCAAAGCGGCCTAACCTATACTGAACAGTCAACTAGTTGGAATCAAGAAATTGCAAAATTTGCCTATCCCACATTTTTACCTCTTGAAAGACAAAATATGGAACCAATTAACATTTAAAATAGTAATTAGTTTCATTTTGTAATACTGACTAAAAATTGAAAAGAATTGCGACAAAGTTGCATGCGCAGTAAAAATTTGAAAAATAGCCTAAAGAAAAAATCCATTAATCTCAATTGAACAGGTAGGTGGGTTAGGCCACTTTTGCACTGATAGCCTCATATAGCTTTAAACATACAAAAAATAATAGGGATAACAATCCACTCTATGCTGACGATGGCCGACACTGGTGCACTTTATGTATATATTTTTTTATGGAATTAGACAATATAAACGTTAAACAAGTTCCTTTTTATTAGTTTTCTACAAAATATCAACACAGATCGTAAATATTTATTCGGATGTATATACAAGTGTAGCAGTCAATAATTCACGATAATATTATTTGGCGCGGCGGTCGATTTTTCAAATTCTATTCATAATTATGAATTATAATTATACAACTAAAAACCTTAATAATGCAAAGTAACAATGAAACCAAAGATTAACAAAAATTGAAAACAGTTTACGTGTGCAGTAGGTGGGAGTGCGGAGGAGGTGGTTCATAGACCCAGCGATGGTCTCTTCATGGTGAAGATTCTTTTCATGGAGGTCCCACAGACAGACAGAGCTCAAACAACAAATAAACAATCAGATAAACAGGCAAATACATCTCTCTCTGAATTATATATATATTATAATTAATATATAATATAATTAATACATATTCTTATTCAATCACTCAGTTGTCTATCAGTCACAACAGTTTATCTCGGAAAAAAAAAAACTAAAAATCTGACATTTAGCATGTAGGAGGGTGGCATTGACCTTTATCTACTCAAATGTTATTTATGCAATTATATATAGTTTTAATGATATATATTTTTAATTATATAGTTATTCTACGAAAAACTTAAAATCTTACTGATCCCCTTGTGTGGGGTATTAACTGAACGATCTTTAAATGACAAACTAATCTACAAATGAATACGAATCGAAGAATTTCAACAACAAATTCGAAAACTATCTTCGACGCTGTATTCTCGATGTAATACGAAATTGAAGAACAATAAATTTGAAAGTTTAATTCCTCATACTACTTTTCTTATTGTAAAACAAATTTTAATTAAAATCAGTGCACGACAGCAAATTTTGGAAAACTACCCAGTAAACACTGTTATAACTAGTGCAACATGGTTATATCACAGGTATGTAGTGAGTACCGCTGGATTTAGGAAGGGATGAGCAGAAAAAATCTGAAAAATGTTGAAGGGTGCAGAGTAATAGACACTTTTCAGAAAAACTATAGGGGACGTATGGACTACAGCGTCTTCATACTTGACAGTTTTGTTTTTGTTCTAAATGTATATATTGTCTCTTAACTTTGACTTCTACTTTATTATCATATATTTTACCCATCAGTGAGTCCAGCAAAGACAATATGTGGGTGTATCTGGTCGAAGCAGACGGTGGATATCTGGCAGGAGGCTACCATGAGGATCTGAGGCTCCTGAGGTGTGGACAGGTCCCACCAACATAGGATACTTCGACCGTAGTACTGCTCGGCAAACGTCTTCAGTTTCTCTACCTAAATATACCACATAGAAACAATTTATTGGCCTACTTTCCATTTGTACAGAATATACAGTGTATATTATTGTTAAAGCAGGGGTCGGCAACCTTCATGTTCCATATTTTCGGTAAATATTCAAGAGGTGTCCACTCTTTTCGGATGATATTTTGGGTCGATTTCAAATCCCTTCTTTAGGTCAAAATGAAAGAATTTTGACCCGAAGAAGAGGCGTGAAATCGACCCTAAATATTGTTGGAAATGAGTGGATACCTCTGGAAGATTTGCAGAAAATAAAGAACAGTAATAAAAAAACCAACGTTTTCTGGTGTCACTTTTAAACTTTGTGTTGACGATGGTGTAAGCCGAAACCGATACACTTATGTATATATATATTTTTAAATTAAACAAGTTTTTTTGTTTTTATTTATTTTATTAGCTTCCCACTATATCAACACAGATTGTAGCAATGTATTCGGACATAACAGGTAAATTTAATAGTAATAT
Organism: Aradus depressus; assembly: GCA_963662175.1. Taxonomy (NCBI): domain Eukaryota; kingdom Metazoa; phylum Arthropoda; class Insecta; order Hemiptera; family Aradidae; genus Aradus; species Aradus depressus. Next base: position 99,727,042 of record OY759214.1, read on the forward strand.
ATAAGAGTTGAGAGGGCGCCGGTAGCTCAGTGGTATGCGTGCTTGTCTTCTGAGCTCAAGAACGTGGGTTTGAAACCCGGCCGAGGCCCTTAGTTTATTTTATCTGGGAGGTAAAATAAACTTAAGCACGCCGTCCTTCGGATGGGACGTTAAGCGATGGTTCCGAGCCTGAACGATGTCAGGTACTCATTAAAGACCACCTAGCTGAATAAAAAATTTAGGACTCCCAAAGTAGAGCCGGACTCATGTCCACCAGAGTGACGAAAGAGCGCTCTGGTAGTAGGCGATATGATATCGTAGTTAAAGCCCGGGCATGAGTCTTAAAATCTAACCTAACCTATATGAGTTCATTCCCTTGGAAAAGTTCAGGAATTATTTTCTTGAAACTAGACCATTGCACTCAGACCTTCATTGCACATCATCTGTTCTACCTATTGGCCTATCTGCTTTATTATTATGCAACATAGAAATCCAACTGATGGTTCAAGGTTCAAATGAAAGCTATCTTAGTGGAGATTTCCGCTAAGTCTACAGTTCCCGATCTCCAGTTATCAAGTAACACGAGGTCAATTTTCTCTTTCGGCCACTGTTTGAAAACGTACGTTTTCAGGCAACAAAATGCTATTTTGTTTCTCTTATCAAGGCATGTAAATAGGAATACATTTTTTTTCAGCGGTTTCTCTCTGCGATATATAAATATATTTCTCCAGAAGAGTACATTTTTGCTTCAGAATTATTGGTTTTGATGAAAACGGTAAGTCAGAGGCCCCAAAACAGCCAATATTAGCCAGACTTTTTAAGCATGATTACTATTATTCTCAATTGTAAATACATTCTTATTATATTTTATTATTTAAATTTATTTAGTTATTATGACTCAAGCCCGGGCTTTAATTACAAAGTCATATCGCTTATTACCAGAGTGCTCATTCGTCGCTCTGGTGGATATAAGCCCGACTAGGTTTTCTTTCAGTATCTGACATAACCTCGGGGTGCCATTGCTTAACTGACAGACTGCGTGCTCAACGTTTTTTGCTTATCTCCCAGAAAAAATACCTAAAAGCCTTGCCCGAGCTTCGAACCCGCGATCTTGAGCTCAATAGACAAACATGCTACCTTACCTTGAATTAAAACCAGATATAATTATACAACAGATAATATCCATGATAATATCAGCCAAAAACTTTTATGTTTTTGAACCACTAACTAATAAATTTCTATTTCCGGATGAATTAAGAATGTATTCGTAGCTTATGTGCATATGGATACTTCAGTATTCGTGGCTTTAATTCCACCAACAGAAAAACATTTTTAAAAATACTTTTTACTCCGCAGATACCTTTTCATGCGAATTCTGCCCAACTCCAAATAATTGTTTAAAATGTACTATTATTTATGCGATTTAATTTGTCTTTAGTTTTCATATTTTGCGCACGGATTTGCTCTTAAATTATTATAATTTAAACAATGATTAATATAAGATAATATGAAAGAAAATACTTTTTTTTTTTTAAACTTACATTTTCAACATTTTTATGGCAAGTGAGAAAAACATTAGGATTATGTGGAGAAAAAAGTAATTCAGAAATAGTTCTATCCTTTAAGAAGTCAATGTTGTCAATGGTGAGTGGGATATGACCAGAGCTAAAATCATGTTCAAAGGTCTCTTCCATAGCAGACGACTGTCCCTCTGAGCTGTAGCGTTCTTCTTCCTCCAGCAACGTCAGAACAACCTACACACAACAATAGGTATCTATATTAATGAAGTTGTGTCTGTATGTGCGCATGTTGCCTACGCGTTTGATCGTCATCATACCATTGAAATAATAATTATAATATAAAATCATTTTATTTGGTACAAGGCGCTTAAACCGTTTGACCTATATTCACGTGATATTCAGTGAACGTTCAAGTTGACCAGGAAGACTGGATAGGCTACTTGGCGTAACTACATTTTCAGGGGGCTGAGAAGTTTGTTTTTCAGTAAAACATATGAACTCTTCTTCTTTAGGAGAAAGAACAACCCATATTGTTCATGTGGGGGCATCGAGACTGCAGAACACGTAGTCCTCGATTGCCCGCTGCACGACCAGGCCAGGGTGGAGTTGATACGCGGGACCGGGTCATACCTGGGATTGAATCTGCGGCAGCTGGTGACGGAGACCGGCTATCCAGTGTTCAGCCGATTTGTCGGCTCCGGACGGGAGCAGAAAAAAGCGGTGTGACGGACTGGGGCGACCACCGATCGTCACAAGTTGGTCGACCGGTGGTCGCCCCCGGCCCGCCATAACCTCACTTGAGTAACTAACTGTAATAATTTGTAAGAAATGCATGGCCTTAACCTAAATTTTTGTAGTTCGGTAGATACAAATATCAGCTTTCTTTGCATCTAATCCGTGCTGCAATGAATAGATCTGTATACGGCACCATCCTAATTACTTTATTTATATGAAGTACGTTACTATCATAAATATCCCGGGTTCATAGAAAAATTAATATATGCAAAGGAGAAGGGTAAACTCCGTTACTAAATATACGACAATGGCCAATTTATAAGTGTGGAAAAATATATTGTTATTATTTTTTAAGAATTTTAAATAGCACAACTCATTATTAAATCATAATTCACAATGAACAGTAATTAAGACGGTGCCTCAGTCGCAAGTGTGGTCAACCTTTCAAAGAATCTCGTGTAATAACTTGCCTGTCCAGCTGATGTGACAAAATTAATTAAATCATGTCCGTAGGAGGACGTCCACTTGTTCTTGCTCAATGGTAATTCATCTGTTCCAAAACCTTTTTTATCCTAAAAATTAAATTCGCATTAAAAATATATATATATAAAAAATATGATTTTGAGGTAATACTTTTGTGAATAATTCCAGCAAATGTAATCAAATTGGAAATAGTAATGTTAAATTGTTCAACATTGCATTAGTCCAATATAATAAAATACAGAAAATAAACGAACGTTCCATTAATCAACTAAGTGTTCTCTCTCTGAAACCAATTTATCGATTTGATTTAAAATAAGGTGTCAAACCATAAGAATTTTAGCAGATTCTTTATCCAGGCGAAAAAAAGTCCTACAAAACAAAACAAAATAAATTAAATGATACTGCCTTGACAAAAAATCAATCTTCTGTGAAAAAAAAAAAAAAAAAATGAAAATTTAATAAGATTTGGTAGAGCAATATTCAGAAGTGAGATCGCAAGGATACCATATCAAAAAGCAACCAGGCGAAATAGCCATGCGGTAAAATTTGGCGAGCAAAGTTTAAAACGAAAAACAATAAGTTAAAAAAAAAATAAAAAGATGAGTTGCGAGTGCTCTAACAGTGGTAAAAAAATTTACATAAAAGTTCCTCCAGGATCCTAAAGAAAATTATTCAAGTTTAGTTCGCCTGTGTCCCGACATGCTTATACAGCTTATATTATTATTTCAAAAAATCTACATCGAAGATACTGTCGAGGAACTGAATAGCCTTATAGGAGATATTGGGAGAAAAGTCAAAGTTCCCCGGGCAACGCCGGGTATTACCGCTAGTATAATATAATATCGACACGAAATTTTAAATGTGTATCCAGAATCTCAAAAGTACGACACCTATTAATTTTTCCGCGAAATCGGTGGAAAGAAACGAGGGGGGGAAGAGGGGATCGTCTTAAATACCCTAATAACTATCGATTTAATGAATGTATCGACTCAAAATTTTTTATGAGGATTCAGAAGTCACTATGTAAGACAAATATTGATTTTCAATTTAAACGGTAGATTGGTTATGGCGGGAGAGCGATTAAATTGAGCTAGCGAAGTACATTGACGGTGATTCACAGACGACTGTATATATTGAAATTAAATTAATGAACACAAATTAAGTGACAAGCACGCTACAGATTGTGATCTTGTTTATCCTCTGTTGCAGATTAACCAATATCTCTTATCCTTGCTCCAATTCGTTTTCTTTAACATGTTCGAATGTATCGACACGAAATTTTATATGCGTATCCGAACGATAGATAGAACGACACATTGATTTTTGGCCAAATCGACAAGAGGGAAGGGGCATTAGGAGCAGGCTTAACACAAAAACTCTAATAACTGCCGACGTAATGAATGTATCGACACACAATTTAGTGTGAGGATTCAGAAGTCCCTACATAAGTCAACTATTATAGATTAATTCGTTGTGGGGAAGTACATAGCTGTACTCTATAGGTAAATTTGCCTCTGGCGGTAGATATTTACCTGTAGATATATGGCGAGATCGGCGCTAGAGCCAGTTAGTTTGTGACAGGCGGGGGGATGTTGGGTCCATTTGTTAACACTGCTGATGTCTACCGTCTGAGCCTCATCCTCTGTGTATTCCACAGCCGTCTGCATTCCTTTCTGAAATATAACATCAATCTTATATAACATAATGAACTAACATTATATCTATGATACTAACAGGATACAAAGGTCTCATTCAACGGCCTTCAAATTAAAGCACTCTAAAAATTCATTTGAACAATCAATTAAATAAATCTGCTTTATGAATGTTCTTTTCGCTAAATTTATTATTAATTTGTCGCCTGACGCCATTTTGGAAATAACAAAAATAACATCCCACAAGTAATGTCAGTTTTCAGAAAATATTCCTTTTGTTTACTTGATTAGGTTAATGTCCCTAGATTATAATTTGTGAACGAATACAGTTTGAAAAGGGATTAATAATTCACTTTTTCATCCTACTATGTTGAAGGAGTAACAGATTTTCTCTCTTGTTCTTGAAAGGCATGTAACACGTGAGCATCTTCGGTATGATATAGGGTGATAAACGAGAGATAATGCAGCTTTCACATACTGAAATGTGGCGGCAATCTATTGAGCAGGGCAGATTAGAGGGATCTAGGGAGTAGCAATCAAACCCAATTATCTCCTCATTTTTCAGGTGGGCAGAAAAACTGTTATGAGAAAGTCTTCCTTTGAGCATGATTTGTTTTTCTGAACATGGCACAGAGGCATTTTCTTATCTATATTTTTCTGAAAAGTATTGTTTACAATTGAATTAATTAATTTTTAAAAATGAAAATAGTCGATAGTTTGAATCAAACTTCGTACATTAATGTGGTTCCTTCATGAGGTTATTGAAAAATATTCTTTAATGATCATAGCAAGTTGTTCTAGACGAATATTGAAACAATGAAATCTATCCATGTACTATAGTAAGATTTGGGATGAGATTTATATATAGGGGAGGGGGGGGGGGGGGGGGGGATTTATTTTACTAGAACTGGTGTCTAATTAGATACAGTCTAATTAGATACAGTGATAAACCACTGACGTTAACGCAATTGCATTAATAACTGGTTCTGGTGAAAATAAAACTAAATCTGTCTGTCTGAACGTATAATCTCGTTACTGGCTGCTTTGAAGATATCTAGATACCACTGTATTTTAAACAACTTTTTCAACTAATATAATTCGATTTATATTTTTATGTAGAATTCAACTACCAAATTTTCGATGAAAATTGAAGATAACTGATTGTGAGTTTGACTCTAACATCCTCATTACCTGAGCAATGTTGTTGTTGCCGTAGAAGCCCATGAAGACCTCATAGGGGATGGGCCTCATGGTGAACAGACTAATGTGATCCTCACAGAGTGACACCATCTCCATCACCAGAGAGCATCGCCGCCTCTCCCGCTCCTTATCTGTCTCCTGTTCAACCACCTCCATCTGTACAACGTAATACACATAGTAAATGATAGGTAGATTCAATGCTAGAGAACAAAATAATGCACATTTCACAACATCTCCTAAGTTTTTGTGACCTAAAATCCACTTTACTATGTCACAAAACAAAAATTAAAACAATTGGTTATTTTATCTATATAAATAAAACTGTACTATAACGTGTTTTAACCGTTTCAGGTTAAAGAAAGACCATACAAGCGACTTTTATATTCCGTTTCGGTTCACAATTATAACTCGATGAATCAATAGACAAGCAAAGGGAGGGGAAAGAGGGAGGTGATTGTGAGATAGATCACATCGACTATAAGATTCTCAAGAAAATATCATTGCAAGTTTTGCAGTTATTACTGAAGATTAATGATAAAACATAATAAGTTTAGGATAAAAAAATGTATTAAACTATTATATCAATTAATCTGAAGTCAACACGTTCCTCTTGGTTCCCTTGACATTGAATGTGCAGTAGTGACAATCTAATGAATGTTCAAAGCAATGTCAGAAAAGAATGTGAGATCGGAATGTCCCAGAACAAGAATATTTGGTTATGAAACAGCACGCTGATAGTCGAGCTGCTCTAACCCTTCGCGCCCAAGCCGCCATTGACGATATAGACAACTGGTGCTGCGCCAACAAACTGGCTCTCTCTCCTAGCAAGACCTCGGCTTTGCTGATGAGAGGGAGAACCGACGCCCGACACACCCTGGTAATCAAAATCCATGGACGCCGCATTGAGAGCCCGGCAACGGTCACTTATCTCGGAGTGCGGATCGGGCCGGGCCTCAACGTGACGCCCCACGTTGTTGCCATTAAAGAAAGGACTATTGCCACTTTCAACGCTCTGAGCTGCCTAGCCCGCGCGACGTGGGGCCTCGGCTACTCTGCATGTAGAATCATCTACACTGGAGTATTCGAGGCTGTAGCAAGGTACGCCGCTGCTGGGTGGTGGCATCGTCCCACGAAGCGGCGACGCGTGATCCTTGTGCAAGCCCAGAGAGCAGCCCTTTTAAGGGTTACAAAGGCCTATCGTACTGTCTCTACGGCTGCGCTACAGGTGCTGGCAGGAGCTCCGCCCATAGACTTAGTCTTGGACGGGGCTGTCGCCTCGTACTATTGTAGACGCAAGTTGCCTTTAGGAGAAGATATAGATGAGCCTTTACGTCTAGCCCTGGAGGAAGAGATGCGCGGACAGTCCAGACCGGAGCGTTGCGGGGACATAGTCCAGGAATGGATTGTGGAGAAATGGCAACAGCGGTGGTCACGATCATCGGATGGCCGAACGACCTACACATATTTACCGGAAATCCGGGTACGTCTGGACTCTACTTGGATACTGCCTGACCACTGGATGTCCCAGATACTATCAGGTCACGGAGATTTCAACTCCAAGCTGTTCTCCTTTTAGAGGAAGAACAACCCGAACTGTTCGTGCGGCGGGGTCGAGACTGCGGAGCACGTGGTCCTCGAATGTCCGCTGTACGACGGGCCTAGGGTGGAGTTGATACGCGGGACAGGATCGCTTATGAAACAGCTGATTATAAATCACATTCGGCAGAAGTTGTAGAACAATAATTTTTGGGAGACAATTATTGTTTAACCAAGAATAACAATTATATTGTTAAATTTGTTATTTGGATGCTGCCTTTTGTAAATAAAGGACTCTTCAAAGTCGGTTCTAACAATACTAAATATTGAAGGCAGGAAAACAAACAGTATTTCATAACACTGGCCATTAAGTTTACACAAATGATTATTTGAGCTTTGTTTCGTATAGTCTGATGTTATTGTCTCCCAAAAGGTTGACCATCCCTCTCCAAGTCGATATTCATGATTCCAATACTTGTACAAGTAACTAGGAAGAATAGAGAAAATTATATTGTATATTTCTCTCGTCTATTCAAATGTGTGTTAAGAAGAAGGCGGCCACTTGTAGAGAGCCCGACGACCATTCTAACTACTGTAATCAATAACCGTCATAAAACATCTGGAAAGAAAAATATAATACTAATGAATAAAAAACTTAAAAACAAGTCAAAAAATCCCACTTTATTTATATGAACACAATATATTTCACTCGTTAGAGCATTCTCAAGTGTACAGACAGATACAGACTAATCATTAGTCTGTATCTGTCTGTATCTCTCAATTAGTCTGTATCTGTCTGTACACTTGAGAATGCTCTAACGAGTGAAATATATTGTGTTCATATAAATAAAGTGGGATTTTTTGACTTGTTTTTAAGTTTTTTATTCATTAGTATTCACAATGAACTTCCACAAGATCTCTGGCGAAAACATCTCTAAAAATATAATAATAATAAGCATAAGCAAGAAAAAAAAATACCTGCGAAAGACTTTCTTTTCTTCGGGCTTTGTCAAAATCAAGCATATCCAAACCAAAATCGTCGTCTATCTTTTCTTCCTTTATGCTAATGATACCCTGATCCCTATAAACAAAGTATACATCACTTTAAATAAAATATATTGGGTGAAAATGAAGGGAAATATATATGATACAACGGTGACATTGCAAATAGGAATCAGAAAGACTGAAATTTAGAAGCTTCGGAACTATACATTTTTATAAATGAATGAAAAATGAAAACGAACGAAGAATAAATGTAAAAAAAAAATATATATATAAAGGGAACGCCTATAAACACCCCCACAATAATACCGGGAGTAATACCAGTGTTGTCAAGCCTCTTTTTTAAAGTCTATTTCCATTAAAAACCCAGAGATTTTATTTTAAAAACTTTCATAGCTTACTCTACATCACAAAAAATATATAAAAGTATTTAATATTGAATGAGAATATACTTTTAAATGTAGTTTAACAACAATTTAAATAACAATATTTGAGGTTTGTGAATGTTTTTTTCTATCTTATTACAAATAAATGATTTAATAAATATTACAGAGAAGTGTGATGAGATGACACAGTGAAAGGTTCCGTAGGCGTATATTGCGATGATGTAATAATTAATATCCATTCAATATATTTTTCTCTCCTCTCCTTCGGATGGGATGATAAGCGGTGATCTCGAGCCTGTATGATGTCAGGTACTCGTTAAAGACCTCTACCCTACGTGAGTAAACCTGGGTTGGCAAAATTTAGAACTCCCATTGTATACTCGGGCTCATGTCCACCAGAGCGCTTTGGTAGTAGGCAATATGAGCTCATTGTTAAAGCTCGGCTATGAGTCACTATATTGACTACCATTTCTGATATATGGAATAAAAATTACCATCAAAGTAAATACGATATGATGTGGAAACAAAACTGCATCTAAGGTGTGAGTCCCAATAAGTAACTAACTCAATGAAATTGAACGACTATTGAAATATGCAAATAGTAATTCAATGAGACTGATCAACCAAATTGATATTGGAAATTGCGGGCCGCATCTAAACAACGTGATTTTTACAGATTAAATCCATTTTTTCTAAAAAAAAAATTCTGATCCCTCGCGGACAGCAAGAGGTATGTGAGGGCCTCAAGCGCTCCGCTGGTCTTAACGCTTGATCAATCAAACTGACGATTGAAAGATCTGAACCTAGTGTGAAGTTGTACTTCGCTTCTAAATTAATTGTGACTTGTGTAAGTAAATCATTAAATTGGGCTCGTGGCATCCTCAAGTGATTCTAAAACATTTCTGTTTTCGATAAACTTCCAGATTCTCCCGCTACACTGCGTTCTTCTGTCAGGTTTGTCATACATCATTGTCGCTTTGTATTTTTCATTCCCATGCTAAATAAGACAAGACATATCGAATCTGAATATCTCACTCAATCTGAATACCTGCAGGTGCAAATTCACTTGTCGCCTTTCCAAATAGAACTGACTTGTTCAATTTGATTGCAGCGGGTAAACACAATTACATTTCAATGAGGTCATCAATCTGATTGATTAATGCAACTGAACGCAGTTACGTCAAGGTTTTTGAAGCATATGATTAAATAACCCCTCGAAATTTCTAAAGCATGCACATAGACACATGCCATAACCTGAAAATACTATATTTTTTGGCTTAATATTTCATGTTTCATGAATTTGTATGTGTATTTGTTGCCCCATCGATCTTTCGCACTAACTTTGTGCAAACATTCAATTAGGTAGATTCAATAATTCTCAATCAATATATCGGAGGAAAGGGGGGGGTGACATACAGACTGACTGGCGCTCGTTAATAGGGTTTTGTACACGGTCTTCAATCAATGAAACATTAAAAATTACTTCTCATATTAATTACAAATAGAATGATACCTCTACTGTTGAGAGAAGTGAAGCCGACAATAAACTGAGGAACCAGTTCAGACATGTTTTCTCCCGAAGAGAGGTTTGAGAGGACTATACCTTTCCATATAGATGGTGTTCTCCCTGGAGATGGCCTCCTTGATCTCGTCCAGCTGTCTCCTCCGGACAGACTCCGGCAGCACTACCCTCGAGGTGAGGTCATAGTTGCCTGAGTCCATCTTCTTCTCCTCCTCCACCACTTTCTTGTTCCCTTCCTCCCTCTTCTCATGAAGATCAGTCTCTGGTCCAACATGTCCCTTGTCTTCATGACAACTATCCATGGATCCATGGCTGGACTCTCCATCGGAGCTTACACCGCTCTCTGAGATGTACTCTTCAAAATCTGATTCATAATCCTGGAAAATACACAAATATATAACAATAATTATATATATCAAGGTATCACTGAACAAATCATTTATGAAATATGTCAACAAAAAATTTCCAATGTGATCTCAAAATTAACTAAGTACCATTCAAAAGCAGAAACAAATAGAATTTACATCACAACTACCACAAAAATCCATAAGAAACCTAAAAAAGTTGTTGGTGAATCAAGGAACTTGCCTAACTAGACTTATTTGTAATAAGCTAAATTTGCGCTCTCCCTCTAAACCCTCTTCTTTCAGTCGATTTGGCAGAAAATCAATTGGAGTTTCACTTATAGTAGACTTCACAATCCACATGTAACATTTCTTGACGATATTTTCTTTAGTTAACACAGACATGACTTTCTTTCTCCAAAAGCGTTTATTTGAAACAGGTTAATAATTTATTGGTATGTATTACACAAAAACAATTGCAGATAACATTTTTGGGAATATCAATATTTTTCAGTAAAAGAACACGTTATGGCATCTTCTTCCAAGCTCCCAGGTTGCTTCGTTACTGACAATTCTGCGGATCAACAACAATTCAATTATTCAGGCCAAAACGCGAATCATTGAACATAAAATATATTTTCACAATTTTACTACTTGCAACCTAACATTCATCGTCATATGTTCAATTAATTATGTATTGAGGAGTTGAAAACATAATAACGATGATGTCGGAACGCAACTTGGTAGGTCACAAAAAAATCGAAACTGCGTTTTGTTATGGATTTCGTTGAAGGAATAATTCAAGCTGTAAGTTCTTAGAATTCTCAAACAAATAAAACATACAAATAAAATGCTAGAAATACTTCAAATCACATCACATTTAATTTCTTCTTCGTTAACCTCACATCAGAATATTAGATAGTACACTCACAAGTCAATGACCCTTGGCTATTATTGATAAATACATTTTACAAAGAAGAAAAAGGTAGAAAGCTCGACTCTCTTCTCTAGTCAGAAAACAGCAGAAATTAATAGAGCTACGAAAAATGGACTTAAGAAAATATAAAGAAAAATGTAAGTTTTTTAAAAATATTGTCTATTTCACAAAATATATTGGAGTACTTTCGAAATTGCTACCATCTTCAGCCACGACTTAACAAATACTAAATGGAAGATCAACCAGTTTACAATACAAACTGTCCCCTTTTTCAGCCTCCATGGGGTTTTTCCCTGTCCCTCCTGTACAGTTAAATCTTAAAAATATGAAAAACACTAAAAATAAAATTTCGTCTCAAATTTAAATCTTATTAAAAGAAAAATTTTGAAATAATATGTGCTAATTAAAATACGAATATATATGCATTTATAAGGAGATTTCAGTTTGAGACGAAATTTTATTTTTTAATGTTATCCATCTTTTTAAGACTCAACTGTTCAGGAGGGATAGGGAAAAACCCCATGGGACTGAAAAAGAGGACAGTTTGATTGTAAACTGGTTGAACTTCCATTTAGTATTTGTTAAGTCGTGGCTGATACCGAAAGTACTCCCATATAAAGTGTTAGGTATCATTAAAAATGGGTATTGTTTGAATGACCAAACTCACTTCAACATCTCACCTCTGTTAACGCCACTAAATTAATATACATTTGTATTATTTTGTTTTATTATAAATACTTGTACACAACTAGTTATTATATTTTCATATTGTACTTATATATTAGGTCATATAACCATGATTTCACTTATTTCTTACAAATAACATGTACTTTACTATAAACCCTATTCTTTAGTTTTTTACATGTTTTGCTGTTATATTTTGTTAATGTTTATGTTGAAACTCAAATATTTGAAATTTATAAATGACTAAAATCGATAGCGTGAAATGTTGAGAGAAGCAGGAAGTCAACGTTTTTGAGACGGACAATAAAATGAGTAACCAGACCGGCCAGGAGCACAAAGTTTTAAATTGATGACACGAGTTATACATACCTCGAAGTCATCTTCGTAGTCGTACTCCTGTTCTTCAGGCTGTGGATCTTCCTGTGCGGGCGGGACTCTGCTCTCGTTGTCCTCTTTGACGAAGGTTCCCTGTCTCCGCAGGGGCTCCAGCTGTTCCTCTTTCTTCTTACTATCTCTCTCTTTGTTTTTTTTCGAGTCGGAGACATCAACCTCAAAGTAAACCACATCTTTATAATTACCTGAAACATGTTTAAATGAAATATGTAAATTATTAAGCAAAACCAAAAAAACAAAAAAAAAAAACAAGATACTCCACACAATAACAGAAAGCCCTTTGAATGATCATAACAGCAGACTAAACAGAGCATAGCGTCCCATTCTACAGCGAAACACTAAATTTCACAATTGTCCTCCGGGACCGCAAATGGAGCGTCCTCCAAGAGGCTCAAAAGGCAATATCCACGAGACCCCGCACGGGAGTCTTGGTACTGTTCATCCACCCTCACATGTGATTACAGAGAAGTACATTCTGCGTGATGCTCAGTTCTGCTCATGTCGCAGACTGTAAATATTAAGAAGAAAAAAAAGGTTAACAGTAATAAAGGTAATTTAATTTCTCTGACAAACCAAATATCGTAAAATGCGTTAAGAGAAAATTATATGAATGTGATAAAAAATTCGCCATAAATACAAACGTAAATAAAGAATTCCTCGAATATACAATTATTGTATTGTCCTTATTAATAGAGCTGAAATGGCGTAATATATATGAGTGTGCCATGTAACAGACAGACGTGTAACATTGTAAGACTGGTTGGAAGTTCGAACAGGTAAACATAGTCGTGGTCATCATTAGACTCGTTTTCTTTATTTTTCCTTTAATTAAACTTACTTATCGAGGTCTCAACGCTCACGTTTACTTCCTTCCGAACATAAAAAATAATTCAACTACTAGGTACAAAAAAAAAATGTATTAAAAAATAGGTAAATAAAATTAAAAAAAAAAATGCTGACTTATTTGTGCCCATCACTGTGAATGATGTACTATCTCAAAATATTGATTTGTAGTGTCCAAAAAACCTAAAACTAATTATAGCTTTTTAATGACTGATTTTTTGGATAAACATGTGTGCACCCAAAGAAATATATTTGAGCATATCTTGCGTAAGATAAATGGGAAAAGATAAAATATAACTTTCATCTTTACCTTGTATACCCTACAAATCAATTCAAATAGCACCACAAACAAAACTTCAATTTTCTCATATATATTCAAAAGCTCAAACAACTATTTATAATCAAAATTGATTGTACTTCCCCTGTTATACGAAGTATAGAGAATATTACGTAAACGGTCATATTCAACAGCCTATAAGGGCGACACATATCAATTTTCAGCGGAATCAGCCGTAACATTTTTTGCAGGGATATTGTGAAACATATGTATATAGTATATTAAAGTATATATATTTTAGTATATTATCGTTCCAATTTTAGTATATTATAGTATATTTTGTTATTAGTTCCAATTTTATGTTTTAGTATATTAGTATTAGTATTTTTTTTTTAATATTGTCTAATTCACAAAATATGGGAGTACTTTTGGTATTGCTCCCATCTTCAGCCACGATGATACTTCAGTATTTGTTAAGTCGTGACTGAAGATGGTAGCAATGCCGAAAGTATTCCCACAATTTATATATATTGAGTAAAATAGACAATATTAAACAAATATATACATTTTTCTTTATATTTTTTAATAAATTGTATTTTTAAATTCAAAACCCCCTTAAGGATGAGACCTATTAATTATATGCGAAATGGATGAAAGGGGAGGGGAGACCAGAGAAGAGAGGCTTGACTTAAATAATACCTTAATGACTGCCGATGTAATGAATGTATCCACACATTTGTTATGAGGTTACAGAGGCCAAATATTGAGTTTTAGCTCAAACGGTTGATTGGCTTTGGAGGGAGAGCGAAAAAGTAATTGATTAATTCGTGCTGGGGAAGTACATAGCCTACGATTCACCGACGACGTTTTTTTTAATGTAACGATGTATTCAGAGTAAATACTTACGATCAAGTGTAATTTCCTGAGACCCGGGATCTGACGTCTTAGTGACAACATTCAGTCGCGTCCGACTGGATTCATGTTTCTCAAATACAATTTCTGAGTGAGAACCTTTAACTTCATCAGATTTTAGAGTCTCTTTTTGGGAAGATTTTTTTGTCCTTTCCGAATTGTGATCACTTTTCGACACAACTGTTTTGACACTACTTTTAGTTTTGCCTACATCATAGCTACTCGGTTTGATGACACTTTTCGATTTTGAATCATTTCTCCGTTGAGATCCCTCTGAAACCTGATTTTTTGAACTGGTCTCGATGGTTGTTTTACGTTTTTGTCCCACTTCTACATTGGAGACGGTTTTCCTCGAGTCTTTTCGCGACTCAACTTTGCTCGCAACACTTCTAGGAGAGTCCTTGGCTCCTGTGGGCTTCTGTTCTCTAGAAACAATCTTTGTTCTGTCCTTCCAAGATAATTGTTCAACTAAACGAGAATCTGATGCATTAGTCTTCGATATTTTCGTAGTTTTCTTTACAATGCTCGATTCTGATAAATTATTTTTCGAGGATGTTTCCTTTTTCGTTGGATCAACTGTTTTTTTCAGGATTTTGATTTTGGGTTCACTAGAAACAGCTACAGTTTTACTTTTCCTATTAGATGTTGTCAATGTCTCTTTCCTTGCTTTAATTGTTTCATTATCCTTCGTATCTTCTTTCTTTTTAAGTTTCGACACTAAGGGATCGTCTTTGCTTTTTGGCTTCCTGTGACTTACTACATTTTTATCAACCTGCAAAGAGAAATTTGATAAAAGAAAAAGCAAAACATTCAACATATCTAGAGGTTTGTTTCATAGTCGACATTAACCTCACACTACTAACTCAACGAATAATTCAAATCAGCAACTATAATAAATAATATAATATAAAATAATAATAATAAAACTATATTTTTTTTTATGAATACAAGCCTGAAATCCAAAAGGAAGCACGGACTGAATATACTAACAGGGTAAAGGTATGTTTTTAATACTTACAGAAATAAAACCATGGACTTCAGTTGCACCGCTACTTTTTTTAGACATAATTGTGCATTATGCAAAAGAAGATAGATTATCCAGATTACCATTAATTATTTCTCGACTATTAATTACTTACACAAATAACTAGACATGAAATTCAAAGGTTCCACTCCGTTTGTTTACATATAAGGCCATGGCAACGGCAAGTGTAACACGACCATAACCTCCCTCTCTCACATGAAATACTGTTAACTGACAGTAAAATTTTACCTCTTTTTTGGAAACATTATTTTCAAGTTGAAAGATTACTAAAAAAAAAAAAAAAAAAAAATCAGAATGGAAATATATAGTAGGCTTACTTAGAAAACAGTAACAGTTTAAAATAAAAAAAAAATTATTGACCTTGCGAAGCCAGGTCTTCCATTTCGTGTCAGCAGTCGACACCACATCTGTCTTACTTGGTCTCGGATTTACACCGTATTTTACATAAATAATAAGTCCACTAGAATCCTATTAGTCTTGGTCCAACAAGTATAAGGGACTTTAAAAAAAATAATGCTTACACTTAATTACTGTTTTTCTACTCTTAAACCGTGTTGTCAAATGCACATATTTTTTTAACTGAACGAATTGCGTTCACTGGAAAGATTTCTTAGAACGAATAGATGCTAACATTTTTCACAATTCAAAAATCGATTTGGTTACAAGAAAACAAACACTAACATTGAAACTCTAGTGACAGTTGACATGACTTGGGCCAAAGGGGAACTTAGCTGATAGAAGGGAGACTCAAGTTTTAGCGCCCCATTGTACCAGCATTAGAAAACGGCGCTATAGCGGGAACCTGGCTAATTCAAATCTAGTTTACCAGTTTCCACTTTTCGTTCTAATTTCTTTTATAAAAAAGTAAATACATTTTTTTGAACTATTAACTTGTATTAATTCTGCAATGAGAAAACTGAAAAATGTATATTAAAAAAGATATGGAAGACAATAAAGTAATTACTATAAAATATATTATCTACTATTAATTTTTTTTAAAATAAAATTTTACATCAAACAGAACTAAGAACATTGTATACCTACATCATATTTTATTCATTGTTTTTTATATACTAATTCAATATCTAGTGGCACAGAGTAGACACTAAAAAAAAGTTTAACTTATTTATTATAAGTTTTCACAGAATATGCGGGTTTCTCAATTTGAGGTTCGGAAGTGCCTCAAGTCGCAGCCTATCGAAGGTTCTAAGAGGACCACTATAATCTTTGGCAGCCTACTCTCCACTGAAGCCTCAATTCAAGATATTCTGTAAAACCATTAGGTTCACTTTGTCAAAAGATCCTTATTTTCTGGACCAACAAAAGTTGTTTGTTTTAAATCTAGAATTGAATATGTGAAAAGTGAATACTTTCTTCACATCCATTATACTGATAGGTTTGTTCAGTTGAGTTGACTGCCTGACATAGGAGCTGGTTGGAAAGGTTGCCTGAGTGACACCCTCTGGGAAATACGTCCATCATGGAGCTTTTCTGGAAACCCCCTCAGTCCGTCTGTCTGTCTGTCCACTGTCTGGTTAACACTTCAAAAAACACACCATCTCTCTTCATAACTGTCCAGTTCAGATCGGGTCCATTTCAAAAATTACTCTTTAGAATGATATTTATGATTTATTTTCACTATTTCTTTTATTTCACCTTTAGACAATCCTTTTTTACTTTCCCAGCTGTACGAAGTATAGGGGAAGTTATGTATTCGGTCAGAAGTTCGATGTTCAGTTTTTAGCGGAATTTCATATTTACAAAAATAAAATAATAATTTCCTTAGGACGCCGGTAGCTCAGTGGTATGCGTGCTTGCCTTCTGAGTTCAAGATTGTGGGTTCGAAACCCGACCGAGGCCCTTAGTTTATTTTATCTGGAAGGTTAAATAAACTTAAGCACGCCGTCCTTCGGATGGGACGTTAAGCGATGGTCTCGAGCATGTACGATGTCAGGTACTCGTTAAAGACCCCTGCCCTAGGTGAATAAAAAATTTAGGGTAGGCCAAATTTAGGACTCCCACAGTAGAGTCGGGCTCATGTCCACCAGAGTGACGAAGAGCGCTCTGGTAGTAGGCGATATGACCTCGTAGTTAAAGCCCGGGCATGAGTCATACAACCTAACCTAATAATTTCCTGTTTGTTTGTATGACTGTGAACATGATAAATCCCGATAGAATGAACACCAGAAGGACGACATATATTAATTTTCCACTAAATCGGCCAATGGGAAAGGGGGATCAAATGAGGTGACCCCAACTCAAAAACCGCAATAACTACCGATGTAATGAATGTATCGACACGAATATTAGAAAACGGTTGAGAGCATTGTTTCTAGAGGGAGAACGGAAACTTCCTGGTGGAAGAATTGGTCAACATAATGTTAGTACCCATATCGGTCTAATGTATGTCACACTTTATATATAACCATTTGTTCAAAAGTTATTATTATCATTTCACTAACGAGTGTTATCTTGTCCACACACACATATACCCACAAAGACAAATATCAAAATGATTTTCTTTAATTTTCGATTTCAGGAGATTGGAAAACATGGAAGTCCATATCGAAGTTTGACCATTTCCATAACTTTCCTTATATGAGGTATGTACAATTTTAAATAAAGTAATAATAAGTTAAATTGCTCAGTTGTATGGAGATTCTAAGTGAGATCTACAGAACCACCGACAGAGACTCTGTGCAGGTTCCTTTTCTGGTTTCTGAACATGGACAAGCTGTACGCCCTCATTCCGCTTCATCCCCCTACTGCACCTGTACAGATGGCTGCGTCTTGTGGCTGTCTCACTAAACCTGCGGTCCTCCACTTCACTTCGTCTTCATTGACTTTAATAGCTATCAAAGAAGGAAGTATCGTCATGTTCTGAAGACCCCAAAATGAGAGCAGATCATAATTCCACAGCTGTACCTGGCAATCTGCCAAAAAACTGAAATCATCACTATTACATTTTTCTAGTTCCTTTGTATATTGCCCTCCCAATTAGCTATCTACATTTCCTTTTTTCAAGAAAGTTTCATGAAATTAATTGCGTTTTCTGCTATAATTGAAATACAATTTATCGTTGGTGAGGTTCGATAAAGAACGAACTTATCGACATGACATTTCATATTTGAAGTCAAAACCCAATGAGGACATAATCTGTCAATTTAATTTTTTTTGTTGTTTGTTCTTATTTTACAAATGTTGTTTTCATATGCAGCCTATGGTTAAACATATGATGCATTATGCAAAACCTACCTCATAATCCGGCCTACAAGTACAGAAAGGTTGCTGACCCCTTGTTTAAAAAGAACGAAAACTTAATGATAACAAATAAATCGAGCTGGGGAAGTACACTATGCGATTCACTGACAATTTTCGATATCAACTGCCTATATATTTGCCGGGGCGAGCATACTGTTTCTTACAAGTAAAATCAAATATGTTTTTTATGTATGGTATTGAAACCAGGGTGTTGATTGGTCATGATAATTCCTTGTCCGGCTGTCCGACAGCCACGGCGCCTCCCTGTCTTCCCCATTGGTACATTAGATATTCACAGAGGCAGATGGTTTTGGTTGTATCGACCGAGAGATAGAATGTCTGTTTGATGAATAAATCGATGACCCAATTTCAGGTAGCAACCCATCAAAAGAAGTCTGCTCTCAAGCTAGCACATCAACAGCTCTCAAAACAACAAACTCAACATTTAAAAAAATTATTTAACGAATATTCTACATTGCCATTGAATACATCAGGTTACGTCAGCAGGCCCCAAATTTCCAGAAAACAAATATATTACTCTGAATTGTGATCCATCACACATTGAAGGATTCCGTAGGTGACTCATATATTTATATATCTGTGGTCACAGGGAATAAATTGGTAAGTCTAAATTCGTAACTTTTCAGGGCAGCACTTTTTTACTTTTGCATTAATCGTGTAAATCCAGTTTTTGGAATTAATTATGTTTGCATCATTATTAATCATATACCTTTTAAATCTATAGGAGTAAATGAAAATGAATATTGTTAATCCTTTCTTGGATTTTCCCTTAGTTACCTAATCATTCCCCATCACTTACCTAATTATTGATCACACTTACCTAATTATTAACCACACTTTTTGAAAGACTCGTGAATGATGCGTCTCTAAAGTTGAGCAAGTTGATTTAACCGAAAACACCCTTTTCACTTGAAATTGTCTGCCGTAGTGAATAAATGGTTAAATGCAGTTATCTCGTGAATGATTCCTCAAAGTAGATTAATTTGATTTAACCGTGAAAATACACAATTTTACGAGATACCAAGAAACCAACATCTTTATAATTCCCAAAGTATTCCTGAGCTCCCAACTTCTTCACAGTGCGCAGATGGCTTGGGAGATGATCACAGTACATTTAACTCATTTGGCCATTTTACGATATATTCCCTGTGACCATAGATATGTTCTAATAAATATATGGTTATGTATTGTAGAATCTGCTTCGCCACTCCTTTTCCAGTTCTATAATTTTCAAAATTGAATACATGGTACGAATATTGACCGATCTATAAATAAATAATTAATTTTAGTTCAAAATCACACCATCAGAGTCACCAGTTATGGTAAAACTAAATTAGGTAGGTAATAAACTGAATGTTTGTTCCATTGCTTTTTCCAACGAAACTCCACATTTTGAATTTGGCTATTCAGGAATAGGTTTTAAGAAATATATAGTTTCAAAATCAGTGATTAGATGAAGGGTTTCTTTGGATTAGTTACTGATCACAAGAGAAAAAAGTTAATGAATCTAAGAGAAAGAGATATATATTCACTAAGGTTAGAAATAACGGGGACAAATAACATTTTCAAATAGCTTCGTTCACCTGATCAGCTCTCACTGTTTACCATTTATCTCCGTTATATTTACTGGTAGGTAGTATTTAATCAACTTTCATATAAAATTAGATCTATATATAAATGTTTAAGCAGGTCCTCCTCTTCGGCTGAAAATTAGTAGGTGTCGTCTTTATGGCCTTCTGGATAGACTACACTTCGTGTCGATTTATTCATTTTATCGAGTGTTATCACATCTACTCACAGACATGCAATAGTTATATTATATTTGATTTCAATAGATCGGAAAAATTCCTGTGAAAACTCAACATCGATTTTTAGACCTATTATTCCATTTCTTCTATACATATTATGTATAGCCAGGGAAATAATAAAATTTGACCCTATTGCAAAGATTTCCGGCCATATTGAACTACTGGCTTACCTACTCTGGTGAACTCTACAGTATTGCACTACACTTAATATTAGTTCATGGAAGGGGAACAAAGTTCACATGAGGAGAGTGTGATAAGATGAGCGTGGAGCAAGGAGCGGGTCTTTGGCCAGTCAACCCCCGGAACGGACACCCTTGGTGCGTCTGCTAATTGTTGTTCTTCCTTCCATTGTTGCACACTCCAACTAACAATATTCATCTAACAATGTTCCTCCATCCTGTTATCTTCACAATGTCTGCTGTTTCCATTGTTTACGTCAAACACCATGAAATAAGTCGAGTCATTAGAATCTTCCAAATCTCGATCTGGAATGGCATTTACAGCACAATTCCTGTGAGTTATAAAAATGAACATTATTGTGGGCGTGGAAGCACAAAGCGGCAGGAAAGGAAAATGTGCCTACAGAAGAGATGAGTTTTGTTCGAGAAGTTACTTATACCCCCAACGTATGTCTCGAATACCATTCCAATAAAAGAATTTCCTTTTTTCTCCTAATATAAGCCAAAATTATATGAAATAATAAATTTGAATTCGACAATATTTTAGAAAGAAAAAATGTATGGATATAATCAGTCCTAGTGGATGGAGTTAAGCGAGTGACTTCTCTCACAAATGAGAGGAATATATTTAAAAAAAGAAAGTGAAGGAATAATTGACTGAATTGGGGAAATCTCTTAATATTTTATCATTGATAGGTTGGGAATCCTCGAGCAGCTACACATAGAATATGATGATAATGATTTGGATAACCTTACCTGTGTTTATCCTCTCTCTCCACGAGCCGGGGCTGGGAGGACTGACTAGGACAGAGCGTACCTACCGGCCTTACATGGAACCTATTATTAGGATATTTCTGAACAATGTAATGATCTGGATCTGCGGTTGAATCGCTCAGATTATCTTTCATGTTCAAAATACGTCGGTCGACGATATTTTTGTCAGCCGATCAATTGATGGTCCTCGAGACACCGAACGATTTTCGATCCGGCGTCCTATTTATTTTTTGTCTCTCCAATTCAAAGAAGAACGCCTCTTCTACTCAAATAATACAATTGATTAAAAACTGTATGGTAATTTTTATTATGTTTTCATGTCTTGATAGTCACTGTTCCATCTTCCACCTGTAAGTAACATAAGTAAAATGAAAACTACTACCTAATCATGTTATCTAAAATTCTAAATTCTTTGAAAAATAATGTAAAATTTAAAAATGTTTATGATATTTTATAAAAAACCCTACCCTAACTATTCATAGAGTGAGAGTGAAACTACATAGAGTGTCCAGCAGAGCGACAAAATGTCCTCTGTTAGTAGGCGATATGACCACGTAGGTCCCAAAAAACAATCAATTAACATAATAATAAATCCATTATTGGTACTCACGTGAGTGTATCAGAGGCCAGGGGCGGCTTCTTCAGTCTAGGGGTAATTTATATAAGCCCTCTTCATTTATTTCCCGATTTTCTGCTGTGTTTCTTGTTCACTTCTGAGGAGGATTTGGACAGAACAGGACGGTCCCGCATCAGCGACATCTCCTGTTCAGACAGTTCGTCGTTGAGTTTCATACGAAAAGAGACTTCAGTTTTCTTCTCTGGCAGATCCGAATCGTCACTGTCCAACTGATGCAATTTATTGTTGCTATCTGAATTGGAACTGATCACTAGCTCCAACTCAGGATCGTTAATGTCGATTGGATGCAGGAACGGGTCCACTCGTGCATTGTCCAGTCCGTTCTCCCTGTAGCTGTTGGTCTGCTTTCGATGCGCTTGCAGACTGGCTCGGGTGGCACTCAGATCGCTTACCGCACTGCGTGGCTTGTCCTGCCCCTGGGTTCTCTGCGCCGGTAGGGCTGTTGAGGCGGCTCCCCCCCGATAGTCCTCCAAATCGTCGTAGTCGTCGTAGTCATCCTCATAGTAGTACGTGATAGGATTCCCCGACTCGTTTGCATTCTTCCCAATATTCTTATAATCGTAGTCCCGTTTTAAATGTTTGTACTTTTTCTTCTGTTTCCCAGTTTCCTTCATTTTGTTCAGAAGTGCAGATATTCGAGAAGGTTCTTCAGTCTTTGAAAGGGAGTAGTACCCGCTTCTTGGATCCATTTCTTCGTTGTGCACTCCTTCATGGAGGATACCATCATTTTTGTCAGCAAAGTCGTCTCTTTTGACCCATTTTTTTGCCATTTTGTGAAGTCTAGACGCCATGCGCTGATCATGGTCTGCGGTGTGCTCCTTCGGAAGAACGTTGTCCTCTTGTCTCTTGCTCCCCTCTATATTTTCATAGCGAATGTCCTCATTGTCCTCTTTACTTATATCCGAGTCTTCTGTATTTTCCCTTCTACTGTCTGCCTTCTCACTATCTCTACCTACAACTTCTTCCGAATCTTTTAAATCACTTTCTCTCTCTTCACTATCGTAACTGTCGTTTTCATTTGTTTTATCTTCTTTACTATAATTCGTTTTGTTCGATCCATTCGGTGCATACGATTCGTTGGATGCAGCTCCACGTATCTCATTATGTTCACTTTGAGTTACATTGTAACCTTTATTATTCCCATTACTTAGAGGTCTAATGATATCGGACACATTGATTTTATTAACATGTTGCATAAAGTTTTCATTTATTGCACTTTCATTTACCCTCTTATCATTAATCTGATAATTACTAGCAATATATGTTTTTGATTGACTATTTTCGTCGAGAGTATCCTTCCTTATATACTCATTCGTTACATTTTTTTCATTTGGTACATATTCGAAAAACATTTTATTTCTATTTATGGGTATATTACCTACGTTTTTGTTTGAATCACTTAGAATAAAATTTTTTTTAAGAAAGCTCCCATTTGTATCCACTTTGTCCAATCCTTTCGCAGTGCTTTCATTAAAAGTTTCCACGTGATGGTCGTTAAGTACTGAATTAATTTTATTTGGTTGATTTGTGTTAATGTTGTTATTTTGGTTTTTGAACATTTCGTTTTGTAGATATTTCGAACTGGGTGTATTTTCGTTTATCGTATTCTGATTTGTTTTCAAATTAACGGGTATTAATTGTTCAGCTGACGTATCCATTTTGTTCAATCCTTTCACAGTGTTTTCATCCAAAGATCCCAGATGGGGGTCATTAAGAAATAAATTATTTTTATTTGGTTGATTTGTGTTAATGTTGTTATTTTGTTTTTTAAACATTTCGTTTTGTAGATATTTCGAACTGGATGTATTCTCCTTTATCCTATTTTGATTTATTTTGAAACTAGCAGGTATCATTTGTTGTTCGTTTAATTTCTCATTTTCCATTTTTTTTGTATAGTTCAAATGAGTAGCATTGTGGATGGGGGCATCTTTTGCGGCCGCTTCAGGTAGCTGAAACATAGGAACGTGCGTTCGGTATATCAGCTTCTCATCGTTTATCTTTTCGCTTTCATTTCTCCCCAATTCTAGATTTTGTTCAGACTGCTGGTTGTATTCGCAGGGCATGGAAAAATTACCAGCACCCATATTGGACCCGAGAAATGGTTCATTATCTGCGGTGTTATTATACACGTAACTGTGAGAGGCAACCATCTGACGGCGGTCTGCCATTTCATTTTCGTTTCGCTCCACAGCCACAGGTTTCTTGTCAATCATTGAATCCTTACCTTCAATGCGCACATTTTCAGCTAACACGCTACCTTCTCTAGATTTGCCCTGCTCGTTCTCAATAGTGTTTAGGTAAACAGCTGGGTCTAAGTAATTCCTTGAAGTTTCATTACTATAAGGCTGAAGCGGGCTTTGAGGCATATAATATCTGATCTCCTGTGTCTGGTTCTGTATGTACTCGCCAGTTTGAGGACGGCTCTGAACTATTTCTTCGAAGGATATTCTTTGTGCGAAGTTGCCCGAAGGGTTCGTCTGTATGTCTCTGTTCCCTGGTCCCAGAATACCTTGCAACAAGGTTTTCTTGCCCTGGCCCTTCTCTTTCTTCATGTTTTCCGTGTTGATGGGGTTCTTCTCGCTGTTGGGGTCCCTGTCCACGAAGGGCGGTGCCTTGATGGGCGGTCTGGCCAGCAGTCCTCCACCCCCTCCTTCCATCACCTTCTTCTGGCTCAGCTGGTACTTGTCATGGACCACTGGTCTTTCGTTGCCCGGCTCTCCCCTCATTGGCTGCTCACTCGTTACTTCACCCTTCACACGGTCTACTGGATTCCAGTTCGTACCATCACGTGACATGCTTTGGTTGTAACCACTATTTGCGTAATATCTACCACTCAGGGAATAACTTACTTCTTTCACAGGTTTGTATCGATCAATTTTGTTTTCTACATCGAATGCACCGCTTTGGGAAAGTGTCGGGACTCCACTGTTTCCTAAAAAAGTGCCTTGGGTCTCGTTCTGGAACATTTCTGGTGACACTTTCTTCATTTCTCTTGTTTTGGCGACCTGAAGGTTTTCTTTTCTATTGTATGAGTTACCTTCATTGTACAACTTACAATTGTACTTCTTGTTAGTCCGGTGTAGGTCGTCTTCCACAAGTATTTCTGGGTCCTTATCGGCAGAGTTACTGTAGTATAATGGGTTTTCATCTCTGTAGGATGGGTTTGCCCCATTCTTCATGTCAACTACTGCCGTATACTCCTTGTGGATGTCACCTGCCGTTTCAGCGATGTTTCTCGTGTTTTTGCCGAACTTGAACTGACGTCCATCTGGGTCCTCATCCAAACTAGTCTTGGCGAGACTACCCCCACTCTCCTGCGACTGTGTCCGGTGCACTTCCCGCAACGTCCCTACACTCTTCCCCAATTCGTAGTCTAGGGTGAGATCCTCGTCCAAAGGACGATGCTGGTCCTCGTGCTTCGCATGATTGTACATCTTTAAATCGGGGTATTCTCTCTCTTTCTGTTTCGAATTTCGTTCTGACTGTCTGTTGGGTCCTTGCGGCGCATCCTGGTATCCATTTCTATATTTCCTTTCGTCTGTTAAAGGTTCTGAATACAAAGCATCATTCTTTTCAGATGTTTTAAGTGCATAATCCACTGATGGACCTCTGTCAATTGGTTTTTCATTTATCATAAAATTTAAATTGTTCTTTGACTTAATGATTGCATTTTCTATATCCTGGGATGGTGGATCTCTGCTGCTTTTTGCACTGTTCACTTCCCCTTCCGTAACTGGAGCCCCCACATTCTCTTCAATCGTGGAAGGATCAGGATGTTGACAAGTTACGTAGCCCTCTGTGTTGAGTGGGATGTTCTTCTTGTTTTCTTCATAATAACTCCCCGGAATACTTCCTTCCCCAAAATTACGTTCATTCAGTTCCATATTAAATCGTTCCGCTTCCTCCTTCGACTGGAGTTCATCTTTATTTTCAAAAACATTAGATTTTGGGTTGAGTTTATGTTTTTTCTTAATTTTGGCACTAGTCGCTGCTACTACAACTGAGGCTCGGGATGTATTCTCTTCGTATGGGGCTTCGTTAAATTTTGGACTAAGCCACGGCCGAAGTTTTGTCATTCTGTCAACATTGTTATAGTCGTCTCCCCCAGAGGCCGCTACCGCTGCGGCAGTCCTTAAGGTAGTACTGATCAAGTGGCTTCTCCTCGGCTGGTCCAGACGTTTCCTGAAAAAAAAAATGGTGATTCCAATTAGAAACATGAATCAACATATCCTAAACATAATTTCAACAGTAATAAATATATTCGACTCGATTCTATGCAGCCAACGATCCTTGTGTGAAAGGTTTAACGTGTCCAACCTATTGATCTTACCAACGATAAATAAACATTTTCCTTCATGTGCAGATTATTATAGCAAAACAAATTTTTAAAAAGTTCGATAAATCCACAGGTATTTCTCCCACATCCAATACTTCAATGTTTTTGATTCAATATAATTATTTTTTTCATTCTTAAGGATAAGTAAATAGAAATATATATATATATATATATATTGTAGCGGTCTATGTGACCCTACATGGATGTATGAGAGTAGAGGGGAGTATTACTGCCGACTAGACCACGCCTACTAGAGTTGCATAGGGGTTATCCGTATTGCATTTTTTTCTGTCAATAAAATTAAATAATGTTGATGATTGGCCTGCATAAAAATAATGATGTAAACCTGTGATGTCATGAAGTTGTATAAAAAAAAAAATATGTTAATGGTTTTAAAAGAAAAAAATTGAAAAGGCACTGTAACATGTGACCAATGAAATGTGGACATGATATAAGGAGGCCATGTTTTCTAGGCATGGTAAAAAAAAAAGAGGGTTGTTCGTTGTGAGAGTGTCAGTGGGGAGGTGCTTAGAGGAGTGACATACTAATAAAAATGTGTTTAGTGAACGTTATGATCGATGGTCATGTGATGACGAGACATTGAACGAGAGTACGAAAGTCGAGAGAACAGAACATGATATAATTCAAGGGATAAACCCCAGGAGTCAGAAGGCAACGCGATGGACATACCTGCAACCTATTTTCGCAAATGAAACAACAACTGGATCATCTTGCCATCAGTTGGAATATTTCAAGCCTGTATGTGTGGTAAATCTATGTGTGTACGCCATGTAACTAACACCAAATTTTTTTATAAAAAAAATACACCTAGATAAAAAAGGAAATTTTAAGATATAAAATAAACTAATTTTAAAAAAATGTAATTTATTGTTCATTGTTTCTTTTAATGTTATAGCAACCATTTAATCTCATCTTTTTATTATGAATTTATGAATGTAACTTCGTTTTATAGTATCTTTTTCTTTTCTCGATTAATAAAATTCAATAGGAAAAAACCACCTTTACAATATATATATATTGTAACGTTCATTATTTTGCGCTACTTGATATTCTAATTTAAATTTATATGAATAATAGTTATATACAATAACGATTATTAGAGGACCGGGTTATGTATGATTTATAAATAAAAATAATTACTTTAAAATAATTTGTTACATTTTTCTTTTATTTTAAATTTCATCATGACACAATTTTTTATGGGTTAGTATCACATAAATTTTACAGACATCGAGATTTTTCTTTGTAAACACAACATTCAACTAAACCTGCGGGACAGCTTTCTTTTCTTCTATTGTGCTGGTGGGTAACATGATGTCTCCAGCGTGGTACGTTGAATATGGGGTGTCGCAACTGCGGCCACGTCCTCTCCTCTCTTCTGGATTCCAAGTATTTCAGCTACTCTTCCTTCTTATCACAGCCTTTAAGAGATCACTTACATTTTCTACCATTCACCACACTCACTTTCACTGACCCATCTCTCTCCGCACAGTTCTCTCATACATCTACTACCTACTCTGAACAGAGCTGATAAAAACCAACTCATTCCACGAGGGGACAGCCCACTTCTCTCTCGTTTTGGATTCAGCTCCGTCATTGGCCACAATTTTTACAGCCTTTAGCACTAAACATCTGGTTTTTTTTTATACCACTTTCATATTCCCGTATACAATCCTAATTGCTTACATTTATTGTTAACTAATTATTAGCCTAACATTTAATTTTATGACATAATTGAAATAAATGATTTGATATATTTTGAAACTATATCGACCCTGGTACAAATCGATTAGATAACCCCCAGTAACCTTCCTTAGGTCTACTAACTGATTATATTTACGTATCTTATTTTCCATTTCTTAAATATTACATGTAATGGACAATATAGAACATTACATTGCCCTCTGCTAAAAATATCAAAATATATCATTCATTTGCTTACATAAGTGTTTAGTACCAAACTATTTCATAATCTTATGGTTATTTGTACCACTTGGCGACTCAAAATAACATGGTGACCCAGTTTCTATAATTAATTAATTACACACAATTTTTTTTGTCTATTATGGAATACATTCTTCAAGGTAACTCTCTTTAATAATATTAAACAACAATTAGGTAACAAATCCAATTCAATTATTTTGTTTACGTCTTACCATAATGTTATATTAGATTTACTTTCTTAAATTAATTTATTTATTTATTATTTAATACTCCATTTATCAATAACATCACTGTCACAATTAGACATAACTCAGATAATTATTTATATTTTACTACTTTTATTTACGCTATCTCGACTTACTTTCCCTATTGATTTACTGCACTAATTTTTATATATAATGCTCTTAAGATGATATTCTTAAAAAAAAATATTCTTATAACATTTTCCCCGTTTCACTTAAAAAAATTTTTTTTTTTTATTTATTATTATTATTATTATTATACTGAATTACTTACAAGGTTATGATTAAAAAATTTTTTTTTTTTTTTTTTTTTTTTTTTTTTTAACGTTTGTAATCTATGCATCCATGTGGATGTTCTAATTTCATCACTTATTATTCTGAAACTACTAGCGATTATCGCTCTCAAAAACCATTTGTGGGTTAATATTGCTCATTTCCGTAAGGACGCCAAACTCCTTAAATCAACATGGCCCACGTTGTTGACAATTACGGTTAAATAACAATAACAAACCCTTTAAACTAATATTTTTTTTTTTTTTTTTTTTTTTAATTATTATTACCCTTTTATCACCAATACCATAAAAAAATGCATGCATAAATATCAATAAATAGTTCAACTCGAAACTAACCCTTATTATAAAATTTCCCATAAAAATAACCACCATAAATATAATATTTCAATAACTAAATATGTTTTTATTTAAAAACATTTAAAAATCACAAATTTTCTGTACAGAGTGCAGAGTAAACTAAACATTATTTACATCTAATTTTAATTATATAATTTTTTTTTTTATTCTATGACAGAACATCACCCACTATAATATTCATTAATCAGTCTCAGACCCAAAATTGGTCATTATTACCTATTTCATAATACAACCATTCTAATACAACAAAAATAGCATACATCATATTAAAATATAACAAGACATACCATAAAATAAAATACACACACCCAATATTGACATTTGTTGGGCTGTTTACAAACTTCAGTTGTTTATCATAAAAGACTCTAACAGCTGTCTTATCCTTTATCTATTTATCATTTCGTCTCCTCAACCTAGACTTGGTTGACATATCATGTTAATTACGTCCCATATTTTTATTTCTAACTTTAGCTTAATTTATTCTTTATTTTCAATTATTTATTAATTAGACCCTATTTACATCTCGAGTGACAACTTCTTTGTTTACATTAATTTTATTCATTTTTATTGATTTTTATTAACTCAAATTTTACATGCAAACAATTCTTGACAGATAAAATTGTGATATCAAATCTCAGGTACATTTTTCATTAATTAATTATATCATTTTATTTTGCAATTATTCATTTCGACATAATTTAACATATTGACTGATACTTTCTATGTTTAATTTTTTTATTAATTTCTATGTTACATTTTATAGTTCCAGATCATAATCCTAGACAAGCAATTTTTTATATCCAAAATTTCATCGGTTAAACATTTATTATTTTCTTTCTTTTATATTTATAATTTAGTTTTCGATTATCTATTTTTCTAAATTTGTTACTAATGTTTAAACTTATCTTTTTCTTTATTCGTTTATTTCTTTGACGTAGATATTTTGTTTTCGAATTTTTCAAATTATTTTTATTATGATTATTTTTGAACTCAAGTTTTTTACACTTGTTATAGTTACGTTTATTTACACATCTATGAAAATTTGTTTTTCCATATCCGATCTTTCTAGGACTTTTAATTTTATTTATCTCATGTTTTCTTAAGTTTGTGATTTTTTTATTGTATAATTTCCTTGTTTCTTTATTTTTATTATGATTCGGTCTTTTCACCACACTACCATTTGTTATTTGAATTGTAATATATTTAAATTTCTCTAGCACCTTATTGATGTTTATATTTTCCTTTATTTCTCCATTTTCCTGTCCCTCTACACTCATATTTCGATTTAATTTACTCTCGACAGCTTCTACCGCACTTTCTATCTTATTATTTAATTGTTCACATTTATGATTTATTTCTAAACTTTGATCTCTAAATTTATCAATCTCGTTATTTACTTCATCGCAACGGTTGTTTAAATCTTTTTTAATATTTTCAAATTTTATGCTTACATCCTCCTTTATTTCATCAATTTTTGACTTTAGTTCTACCTTTATTTCATTAAAATGTTTTGATTGCATTTCAAATTTTACGTTTACTTCATTAAAATTTTTTGTTATCATTTCCATCATGGTGTTTAAACTTACATTTGTCTCACTCTCCGGCTGAAGGCAATTATCATAAGTTACTCTATTTTGTCCGCCATTATTGTTCGGATTCGTTCTCTGAGAACCTCTATTATAGTCGGCCATTTTGGACGCTAACTTTTTATACAGTTTTAAAATTAATTTTTACAAATATTTTTTTACAAAATTATACATAAGGTCCTTTTATAATTTTCTTTTCGGGCGCCATATAAAAATTTAATATTTCAAGTCCTTAATGTTTCAAGTCCTTAATTTTTCAAGTCCTTAATTTTTCAAGTCCCTGTTCGAAGCGACATTTGTAACGTTCATTTTTTTGCGCTACTTGATATTCTAATTTAAATTTATATGAATAATAGTTATATACAATAACGATTATTAGAGGACCGGGTTATGTATGATTTATAAATAAAAATAATTACTTTAAAATAATTTGTTACATTTTTCTTTTATTTTAAATTTCATCATGACACAATTTTTTATGGGTTAGTATCACATAAATTTTACAGACATCGAGATTTTTCTTTGTAAACACAACATTCAACTAAACCTGCGGGACAGCTTTCTTTTCTTCTATTGTGCTGGTGGGTAACATGATGTCTCCAGCGTGGTACGTTGAATATGGGGTGTCGCAACTGCGGCCACGTCCTCTCCTCTCTTCTGGATTCCAAGTATTTCAGCTACTCTTCCTTCTTATCACAGCCTTTAAGAGATCACTTACATTTTCTACCATTCACCACACTCACTTTCACTGACCCATCTCTCTCCGCACAGTTCTCTCATACATCTACTACCTACTCTGAACAGAGCTGATAAAAACCAACTCATTCCACGAGGGGACAGCCCACTTCTCTCTCGTTTTGGATTCAGCTCCGTCATTGGCCACAATTTTTACAGCCTTTAGCACTAAACATCTGGTTTTTTTTTATACCACTTTCATATTCCCGTATACAATCCTAATTGCTTACATTTATTGTTAACTAATTATTAGCCTAACATTTAATTTTATGACATAATTGAAATAAATGATTTGATATATTTTGAAACTATATCGACCCTGGTACAAATCGATTAGATAACCCCCAGTAACCTTCCTTAGGTCTACTAAACTGATTGTATTTACGTATTTTATTTTCCATTTCTTAAATATTACATGTAATGGACAATATAGAACATTACAATATATATATATATATATATATATATATATATATATATATATATATATATAGAGAGAGAGAGAGAGAGAGAGAGAGAGAGAGAGAGCGCCGGTAGCTCTGTGGTATTCGTGCTTGTCTTCTGAGCTCAAGATCGTAGGTTCGAAACCCGGCCGAGGCACGCGAAACTTAAGCACGCCGTCCTTCGGATGGGACGTTAAGCGATGGTCCCGAGCCTGTACGAAGTCAGGTAATCGTTAAAGACCCGTGACCTAGGTGAATAAAAATTTAGGGTAGGCGAAATTTAGGACTCCCACAGTAGAGTCGGGCTCATGTCCACCAGAGTGACGAAAGAGCGCTCAGGTAGTAGGCGATATGACCGCGTAATAAAAGCCCGGACATGAGTCATGAAACCTAACCTAACCTATATACATGTATATACAGAGTGGCCCAGATAAGCGGGCCACAAGTGAAATAACTCCTAAATGGTTAGAGATATCAAAATTGTGCATAGGGCTAAAGTTGTAGCACTCCTCAAGAGCTATAGTATGGCGTCCTCGAAAAGACATAAATGACCATTTTAATGGCTCAAACAGCCCTTCGAAGGGTCGGGGTTTCCTTTTGACCCTTAAGTTTCATTACATTTTATTAACTCCCCCGGCTCTCCCACCTATTGGCCTACTGATCCTAACCGCAACCCAGACCACGTAGACTTCTTCGTTGGATCTGGCACAGGAGCCCTATTCTCCTCTACCTATTCCTTCCCCGACTTATCCTCAGACCATAGTCCTGTTCTCCTCACCGTTGGTCTAACCCCGTTATCTGTCCCATCAAAGCCTTCCTTAACTCCCGGCCCAGTGAATTAGGACCTCTTCAGAACCTCCTCAGAAAACCAAATTGACTTAAATGTAATCCTTAAAACTCCTGAGGACTTAGATGAAGCCGTACAAAAATTCACTAAAGCCATACAGGACTGTGCTTGGAACGCTTCATCTACTCCTACTCCTACTACAGTTTCAAACCCGAACCCTCCTCTTCCTCGCCACATCCAACTTCTCCTTTCAGAAAAACGCCGCGCTCGTGCCCTATGGCAACGAACACGGTATCCTTCCGACAAAACTGCCTTCAATAACCTTTCCCGAAACCTCAAAATCCAACTTTCACAATTCCGCTCCGAAAATTATAATGAATACCTAGCTTCCCTTTCCACCAAAGATAATTCCCTGTGGTTTGCAACCCGAAAAATTCTAAAATATAGTCCTTTATCCTATCCCATCAAGCAAAATGGCTCCTGGGTCAGATCCGACGAGGAGAAGGCTCAGCTCTTTGCCTCTCACCTCAAAAATACGTTCACACCCCATCCTGATTATAACGCCCTTCATACTTCTGAAGTTGAAGAGTTCCTTACCAGTCCTTTGCCTCCCTCTCCTCCGCCAAAGGCCTTCCATCCCTCTGATGTACAACACATTCTAAATAAAATTCCAATCCGTAAGTCTCCTGGATTTGACCTGATCACAGGGAAAATCCTACGAAACCTTCCCCGCAAAGCTGTTCTATTCCTCACTCTTATCTACAACTCAGTCCTCAGAACTACCTACTTTCCTGTCCAATGGAAGTATTCCATCCTTACTGTTATTCCCAAACCCAACAAACCTCTCTCTTCCTACCGTCCTATTAGCTTGCTCCCAATCTTCTCTAAAATCCTTGAAAAACTCTTGTTGAAACGTTTTATCCCAATCCTTGAATCTCAATCCATTTTACCTAAACACCAGTTTGGATTTCGTCCTGAACATTCCACTACCCAACAGTGTTTTCGGGTTGTCGATTGTATATCTAATGCATTAGAATGCAAGGAGTATTGCACGGGCGCCTTTCTCGACGTGGCGCAAGCCTTTGATCGAGTCTGGCACCCGGGGCTGCTCTTCAAACTGAAACACTTCCTTCCCAGTACCTACTACCTCATCCTGAAATCTTACCTTCGTGATCGCCATTTCAAGGTCCGAATAGGCTCTGAGTACTCAGAACTCATACCTATTCGGGCCGGTGTCCCACAGTGTCCCGGGTAGCATCCTAGGTCCCATCCTTTACAATACATATACTGCCGACATTCCTATCCATCCTCAGACATTACTGACGACTTACGCTGACGACACAGCAATCCTTTCCACCAATCCTGATCCTGCTGTTGCCTCACTCATCCTCGAGGAGCACCTCACTGAAATAGAGAGGTGGTGCAACCTCTGGAGAATTAAATGAATTGAGCAGAAATGTGTTCAAGTCACATTTACCCTACGCCGTCAATCCTGCCCTTCCGTCATCATTAACAACATCCTGATTCCCTCTTCAAACCAAGTCCGCTATCTCGGGTTTTACCTAGACAGTAGACTTACGTGGAACCCACATACACAGCTTAAACGACAAGAACTGATTCGAAGATACGGACTGTTACGTCGACTACTTGGACCAAAATCGAAACTGACGACTAACATCAAACTTACGATTTACAAGACCATTATACGTCCAATTTGGATTTACGGACTCGAACTTTGGGGTACAGCTAAACAATCCAACATCAATCGTATCCAAGCATTCCAGTCCAAACTCCTCCGACGAATTGTCAACGCTCCTTTCTATGTCACCAATAAAGTCCTACACAGAGATCTCAGTATTCCCACTGTAAATGAATTAATCAAATCCCGATTCCAATCATTCCACAGAAACCTTTCTTCCCATTCAAATCCTCTCGCACAAGACCTTTCCTCTCATTCCCATCCTGACAATCCTCCCCGCCGCTTGAACAGGAGGTGGCCTCGCGATCTTCTCTCGGAGGATAGTGAATAATGACAATTAACTTTCGAGTGAGTGTCAGCGCTGGCTGACTTCTCCCATCAAGTGACGTTATATTTTTCTTTTACCACATATTTGCTTATTATGTATATATTGTATACCTATAGATTGCAAATAGAATAAAATAAAATAAAAAAAAAAAAACATTTTATTAAAGTACTAAAGAAACCAGGAAGAACTGTGCAAACAGATTTTTGATACGTCAAGTAGTTCTCGGAAAAAAACGTTTAAAGTTGCACATTTTCTTATTCTGAAGTTAGTTGCAATTTTAATAACTTCAGAATAAGAAAAACGTGCAACTTTAAACGTTTTTTTCCGAGAACTACTTGACGTATCAAAAATCTGTTTGCACAGTTCTTCCTTGTTTCTTTAGTACTTTAATAAAATGTAACGAAACTTAAGGGTCAAAAGGTAACCCCGCCCTTCGAAGGGCTGTTTGAGCCATTAAAAGGGTCATTTATGTATTTTTGAGGAAGCCATATTATAGCTTTCGACAAGTGCTACAACTTTAGCCCTATGCACAATTTTGATATCTCTAACCGTTTAGGAGTTATTTCACTTGTGGCCCGCTTATCTGTGCCACCCTGTATATACATTTCCCCTTGAGGGAGGGAAGTGAGGGAAATGTGAATTTTAAAGATGGAAAAACTGTAAATATCCCAAATGAAATTCTGCATTAATCTCCTTCCAAAATCACTCGACTCTTTGGGGTAACTATCAATAGTTGACAAAAAAGGACTTCTGACCTTTTTCTGATATATTCATTAAATCGGCAGTTACTACCTTTTTGAGTTGAGTCACCCTCCCCTCATCCCCTTTCCTTCCGCCGATTCATAAAAAAAAATTGAATTTAAAATTCATAGGTGTCGTCCTTATGTGGTTCTGGATACAAAAATAAAATGTCTAGAGTGTTTATAGACGGACTGATACATAGACACAGACAGACTGAAGACTTTTTTTTTTCATTCTTAGAATCAGGAGGGAGTCAAAAAATATAAAATTTCTATGAAAACTCAACTTTGAATTTGTGACGATTATATAACTGCTCCTCCACTTCGTAGAAATTCAAATATTCTGTTTTCTAGAATGACTGACACAAAGCTCATTGTAACTCTCCGATTAAAGTTGCGCAGTTTGCAAAAAAAAAACTGAAGAGCTGAAAGACAAAGGGACTAAGTGCCAAAAATTCAGTTTCTAGGGAACTGAGATAAACATAGGCACCAACCAAATACTGTTTACAACAATTAATTTTCTTTTTTTGTAAATATGAAAAGTATTAAGTAGGTATATTTAAATTCGGAAAATATGATTTTGTGAATTATGTTATTTTTAATGTCTATGCAACTGTCTGAGGAGTGAAAAGGGTTTATCATACATGATGACTAAGTACCAACTTAATGAAAGTAACGCTGTTCGAAGTCCTTAGACCCTTTTGAATATCGTTTGGCTAGTAGCTATGAAATGATTTTTTTGTCATTTAGAAGTTTCTTCCGATTATAAAAATGCAAATAAATATATTTTGAAAAGTAAATATATCGATATGAATAAGAAAACGTTCTCAAGGAAACAGGCAAATGAAGAAGTCAACTAGTTAGATCTTGAAGAAAAGTGAAGTTTTCTTCGAAACTTACTTTTTTGACTTCACAATTTTTACACCCAGACCAGAGAGTTAAAAATTATTATTATTTTAAAATAGACAACTTACGAATTGTGTCCTTTCCATGTTAGTAAGAATGGAATATCTGGGTATTCGTAGTCTCTGAAACATGCCAACATGGTTATTTAAACAATAGGACATTTTAAAGCTATAATTATTTTCAAATTGATTTATAGACAGAATTGGTGAGTTCCTGATTTGCGTAGATGCCTTGCAGCACAATCTGTGAATTTGGCATGATTTCGGTTGAAACGTCCTTAGTAGGGTGGAACGAAAAAATCACCTTTTGATTTTTAATTTGGAATAGCGCGGAAAAGTTGCCTTTTAGTGTAGATAAGATAAATAAATAATATGAAAAATATTGGAGTACGTCTTGAGGTGCCGCAAGGACCAGTTTAATGTGGCAATGAAGTAGAAACAAACATTTTGCAGCTGTAACATTTGTAATCATTAAGGATACAGAAGTAAGAAATACAAAGTTTGACATTACAAAATATTTTTTTATTTTTATTATATTTTATAATTAATACTTTTTTCCAATTCTAATGCTTATATATGTATTTAAAACCATCTTGTGTAACATTATATGTACGAGAAATTCATAAAAAATAATTTATCAAAGTTTAAAATTTTTCAATTTTTTTACAAACTTTAAGCTCTTTGCGGCACCTCAAGATGTTGTAGTATTGCAACCAATTTTTTTTTAATTCTTTTTGAACCTAAAAGGCAACTTTTCTCCACTATTACCAAACTAATAACTAAAAAAAATTTTAAAAGGCCATTTTCGTTCCACCCTAGTCCTCAGTCTTCAGTCAACCAACGCCACATCCGCCCCGCGTGGCAACTGTAAAATTACTTTTTACTTCCTCATCTGTACGAGGTATGGGGGGAGTTATATATTCGGTCAAAAAATCTATTTTGAGTTTTCACCAAAATTTCATATTTTGCGACCCCCACTTTTTCCAAAAATGAAAAAAAAAAAAAAAAAAAATCCTATTTGTTTGTGTCTACACTTGTCGTGCTTGCTTTTTTTTACTTCGAAAGTGGCCAAGGTTCTTATGTTTTTTATCTGGAACGTAAAAAAACCACACGCCGTCCTTAGGATGGGACGTAAAGCAAGTCCCGAGCCTGTACGATGTCAGGTACTCGTTGAAGACCCCTGCCCTAGGTGAATAAGAAATTAGGGTAGGCAAAATTTAGGACTCCTAATTCATATCCACCAGAGCGACAAAAGAGCTCTCTGATGGTAGGCGATATTGCCTCGATGATAAAGCCCGGGCATGTGGCACAATAACTAACTTCACGTCTTTGAACTTAACTCCCATAAGAATGAATATATCGACGTAGTGATTTTCAACCAAATAGGTAAATTTGTGTCAGAGGGAGAGCGAAAACTTACATGATTAATTCGCGTTGGGGAAGTATATGGTCGGTGATTCTCCAACGATTTTTTTTTGCTAGATTGAATTTGTACAAAAGATGGTAATAGGAAGAACCTCCTTGATATTCTGTTAACTGTGAAGAACTTCCTAAAGACATTTTTTCAGTATTTCAATTATACTCTTAAGATATTTCCTAGAATCCCTAATTTGACCTACCCCTTTCCCTACAAGCATGGAGGGGCGTTAAGGATGTAAGTCGAAGCCAGGTTCTTGGTAACGAGAGGGGGGTGAACTTAATCATATTTTTTTCTTACATGAAGTATGAAACCTGTCTCCTAGCGCTGCCTTTATGAAACTTTTACTTACCTAGCTACGAAGTATAAGGGAAGTTATGTAATCGGTCAAAAATTCGATGCGAAGTTTTCAACGGAATTTCATGTTTTCCGACTTCCTGATTCAAAAAATAAAAAAAAGATTCTGTGTCTGTGAACACGACAACTTCCGATAGGATGAATGTATTGACACAAAATTTTATATGTGTATCCAAAATCGTATAAGGGAAACACGTATTGATTTTCAGCCAAATCGGCAAAAGGGGGGGGGGGGATTAGGGAAAGGTAAAAAGTAAATTCATTTTTTTTAGCTAATTTCAGAAATTCATTTAACATATCAATTAATACATTTTTTCTAATCTGGCGGGGGTAAAATGTTTTTTTATTTTTTTACATGTTTTACAAGCATTTTCACCTTTAAAATTTGAGATGTTTGATGGGGTACCTTCTTTTTGTGCCATGGGAACTTGGACTATTAGGTTACCTGTCTGAATCTCTAGGCTCTTCAATTCAATTATAAAATAATTCAAGATACTTACTAAAAAACTTCCTAATATCCATGCTAATTTTAATAATTTTATGCAAATATGGAAAACAGTCAAAACGGAACGGAACTGATAGACGAAAACTTCGTCAAAACCTCAAAACAAACTGTCACGTGAACACAAACGCAGTGAACAGTTACAGCGCATGGCCTGCGGCCTGCACTTACAACAGCTGATTGCTGATTTAGGAGTCAGAAGAACGGGAAATTTGATGATCCTATGGTAACTTGCAAGCAATGCATTTTTAATAAAAACTATTTTTTTAGTTTATTTAATTTTTATTTCTCTGCCCCCCCCCCTGGCTACGCCCAAGCCAGTCATTAAACTAAGACATTTTTTTCTCTCAAAAAATCTAAAGAAGTAATGATTTTCTGAGTGTTCATCTCTAAAATGTCGTATATCGCCACAAATTGACGGGCCGGTGGTCGCCCCCATCACTTCACAGCATCACTCTGATCCCGAGCTATCTCGACATACGATGATGGTCGAATGATGAATATATAAAGCGACTCCCTCACTATAATGAATATATAGAAGCCGATATTTACCTAATTCTGGTCCAGTCTCCTCTCACCGGAATCAAATCAACAATAAGACAAACAATTACTTCGATGGATAAAATATCAATATTTATGAGCATTGCAAAAACGTCAACTCCATAACACGTTCAAATTCTGGTGATATCGAACACTACATGATCATATGTTTTCATCTACCAAACTGTTCGAAATATAAATTAATCATTTTAAATATTTTTGATCAGAGCTGTTCTATATATCAATATTTATTAATATTTAAAAACAACTTATTATGATAAGAAAGACAACTTATATATTTCCCCCCCCCCCCCCCCCCCCCCCCCAACTGCTATTAGGCTGCTTGGGGCACCAATAACCCAATTATTAATTTTTTGTTTTTTAAATATATTTGAATCTAAT
This sequence comes from Aradus depressus, assembly GCA_963662175.1. NCBI lineage: Eukaryota > Metazoa > Arthropoda > Insecta > Hemiptera > Aradidae > Aradus > Aradus depressus. Next base: position 99,766,806 of record OY759214.1, read on the forward strand.
TTTTTGTAACACAAGGCTAGGATGATCATTACAGTCGACAAGAAATAATCCCGGAGAAGGGGGTCAATAAGATCATTTTCAGGGCTTTGGTCGCATGGTCTCACCATGGTTTGCGGGTTCGAATCCCGTCCGGGAGTGAGTTTTATTTCGTAGATAGAACTCCCTCCCGGGGCCATGGATGTCGTAAATAATTAGATAGCACACTGACATGGCAAATATGCATTGAACATAAGGCAAAAAAACAAATAATAATAATTTTTGTTTTCATTTTTTGGACATCTGGATTATAATGTGATATTTTTGGAAAATATCTATAAATAAAATCGCGGGTTCGAAACCCGGTCGAGGCTCTTCCATTTTTTATCTGGGAGGTGAAAAATCTTGAGATGGGGCGATGGCTGTACGATGTCAGGTACTCGTTAAAGACCCTTATCCTAGGTGAATAAACCTGGATAGGCAAAATTTCGGACTTCTAGAGTAGAGTCGGGCTCAAGTTCAACAGAGCGACGAGAGAGCTCTTTGGTAGTAGGCTCGGGCATGAGTCACAACTAACCTATTAGCGTATGTGAGTATGTCCCTTGTTCCTCTAATGCATAGATTTTTACAAAATGTATATATATGTTAGTCGCCAATCCTCTAGATTCATCCCCACTCATGTCTCATATTCCCATAAGAAGCCTCTCCATTATATTCCAACCTCCTTAGCTGAGATATTTCTGTAAGCTATGATAACTCCACATAAAATTGATAATTCTTCTAGAAATTTTGTATTTGGATCGAGAAGTTTATAGGTGAGAAACCTGTTCATTTTCAAACAAATGTAGGGCAACTAAAAAGGGCTTATCTCCAAAATGTTTCCAAAAAGTTTCAGACATCTTTTGATTGGCCGGTGACTCATCCATGACTTTTTTTTTATATGTGGCTAGTATAGAGGGAGACAGGGGGGGGGGGGGGGGGGGGGAGTGGGATGGCTACCGAAATGTCAACCCCATCGGAAGAAAGGAAGTGCACATCCCCTATTTCCTCCACCCCCCCTTACCCAATCCAGCTTCTCTCTTAAAGATGGTCCTCTCAATTATCTTTTTTTTTTCTTCTTTTTTAGGATTCCGTAGATGGAAGATCGTCTACGTAATTGTATACCCTAATAACGAGTGTTTGACGTATGTCCCTTTGTCCTTGAGCTGGGGAAGTAATAAGGTGACTAGTGCTTAGTAACTCTTCACACCAGTTTACGAATCCCAGTCTAACGTCTCCAGTGATGTTCGTAAACTGGTTTGAAGCTCCCACCCCTCATATTTTTTCTTCAATCTGATGTTGCAGAAAAAGCTAACCTCATTGTGAATTAAAACACACTTTAACAGGTAGACAATCACTTTTAGTCATGTAACATCGCTACTATGTCTAGAACGGCTCTGGTGCAATTAACTCAAATTGTTTTCGACAGGTCCTACTATCCCCACTATTTCATCCATATATGGTGATATTTTTTTTAGGTCTTTACAAAGTGGAGAAGCTGATCTCTAATGAAATTCACTAAAAAAGCCAGTCCAAGAAAGCTCCTCCCATTTTGAAATGTATATAATAATGAGATGGATAGACAAATTTTGAATAATTTCATAATATAAATAACATTAAATCTAAATTAATTTGTAACAAGTATAATTTCTAAATAAACTGAAGTAAAATTCAAGCTAATGATCTGTATTTATTACTTTACTCTTTGCACTGATCCAATGTGTTCTCGTTTCTAATATTTTTAACATTATTTCTTATTTACGAAACTTTATTATCAATTTTTTTGTTTATTTATTCTCTTTCAATAAATTATAACTATATTTCTTTATTATTTTTTCACTTGAGCAGGTTTAATGTTCAAAATATTTATTATTACTCTGCCAACTCCTTATATTTAATTAAGGCGAAATGGAAAGACAGTTTAGTGTATTTTTGAAATAAGAGATGGCACTACGTTCGGGGTTAACTTTGCTACCCCTTTTTTCTCTTACAAAAATCAATCTATTTTAAATCTAAAAACTTCATTTGCTTCAGTATGATGATCCACATGACGAATCGATCAGCATTTATTTTTTGAACGATTGCTTATCCAAAATTTTTTGGATATTGGATTTTGGTCAAATCTAAGCTTACAGACAAATGTAGAAAAAAATCTTAAATCAAACACATTTTTTTGTATTTGAAATTGATTCAATAGGTCAAAACAGAACAGAAAACTATTTAAATAAATAATTGGCTGCCGCCCATCTTCTATTTTGTTTCATGTATTCTATTTCCAATATTATTATTTTTTATATTTTTCCTTTAAATGTTTCATGCGTTTAGTTATTATTTATTGTATTGTAGCTTATGCAAACTCCTTGCTTTGGGATATAATTATCATTCCTATAAGCAATAAATAAATTTCAAATTTGTATAATCAAAAGGATACAGCCGAATTATGTAATAAAGGTAAAGAGACATGAGAAAGCAATAAGGGGGAAATTGATTTTTCATTTAGTCCTTATATAATAAAGTGAAGGGGGTGAGGGTGGGGGGGTTGAAGCAAATTAGGGTTTAGATGATGAGACTGGGGAGGAAGGATAGGAGGGGGGGGAGGGGGGGGGGGGGCGTTTGATAACTACTATCAGATTCATTACCTGGGAGCCGCAAAACCGGCAAACTCCACTTAGCTCCTTCAAAATCCTATCCCGGATAATTAAATACTAGTTTAGACTTCGGCTAACCTCTCAGTTAACTTTACTTAAATATCCAGTTAACAGATTGGAAAAAATGTTAACTATAGATGAAGTAAATATATTGGGAGAGAGAAGCCGAATTGTTAGTAATCGTTGTTCATGTCGGGACTTTAACTACGAGGTCATACCGTTTACTACCAGAGTGCTCTTTCGTCGCTCTAGTGGACATGAGCCTAACTCTACTATAGGAGTACTAAATTTTGTTTTTTCAGCCAATTAGGGCAAAGGGAAGTGTAGATTAAGAACAAGTCAAAGCAAAGAGGCGATCAGGGAAGGAGAGACTCAAATAGCCTGATAACTGCCGATATAATGACTGTATCAACACAACGTTTAGTATGAGGGTTCAGAAGCCATTATCTGAGTCAAATATTGAGTTTTAGCCCAAACTGTCGATTGGTTAGGTGCGAAAAGGTAATTAATTAATTCTAGTGAAGTTCATAGCCGGTGATTCATCTGTGACTTTTTAATTTTGGAACCCGTTAGGAAAGCCCACTCATTGTTAGTGTACTCAATGTACCTTTATTTGTTATTGAGCTGAGTTTACGAAGCTCTTTCTTAGGCGACTCATGTATTTCGTTGTACTCGTACTCCTTCTAAACCCCTTTACCGATCACATTGAAATTTGCCACGATGGTAGTGGATACGGTGACGATGGTTTACTACTAAAAAAATCTGAAATCGAATATACCACGGAGGAATAATCACCGAAAAACGAAATCCCCATTTTTCGATTTCAAATGTAAGAATCCGGGCGAAGCCCTTTTCGGTTTACCATCGGACACCATTTTTTTTTGAACCGTTTTTTTCAGTGTTCTAACGTACGAACTTCGACTTTTTTTCGATAAAAATATTCTTCAACATACAAAGAACACATAGTAAAAAGAATTTTGTGCAAAAACAGCTGTTGTTGTCTACAAAAAGGCTAGAAAAAATCCATTGAATTCAATTGAAGTCTATTTAAAGTATTAATATATTCATAAAGAACATACAAGATGAGAAGTTACTGATAATTATTAAAACATTAACTGAGTTTTTTATACAGATATGCCTGACTCAGCTCAGTTTTTGCAAACAGCAGAATGTATTGCACACCTAGTTTACCTACTGAGACTGTGAGTATACGGAATGTGAGTTCAGATTTGGCTACTGACTGTGATGTACTACTGAGGATGTATTCTCAACACGCTGGGCTGGTTACCCTTCCATGTGGAACTCCTCCTTTCACCGGAAACAACATTCAACCTACTATTATTAATGTCAAATGTTCTTATCCTTCTGTATTACTTGATATAGATTGTATCAATTACAGACACTCTTCAATTAAAAAATAAAAAGTCATTATCGCTCAGCCTCTGTGAACCGATTTCTTTTAAAATCAGTAGTCAGTTAAACAGGGACTTATGAATCCTCTGACTAAATGTTGTGTCAATACATTCAGTACATCGACAGTTATCAGCGTTTTGTGTTGAGTACCCCTCTTCCGATCGTCCACATTTCCTTTACCATCATTTTGCTCATACAATTCACAAAAAAAAACATAGTAATGTAAGTAATTTACTTACAATAAGTTTAAAAAAAAGAAAACTTGATTAAAATTTAATACGATGTAAAATAAAGCATTCTGGAAATAAGCCTTGTGTACATGAAATTACTTGTTTTTTAATAAAAATATCTTAATAGCAAGTAAAATATAGCAACATAAATATTTTAAATATTTGCTACAACCGAAAAATAATTATAATACATAAAAAAAAAAAGAAATATAAGAATACAAAATATACCTAGTATAAGAAAAGAACTAATGAATGAATAAATGATATGATTCATATTTAACCTTACTTTCAGAAAACTCAGAGTATGTGTATTTGGCATTTTATTCATTTCAACTTTAATAATTAAGAAAAAAATAATAGGCTTATAGTACTCAATTTCGAATTCATTTTATAGTGAAACCGTATAATAAATGTATGATTTCAAATTACACTTGAACCCGCCGTATCAACAAAGAAAGTCGACTGTATGATATAAAACCAGTGTAGCCACTCTTCGTTTTTTTAGTTTTCAAATAATATTTTTAATTTGCGAAAATGTCTCTTATTTGTAATGAATTCATTTCAACAATTATTTTTATATTGGAAAATGATTTGCTTGGTTGTGAAAAATCGAATTTTCTATTAGTGCTAAGAAAACCTTTTTCATTTTAGAAAAAAATGTGTACATACAAGAACACTTGTAGAATTGACTAACAATGGCTTCGCTAGGTCACTAAATGCTGGGCCATATATATTTTCAATTACTATTCATATTGTATATACATATTTTTTTTGAGATTTTATTCTGAACGAGATATATAAATGAGCAGGAACGGAAACTCCCCAAAACATTTTATTTTTTTAATATTATAAAAAAGGCATAAAATATTTATATTATTTGAAATAGGGTGACGAGGATGGCGGTGGACGCCCCCTGGTTCGTTCGAAACTGCCAGTTACACAGGGAGCTACACCTTGAGACCATAGATGACTTGATCAGGAGGAAATTCAGGAAATATCATGATAACTTACCATCAGTTAAAGGTGCTAGGAGGTTTAAGTTAGGGGTTCGTTCCGAAACACTTCGTTTAAAACCGCGTCTCATTCAGGACATTATATTATGAACTTTTACTATCAGTTTTCCCTCCTTAAATTTTTCATTATGTTACTGCTACTCCAGCCATCTATATGTTCTAAATATCTGTTCATTTTCTACTTTTTCTGTTTTATTGATTAATTGCTTAAACAAACTTTAAGGGGTAAATGTATCCCAAAAGTTATTTTCATTTGCCAATTGTTATTAACGCATAGATTTTCAATTATGTAATTATACCATGCAAAACAAATTCATGTTGATCTGGTAAATAAAGAATTTTATATATAATAAGAAAAACTATTTATTAAATGGTTATAAAAATGAAAAATGGGGGTTAAAAAAGGTTCATGGCAAGTCATTGAGATACAAAGACGGAAATAATAATCGGTAAATCGTCGGCAACGTATTTTTCCAGTTTTAATTATTTCTAATAGAACAAGTTTCAACTCTCTCTAAACTCTTCTCTTCTTCGATCAATTTGACTGAAAGTCAACAGGTGTCTTACACTGGAACTTCTCAATACTTTCTTGAAATTTCGGGTGGATATATTCATTACATGGACAGTTATTAGGGTGTTTTAAACGATCCCCCTTCTCTGATTCCTGCTTCCTATCCCCCGATTTAGCTTGAAGTCAATACATATCGTCCTATTGGGGTTCGCTATCGAACATTCCTTCTATTGGAAGTCCACAGGCTCACGCATAGACATCATTTTTTCTAGATTTGTGTCCAGAATCTCGTAAGAATGACACCTATTGATTTTCAGTGAAATTGTCCCCTAATGGAAAGAAGGGACCCGGGAAAGGGATCTCAATCCAAAAAATATTTTTAGCCTAATCTGTCGATTGTTCTTAGAGGAAGAGCGAACACTTAATACAAAAAAATTTTGAAAATTTAAATTTCAACAAAAAATGTTCATGTTAGAGGAAACCCTATACACGGAAACGGAATTATTCTCACTGTTCAAAAAGAATAATATAATCACAATAAAAAATCGTGTTTCATATCCAAAAACATTATATGATACAAAGCTTTCATTTTTATTTTTTAGGCAGAGTTCCTCCACACCTTAAAGGTCAGTCCAATGTACGTTATTGTTTTATTAATTCATTTATAAATTTGTATTTATTGAGACTTTTTTATTCATTCATTTATAATTGATTAATCTATATATTATATATTATTTTTCATATATTGTTATAGTTACATTGTTTTCTTTCTTTTCTATATCTCGCACATTGGGACCTGATGATGGGACGTAAGAACGTCCCGAAACATCGTTAGGATAAAAACACTTCCGAAGAGTTTTTTTTAAAAAATAGTTATCTTAATTTTTATTAAATTGAAAAATGTGTCTACTTACTATTTATATTATATTATATATTTTATTAATTTTGTTTATGTACTCATATATTTTTAAGTATTTATTTGTTCAGTTTTTATTAATTTCACTTTACTTTTTTTAATAGTTTTGTTATTACTACTAATCATAGATGTGTTAGACTCAAGTAGTTATAAATCTAATTTATAAGCTATCTTAATGTGTAAATTCTTTTGACGTATCCTATTACCATTTATTGGTTTAACGGAAAAAAAATGTATTTATTATTATTATTATTAATTGAGTTGGGGAATTACATGACCGTTGATTCACCGATGACTTAAGGTTTTTCTCTTGTTTGGAGAAAAGCGATAATGGTTAGGCGAGGGGGGCAACTGAATCTATGTAATGTGGACTAGAATTAGGGGGAGTGATGGGGTGGGGCGGGGCGGCTAGAGCAAGTGGGGGGGCGGCACGCTAGGGGTGTCGTGACTTGGGACAGTTCCACTCCCAGCTTGACTCATCCCTCCGACCTCCCATCAGTAGTACCCATAGCTCCTCCACTCCTGTCTGTCAATATATAGCCAATGTGACATCGAAATGGGGGCCCGTATATCTACATCGATTGTTTTTGTTTGTTTTTGAACTCAGGGGGTATTGTAACCATGGAAATATTCAAACTCGATGTTGTCTGTCAATATATAGCCAACGTGACATCAAAATGGGGGCCCGTATAACTACATCAATTGTTTTTTGTTTTTTTGAACTCTTCCCTGAGTTGCAGCCATGGAAATATTCAAACTCGATGTTGTCTGTCAATATATAGCCAACGTGACATCAAAATGGGGGCCCGTATAACTACATCAATTGTTTTTTGTTTTTTTGAACTCTTCCCTGAGTTGTAACCATGGAAATATTCAAACTCGATGTTGTCTGTCAATATATAGCCAACGTGTCATCAAAATGGGGGCTCGTATATCTACATCGATTGTTTTTGAACTCAGGGGAGTATTGTAACCATGGAAACATTCAAACTCGATGTTGTCATGGCAATGCTACTGTATGGTAGAGCTTGAGGGCAAAATGGTTAATATAAAAAGATGCACCTTCCACAACTCGTTCCTTGTCCAAGCCTCCTCTCCCTGCAACTCTCTGCCTTCCTTCAAATCTTCACTGTTCCAATGCAAGTCCTCCGTCCAACAAAGACACACCGAAACTAGATCCCGGATTTTTGCACCATTAAATTACACATTTCTTTCATGCATCCAATAATACCAGTATGAATTAGAAAGAGGAAGGATGGTCATATCACTAATATTTTTTTATTATTATTTTTTTTAATCCTTTTTAATGAAAAAATCTATCAATAATAATAATAAAACTACATTTCAAAATTCGTTGCTATGCGATACTATTTAAGCATTACCTACTAGAAATGAGGGCGCCGGTAGCTCAGTGGTAAGCGTGCTTGACTTCTGAGCTCAAGGTCGAGGGTTCGTAGCCCGACCGAGGCCCTTAGTTTATTTTATCTGGGAGGTAAAATAAACTTAAGCACGCCGTCCTTCGGATGGGACGTTAAGCGATGGTCCCGAGCCTGTACGATGTCAGGTACTCGTTAAAGACCCCTGTCCTAGGTGAATAAAAATTTAGGGTAGGCAAAATTTAGGACTCCCACAGTAGAGTCGGGTTCATGTCCACCAGAGTGACGAAAGAGCGCTCTGGTAGTAGGCGATATGACCTCGTAGTTAAAGCCCGGGCATGAGTCATAAAACCTAACCTAACCTACTAGAAATATTCAGAGGACACCGGTAGCTCAGTGGTATGTGTACTTGCCTTCTGAGCTCAAGATCGTGGTTTCGAAACCAGACCGAGGCCCTTTGTTTTTTTTATTTGGGAGGTAAAATAAACTTAAGCACGCCCTCCTTCGGATGGGATGTTAAGCGATGGTCTCGAGCCTGTACGATGTCAGTTACTCGTTAAAGACCCCCTACCCTACATGAATAAAAATTTAGGTTAGGCAAAATTTAGGGCTTCCACAGTAGAGTCGGGCTCATGTCCACCAGAGTGACGAAAGAGCGCTCTGGTAGTAGGCGATATGACTTTGTAGTTAAAGCTCATAAAGGGCATGAGTCATAAAACCTAACCTAACCTTACTAGAAATATTTGCTACAGGAATGTATTTAAATTCTTTGGGGCACTATAAAATTGGTCTTATTAGGTTTATCTCATCTTTTGGACACTTAAAGATTTTTATATTCAATAAGACACATTTGTGGTAAGAACCAATTTTTCTATAGAACTGACCAATTTTGCGTAAATTTAGGAAACGTTTAAAAAAAATATAAAGGTATAAGAAATTTAAAAAATAATAAATGGTGAAATGAAATAATTTCAATGTTTTTCTTGAAACACTGTGGTTGGTTAGTTTCAATTTTCTCTTCAAAAATTCAACAATAAATACATTATTGAAAGGCTCCTTTCTCTTGGAATATTTCATACTGAATCATCTCTGGAAGAGTACAATATTCATGGTGCATCACACTCCCAAGTCTGACTGAGATGGACCCAACAGATATCCGTCTGCAATGAGTGACTTCTACTTGAACGATATGAATTCTTCAATTCTCTCTGTCTCTGTAGATGTCATGATGTATCTTCTGCAGAAACCTAGGCAGCCAAAACCAAATAGAATTATAAACATTTCTCGTATCTATTCTGTCGTAATCGTAGTCTTCTGTTTTTTTTTGTTTTTTTTTTTTAAATAAACAATTCGAAAACATTTCTTGTTTCATTCAGCATCTTTTTAAACGTTTGATTCAGTTTTGGGGAACATGGTTAGCGATATCGAAAAATTGGTCTTTACATAGAATATTCCTCATGTATGCCATTAGGTTTGAGACAGGACCAAAATAGGGGAATTACGTTGACAGGTTGAGTAATAGTCTTAAGCTAAGAACACATTTTTAACACGCGTCGTGTTAACACGCATTAACACGTGTCATAGAAATATCTATTACGTTATTTTAAATAGATCAATACATATTATTGTGATGTGTCGTCAGGGACAGACAACACGCTTTATCACGTCATAACGCGTGTTTTCAATATCTGTAGTGGTCAGATTTTCGTCAGAGTGTTAAAGCATCAGGACAAGGTTGAGGCAGCGCCGCCGAAAATATAGTATCTTATTTTGTTGTTACCTACCTTAAAGTTGATAAAAGTCGTTCCTCTGGAGATGTTGCTTCTCTAACATTTGTGTTTTGCTACTTTAATTTACTTTCTAGTACATTGTAAACCACATCAAATTCCTTCTTGGTCATCCAGATATACATTTTACACCTGTCATCGTCATTGCTGATTTCGGTCCACAGAACATGATATTCACCAAATTCGTGTCTACGTTCGTTTATTGGATGAACCCAATATTCTCTGGATTCATGTTGTAGCACAAGCAATGCCGCAGTAACAGCTACCATTTCCTCTTCTTCATCCAACCAATCCATCTCTCCTTGTAGGTGCTCCATTATATTATAAGCGGACATACTAACCGAACGACACTACTTCACCAGTTTAAAAACATCAGCATTAACACACGTTTTACAACACAGATATGTGTCCGGCATATGTGATGTGCCGCATGCTGATGTGTCGTGTTGACACGTGTTAACATGACACGTGTCAAAAATGTGTTCTTAAGTCTGTAATCGAATGACGTCATTAAAGCCTGTTCGTAAGACCGTAAGAGGTCCTTCGCGCATCACTAGGACGTCTTTCCCTATTTAACGTACATTTCTTTATCCTTAACGAAACTGACTTATGAGTCTCAGCGCGAGGGGGGGGGGGGGGGGGGGGGGGGTAATTGAGCTTTTACCTCCCCTCCCTTTTATCCGCCACTGACACACATTGTAAATATTAAAATACTCTAAAATTAATTATTTTTTTAAAGGAGAATCGTTGAAGTGTTGAGTTTTTTTGTGAAAACAGCTGTTAGAAGGTTAGGTTAGGTTAGGTTTTATGACTCATGCCCGGGCTTTAACAACGAGGTCATATCGCCTACTACCAGAGCGCTCTTTCGTCACTCTGGTGGACATGAGCCGGACTTCACTGGGAGTCCTAAATTTTGCCTACCCTAAATCAGTGACATCGTACAGGCTCGGGACCATCGCTTAACGTCCCATCCGAAGGACGGCGTGTTTAAGTTTATTTCACCTCCCAGATAAAATAAACTAATGGCCTCGGTCGGGTTTTGAACCCACGTTCTTGAGCTCAGAAGTCAAGCACGCATACCACTGAGCTACCGGCGCCCTAGCTGTTAGAATATTAGTAAATTAATTAGTGATAGTAAATATAAAAAAAATATTAAATATATTCGCTTTAATTAAAAGTGGAAAAGGACAAAATATGGTCAAAGTAACAAAAGTCGGAAGTGCCATGTGGTACATACTTCTAGACACAACACAGTCGGAAGTGCCATATGGTACATACTTCTAGACACAACACAGTCGGAAGTGCCATATGGTACATACTTCTAGACACAACACAGTCGGAAGTGCCATGTGGTACATACTTCTAGACACAACACAGTCGGAAGTGCCATGTGGTACATACTTCTAGACACAACACAGTCGGAAGTGCCATATGGTACATACTTCTAGACACAACACAGTCGGAAGTGCCATATGGTACATACTTCTAGACACAACACAGTCGAGTTACAGACATGAACCAAGACACATCATGTAGTGTTGACAGTCGAGTGATAGATATGAAGCGAGACAGTAGAGTTACAGATATGAAGCGAGACAGTTCAAGAAGAGACATGAACCAAGACACATCATGTAGTGTTGACAGTCGAGTGATAGATATGAAGCGAGACAGTAGAGTTACAGATATGAAGCGAGACAGTTCAAGAAGAGACATGAACCAAGACACATCATGTAGTGTTGACAGTCGAGTGATAGATATGAAACGAGACAGTAGAGTTACAGATATGAAGCGAGACAGTTCAAGAAGAGACACGAACCAAGACACATCATGTAGTGTTGACAGTCGAGTGATAGATATGAAGCGACACAGTAGAGTTACAGATATGAAGCGAGACAGTTCAAGAAGAGACAGTAACCAAGACACATCATGTAGTGTTGACAGTCGAGTGATAGATATGAAGCGACACAGTAGAGTTACAGATATGAAGCGAGACAGTTCAAGAAGAGACATGAACCAAGACACATCATGTAGTGTTGACAGTCGAGTGATAGATATGAAACGAGACAGTAGAGTTACAGATATGAAGCGAGACAGTTCAAGAAGAGACATGAACCAAGACACATCATGTAGTGTTGACAGTCGAGTGATAGATATGAAACGAGACAGTAGAGTTACATATATGAAGCGAGACAGTTCAAGAAGAGACACGAACCAAGACACATCATGTAGTGTTGACAGTCGAGTGATAGATATGAAACGAGACAGTAGAGTTACAGATATGAAGCGAGACAGTTCAAGAAGAGACACGAACCAAGACACATCATGTAGTGTTGACAGTCGGGTGATAGATATGAAACGAGACAGTAGAGTTACATATATGAAGCGAGACAGTTCAAGAAGAGACATGAACCAAGACACATCATGTAGTGTTGACAGTCGAGTGATAGATATGAAGCGACACAGTGAAGTTACAGATATGAAACGAGACAGTCAAGTACAGACACGAACCAAGACACATCTTGTAGTGTTGACAGTCGAGTGTTAGATATGAAGCGACACAGTAGAGTTACAGATATGAAACGAGACAGTCAAGTACAGACACGAACCAAGACACATCTTGTAGTGTTGACAGTCGAGTGTTAGATATGCAGCGACACAGTAGAGTTATAGATATGAAGCGAGACAGTTCAAGAAGAGACATGAACCAAGACACATCATGTAGTGTTGATAGTCGAGTGATAGATATGAAGCGAGACAGTAGAGTTACAGATATGAAGCGAGACAGTTCAAGTACAAACATGAACCAAGACACACCATGTAGTGTTGACAGTCGAGTGATAGGTATGAAGCGAGACAGTTCAAGTACAACTTCTAAGTTGAGGAACGCGGACGTATTGTGGAAACTAGTAATAAATAAGTTTTTTTTATTTATTTAGTTCAAGTACAGACATGAACCAAGTGACATCACAGTGATGAGTATATATAGTTTAAATAAAATTGTGACTTGGACTTTGTTTTTGATGAAGTAGCCATCATCCGTACAGTGTATACAATATAAGGAATGGAAAGATATTTAAGATTGATTACACCCAGGCAGAAATACCACCCTTCGCCTAAGCCACTGCCAGCTGTACACGACTCTCCATGTTTTGAGTTCAAAAAAATGCTTTGAGACAACTGCAAATTTGCATTCGTGTTTAGACAAAAATAAAGATTGTCACAACTTGAAAATGTAAATGTGGAACAAAGAAAAAAAATTACAAAAAGTGTAAGATTAAAAAAATTATCAGATGCAAGTCTCCTTATACACAGAATTTTTTCCTAAACAAAAAGAAAATTTTAATTATAAGAGTGGTTGTAAATGGTGTGATGCTTGGTGAGTACCATGAATTTATGGGCTGATAAGTGTGAGATTTGTGCCGTGATAAGGCTCCAGAACATAAACCTTATCTCCAGCTTTAACAACAGCACTGCAGGTGGAGGTGCCTTATCAGTACTTCTGCATCAATAACACTAAACATAACATTCTTTCATCCTTATTACTATTTTTTTTTTCTCGAGTTCCGTCATTCTCTTTGTTTGACGTCTGTCTGTCTGTTCCTACCGACATTGTGAAAACTATTGATGTCATAGTCTGTACAAAGTTCAATGGTGATTTGAAAACCCAGAGAAAAAGAAAATAAATATTCAGTGAAAAAAATGTAGTAGTTATGGGATATAGCTATTGATGTACCCATTATGTATAGGAACTTCAAGAGATTACCTAAAGATACCGCTTCAAATAACATTCATATTTGTTTTATGTATATAAAGAATTAATTTAAGATATATAAACCCACATAAAGTTATTAGATAATATGAAATTGTTGAACAATTATCTATTTTTATGATATCATAACTACAGTTAACTATCATAACTATAGTTAACAAAGAGGGCGCCGGTAGCTCAGTGGTATGCGTGCTTGGTTTCTGAGCTCAAGAACGTGGGTTCGAAACCCGACCGAGACACTTAGTTTATTTTATCTGGGAGGTAAAATAAATTTAAGCACACCGTCCTTCGGATGGGACGTTAAGCGATGATCCCGAGTCTGTACGATGTCAGGTACCTACTCGTTAAAGACCCCTGCCCTAGGTGAATAGAAATTTAGGACTCCCATAATAGAGTCGGCCTCATGTCCAACAGAGTGACGAAAGAGCGCTCTAATAGTAGGCGATATGAGCTCGTAGTTAAAGCCCGGGCATGAGTCATGAAACTTAACCTATAGTTAACTAACTCAACAGACAACTACAGAACTCGTAACCTGGGGGCCATGGTGGTCGTGCGGGCTCGTGTATAGAGCTTTGGTCGCATGGTCTCACCTTGGTTTGCGGTTCAAATTCCGTCCGGGAGTGAGTTTTATTTCGTAGATAGAACTACCTCCCGGGGCCATGGATTTCGTAAATTATTTAGATAACAAATTTACAAGTGATATGGCTAATAGGTATGCATCATACATAAAGATAAAAAAATAAAAAAAAATCCCGTAACCTAGTGGCGGAGTTCGGACTAACTGCTTTAACATTTTTTTTCAATAGACTTCTAATAACTGCAAATAGAATAAATGAATAGACACAAAATATTATTTGTGTGACCTGAACTTCTTAAGGACAACACCTATCGATTTTCAGCCAAATCGGATATTAGGGAGAGGCCTAACTTAATAACACTAAAGACTGCTGTTGTAATGAGTGTCATATGTAGGAATGCAAGCCTTTATGCATATCGAGAAAAATATTGATATTTATATCGCTTTGCCTCAAATATCGATACCCAATATATCGTTCTTTATAAGCCGATATTATCGATATTTTAAGTTCATGAGAATAGGGTAAATAAATACTTAGTAATTTATTGATAGAAGGTAATTTTAATTATAAATAAAATTATAAAGACCAATACTCCCGATCCAGTGAACTCAAAAAAAGTAATTTGCTTACAACTTTTACAGCGCAATCTATTTCTTGTTTGAGTAATGGTTGCACCTGCTTTTGAAAACAGCCGTTCTAAGGGTAGGACTGATGTAGCGACTATTGGTAGATGGCTCAATTCTATAATAACTATTATTAATTTGCAAATGTATTTGTAAATATTATTCATATTATATTAGAATTAAATGTATTAATGAAATTAATAAATTATATATTGTTTTGTTTTTGACTGCCACTTTTTTAAATTTAAATTGAATTTAATTCTAATTATAGTACGCTATCTGTTAATGACAATATCAAAATAAATTTTAAAAATTTTATGAATATTTATGTAGATATTTGATATTACCAACGGTGAGTTATACTCGACTCCAGCGCCAGAGCCTTTTATATTACAGTAGAACCTCTTTAAGTCGAATCTCGATAAGTCGAAAACCTCCAAAACTAGAAAAAAAGTTTTGTTCCTTTCCCTTCAAGCCCCAAAACCTCCATTACTCGAAATCTCAACCCTCTGTTAGTCGAAATAATCAGTGAGTCCCTACAAGCCATTTTGGTACATATTTTCCCTCTATAACTCGAAAAAATAAATTGGACCTCTGTATCTCGAACATAGCAATGTTTTATTTTACAACCTTTACAACTCGATTATTTGAAACTTATTACCTCTATAGTTCGAAGAAAAATAAGTTACCGACTTTAAGAATTTGCCGACAATGTACACCATTGTTTCTTAGAAAACAATTTAGGAGTATACAATAAATAGGATTACCAATTCTAAGAAATGATGAAGGATATTATTATTGATTTCATTTGAATTTCAGCGAAGCAAGTCATTTGTTGTCCATTGAAAAATTGTCAGAGTAGTTTGGTTCTACCGCAATACAAATCAATTTTTACAACAGATTACGAATAAAATTGTTAAAACATGAGTGCTGTGAAACGTAAACCGAAAACTTTGAGTCTCGCTGAAAAGTTAGATGTGCTCAAAGCTGTGAAGAGCTGTCAAAAGAAGAAAGATGTTGCTGAACAATTTGGCCAACCAATGAGTACTTTGTCAATAATAATAAAAAATGTCTGTTACCTCTCCAACTTGAATTTTTATTTATTTCACCTCTCTAACTCAAAATTATTTAGAATGAATCTTAACCTCTACAAGTCGAATCAAAATCCGTCTGTCGAAATCCTCCATAAGTCGAAAACTCTATAACACGAATTTTTTGACGTCTCCCTTGATGTTCGACATATAGAGGTTCTACTGTATAATGAGTTCTCTTTCGCTTTTTTTTTGACCGAAGGTTAGAGTCGGACTAACTCTCCGACAAAACACCACTAGCCTAGTTTTATGCAACATTGTGCCGCCCCAGAAGTATGGGTAACCAGATCGTTTCATTAATTGGGTAAACTCTCAACCCATACAGCCATTTATGTCACTGTCTTCGATATTACCTTTCATTCATATCGAAACTTTGATATATCGGTTGTGGATATACATATCGATATTTACGTGTCGATATATCACTGCATCCCTAGTCATATGTGAATTCAAAACCCCACTAGGACGATCCTTATTAATTTTCAGCGGAATTGGAAAAATGGAAGGGGGGATCAGAGGAGAGGCCCAATTCAAAAACCCCAATAACTGCATATACCACCCCTATGTAAGTCAACTGTTGAATATGTATTAACTGCCGACTGGTTAGGGGGGAGCGAAAAGTTAATTAATTACATCACAGTATTGGAAAGTGCATTGGCGGAGATTCACCGACCACCTTTTTTTTTTGTTTTCTCATGTTTATTTAAAAATGGTAGATCGTGCAAGAAACTTTCCTCCTGACCTCCCCCATAGATCCTCCACTGTCTTCTACCCAACCTGAGACTGACTGAACTCCCTGGCTGTTCCTCGTTGGTCTCTTCACCAAATTTTCCTAATCCATTCCCTGATTTGAACAGAGAGAACCACTAATGGCTAAGTTCACCTGACTTACTCAACTTCAACTTCAATAACTTAATGGATGCTAACAATAGACTCCCCTCTCTTCAACAAAATTTCAGTACTTCCTTTCGAATGAATTTTGTATATTTATTAACCTTCAAATTAAATTCACAATTAATGTCCTTCGGTCAGGCTCTGCGTCTTGGAGGGCTTTGCGGACTGGAAATATATGAAAAATAATTTTGTGATTTTTTTCAAAAATGTAGGACGAAGAGTTTCTGAACCAAATGAACAATTATTATTATTTTCAGTTATTAGCCATTGTAATGTTAGTTTTTCCAGTTAGGGAAAGTATTAATATTTAATCACAAAACTTCAACTTACATGTCTCTGTTCTCGGGCGCCATTGTAATGTTAGTAAGCTTTTCTTGTTAGTGAAAATATTATTACTTAATTAAAATATCCAAGCAATAATTAATCCAGCTAATAACTTTTCCCTATATTAAATAACCATTAAATAGGGTAGGTGCGTTGATGATGAATGAGATAGGCAAAAGGCAATTGAAACAAAAACATCAAATAAAAAATATTGTTCTACGAGAAAACAAAACTTCAGTATATTTTTATAGATGTAATACTTTGATATTACCTTGGTGGAGGGAATGATTATTGATCTGTGATTGTGACTGGTATCAGAGACAGAATCATTAATCACTGCTCCCTCATTACCATTATAGAGGAGCAGAGAACGGATATTGAGCGATATCAAAGTCGATATGGAGGCTCCACACTGTCCTTGTCAATGTCGATCCATTGGCCTACTTCACAGTCAAAGTCCACCTGCATGAATTTTTCATAATTTCTTTTAATAGGCTAAATAGCCTATGTAATATTACATAAGAAAAGGTATACAAATTTATTTATTGCTCATATAATCGATAATACGATATATCCCAAAGCAAAAGAGTTGATCCTTGCAGCACGTGCCCCCCCCCCCCCCCCCCCCCTGGGCAGAGGAAAAAAAACAAGATAAAAATTAAATAAACTAAAAAAAATAGTTTTTATTAAAAATGGATTGCTTGCAAGTTACCAATAGGATCTTCAAATTTCCCGTGCTTCTGATTCCTAAATCAGCAATCAGCTGTTACATAAATGTACATGTAGAAAACAAGTCATATTACATTTATTTAAATATATATAAATTTGATAATATCATTTCCTCTCTCAAAATCTTCATTTATGTTATACTTTATACTCTTGAAGCTGATTTTACATGTGCAATAAAAATGCAAAGCCTAGCAGCAGCAAATGCACGCTATTGGCTGTGAGTAATTTAATTATAAAAGCACAGAAACCACAGCGTGCATTTGCTGCTGCTGCACTTTGCATTTTTGCTGCTCATGTAAAGTCAGCTTAAGTAATACAGTCAGTGGTTACCTCAGGGGAAGCTTCTAGGGGTCCGAGTCTCCCAAATTAATAACAAAAAGTCTGCGGCGCTAACCACGGAAACTGCGGTCTCTGTCCCTGGAAGTCTATACCCCCCCCCCCCCCCCTGCTCAAAATCCTGGCTACGCCCCTGTCCTTGCATAAGCTACTGTAGAAAAATAGAAGAATAATAACCAATCGGATGCAATTTGACAACATTTCAAGTTATCAAAAAACAAGTAAATAAACCAAAGAAAATAATCATAAATAATAATAATATGTATAAGCCTAGGTACATTTTAAAAGATATGTGTATGTCCTAATCGAAAATTAGAAAATAAATAAGTTTTATATGAAATATGATTTTTTGAAGGTATAGAAGAATTATGTAATCGCTCATTTCATCCAAAAATGAAAAAAAAAACCTATTTGTGAACACGATAACTCCCGACAGAATGGATTTAAACGAAAATTTATAAGTTTTATTGCGGATCAGAGTAGGGAGTCTTGACTCAAAAACTCTAATAACTGCCAATGTAATAAATGTATCGATACAAAATTTGGTATCGGTAGGTTTTTAACAGTTTAATTATTTTAGTATATAGAGTCAATTTCTGACATTTTTATATTTATGTCATTATTTTCTACGCATTTATTAACCTTTTTTTGTTATGAATTAATTATTAATATTATCTTAATAGTTATCACAATAATATATTCTAATTCTATAAATTTTTTATTAAAGCTAGTTTTATAATCAATTATTATGTTTTTGTGTTAATATGTATCTATAATCCTAATTCCGGGGGCCATGGTGGCCGTGCAGGCTAGAGCGTAGGGCTTTGGTCGAATGGTCTCACCATGGTTTGCGGGTTCGAATCCCGTCCGGGAGTGAGTTTTATTTCGTAGATAGAACTCCCTCCCGGGGCCATGGATGTCTTAAATAATTATATATTACACATTGACATGGCTAATATGCACCGTACATAAAGCCAAAAAAAAAAAAAAAAAAAAAAAAAAATCCTAATTCCTCTTTTCTTAATTGTATAATGTAGTTCTATTTTTTTTTTTTTTTATACCCAATATTATACAAATTATTTTTTAATCAATATTTTTCTTTTTTCAATAGCTATATCATGACAAAAGTTAATAGGTGGCAAAGGTTGTCTTGATTATTTCAGTATGTAGCATGGCAAAAATCATTACATTGTAATTTAAAAAAAAAAAATGAAATTGTTTTATTAACTTATTTTACCATTATCTGATATTATATTATATTCTAATAATTATACTTTGCGGTGTATACACGTTTGTAGCCATTTTGGTATTATCTAAAATTGTTTTTGAAATGAAGGGGAAACCGAGAATCAGAATTTAATAAGAATACAATTCTATAAATAAAACAAATAAAGTTTTTTGAAATATTGTCTATTCCACTATAAATGTACTTATATATATAATATATGTATAAGACCATTTTACCGATGATATCTGTGTGTGTGTGTATGTATGTCATTGGAACTTTGTGAGACTCTAATTCAGAAACGATTAGAGCTATGAATTTGAAATTTAAAATCTGACGAAAAATGAGATCACTGGTTATATTTATAACTTAAACCAAAAATCACTTCAAATAAAAGTCATAGATGAAACCAAAAAGGACATTTTATATGAAATATTTCTTTTCAAAGGTCCCACGGTTTGCCGGAGATTCATGCCGAAAACCGTCCTGAAATGTCAATCTGAAACCCATTTTTTTAGACGTTTCCTTGATTTACTCGAAAATATTGAGTTCTATTGAAACAATAATTCTCACCAAGAATGTTATTAAATTCCCAACAAATAAAGTGCTCTTGGATTTGAGATAGGATCAATACTTACAAAGTTATAGTGCCTCAAAGAACAAACATTGAATTTTCTTAGGAAATATTTCTTAGAAATGTTTAAATTGCAACGCTCAGCAACAAATTTAAAATATATTTTTTATTATCGGTAATTTAAAAAGGTTAAAAAAAAAAAATATATATATATAGGCGAGTAAATTCTGGAACCTGTAATGCTTCATTGAAAAGACAGACGACGGGACATAATCTATATAATAAAAATGAATGCTAAATTTTGCTAAGCGCAAAACTCGAGAATGGCTGGACCAATTCGGCTAATTTTTTTTTTCAAATATTCCTTGAAGTCCGAGGAAGGTTCTTATGAAGAGAGTTCCTAGCGGTCAACTGCAGGGTGGGGGGGGGGGGGGGGGGTTGTAAGGGGGGCCTAACCATAAAAATTGCTCTAGCGCATTAACGGATGGACGGATTATCATGAAATTTCACATGTAGTATTCTTAAAAGCCTATTTGAAAAATAAGCTGAATGACGTCCATAAATATTGAACGGGAGGGGGGGTTGTAAGGGGGGCCTAACCATAAAAATTGCTCTAGCGCATTAACAGATGGACGGATTATCATGAAATTTCACATGTAGTATTCTTAAAAGCTTAGTTTAGAAATTGGCTATGTGGCGTCCCTAAATTTTTAACGGGAGGGAGGGTTGTAAGGGGGGCATAATATAAAGATAGTTCTGTCATTAATAACGGATGCTCGGATTGTCATGGAATTTCATATGTAGTATTCCTAGAGGGCAAATTGAAAAATACGCTATGTGACATTTCAAAATTTTGACCGGAGGTTGTGGGGGTAGGCCTAAATATGAATATCCAATTGTCATGGAATTTTTTTTTTTTTTTTTTTTTTTTTTTTTTTTCTTTTGGCTTTATGAACGGTGCATATTAGCCATGTCAATGTGTTATGTATAATTATTTAAGACATCCATGGCCCCGGGAGGGAGTTCTATCTACGAAATAAAACTCACTCCCGGACGGGATTCGAACCCGCAAACCATGGTGAGACCATGCGTCCAAAGCCCTACGCTCTAGCCCGCACGGCCACCATGGCCCCCGTCATGGAATTTCACATGTAGTATTTTTAAAGGCGAAATAGAAAAATACACTATGTGACATTTCAAAAATTTGAACGGGAGGTCGGGTTGCAATGGGGACTAAGCATAAAAATTGTTTTAGCGCAAAATTGTGAACGGAAGGGGGGTTGTGGGAGGAGGCCTAAATACGAAGATAGTGATCGGTCATTAACTGATGGTCTGATTGTCAAGGAATTTCACATGTAGTATTTTTAAAGGCGAAATAGAAAAATACACTATGTGAGATCTCAAAAATTTGAACGGGAGGGGGGAGGAGCTAAGCACAAAAATAATACTGACTCATTAAAGGTAATAGGATTCTCATGAATTTTCACATGTAGTAGTAGTAACTACGTACTAGCTGTGGTGCCCAGCGTTCTTAACTACGTACTAGCTGTGGGGTCCGCCGTTGCAAGGTACATACTAGCTGTGGTGTCCAGCGTTCCTAACTACATACTAGCTGTGGGGCCCGCCGTTGCATGGTACATACTAGCTGTGGTGTCCAGCGTTCCTAGCTACGTACTAGCTGTGGGGTCCGCACAGCGGCTGTGGGATCCGCACATTTGTGGTCACAAGCGTTCTTAAGTACGCACTGGCTAGAACGTCCAGTGACTCTAAGTATTCACTAGCTGTGGTTTCCGCCGCTGAATGGCGCGTACTAGCTATGGTGCCCAGGGGGCCTAAAAAGTTACTAGCTGGGATGTCTGCCGTTGAAGGACTATAAGCCTTATTCCGTATGAATAATTGAAAATTATAACATCATGAATTTACTGTTGAAAAATTGAATAGGATTCGAACGAGAGATATTAGGAGAAAAGTCAGATTTCCCCGGGCAACGCCGGGTATTACTGCTAGTCTATATAATAAAAATGAGTGCTAAATTTTGCTAAGCGCAAAACTCGAGAACGGCTGGACCAATTCGGCTAATTTTTTTTTTCAAATATTCGTTGAAGTCCGAGGAAGGTTCTTATGAAGAGTTCTTAGCTGTTAATTCTAGGGATGGCGATCTGAGATAGATTAATCGAAGAATCGATGTTTAAGGTCGTAATAATCGATATGGACAATGAATAGATCAAGTGAATTGATCTCAGACACCCTAAAATCATTTACTTACCGTTTCGTTTTATTCAGTTTTTAGTGCATGTTATTTTCTTGGCTGAATAAAACGTAATTACAACTCTTACTGTTTCGTTTTATTCAGTTTTTAGTGCGTGTTATCAGTTTTTAGTGCGTTTTGTCTCCTTGATTGTTTTTAAATCTTCGCTTCTGGCAAGTTCCTCGATTTATCTTTGGTTGTCATCTTTGTCATCTACTTACTGTTTCGTTTTATTCAGTTTTTACATATCTACATCTATATAATAAAAATGATTGGCTAAATTTTGGACGGGAGGGGGGGTTGTGGAGGTAGGCCATAGTATAAAGATACCGGTAACTCATTAACTAATAGTCGGATTGTCATGGAATTTCACATGTAGTATTCTAAAAAGCCAAATTTAAAAAAAGGATGTGTGAAGTCTCAAAATTTGAAAGGGGGGGGGGGGGGGGGCTAGGCCTAATATAAAGATAGTGATAGGTCTTTAACGGATGATCCGATTGACATGGAATTTCACATATAGTATTCTTAAAGGCCAAATTGAAAAATACGCTACGTGACATCTCAAAATTTTGAACAGGAGGGGGGGTTATGGGGAGGGCCTAAGTATAAATAGCTAGCTCATTAACGGTTGTTCGGATTGTCACGAAATTTGACATGTAGTATTCTTAAAGGCCGAATTGAAAAATACGGTACGTGACATCTCAAAGTTTTGAACGGGAGGGGGGGGGGGGGGGGGGGGTAGACGTAGTTGTGTAGTATTGTGTAGTACTTGTGGGGGTAGACGTAAATATAAAGATACTGATAGGTCATTAACAGATGATCGGATTGTCATGGAATTTCACATGTGGTATTCTTAAAGCCCGAATTAAAAAATAGGGTGTGTGGCATCTCAACATTTTGAAAGGGAGGGGGGTATTGGGGGTAGGCCTTAGCACAAAATAGTTGTAGCTCATTAACGAATGGTCGGATTGTCATGGAATTTTACATGTAGTATTCTTAAAAGACAAAAACAAAAAAAGGATATGTGACGTCTCAAAATTGTCAACGGGAGAGGGGTATGCTAGGTTTAGGGGGAGGGGGGGCAAACATATACTTAAATAGTAGTTTCAAAAGCAATATTTAAAAATTGGCTGTGACTCTTTTGGACGGGAGGGGCGGGGGTCCATTAATGCTGAATGAATCTCACATGGAGCTTTCTTAAAGATGGGAAATAGCCCTAATTTTAATAGGGTGGGTATCCTTAGCATGTATTACCTTGAAGATGCACCGTTGCACGGTAAATAATAGCTCTCATCAGCGTTCTTAAGCACAAAATACCTAGGGCATCCGCTGTTGCAAGGCACATACTAGCTGCGGTGCCCTGCGTTCCTAACTACGTACTATCTGTGTTGCCCAGCGGTCCTAAGAACTTAATAGCTGGTTGCACGGAGTTGCAAGGCGCATACTATCTAAGGTGCCCGGTGTTCTTAAGTAGGAACTTGCTGTGGTTCCAAGTAAAAAAAATAAATAAAAAAAAATCCAGTCCAATAGCTTTTGACAGAACGACGTCTGTCGGGTCAGCTACCCGGATATCTGAATCCTACACAAAAATTGAAATAAAAATGTTTTTCGAAAAAAGTCGGGCTAAATACCATTCTTCAAATTTCCTGCTTTTTAACGGTTTATAGATTTACTATTTGTTAAAACTGATAGACAGATTAAGATATATCGGGAAAGTCCCATCCGAAGGACGACGTGCTCAAGGTTTTTCGAACCTAAGTGAAATTTTAGCTACCTAGGTTTAGTTACATAACATACGACTCATTATCGAGCACCTGACATACAAAAAGGCCCTCAATCATAGCTTAAAGCCCAATCCGAAGGACGACGTGCTCAAATTTATTTTTATCTTCCCGATTAAAACATCTGAGCTAAGTGACTTGGCTAGATTTCTAAATGGCGATCCTGAGCTCGGTAGACTCCATTCTTCACATTTCTAGCTTTTAAACGGTTTTTAGATTTAATATTTGTTGAAACTGATGAACAACCGGGATATCTGAATCCTACACAAAAATCGAAATAAAAATGTTTTTCGAAAAAAGTCGGGCTAAATACCATTCTTCAAATTTCCTGCTTTTTAACGGTTTATAGATTTAATATTTGTTAAAACTGATAGACAGATTCAGTTATATCGGGAAAGTCCCATCCGAAGGACGACGTGCTCAAGGTTTTTCGAACCTAAGTGAAATTTTAGCTACCTAGGTTTAGTTACATAACATACGACTCATTATCGAGCACCTGACATACAAAAAGGCCCTCAATCATAGCCTAAAGTCCAATCCGAAGGACGATGTGCTCAAATTTTTTTTTATCTTCTCGATTAAAACATCTGACCTAAGTGACTTGGCTAGATTTCTAAATGGCGATCCTGAGCTCGGTAGACTCCATTCTTCACATTTCTAGCTTTTAAACGGTTTTTAGATTTAATATTTGTTGAAACTGATGAACAACCGGGATATCTGAATCCTACACAAAAATCGAAATAAAAATGTTTTTCGATAAAAGTCGGGCTAAATACCATTCTTCAAATTTCCTGCTTTTTAACGGTTTATAGATTTAATATTTGTTAAAACTGATAGACAGATTCAGTTATATCGGGAAAGTCCCATCCGAAGGACGACGTGCTCAAGGTTTTTCGAACCTAAGTGAAATTTTAGCTACCTAGGTTTAGTTACATAACATACGACTCATTATCGAGCACCTGACATACAAAAAGGCCCTCAATCATAGCTTGGAGTCCAATCCGAAGGACGACGTGCTCAAGTTATTTTTAACGTAAATGTAATTTCAACTACCCAGGTTTAGATACATAACATACGACTCATTATCGAGTACCTGACATACAAAAAGGCCCTCGATCATAGCTTAAAGCCCAATCCGAAGGACGACGTGCTCAAATTTATTTTTATCTTCCCGATTAAAACATCTGAGCTAAGTGACTTGGCTAGATTTCTAAATGGCGAGCCTGAGCTCGGTAGACTTCATTCTTAAAATTTCTAGCTTTTAAACGGTTTTTAGATTTAAGATAATGTTTGTACCTTTTTCATGAAACATTTCACAATTAAAATCTGAGGCCATGAGATGAACAAACTGTGAGAGGAGTGTTGGGTGATGTCACGTTGGCAGCAGTGTTGGGTGATGTCACGACCCTATGTTGAGCAGAACGTTTAAGGATGCTAGGAAATTTGCTAATTCAATGTTTTATTTAACGTTTTTGTGAACTTTTGTTTGTTTAAACACGTAAACAAATTGTCTCAAGAAAATTTGGTTCAATTTATGGTTGAAGTCTATGTTTTAATCAACCTGGTGGTCACAAGCGTTCTCAAGTACGCACTGGCTAGAACGTCCACTGATGTTAAGTATTCACTAGCTGTGGTTTCCGCCGTTGAATGGCGCGTACTAGCTATGGTGCCCAGGGGTCCTAAAAACTTACTAGCTGGGATGTCTGCCGTTGAAGGACTATAAGCGTTATTCCGTATGAATAATTGAAAATTATAACATCATGAATGTACTATTGAAGAATTGAAATGGATTCGAACGAGAGATATTAGGAGAAAAGTCAAAGTTCACCGGGCAACGCCGGGTATTACTGCTAGTCTATATAATAAAAATGAATGCTAAATTTTGCTAAGCGCAAAACTCGAGAATGGCGGGACCAATTCGGCTAATTTTTTTTTTCAAATATTCCTTGAAGTCCGAGGAAGGTTCTTATGAAGAGAGTTCCTAGCGGTCAACTGGAGGGTGGGGGGGGGGGGGGGGCTAAGCACAAAAATTGCTCTAGCGCATTAACGGATGGACGGATTATCATGAAATTTCACATGCAGTATTCTTAAAAGCCAAGTTAAAAAAAAGGCTATGTGGCGTCCATAAATTTTGAACGGAAGGGGGGGTTGTAAGGGGGGCCTAAATATAAAGGTAGTGCTAAGTTATTAACGGATGATCGGATTGGCATGGAATTTCATATGTAGTATTTTTAAAGGCCAAATAAAAAAATTGGGTGTGTGACGTCACAAAATAGTGAACGTGAGGGGGGGTTGTGGGGGTAGGCCTAAATATAAAGATAGTGCTGTCATTAACGGATGATCGGATAGTCATGGAATTTGACATGTAGTATTCTTAAAGGCCAAATCGAAAAATACTCTACGTGATATCTCAAAATGTTTAACGGGAGGGGGGGTTGTGGGGTAGGCCTACATATAAAGATAGTGATAGGTCATTCTTCAAATTTCCTGCTTTTAAACGGTTTATAGATTTAATATTCGTTAAAACTGATAGACAGATTAAGATATATCGGGAAAGTCCCATCCGAAGGACGACGTGCTCAAGGTTTTTCGAACCTAAGTGAAATTTTAGCTACCTAGGTTTAGTTACATAACATACGACTCATTATCGAGCACCTGACATACAAAAAGGCCCTCAATCATAGCTTAAAGCCCAATCCGAAGGACGACGTGCTCAAATTTATTTTTATCTTCCCGATTAAAACATCTGAGCTAAGTGACTTGGCTAGATTTCTAAATGGCGATCCTGAGCTCGGTAGACTCCATTCTTCAAATTTCTAGCTTTTAAATGGTTTTTAGATTTAATATTTGTTAAAACTGATGAACAACCGGGATATCTGAATCCTACACAAAAATTGAAATAAAAATGTTTTTCGAAAAAATTCGGGCTAAATACCATTCTTCAAATTTCCTGCTTTTAAACGGTTTATAGATTTAATATTCGTTAAAACTGATAGACAGATTCAGATATATCGGGAGAGTCCCATCCGAAAGACGACGTGCTCAAGGTTATTTTTAACCTAAGTGGAATTTCAGCTACCCAGATTTAGATACATAACATACGACTCATTATCCAGTACCTGACATACAAAAAGGCCCTCCCTCGATCATAGCCTAAAGTACATTTCGAAGGACGACGTGCTCAAATTTATTTTTATCTTCTCGATTAAAACATTTGACCTAAATGCCTTTGCTAGATTTCTAAATGGCGATCCTGAGCTCGATAGACTCCATATGTAAGATAAAATAAGTTACAGTTTGGTTCCATTTAAAATTATCAAGGAAGAAATGTGGAATATAAGTGGGCTTTGAGGTAACGTTTTGACATAGTTTCTGAAAAACAAATTAATACAGCTATGTTGGTAGATAGGCAGCGACCATAAATGAAGATGGTCAACCAAAGACAAATTCAGATGTATCGGGAAAGTCCCAACCGAAGGACGAAGTGCTCAAGGATATTTAAAAAAATAAATAATATAAGTCAGTTAAAACAACTAAGAGCCCCGTCTAGATTTCCAACTTGCAATCTTGAGCTCAGTAGACACCAAATATAAAGAAAAAATACGTTTCCGTTTGGCTCCAACTAAAATTATCAAGGAAGAAATCTATATTAATAAAGCTGAAACGGGGTTTATTTGTTTGTTTGTTCTAGCATCACGCCCAAACGGCTCGACGGGTTTTTATGAAACTTCACATGTAGCATTCTTATGACCCCAGTTGAATAATAGACTATGTGGCATCCCAAAATTTTGAACGGGAGGGGGGTGGCCTAGATATAAAGATACCGGTAGCTCATTAACTAACGGTCGGATTATCATGAAATTTCACATATGAGAATAGGGTTTGTGACCTCTCAAGATATTGAACGAAAGGGAGGATAGTGGGGGTGAACTTAAGTATATAAACAGTGGTAGCTCATTAACTAATGGTCGGATTTTCATGGAATTTCACATGTAGTAATTTCAAAACAAAATTTGAAAATTCGTTGTGACGTTTCAACAATTTGAACCTGAGGGGTGGGGTGCATTAAGCTGAAGGAATTTCACATGTAGCTTTCTCTTCTTCTGTACACCGGTATTAAGCAGATACTAGCTGTGGTGTCTGCCGTTGAAGTACTATAAGGCTTATTCTATGTGAATAATTGAAAACTATAACATCATGAATGTACTGTCGAAGAATTGAATTGGATTCGAATGAGAGATATTAGGTGAAAAGTCAAAGTTCCCCGAGCAACGCCGGGTATTACTGCTAGTTGTAAATAAAAGTTATCGGCGGGTGAATCACCGGCAGTGCACCTCCCTAACACCATCTAAACAATTAAGTTTCCACTCTTCCTATAAAACCAATAGACCCGTTTTGGCTAAAAACCAATAGTTGACTTAGATAGGGACTTGTGAATCCTCACACTAAACTTCATGTCGATACATTCATTATCCCGGCAGTTATTGGGTTTTTGTCGAGACCTCCTGTCCTGGTCCCCCATTTCATACTTCTCGAACACACAACAGGTGTCGTTCTCATGGGGTTCTAGACACACATATACTGAATGTCATGTGAATACTTTCATTACATCATCAGTTATTGCATTTTTACGTTAAGCCCCTCTCTCTCCCTTCCCTTTGTCTGATTTGGCTGAAAATCAATAGATGTCGTCCTTAGAGATTCTGTTTACATGGAGGTACCCTCATTCTATCGGGAGTTATTGTGTTTACACCCACACACCACTTTTGAAATCAGGGAGTAGGTATAATATCTATATCCGACCACTAAAACCTAGCCCAGGACAGATATTATACCTACTTCAGGGGGTCAGAAAAACTTAAAATTCTGGTGAAAACTCGACAGAATTTTCCACCGAGGGATGGTTAGAGCTGGGGATGTACATTGCTATACGACCTCCATACCCCACATTGCTATACTACGTAATGAGTCTCCTTCGGCCCCATCCGCCTCTGAGAGCACCCCGTCCTTCGGCCCCACCCCCTCGGAGCACCCTCTCCTTCGGCCCCATCCCCCTATGAGCACTCCCTCCTTCGGACCTACTGCGAGGGTATGAACGTAGTATAGCAATGTACATCCCCAGCTCTAACCATCCCTCGGTGGAAAATTCTATGTCGAGTTTTCACCAGAATTTTAAGTTTTTCTGACCCCCTGAAGTAGGTATAATATCTGTCCTGGGCCGGAAGTGACGTCATCCAGTGTGGTGGATGCATGGAGAAAGTATAGCAACCGCTGACCCAGCTCTAACCAGCTCCGACCACTAAAACCTAGCCTTAACCACCGCGGACCATCTTTCCCCACGGCTCGCGCAGCTCCCTCAGATGTACCTCCCCAGGTCAAATGAGCACCCCCCCGGAGCACCCTCTCCTTCGGCCCCACCCGCTATACTACGTTCATACCCTCGCAGTAGGTCCGAAGGAGGGAGTGCTCATAGGGGGATGGGGCCGAAGGAGAGGGTGCTCCGAGGGGGTGGGGCCGAAGGACGGGGTGCTCTCAGAGGGGGATGGGGCCGAAGGAGAGGGTGCTCCGGGGGGGTGCTCATTTGACCTGGGGAGGTACATCTGAGGGAGCTGCGCGAGCCGTGGGGAAAGATGGTCCGCGGTGGTTAAGGCTAGGTTTTAGTGGTCGGAGCTGGTTAGAGCTGGGTCAGCGGTTGCTATACTTTCTCCATGCATCCACCACACTGGATGACGTCACTTCCGGCCCAGGACAGATATTATACCTACTTCAGGGGGTCAGAAAAACTTAAAATTCTGGTGAAAACTCGACATAGAATTTTCCACCATCTATACCCACTCGAGAAGTAAAAATTTATCATCAAAAGCTGATATATGAGAAAGAGATTTAACTCAGGCGAGAATAAATAAAGATGTCAACCCCTCCAATATTATGTCGAGGGTGTACATATCTATTTTTTTCCCCCGATTTTTTTTTCTTTCTGTAAGTAATGAAGTAATGGTTAATAAGAGCGAATTTAGGTAAAAACAAAAAAAATCTACATTTCAAGAGACGCTCTCAAATTTGTCATTTCACATTTCAATGAGAAACATATTCTATACTGTTTTCTTCAATTCGAGCCTTAGTAGCACCTTTCTTACAATTTGAGCCTTAGTTGCTACCTTCCTTACACCTAAACAAATATCTTGACAATATGACTTGCCATGAGGAAAACAAAAATAAATTAGAATATCTACCTACTATTGAAGTTCGCTAACTTCATGCAGCTTCTGCGTGAACGGACTTTGTTAGACTTGTCCAGCCAGATCGGGCTTTTTGGCCAATGTGTGATTCTCCTCTCCCCTCGCATTGTGTGTCTGCCCACGTTACCGGTCTGTATCTAGGGTCAGACGTTAGCCCTATTGAACAGTGGACGTAGGCAGGCAGGGTTGGTCGATAGGGCCTATCAAATATTCAGTACCAACTCGAGGGCTCCTGCTAACGCGACTGTACTCATCCCATCCCATCAGCTAGGCGAGATGTTTATAGGAGGGCAGAATGAAACCCTTTTAGCGAGTACAGGACGTCTGTCCTCACCCTTTTAGCTAAAATTGTGTATAAAGTTAATATTAGGGATGGGCCATGATAACAAAATTTCGAAGTCATATGAATAAAATTTCATCAACGCTGGAGAATTATTGACTTCTGAAGAGCGAAATTTCCAACAAAAAACCATCGATATTAAGAACGATATGAAGAATAATGTAATTAAAACGTTGTCGGGTAATTACCAACAATGTACTTCCCCAGCACGAATTAATCAAATAAGTTTTTGCTCTCGCTCCAAAACCAAATGGCTGTTTGGAAAAATATCAATAGTGGACTTATATAGAGGTTTCATAAAGCTCATGCTAAATTTTGAGATGTTACATTGATTCCATCGGAAGTTATTGGGGTTTTTGAGTCAAGCTCCCCTCCTTCTTTTCGGTTGGTTTTGTTGAAAATTATTAGATGCCATTCTTATGGTGTTTTGAATTTAAAAATAAAATTTCGTATCAGTACATTCACTACAACGGCAGAATTTAGAATTTTTTTGGATAAGCCCCCCTAATCCTCCTCTTCCCTTTGGTCGATGTGGCTGAAAAGCAATAGGTGTCCTCGTCCTGAGGGGGTTCTCGATACACATAACATTTCGTGTCGATACATTCATTCTATCGGGAGACACAAACAGACGGCAGCTCAGTGGTATGCGTGTTTGTCTTCTGAGCTCAACATCGTGGGTTCGAAACCCGACCGAGGCCCTTAGTTTATTTTATCTGGGAGGTAAAATAAACTTAAGCACGCCGTCCTTCGGATGGGGAGTTAAGCGATGGTCCCGACCCCTGCCCTAGGTGAATAGGGTAGGGAAAATTTAGGACTCCCACAGTAGAGTCGGGCTCATGTTCACCAGAGTGACGAAAGAGCTCTCTGGTAGTAGGCGATATGAGCTCGTAGTTAAAAGCCCGGGCATGAGTCATAAAACCTAACCTAACAAACAGACGGCAACTCCACTTCCCCAGATGTATGTATGTGAACGATCAAAAATTCGATGTTGTTTTCCTTTAGAAATTCATATTTTCCGATATCTTTATTCCAAAAATGAGAAAAAAAAGTATGTCTGTCTGTGAACACAACAATAATTCTCGATAAATTGAATGTAGTGACATGGAAGATCGGGAACGATACATTTCTTTCGTAGATTCATTCACTTAAAATGGTTTATATATTTAGAAAACTGACTAATACATTAATACATAACCCAGTATTGTTTATTACTTTGTCTTACATGTAGTATAAGAATGTACTGTAATCGTGCGAAAATCCGAGGTGGAGTTTTCAACGGATTTTCACGTTCCAAGGTTCCCTAATTAATTTTTTACCATTTTCCAGATGATGTCTGTGTGTGTTGTGTGTGTGTGTGTGTGTGTGTGTGTATTTGATGGGAAGTTGTGAGCGCTCTAGCGCACACACGATTGTAGCTACTAACTTGAGATTGGGAAAGGAGCCTGAATTCGGACTAAATTTGAGACAATTTTACCACAAGTCTAAGTACATTTACAAAATACCGAACAAATTTATGATCTATTCAAAAATCTTTTCAGGTAAAAGTTGTAGAGAAAACTAAAAGGCACATTTTATTACAAATACGATTTTACACAGGTCGTCCGGTTTTCGAGATACATGGCGACAGACATACTGTAATGTCATTTTGAAACATATATTTTGAGACGTTACCTTCATTTATCTGAAATTGTTAGTCCTATCGAAACATTGGTTCCCACCAAAAATGTTCCTTATTAAATCGCCAAACGCAAGTGTTTGAGGTAGGACAAATACGACGAAACTTATAGCATAGGAAATGCGTATATGAAAGTAATGAGTTGGCATCAGTGGTATTTTTTGTTTCATTGTAAAGCATAATTCAGAGATTGACTTTCTTACACCCAGTAAGGCCAGTATGAAATGATTTTGAGAAGG
Source organism: Aradus depressus (assembly GCA_963662175.1). Taxonomy (NCBI): domain Eukaryota; kingdom Metazoa; phylum Arthropoda; class Insecta; order Hemiptera; family Aradidae; genus Aradus; species Aradus depressus. The sequence goes on from OY759214.1 coordinate 99,799,380, forward strand.
GAGGTATAATGTTGGTATAAGAACGTTCTTTAATGGCCACATGATTTATTATATGTAATGGTTAAAATACCCCTCAAACAATAGATTATGTAAATATGAACATAATCTACATACCACAATGATAATTTACAAATCAAATCAATTTTTGAAAAGGTTGTGTTTCTGTTAAACACTTTTACGTTTGGCGAATTGATTATTCTTCGAGGTCATTCATTAATTGTTCGTAACCACGAAGGTCATTTACGATACCGACTGTTGCTATCAATTGACCATCTTTATGAAGTTTCATGACTGTACTCTATCGGCTATTGTTATAACCAGGTCTACACTGATAATGAATGTCTGTTTTTCATTTACTTTGTCGACTATTACTGCTCAAGTGGAGCTACTATTGAATGCCGCTTTTTTCGTTCCTCTATTTTTTAAAACAAGACTTTAATATCATAAGTCTTCTCAAGAATGAGGGTTGACAAAGAAGATGTGGGTGGCACTGGCCACACGTTAGTCATTGCAATGGCGATATACACTTCCTCCTGCAGGGCTTCATAGATGCAGTTCACCCTAACGGGGGGGTGCAGACATCGGATAACCACTCGAGGCATCTTTTTGGCTGCTACTTGAGCAGGATACAAGTTCCCATCCAGGTCTAATTAAACATTTCTTAGACTAGTCACTGCAGTACACAGTGAGAGAGAACGTTGTACATATGATAATAATAATAATAAATTTATTTCCGTTAAACCAATACATGGTAATAGGATACATCAAAAGAATTTATATATTAAGATAGCTTATAAATTAGATTTATAACTACTTGAGTCTAACACTCATATAGTTAGTAGCAATAACAAAACTATTAAAAAAAAGGAAAATAAAATTAATAAAAACTGAACAAATAAATACTTAAAAATATATGAGTATATAAACAAAGTTAATACAAGATACTTATGTTTATAATAAGTAGGCACATTTTTCAATTTAATAAAAGTTAAGATACCTAACTATTTTTCAAAAAAAACTCTTCGGAAGTGTATTTATCCCAACGATGTTTCGGGACGGTCTTACGTCCCATCATCAAAATAAAAAAGTATAAATGAATAAATAAAACAATAACGTACATTCGACTGACCTTTAAAGGTGTGGAGGAACTTTGTACCAAATAATGTTTTTTGGATACGAAACACGATTTTTTATTTTGGCTATTTTATTATTTTTGAACAGTGAGAATAAAATTCTGTTTCCTCATGTAGTGTGGGTTGAGGAAAACGCTAGAATAATGTTGGCTGATCAGGTAGGCGACGTGCCCTTCTCGCCTCCTCCCCCACCAAAACATTCCCCTCCCTCCCTACCTCGCCCCTCCTTCACTACTAGCCAATGTTCATATCTGTGTTTACCTCCCCTAACTATACCAAGTACCTATAGGGGAAGTTATGTAATCAGTCAGAAATATCATGTGAGGTTCCTTCAGAATTTCATGGGTTTTTTTTCACGTCTTTGCGTGTGTGTCTGTGTACAAGATAACTCCCGAAAAAATGAGTACCTATCGACACGAAAATGTATATGTGTTTCCAGAACCCCATAAGGACAGCATCTACTGATTTTCAGCCTAATCGGCCAAAGGAGAGGAGGACTAAATACAAAAAGACTAATAACTGCTGTTGAATGTATTGACACGAAATTTCATATGCAAATTCAAAACCACATAAGGACGAAAACTATCAACAAGGAGAGGGGGCGATCAGAGGGGGGCTCAACTCAGAAACCTTAATTACTTCTGATATAATGAATGTATCGACACGAAATTTAATATGAATATTCAGAAGTCCCTATTTAAGTCAAATACTGGTTCACCGGCGACTTTTTTTTTTTTTTTTAATAAAAACAATGAAGACATTTATAAAATTAATATTGTTTGATATTTCACTTTTCACTCTCCACGTCATGATATTCAAATTTCACTATCGATCTTTTTTTACCATGAAATAAGATCGATGTTTTCAGATTATCGTTGGTGCACTATCGTTATATCCGCGATGGTTTATTTCGATGCTTATCTCTATTACAGATACCCATGTCGAGCAACTCATTAACAAAATAAAATATAAAATATAAAAATATTAAAATGAGGTAAATTGGATTTACGGATGGTCTCTGAAGCCGAGAGGATGGTCAGTCTCTCTCCAGCACTTTGCCTAAACACTTGGCATGAACCACACCATGAGGTCGACACTTCTCCCAGACCACTTTAATTACAAGAACAATGGTTGTTACCTTATTTAGAGAAAACCATTTTCCAAAGTGAGATACCTTCCTATCTTGTCCAAATAAAAGGCTACTACCTGTTCTTCTGTAATCACTTAATTCTAGAGCTGCTACTTAACGTTCCGTTACTTTGTATTCCGCAGTATAGCCTATCATTAAATTATTACGTTATCTGCACTTTCTTCACCAAAAACATAAGAAAAAAAAAAGATTTCTCTTTTTGTGGGCTCAACCTTTGTTTATCTTCCACAGCTGTACGCAGTATAAGAGAAGTTACGTAATCGGGCAGAAATTTCATTTTGTATCAAAAATTACAAAAAAGGAAAAGACCTGTGTGTGAATGCATTTATTGTAATCTAATAACTACCTAACGATGTATCGATGCGAAATTTTCTGTGTAGATCCAGGACCCAATAAGAACGACACTTGTCAGTTTCTAACGAAATCATCTGAAGGGAAGGGGGATCGATCAGAGGTGGGCTCGAAACGTCGTCGGTGAATCATGTTCTTCCTCAGAAGGTGATTAATCAATTAACTTTTCGCTCCTCCTTCAAAACCAGTCGACCTTTTGGGTTAATAATTAATAGTTGACTTACATTGGGGCTTCTAAATCCTCATACGACATTTTGTGTCGATAAATGCATTACATCGGCAGTTATTGGGGATTTTTGAGTTAAGCCCCTTCTCTGATGCCGATAATTATTAATAGTTCTCCTTATGAAATTTTCGATTTACATATGAAATTTTGTGTCGATACATTCATTACAACGGCAGTTATTAAAGTTTCCCAAATCCAAATCGATAAATTTGTTTCAAAGGGAAAACGAAAAAATAGATGATTCACCGACAACTTTATTATTCTTATTATTCTTTTTTTTTACGTTACAATAACGTAATTAAGTGAATAAGTCAAATTTGATGAATAGCGGGTGAGTGGGGGTGAGGTGTTGAAGGCAAGCCAGGTGCACAGGAGCAAAAAACAGAGGATCTAGGCGATAGGAGGTGGGGCACGAGCCAGGACGGAAGGTGGGTGAACATATGTCAGACAGGACCAGCTGCCTGGCTCCCGGGACAGGCTGCAAGGCCCGGCAACTTAGTAACCAGGATTCGTTACTTTAATACGAGAGTCAGAACGATTAATTCTGAGGTACTTCAGTGAATTCTTTTCCCCTGTAAACTCTTCTTCACCTTTGGCTGAAAAGGACACTCTGTCTCCTACTTATGGTCTTCCAAACTCGTGTTGAAACTTTAATGCCATTGACAGTTATCGTGTTCATAGACAAACGCATTCACACATACAAACATTAAGTCAGAGATTTTGTTGTTTCATGATTAGTGGACTTAGAGTTATAAAGTATTTACTGTGTATGTATATAATCGGTCAGAAATTCAATGTTGAGTTTTTAACGAAATTTCATGTTTTCCAACCCTCTGATTCCAAAAATGTAAAAAAATATGTCTGCGTAAGTACTACTGTGTCTGAGAAGACGTTAACTCTCGTTAAGATGAATAGGTCCTATATCGACAAGAAATTTTATATGCTTATCCAAAATCCCATAAGGACGATACCTATTGATTTTCAGCCAAATCATTCAAAGGGAATTGTAGGATTAGGGGGGGCTTAACAGAAAAACTTTAATATCTTTGAATATATTGACACACAATTTAGTATGAGGATTCAGAAGGCCCTATGTAAGTCAACTACTTGTTTTCAGCTCTAACGGTCTATTTGTTTTGTAAATGTAAATGGTTAATACGTGCTGGGGAAGTACATTGCCGGTGATTCACCAAATTTCTTTTAGATACGAATGGATGCAAGTGGCCAATGAACTCTTTGAAATATAGTTGTGAAGTTCTTAAACTTTTTGTTTTTTGTTTATGCAAATTTTATCATCAATTAGGGTCAGTTTCGTGATATCGAAGCGTGTCCGGAACACCTGGCGGGTCATATAGTACTGCAAAGTCAGTTAAACATCATTTGCATAATATATACTTTAGTATGCATTAGTAGGCCAGGTATCCGAGATAATTGGAAGCAAGAGCTGTCCGGAAACCATACAATAATTAACATTCATATTTAAAAGAAAATTGTATGCAGAAGAGGGCTTTCTTGATGTAAGTCAGTCTTTTGACCGAGTTTGGAAAGCGGGACTTCTGTACAAGTTGAAGCCATTACACTCTACCTCAGATACAGTCATATTTAGCACAGAGAGACTTCTTCGTCCGACAGGGCTCTGCTGTATCTTTGTTGCAGCCCATGTTGGCAGGCGTGCCGCAAGGTTATGTTTTATCACCTTTGTTATACACGCTTTACACTCATTACATGCCTACGTCACCACATACATTGACAACTACATATGCCGATGACACTGCTATCTTAGCTCCTGCTGAATCTCACCTACATGCCTCATACACAAGATAAACTACTTTTTACACTAAAACGCAACTGCTACGCAATCAAACCATTCTGGTGTTGGATATTATGATTAATTCCCGGGCTTTAACTACGAGATCATACCGCCTACTACCAGAGCGCTCTTTCGTCGCTTTGATGGACAAGAGTTTCACTTTAGAGTTCTGAATTTTGCCTACCAAGGTTTATTCACCCAGGGTAAGGGTCATTAACGATTACCTGACATTGCACAGGCTCTGGACCAACGTCCGATGAATGGCGTCCTCAAGGTTTTTTCACCTCCCATATAAAAAACATAAGGGCCTCGGCCGGGTTTCGAATCCTCGATCTTGAGCTCAGTAGGCTAGAACGCTACATCTGAGCTACCGGCACCTTCAAACCATTCTGGGTGAACGGATCACAAATGTACGGTTCGTCAAAAACTTCTAATCTGAAACGAATTCAGACTTTCCAGTCAAACTTGACTTAGACTCATCATACAACGCCCACCATACGTAAGCAACAGAAATCTCCACAGTACATGACACAATCGAAGATCTTTACAGACGTTTCCATATATGATTTCATGTGTGTGTAATATCACATATGAAATCATACATAAACTCACTTTCTTCACAACACTTGCTACACAATCCTCCCAAGAGAGTGAAGTGGAGGGGGAAACGTCCCAAATCGCTACCTAACCTCTCACTTTTCAAAACTACGTAAACATTCCCAGATACCCCAATACTTCAGAAATATCATTTTTTAATGTTGTTCTGAGAGTTACCGATAGGTGACCTTCCTCTCTCAAGACATTTGTACACTACAGCCTCGTGTTAGCTGGTTGTTATGGGAGACAACAGTTGCGACCAACTTTTGTGGATGAAAAGTAGGTAAAAAGTGCCAGATTCACCTAAATGAGGCTGCAGAAATTCGTTCAAATCAAAACTCAAGTACCTATCAATAAATATAGGAAGAGCGGAAATATATTTTTGAGCTATGTAGTTCATCCTCATGTCTTCAATATAGATGATTATATTGTTTTTTTGTGTTATGTCCGATTTACGTATCCAAATCTGTAATCAAGCTGGCAAGTAGAATGTAGTTAGTTATTATGACTCATGCCGGGGCTTTAACTACGGAGCAATATCGCCTACTACTAGAGCGCTCTTTCTTCTCTCTGATGGGGCCGACATAAGGTCTTAAAAAAGATTACCTGACATCGTATAGGCTCGGAACCATCGGGTCGGCGTGTTCAAGGTATTTTCTCAGTAGACTGTAGGTGGCGGAACAGGAAAAACTCTTATTTACATGCATGAGGCAATGCGTTTTGATTCCAAAGCCGGATAAGAGATGCAGTTCAGAAGAGTCTTAAAGATCAACAAATGTAGGCTATTTGGCATCTCAATATGTTGAGCGAGAGGAGGTTATGGGAACGGGGTGTTACATAAAATGGGAGCTGAGAGGCCGGCCGTTACCCAGTACACAGCTGAACACTATTCATCTATCTTACCAAAATGCCTGGCAAAGACACTGTCCTACCACGTAATCATCTTCAGGTTAAGCAATATGACTACCCCCCAGGAACTCTGGGCTAACCTGCTTGTATCGTAGTAAGGGAGGAGCTAAAGGACGAGACACCGAACTGGGCCGATGTGACAGGTGTGGGGACACCTGGCAGCCTCCGGAGTCGTTCCGCGGGAAAAACACACCCGCTAATACATTAGATAGAATGTTCCGTTTTTTTTTTATTTTTTTTATTTTTTTTTTTTATTTTTTTTTTTTTATTTTTTTTTACAACAAAATCTACATCATTTTCGAAGAATCTCTTGCATCGTTGAGCCAAGTTTTCAATCCCAAATTCGTCGAAACTGCATTGGCTTTGTGAAACTTCCATCTCAACTTCGTTCCTGTCGAGAAAAAAGAGAAGAAACAAAAATGGCTGGAGCTGCAGTCTCTTTCGACCGGGATTGAAACTCTGGCAACCTTCCTCATATATACTCCTAGTTCTCAAGTCCTATCTTTTCTTCGATTCTCCAAGGTATGTCAGGGTAAATAATGGTGTCTCCCAAGATAGTGTCCTTGGTACTATCCTCTTTAGTTTACATGTGCGGTGGATTTGGAAGGCGGCAGACAAATTAGAAAAAATAAATAAAAATTAAGATACATGAAAAAATTAAAAAATGGAAACGTATTGTTAGCTCCCGTCGACCGTTTTTCGCCGATGAAACGAGATGGTGGGAGATCTCTGGCATCTGGGAATAATAATACATTTTATTTGATTGATTTTTAACGATCTCACCTTGGAGCCAGGGTATTAAAGAGTTATGAGGAGCCGCTCTGTTCAATACAAACTAGTTTGCCAATCTGGGCAGCAATATCTTTCGCTCTCCTAGTAGGTAGTAGTTTGAGTCGAGTTAAGGCGGTGTGAAGGTATTGTAAGACAGGAAAGCTGACCCGGGTCATCCTGAATCTTTAACGGAGGCAAGGGATTAATTAAAGATTAAAGATTTATGAGAAACTTCTCTGATCAATACTTTCAATTTGCCTATTTGAGCAACACTATCCTCTGTGATCTCTACGGCTCTCCAAGTTAGTGTTGTCAAGTTGGAGCCGAGCTAAGGCGGTATGAAGGTATTGTAGGGTAGGAAAGCTGACCCGGGTCATCCTGAATCTTTAACGGAGGCAAGGGATTAATTAAAGATTAAAGATTTATGAGGAACTTCTCAGATCAATACTCCTCATGTGCCTATTTGAGCAACACTATCCTGTGTGATCTCTACCGCTCTCCAAGTTAGTGTTGTCAAGTTGGAGCCGAGCTAAGGCGGTATGAAGGTATTGTAGGGTAGGAAAGCTGACCCGGGTCATCCTGAATCTTTAACGGCCCCACCTTGGAGCCAGGGGATTAAAGAGTTATGAGGAGCCTCTCTGATCAATACTCTCCGTTTCAACACAGTCCTCGAAAAGAAATATATTCACCACTACTTAGATCCAATTAGTCGGTTCATTATACGAGGCTTTGTTCCATTATTCCTTTATATCTGATACGGTGTGGAGACACTCCTGGCTTTTCCAGACTTATTCAGTTTCTTCTTGACCATATTTTCGTGAGAATTCGGCATAAAAAATTGCCTATATCGATGAGGCGTAGACTATCTATGTTTCCATGTCCGTAAGGGATGGTCACTCACTGATCCACACCAAATACGTCTGAAACAATTGTTCCAGAGTCCTCGTGACCCAACCGTGGCAGTCTGTCCCACTCCAGGAAGTTAACTATATCCTGTTCACTCTAGAGGTCGCCAGTGTCTATCTTCCTGCACCGCTTCAAATATACTCCGCTCCCACACCCCCAGAATTCCATCATGTTCGTTAGGTCCCTCGTTTCAAGTCACTACTGGTCTGAATATTGTTTTTTATACATCACCAGAGCCCCCCCCCCCCCCCCCTCCCATACCCGTATTTTTTAAATTTTGTGCCACAGCTTTTCGAAGTAAAGGATAAGTTAAGTAACCGGTAGATGTGTTTTCACATATATTTCATATTTTCCGACCCCTGAATCCAAAAATGAAGAAAAAAAAGAGGGGAGAACCAGAGAAGGTTGCTTGAACTCAAAACTGCCAATGTAATGAATGTATCAACTCGAAATGTAGCATGAGGATTCAGAAGTTTCTGAGTAAGAAACCAATTGAACTTCAACCAAATCGGTTAATTGGTTTCAGAGGGGGAGTGGAAACTTACTTGATTAATTCTGCGGGGAAGTACTTATTTATTTTTTATATTAGTAGGACGATAGGGAAATATGAGGTATGCCTTCTTCGGGGCCAAAGCTCTTTGTCTTGAGAGAGAAGCCAGGTTGTGCCGGTTCCCCAGGTCTGGTTGGGATGCCCTTTACTTTAGCAAAGAGGCGCTAATAACCTCAGATGTTGTGCGCCTATAAAGATCAATCTCTCTCTCTAATAGTGGAATGATAGTTATTAAAAAAACGACAATTGTTTCAGAATATATATACTTTATAAGGGGGGGCCGGTAGCTCAGTGGTATGCGTGCTTGCCTTCTGAGCTCAAGATCGTGGGTTCGAAACCCGACCGAGGCCTTTTAGTTTATTTTATTTGGGAGGTAAAATAAACTTAAGCACGCCGTCCTTCGGATGGGACGTTAAGCGATGGTCCCGAGCCTGTACGATGTCAGGTACTCGTTAAAGGACCCTTCCTAGGTGAATAAAAAATTTAGGGTAGGCAAAATTTAGGACTCCCACACTAGAGTCGGGCTCATGTCCACCAGAGTGACGAAAGAGCGCTCTGGTAGTAGGCGATATGACCTCGTAGTTAAAGCCCGGGCATGAGTCATAAAACCTAACCTAACCTATACTTTATAAAATAGTAAATTAAATGTTGGACATTATGTACTATTTATTGATTATTATAGATGTTGATTAGCGACTGTAGATTCTAATTGTAGAAATACTGAGGGTCAGTCAAGAACAAACATAATTTTGACCACAAAAACACTAAAATACTCCATAGAGAACATAATTATCATAAGAGACTGACATTGGAAATGGTGTATATAGCTAAAACACTTGATACAGTCAACTTCCGCACAGACACTAATAACCTAAGTAATTGTTATGCCAATTTATTTAGCTCGAGCTGACATTATAGTTCTGTCTCCAATATCTGTATTATCTATTTTAATTAGAATATACAGACCCCAACAACCTTAGTAACTTAGCCAAAGCAGACACCATATTTCTCCAATTTCTATCATTATATTTATATTATTTTCAACATTTCTGGCTGTAATGTGACATTTCCTAGCTCCCTGTACCTGTTTCCTTCAGCACCCCTGTATTATTGTACCATTTCATTGCAATGTAAAACTCCATCCAGTGTACATGTCTTCTCCCCAACCTGCTTATTCATAGTAAGTCAGTTTAATTTTTACTCTTTATTATGTTCCATCTATTTGTCTATTTCCATTATTAATGTTTATGTTTAGTAATGTATTCATATTTAATTTTAATTTGTATTAGTGTACGTTCATGTTTATGGTTAACAATGTATCTATATTTAATTTTAATGTTTAGTAATGTATTCATAGTAAGTCAGATTCTATTTTCAATTTGTTATAATGTCTATTTTAACGTTCAGTAATGTTTATCAACACACTAATCTTGATTCCCCCCCATGTTTGTAGGCCCTGATGATGATATATCGAAACGTTTAAAAAAAAAAAAAAATTATTATTATGTTAGGTTAAGCAAATGTCACAAGGAGAGGGAGGTTTCATGGTGCTTACACCTAGGTACAACGTGAACATAACATGGTTCTGCCAGTAAGTTAAACAGACCACAGGTTGCGGTTCAACTTGGAACACAACTAGGTGTAGCCATTACCATGTAGATGTAATTATTATCCTTAGAACACAAGTACATACCAGGCTCCAGGTGACGCTAACATTGCAGTCTCCTGTTAGCATGTGGAAAATATTTCTGCAAGGATTATCATAAGATACATCATTGGAAAGCTCTTCCTATGCGCATTAGTATTTTTTTCATTGCAGTTTGGTTTTTTTGTACATACTCAAAAATATGTGGTGAATCACCAGCAATGTACTTCCCCAGAACGAATTAATGAAATCGCTCCCCCTTCAAAACCTGTCAATCGTTTGGGCTAATAATAAATAGTTGACTTTCAAAGGGGCTTCTAAATCCTAATACCATATTTTCTGTCGATTCATTACATACGATTACGATACCAGGAAGAAAGAAGACTTTCGAATAACTAAACATTGCTCTTCTCTTTTTGAAAAAAGTATAACTCTTAAAGGAATTAATTTATTTAATGCCCTTCCCCACTTTTTGAAGTCAATTGATAGAATAAAAAAATTTAAATTTCAACTAAAAAATGTTCATGTTAGAGGAAACCCTATACACGGAAACGGAATTTTATTCTCACTGTTCGAAAATAATAATATAATCACAATAAAGAATCGTGTTTCATGCAGAGTTCCTCCACACCTTAAAGGTCAGTCCAATGTACGTTATTGTTTTATTTATTCATTTATAATTTTTTATTTATTTACATTCATTTATCATTGATTAATCTATATATATATTATTTTTCATATATTGTTATAGTTACATTGTTTTCTTTCTTTTCTGTATCTCGCACATTGGGACCTGATGATGGGACGTAAGAACCCTTCCGAAGAGTTTTTTTTTTTTGAAAAATAGTTATCTTAATTTTTATTAAATTGAAAAATTTGTCTACTTATTATAAACGTATCATGTAATAATTTTGTTTATGTAATCATATATTTTTAAGTAGGTATTTATTTATTCAGTTTTATTAATTTCATTTTACTTTTTTTAATAGTTTCGTTATTACTACTAATCATATGTGTGTTAGACCGAAGTAGTTATAAATCTAATTTATAAGCTATCTTATTGTATAAATGTTTTGACGTATCCTATTACCATGATTGTATGTATTGGTTTAACGGAAATAAATTTATTATTATTATCATTAGGGTTTATGTATTGAGCCGCCTCCCCTAAAACCCCCCTTCTCTTCGGCCAATTTCGCTAAAAATATACAAGTGTAGTTCTTATGGGGATTTGAATTCAGATATAAAATTTCATGCCGATACATTCATTACATTGGCAGTTATTGAGGTTTTTGTTTTTGAATTGAGCCTTTCCTCTAATTCTCCTCTTTCCTTTCGGCCGATTTTACTGGAAATCAATAGGTGTCCTTCTTATAGAGTTTTGAGTATATGGAATTTTGTGTCGATATTTGCATTAGATCCCCAGTTATTAGAGTTTTTGTGTTAAGCCTACCACCTAATCCCCCCTCTCCTTTGGCAAATATGGCTTATAATCAATAAGTATCGTCCTTAAAGGGTTCTAGACGCACATCTAAAATTTCATGTCGATACATTCTTCCTATCTGAGGTTATCGTGTTCAGAGACACATAGACAAAAAGGATTTTCTTTATCCATTTTTGAATCAGGATCTTGGAAAACATGAATTTCCGCGGAAAACAACTTTAAATTGCTGGCCAATTATATAACTTCCCCTATACTTTGTATAGCTTGGGAAGTAAAAATCGATAAATTTATATTTTGATCCATAAAGTAACAGGTCTAAATCCATTCTCCACTAAGTTAACATTATTATTTACACCTTCCATATTACCCATACCATAAAATTTCATGCCAGTTTTTCCGGAATTTCATGTTTTCCGAAGCCCTTTATATCCAAAAAAAATTAAAAATTCTTGTCTGTGATCATGATAATTTGCAGTAAAATAAATAGATCGACTTGAAATTTTATATCCACTACCCCATGAGGACGTCACTTATTAATTGTCAACAGGAACAGTATTCCAATCAGACAGTGGGGCTTAACTCCAATATAATCAGTGTACCGACATGAGATAGACATTTATTAATTTCAGCAAAATTGGTCCAAGAGAAGAGAGGTATAGAAGAGCTGAAAGTTAGTTGATTATAAATAATGTAAGCTGGGGAAGTATATTGTCGAGTTGGGAACCTGTTAAACCCCTTTTGGCCTCCAAGAAGTGTGTTCCGATGGTGGCGTACACGAGTACAGGAGTAGGACGGATCAAGATGAAAGAGCCAAGGGAAGCAAGGCTGGGCGAACATCCTGGTCTTGTGAGCTACACCACAATCATCTCATCGCCCAGACGCCCTCTGCTTCGTTAACCACACCTTATTAGATATGCACTGGGCTATTTTTCATAAGAAAACAAAAAAAAAATGATGTAGCCATAACAGGGACTTTTTGATGTGTAAACATCTTAGGTCTCGGTAGGGGTGTAACAAAATAATCAAGGTAGGGGTGTAACAAAATAATCAACACAAAAAATCAACCATTAAAATTTTCACCAGTCTAGTCATCCAGCCTTATTACAATACGTAGTAGTCGTAGTAAGTATCCTCAATTAAATAAATCTTAAATTTCTTCTTCTTTTTTTTTTTTTTTTTTTCAGTAAATCGGTCCAACATATTTTCAGCTGATATTTATTTTTTACTATTTCATTCTCGTTCAGCTGATAGAACTAACTCTAAAAAACAATTTAAAACATTCTAAAATAAGCAGTTAGTCTTAACAGCCATTTTATTTTAGGTAAACATTGCATCGGTGTGCGTAGTTTTTTGAAGAAATTTTAAAATTGCCGCCCGTTTTGTTGTAACACGCACCACGATTCGTTCGGTAAACTCACATACTTCGCCGATTGGCAGCGCATTCTTTGGAGTCCAAACATTAAGAAAGTGTAATTGGAATCTGAATAACTTTTGACTGGGAACTGAAGCTTTCTATATCCTTGTCTTGACTAATGTTCGTCTGTGGTGTTGTCGCTAAATATTATAATTTTTTTAATTTAGATTACCGAACATTCTGGAGGGGGGCGTGCTCACCCCCCCCCCCCCCCCCTTTAACTACGCCAACGGTGGACTGAAATTGTCAAAGGAAACTTATAAACTAATGGAAGGGCAGAGATCCATCCTCACATGTAAACAACCCAGTTTCCATGAATTTCTATCAGTTATAAATCCTATTATAAGATTTATTATCCTCAGGGACTTCTCTAGTTTTCAGTTCACGACTTAATTATTTAAGTTTACGCTCTCCCTCCAAAACCAATCCACTGTTCGGGATAAAAATCAATAGTTGACTTAGATCGGGGCATCTGAATCCTCATACTCAATACTGTGTCAATACATTTATTACATCGGCAGGTAATAGAGATTTTGAGTTGATCCCCCATCCCAGATTCCGCTGAAAATTAATAAGTGTCGTCCTTATAGAGTTTTGAATTTATATATGAAATTGTGTGTCAATTCATTTAAACGGCGGTTATTAAAGTTTTGTGTTTAGGCACTTGGACCGATTTGGCTGAAAATCAATAGGTGTTAATCTTTATGAATACTCGTATAAAATTTCAGGGAACTTTTTGTGTAACAGATATTCAGATTTAAGGAATCGTACAATATGAAATTCCGGTGAAAATTGTGAAAGAGCATCGAATTTCTTGCCGATTACATAAAGAGAATTTAAATGGCTGGATATTCACTTTCTTTTGCAGAAAATACTCGAATAAAAGTAGAGGACGAGTTCCGAGTTATAAAAGTAATATTTTTATTATTTAATACATAATTCTACAAATTATTAATATTGACAATTTTAACAAGTAGGTTCAATTCAAACACGATACAAATTATGGAAGTAAAAACAAAAAAATCTGGCTAGCCAGGAAATGGATTCTAGGATTATGGGACTTTTCTGACTGTCATTCCTCCCATTTCGTCTTGACAACTTTTTATTTATTTATTTTATATTCTGTAGAAAAACAATAAGCAGAAGTGTAGACTATAAGAGTACATGAAAAAATAATAAGTACAAAATATTTAATAAAAATAATAAAATTAAAGAAAGAAATGAATATGTACAAAATAATAGCAAACACGTAAAAAAAAATAAAAGATTACAGAAAAAATGTTGGTAAATGAATAAAAAGAAACCATAAAATAAAAGAGATAAAACAAATAAAATAATAAAGTAAATAATATAAGAAACTGGACGAGGACAGCACCAGTAGGACTCCGAGGGGAGGAGGCCATGGGAGGCCAGCGTTGTCCCTTCCACCACTCTGCAGTGGAGGAAGACCAGAAAGCGAGGCGTCGAAAGGACTGAGAGACATGAGGGGACAATCCGGTCATTATCAGCACTCTCTTATTACTTTCTATAGGTACGCGAATAAATTGTAAAGTTTTCACCGGATTTTCGTATTTTTCAGCCCCCTGATTCCAAAAATGAAAAAAAAATTCTTATCTGTCTGCGTGCTTATATGGCTACTAGCAGTAATACCCGGCGTTGCCTGGGGAACTTTGACTTTTCTCCCAATATCTCCTATAAGGCTATTCGTTCCTCGACAGTACATTCATGATGTTATAATTTTCAATTATTCATACGGAATAAGGCTTATAGTCCTTCAACTGTAGTAACGCTAGCTTTGGAGCTTAAACTAATTTATTCAAAAAGATTTCTCATTAATCGTTGCAATGGTTTTCGAGTTACAGATATTGCGTGAGTGGATGCTGGGATGGACCAGGGGTTGATTAAAAAATAGACCTTAACCTTCCGGTAGATAAAACTTATCTATTCAAAAAGATTCTTCATTAATCATTGCAGTGGTTTTTGAGTTACAAAGATTGCGTGGGTGGATGCTGGGATGGACCAGATATTGAGGTACTAATACGCCTATAACCTTCCACAGACGATGACGAACAAATAAAAAAAAAATTAATCAAATCCATCAAGCCGTTCGTGAATTATAGCGGTACAACGCACAGACATTTTCAGCTTTATATATATGCTTGCCTCCAGCCAACACCTGGCATTCAATGGTGGTCCCCGCATCCACCGCCACTACGTATTCAACCGCAATTGGTGGTGGCGCTTGGAGACAGTAACTACCGATGGAATGAATGCATCGACACGAAATTTTATATGTGCACCCAGAACCCCATAAGGACGACACCTATTGATTTTCAACCAAATCGGGAGAAGAGAAGAAGCACAATTCATAATACAATAACTGTCGATGTAATGAATGTAATGACATGAGAGGCATAATATTATTATAACGGGACAATGAAAAAGTTGGGGAATGTACATATTTTTTGAAGAAGGGGGGGGGGGGGGGATTTGACGATAAGATTTGAAAAAGTTGCTTCTCTTTTCTTTTGAAATGGTGGGGTGGGAAAAAGAAGGATTTTATATGTAATCTGTGTTGTCCCGGGCAACGCCAGGTAGCATTCTAATATGTAAATATTAGCGAAATATGTGTGAAAGATTTGTTTGTTGGAACTGTTCTACTTGGCAACACTGCCACCACACTGCGTCGCTCGACCGAACAACAGTTCCCGGCTACCGTTCAAATAGACTGTCGTGTCTTATGTGTTAGGTTAGTTTAATTAGCGTTATGCAGGATACAGAAACCAGGTGTGTTCTATTTATTTTTTTTAAATACATCTATATATCTAAATTGGACAATTAATTCAAGCAATCGTCGTCAAGCAAGCATCGTTCTAATATTTTAAACACTTCAAATGTTGAAACATAACCTTATTTTTTATTTTTTTTGCATAAATGAACATTTAAAAATAATATTTACACCACTTTTGACAGTTCTTCATAACTGAAAATTATATTTTTCTTGACATTTATTATGGACTAACAGGTTACCGGTCAAGCCCGGCTAGTAACTTCAAGCAGGTTAACGTTGTCTGCTCGGTCAGAAACTTTTAAGTAATAAGAAAAATTATTTATTTATCAACTGTGGGATAGTAACTGGGAAAACATGAAATAACTTTTTGTTTCAACGTAAGCCCCCCTCAATAAGTAATTTTGAAATTACACGTATTCAAATCGTTATTACTAAATAGATTCAGAACATGATGTTCGGTTGAAATATCTTCCGCTATTTTCCCGAGGTGTTAAGACAAACAAAATATACACGAAAGCTAAAAAACATTCTGACTTGAAAGGGATAAGACCCGTTAAATATTTCTAAGATATACCCAATGTACCGACAGACCACCTTTACAATTTTATTAACAAATATATGATTTAAAAGATATATTACTTTTTCTATACAAAGCAAAAATACCCTTTATCAAAATTAGAATTGTATTTATTTTCATTAAATAATTATTCAATCAAATCTATACAATAAGTATACAATGTTCATAAAACACTTTAGAATTATAGGCTTAACTATATATTTAACGAATTAAGATGTGCAGTAAACCTTTTTACTTCAGCCTGATGTATGAATTATAGGGTAAGTTAATGTAAGCGGTCAGAAATTCGATTCGGATTTTCAACGGAAATTCCGGTTTCCAAAAGTGAAATCACAATCGTGTGTGATCTGGGTACAGGATAACTCACAATAGAATGAATGTATTGACACGAAATTTTATATGTGTGACCAGAACTTTCTAAAGATGACGCAATTGATTTTCAGTCAAACCGGCCTAAGGGAAGGGGGGGATTAGAGGGTAAGACACACAAACTTTAATAACTGCCGTTGTAATGAATGTATTCATACAATACACAATTTTATTTGTAAATTTTAAGCTCTCTAAGGATGGCCCCTACTGATTTTCAGACAAAGGGAAGGGGAGGCTCAACACAAAAACTCCAATAACTGCCGATGTATCGACACAAAATTTTATGTGTGCCCAAAACCCCACAATTTTATATTTGAATTAAAACTCCCATTTTTCAGTGAACCCGGCAGAAGACAAGGGGAGATGAGAGGAGTCTCAAATCGATAAAATGTAATGAATATATCGACACGAAAATTAGTATGAGGATTCAGATTCTCTATGTAAGTCGACATTTTTAGCCCATACGGTCGATTGGTTTTGGAGTGAGAGGAAAGATTGATTGATTAATTCGTTCCGGGGAAATACATTGCCGGTGATTCACCGACGATTTTCTTGGAAAACATGAAATTCCTATGAAAACTCAATCTCAAATGTCTGCCCGATTACATAACTTCTTCTATACTTCCGATAGAATGAATATATCGACGATAATATGTGACAATAGCCCCATAATGACGACACTTATTAATTTTCACTAGAATCGGCAGAAGGAAATGGGGGATCAGAGGGGGACTTAACTCAAAACCTCTAATAACTGCCGATGTAATAAAAAGTATCGACATGAAATTTTATATTTAAAGTCAAAACCCAATGAGGACATAACGTGTCAAATTTCAGCGAATACGAATACGACGTTCGGGAGGGGGGGGGGGGGGGGGGGGGAGAGAGAGAATCTGAAAATTGACTAATTCGTTTTGGGGAAGTACATTGATTGTGATTTACCAACGTCTTTTTCATTAATATTTTTGGAGAGATTTTTATTGTTCCATATTTTTGCCATATCTTCCAGATATTACCATTTTTTTCTAACAATATACACGCCCTATTCTTGAGGTCACAATATACCATTTTATTTTCATTAATAAAATCTATTGATTGTTGTTCAACTTATATATATATATATATACAACAATGAAAGTTGTAATGTATATATAAGCTATCGACTATTGGATGGTGTCTGGTTATATCTGACCCATTAATGAGGGACCTGTAGTCAAGTACATGATATATATTTATGATTTTGGTCATTGGTCGGATTACCTTGTGTATACCACCAGGGTTGTGTTGTTGTCAGGACAACTAGAGGGAAACAAGAAAACTGCCGCCACCCCTAATAAGAGGGATCATGCGATAGTCTCGTTATGACAATAATAAAGGACGGAGGGGAGGAGGCCATGTAGTAGGAGGACATGCGGACATTACACCACCATACTCGTAGCCCAGGTAATATGTTCCACCATATGGGCATATTGTGAAACATGGTGAATGTATATTATTTATAAGTATAATACAATGGAAATACATATGTATAAAAATTGTAGCATGGTATTGTGTGGCGCATCATTTTAAAGAACTTTGTGCCTCAACAATTACTTATTATTTCACAATTACTCATGTCGCCTCCTATCTCAACAGGCCAAGTGAGCTAATAACGATGTTTTACCTATCCCAGAACTGTTTACATATTTCGTTACTTAATTAGGAACATATGTAATCGGCCAGAAATTCGATACTGAATTTTCAATGGAATTTCATTTTTTGCGATCTTCTCATTCCAGAAATGAATGTATTGACGCAAAATTTTACATGTGTGTCCAAAACCCACCAGACACCTTTTGATTTTCAGCAAAATCGACCGAAGAAAAGGGGAATTAACACAAAATCTTATTATTATTATTTTTTTTGACCTAATGGGCTTCATTTGCTCTACACTTGTTCTCATTGACTGGAGTAGATGTACTGGGTGGGATGGTGTGAACACCTAGGGACCTAAGCATTTATGATCTTAACTCTAGGTCAAGTAGGTTAAGGGTCCTTGGCGATTACCTGGCATCGCACAGACTCGAGACTGTCATTTAACGTCTTCCCCGAAAGACTGCGTGCTCAACGTTTTTTTGTATCTCAGATAAAAATACCTAAGGGCCCAGCCACATTTGGACCTTGATTACAATAGATAAGCATGACAATTCTGTGCTATATTAATTTAACTGAAGCTGATTAAACAAAGCGACAGAAAAGTTGAAGACCTCTTGCATGGCCGGCCTTTGTCTGAATTAAAATTAATGAAAATCGAATAGTTTTCGAAAATGTCCGTTATATAGAGAGCCAACTCCCTTACAATTTTCTTTATAAAGATTGTAAATGTGGATTTAATAAGTTATACTATTTGTAGTTTTGCTCCCGGCGCAGCCCACTTCTCAACGAACCTGGTATAATTTATGTTCAGCAACGACGATTGTAGTGGAATTGTAATCGAGAAATTGTCGTTAAGAAGGGAGATGGGTGTTCATGATAACCGTTATTACCACGATCAATTAAAGGTATATTCAAATTATTTTAGGATTGAGGAAAAATGGCAACAACGTTGGTCACGATGTTCGGATGGCCGAACGATGGCATACTTCCCGGACGTCAGTGTACGCCTTGACTCAACATGGGTACAGCCTAATCAATGGACGTCCCAAATATTATCAGGTCATGGTGATTTTAACTCCAAGCTCTTCTTCTTTCACAGGAAGAACACACCCGAATTGTTCGTGCGGCGGTACCGAGATTGTAGAACATGTGGTCCGCTGTACGACCAAGCTAGGGTGGAATTGATTCGTGGGACAAGATCATATTTGGGACTGGATCTACGGCAGATGGTGACGGAAACAGACTACCTGATGTTCTGCCGATTCGTCGGCTCCTGGCGGGAGCAGAAATAGCCATTGTAAGATGGGCTGGGGACGATCAGCGATGGCCAATACCAGTCCCTCAGTAACCCCTCGATTCACGAGCTCTTCTCACGTTGACTGGGTGATATTGCTACAATGCAAGGCGCACCCTTCTTTGAAACCTAACGAAAAAAAAAAAGTAGCTGATAGAATATATTTATTTTTGTTATATTATATTTTTAAGAATATACATTCGATAGTTTAAACAAACTTTTAAACAATTTTTATCACTTTTTAATTGTAATTTTCGTGTGGTAATGAAAAAAAAAAAAACTCTGAAAACAATGTTGTCTTGTTCAAGATTTCTTTAGTTGTCTTTAATTAGCTGTGTGAGGAGGGTCTGGGAAAGTGTGGCAATAAAATGACTTTATCTGTCGTCTTTGGGGACATTCGGTGATCTTTGGGATCGGCCGTCTGTCTTCTGCCTCTCTGTTCATGTACTTCTCCGAAAATGCAAATTTAGATGTTTTGCTCAATTACTTCTTAATCAGTCCATCCATGTATTAGATTGACAGTTATGAAGGTTTTTGGGTTCGGGGGTTTTGGGAGTTTTGGGACCTCCTTTCCCTTCAGCTGATTCTACCAAAAATTAATCACCCTTATCGGGTTTTGTATCATGTAGAATTTCTTGTCGAAACATTCATTACAACGGCTGTTATAAGGGATTTTTAGTTAAGCCCTCCACACTAATCCCCCTTCCTTTTGGCGGATTTAGCTGAAAATTTTATTTACAATGGAATTAATAACTCTACATAGTGAAAAAATAAAATAAAGTGGAATATGATAACGGTTCGCCTCGACGCCTCAAGCGGGCATGGTAGAGGGACCTGCTCCCGGTCTGGAACTCCTGTTCGGTCACGTACAGCCATGTCATTCCTCAACATCGTACTTGCTAATAACAATAAGTCATTGTAAATATGTAAATAAATAATATTTTGTAAAATCGGAACCCAACAAAACTTCAAATTGCACAAAAAATATCTTTTATTGTTGACTTCAAATTGCACATAGACCATTTATAAGCAGATACACCCTTTCCTTTTCCAGTAAATGATTTTTTATTATTTTTGTGTTTTATTAACTAATAGCACATTTTTTAAATTAAGATGACATATTTTTCTTCCAGGTCCTTCGAACAGTTAGTTTCATGAAGTAGGTAACAAGTCCGGTCTGATAGAACGCCCATTTTATAATCATTTTTCACTACAAATTCTGTGTCAATGAAAGTATGACAATATGCCGCATTAGTCTTTTTTATACGATTTATTGTTCAGATTAGCCCATTTTTATTTTGAATATCTCGCAGTTATGCCTCTATATGAGGACCTGCGAATGATGTCTGTGTGTGTGTGTGTGTGTGTTGTAGGAACTATGTGAGCTCTTTAACTCAGAAACGATTGTAGCGATGAACTTGAAATTTGAAATGAAGATGTTACCTGTGCCAACGTAGAATTATTAAATTTCGGTTCAAATTGGATGAAAATTGAGACTACTTTACTTTGGGCTAATTAAATTTTACAAAAAACCGCTTATATTTATGACATAATCAAAAATATATATTTTTATTTAAAAAAAAAAAAAAATGTATTATATTGTATAAACTTGTAAACACACTATAATGTGTCTTACATACACTATAGATACACACTTTATATTGTACTGCCAAGACAATCAAAAATTAAAAATACCAGTAGTTCTATAACCCAAAATATCTTGAAAATTCAAAGACTTTTTAAAACAAAAGTTGACAGTTTATTTCGGCCCTCAAATTTTTTGGAAGTTTTTTCCTCAGGGACGGTTACCGGACGCATGACCTCTTGCACCCACGGTTCGCTAGTCGTACCAACACCCTGCATGTGTGAGTGTGATGTACCAGGTGAGGTGTGTTGTCGACCTGGCGGGGCAGGTGGCGCCGGGGGCGGGGAGGGCGGGTACCTCGGTATGGATTATTGTGGGGGGGGGGGGGGGGGTTAAGTTTGGAGGAGAGAGAGAGGGGGGCCCACGTGAGACGACCAGCCGCCGGCCAGTAGCTCCGCAGCTCCCACACCCTTCACATATAGTGAGTGACAGCCCCCTGGCCAGGTTCACATCGCTCGCTCGCTCGCTCTATCACTCTCCACACACACACTCTCTCACCACTCTTCTCACTCCCCCGCCCGCCCGCCCGCCGCACCCACAACCACTCCTCCTCCTGCTATCTGACTTAATCGTGGATCCTTCCAGTTCCTCCGGTCAGAAGAGGATACGAGGGTTGGGGTTGGTCGGCCAGGGAGAGCACGGGAAGCGGCCAAGAACCGACGGGATGAACCCAGCCGGAGCCGCCCAGGAGAGTCAGGCCCAGCTGGCCATCTGCGCCTCCGAGCCACATACTCCTGAGGAAGAGGTGAGTTTTTGATTTTGTCTGTTAGCTTTGCTGTTTCCTCAAGTAACAACTGCTATTTACAGTTTGTCGCCCCCATTCTAATCTATGTTTGGTTGTAACCAATGTAATTTATAAGACGTTCGGATTCGAAGCAAGTTCGTCTGTTGTGTCAGTTGGTTACCTGTTCACTTGAGGTCCCCCCTATCTTATATCTATATCTACATATATTAAAAAAAAAAAAAAATAGAAAGTGTGTGCATGACTCAAAAATAATATAATAATGACAATTTTTTTGCAGCAGTAATGAGTGGCACATCATTTTGAAGGGCCGATGTGACGATTAATAAAATATGACATGTTATACTTTCTTTTTTTTTAGTTTAGGGAGGGAATAAATGAGGATTTAATGAATACCTGTATCTCTGACGTTCTTTACGTGTTTTCGATAGCATTAGCGAAGTTAAAGAGTTAGTATAAGAAACTGTACAGTATAAGTTGTAGTATATACAGTGATGGAAATTGTTAAATACTTTTAATCGAGTATTAAAAGGGATTATGGAAATCTCCAGAAATCATGGGTTTGGCGCAAAACTATTAGTGAGGTACCTACTTTATTAAGTAATGAAGTTTCAAATTATTTGGTTGAATAATAAGCGAAATATGCTTTACTTGTCACTGAAAAACTATGATTTAAATAGGAGGTATATTCTGCAGGTGCATGGAGACATGCAGCAACTCTGTGGTACGTTGGGTGTTAAAGGTACTTGTGGTTGTTCTGTAGCTCTTGCATCCTTCGGAGGTATTCCGAGAACCCTCAAAGCCTGCTCTTCGCCCCCTTCCTGGTATTTCTTGTAAAATAAGTGAATAGGATATCCTGTAAATCTTTGTCCCAGTTGCTCTGTGTATAAATTTTCTTATTTTACCGATAATTGACACAACTTGATTGCGCAAATAGTTTCACTGATAAGTAAATGGAACATTCTCAGAAACACTAGTTTTTCTTCATGTTTTTCATTTTCAATTTTTGTCTTTCCTTTGAAAACTAAAAGGATATGCAATCATGAAGAAAACTCAAACTGAAAACTTCAAGTATAGTAAACATTTTTAAATTTTCAGGGACATTTTCGACATTTTTCCGCGGTGTTCTTTTTGGAAAATAAGATAATCTGTAGCACCGCAGAAACAATTACAGAAGGGTGGTTGCACTTGAAGATTATAATAATAACATTTATTTCCGCTAAGCCATAACGTGGTAATAAGGATGTATCATAAAAATCTATCATCAAGATAGTTTTTAAATTAGATACAGAAACAGTTAGTGAATATTAAATCATTATTAGTAATAAACTGAGTATACAAATAATAATACTAATAAATAGAGTTATTATGACTCAAGCCCGGGCTTTAACTACAAGTTCATTTCGCCTACTACCACAGCGCTCTTTCGTCACTCTGGTTGACATGAACCCGACTCTACAATGATGGTCCTACATTTTGCCTACACTAAATTTTTATTCACCTAGAATATAGGAGTCTTTAAAGAGTATCTGATATCGTATAGGCTCATGACCATCCGAAAGACGGTGTGCTTAAGTTTATTTTACCTCCCAAATAAAATAAACTAAGGGCCTTGGCTTTGTTTCGAACCCGCGATCTTGAGCTCAGTAAGCAAGCACGCATGCCACTGAGCTACCGGCCCCCAATTTCCTGTGATCCCTCCCCCCTCTTCTCACGACGTTCTACCGTCCGTTCCGCAGCTCACAATGTTCGAAATATAGATAATAATGATTAATACAAAAATAAATGAGTAAGGATGTACACTGTACCTACATTGTACAGTAAAATCCTTT
This sequence comes from Aradus depressus, assembly GCA_963662175.1. Lineage (NCBI taxonomy): Eukaryota > Metazoa > Arthropoda > Insecta > Hemiptera > Aradidae > Aradus > Aradus depressus. The sequence continues at coordinate 99,823,171 of OY759214.1, forward strand.
TATAACTATTTTCCGGATATAACGAAGTAAAATCAGTATCTGGTTTGGTTTGCTATTTAAAAGTGAAGAAATATATCCGGATATAACGATGTTAGGTATAACGATATTCCGTATAAAACTAACTAAAACATAAGAAAAATTTGTTTTTTCATTCCGGTTATAACGATATAACATGTAAGTACAAACGCACATACATACATAATTGGGTAAAACAGTATGAGTTTTGAACGGATGAAAAATACGAACATTATAGAAAAGGGTTTTAAACACGGTTCTTGTTTACTCTTTCCGAGCGCAATGAGTCATTCCATTTCCAAACATACCATTTCCCCCTTGTAGAATTTTCTTCGAACTCCCTTCTTCCCTTCTAGTGCGTATATTCCTAGTTTCAGATTAGGTTTAACAGTTTGGTTCCGGATATAACGATGTATTTTTCTTGGTCCCTTGAATATCGTTATAACCGGATTTTACTATCGCAGAATATTCATAATATCAATAAAAGTTGTTTAGTTCGTCAAAATTGACAATATTCGTTGAGTGAATAGTGAATAGTGGAAACCCAGCTCTTATGTCGTCAATATGATGGTTGGAAATTGTAGTAATTATCCATTAACCTAATAACTGTTATTTTGTAATTAGTTAACGAATTTCGCGCAATAAATAAATGTCAATTTTAACATTATAAACATGTTTTGTAAGATTTTTCGGCCATTATGTTGCTTATTTAACCGAATCATGCTCTGCGCGTCACATATACTCCGAACCGCGGAACATCTTTGAATTATAATGTGAGCATTTACATACACTTTTTGGAATTATCAGCTTAAGTGTATTATTAAGGAGCGACGTTTGAAATTCAGCGCAAGGTGTTTCTCTGGAAGAAAATGTATATATGTATTAGTAACTAGCTGACCCGACAGACGTCGTTCTGTCAAAAGCTATTGGACTGGATTTTTTTTTTTTATTTATTTTTTTTACTTGGAACCACAGCAAGTTCCTACTTAAGAACACCGGGCACCTTAGATAGTATGCGCCTTGCAACTCCGTGCAACCAGCTATTAAGTTCTTAGGACCGCTGGGCAACACAGATAGTACGTAGTTAGGAACGCAGGGCACCGCAGCTAGTATGTGCCTTGCAACAGCGGATGCCCTAGGTATTTTGTGCTTAAGAACGCTGGTGAGAGCTATTATTTACCGTGCAACGATGCACCTTCAAGGTAATAAATGCTTAGGAAACCCACCCTATTAAAATTAGAGCTATATCCCATCTTTAAGAAAGCTCCATGTGAGATTCATTCTGCATTAATGCACCCCCGCCCCTCCCGTCCAAAAGGGTCACAGCCAATTTTTAAATATTGCTTTTGAAACTACTATTTAGGTATATGCTTGCCCCCCCCCCCCCCCCCCCATACCCCCCTCCCGTTGACAATTTTGAGACGTCACATATCCTTTTTTTGTTTTTGTCTTTTAAGAATACTACATGTGAAATTCCATGACAATCCGACCATTCGTTAATGAGCTACAACTATTTTATGCTAAGGCCTACCCCAAAACCCCCCTCCCTTTCAAAATGTTGAGATGCCACACACCCCATTCTTAATTCGGGCTTTAAGAATACTACATGTGAAATTCCATGACATACCGATCATCCGTTAAAGACCTATCACTATCTTTATATGTAGGCCTACCCCCACAACCCCCCCTCCGGTTCAAAATTTTGAGATGTCACGTACCGTATTTTTCAATTTGGCCTTTAAGAATACTACATGTGAAATTCCATGACAATCGGATCATCCGTTAAAGACCTATCACTATCTTTATATTAGGCCTAGCGCCCCCCCCCCCCCCCCTCCCTTTCAAATATTGAGACTTCACACATCCTTTTTTTAAATTTGGCTTTTTAGAATACTACATGTGAAATTCCATGACAATCCGACTATTAGTTATTAAGTTACCGGTATCTTTATACTAAGGCTTACCTCCACAACCCCCCCCCCCCCCCCCCCCCCCCTGAAAATTTAGCCAATCATTTTTATTATATAGATGTAGATATGTAAAAACTGAATAAAACGAAACAGTAAGTAAATGACAAAGATGACAACCAAAGATAAATCGAGGAACTTGCCAGAAGCGAAGATTTAAAAACAATCAAGAAAATAAAACGCACTAAAAACTGATAACACGCACTAAAAACTGAATAAAACGAAACAGTAAGAGTTGTAATTACGTTTTATTCAGCCAAGAAAATAACATGCACTAAAAACTGAATAAAACGAAACGGTAAGTAAATGATTTTAGGGTGTCTGAGATCGATTCACTTGATCAATTCATTGTTCATATCGATTATTACGACCCCAAACATCGATTCTTCGATTAATCTATCTCAGATCGCCATCCCTAGAATTAACAGCTAAAAACTCTTCATAAGAACCTTCCTCGGACTTCAACGAATATTTGAAAAAAAAAATTAGCCGAATTGGTCCAGCCGTTCTCGAGTTTTGCGCTTAGCAAAATTTAGCACTCATTTTTATTATATAGATAAGAATGCTCCTAATTATAATTATTATCATTCTTATTACTATCAATAATTATTGATTAGATGTAAGAGGGCGCCGGTAGCTCAGTGGTATGCGTGCTTGACTTCTGAGCTCAAGGTCGTGGGTTCGTAGCCCGACCGAGGCCCTTAGTACGATGTCAGGTTAAAGACCCCTACCCTTGATGAATAAAAAATTTAGGGTAGACAAAATTTAGGACTCCCACAGTAGAGTCGGGCTCATGTCCACCTGAGTGACGAAAGAGCGCTCTGGTAGTAGGCGATATGACCTCGTAGTTAAAGCCCGGGCTTGAGTCATAAAACCTAAAACCTAACCTTGATTAGATGTAGATGTTACGCTAGTTTGAACATAAATTTCATAATATATTACCCAATTATATTCATGGAAGGCAATTTTGATCTATGTGATTACCATGCAAAATAGATATATATCTAAGCTATTATTGGAGACGGTGCAGGTTAAGTGTTAGATACAATTAGTAATATCTATTACAATTTAAGGTAAATATTTGTACATATATATCATTCATTTATTTTTGTGTACTTCTATAATGCTGAAATTCATTATATTTATTTATTCATTCTTTTTTCTTAAGAAATATGCCTCCCCGAGTGAGTAAATTTCGTTAAAAGAGTCAAAAAATTGAACGGAAGTGAAAAAAAAAAAAAATTTACCCTTTTTATAATTAAGCTACCTAGTAAGTTGACCGTCGTTGTCTACCCCAGACAATCTTTGCGACTTATTAATTCCTTTGTATTAAACGAAGTGATATGCCACACATTTTGTTGTACGAAAAACGTAGGGGTCGACCTCCATCAGAACTCCCAAAATTTGCAATTATTGGACTCCAGTTGGGAGGCCATTCTTCAAATAACATGTAACTTTTGTGAGTAGGTACCTATATGTTCAAACATTTTCGTGAGATGCCTATTTCCTGCAAAGAAGGCATATATTTTTGAATTTGTCCCTTCGAATCCTTTCAAATGATATGCCACACGTTGTTGTTGAAAAAAAATAGGGTTCCTTCCCTTAAAAGCACCCCACAATATGTAATTTTCACAATTGTAATCACAATGGCTATAATCTGAATAAGTCTCAAATACTCTACAAATTTCGGGAATATACGTACATCCGTTTCCGTACAGACATGCTGACTTAAGTTTTTCTTAATTAAAATTGCTTTGAGGTTGCATTTTTTAGGGGGTTTAACGTAGTTAGATATTTACGAGGTACTTTCTATAGGTTTCCGTCCGTATAGTCAACTGGAATGTAAACTATATATCTATGATCACAGGGAATAAGTTGTTAAGTCGTAAAATGGCCAAAATGAATTAAGTGTATTGTGATGACCTCCCAAGTCTGCGCACTGTGAAGAAGTTGGCAGCTCAGGACTCTAATACTTTCGGAATTATAAAGGTGTTGGTTTCTTGGTATCTCGTAAAATTGTGTATGTTCTCGGTTAAATCAACTTAATCTACTTCACGAGATAGCTGCATTCAACCATTTATTCACTACGGCAGACTATTCCAAGTGAAGTGGGCGTTTTCGGTTAGATAAACTTGCTCACGAGTATTTCAAAAAGAATGGTTAATAATTAGGTAAGTGTGGTCAATAATTGGGTTAGTGACGGGGAATGGTTAGTTAACTAAAGGAAAATCCAAAAAAGGATTAACAATATTCATTTTCATTCAAGGTATATGATTAATAATGATGCAAAAATAATTTATTTATGCTGCCCTGAAAAGTTCCGAATTTAGACTTAGCACTTTATTCCCTGTGACGACTACACATATAAAACACCAAAGATGGGTTTTCAAGCTAGGCCTCATGGCCACTTTTTTGCTGTGACTTTACGTTCTATTCATTGTCAGAGGAGATCCGCGTTTGTGAGGTATGGCTTCTTTGAGGAGGGATCGCAAATCTATGTCTTCTAATGCTATTTAACATGGCAGAGCGGATTATGTAAGAGTAGGAATAATGTAGAAGGAACACACACTTTATTATGACAGAGGCAAATTCTAACCATGGAGACCTCTAGCGTGCATTAGCTCTGAGAATGACAATTTTCAGAATTGAGAGGACTTTCCCAATTGGATTTGATAAGAAATGTACTCACATTGGTCTACTCCACTCGCACGGTACACGGAACTCTTGCTAGTCTCAACATCATTTTTTTGTATCAGATATTAAAAAATCGGTGAATCTCCGGTTATGTACTTTTCAAGGATGAATTAATCAAATAACATTTCGGCCCCTCCAAAACCAGTCGACCGTTTCTGTTAATATTCAAGACTTGAGTTATATAGGGGCTCCTAAATCCTCATACTAAATTTTGTGTCGATAAATGCATTAAATCGGCAGTTATTGGGCTTTTTTAATTTAGCCCCCTCCCCGTTTCCTTTCCTGCGGCCAATATCGCCAAAAGTTGACACGTTATGTTCTCATTGGGTTTTGACTTTAAATATGAAATTTCATGTCGATACATTCATTACATCGGCAGTTATTGGGGTTTTTGAATAGAGCCCTCTCTCTGATCCTTTTGTCAATTCCGCTGAAAATTAATAAGTGTCGTCCTTATGTGGTTTTGAATTCATATATGAAATTTTGTACCGATAAATTCATTACAACTGCAGTTATTAAAGTTTCTGAGTTAAGCCTCTCCCTGATCCCCCCTTTCATTTGGCCGATTTGACTGAAAATCTATGGGTGTTATCCTTTTGGGGTTTTGGTCACACATATAAAATGTCGAGTCGATATATTAATTCTATCGGGAGTTAACATGTTCACAGTTACACACACAGACATATTTGTTTTTTCATTTTTGGAATCTGGAAGTCGGAAAATTTGAAATTCCGTTGAAAACTGCGTGAATCGAAATTTTGACCGATTATATAACTTCTTAATTTCATATATCTGAGGAGGTAAAAAGAAGGATGACAAATGTTAGTGTATTTAGGATAAAGGCCGATTCTTGTACAAATCCTGATGTTTTCAGTATTGCTAATGGTCACAGTTGTTTAACCCCTCCCCTCCCATATCAAGGATTGACGTCTTTAATTGTTTCAATCCGGGGGATAAGTAAGACCCCCTTCTCGTTAAGACATAAAACTTCCTCAGACGGATAAGTCTTATTGATTGTTTAAAAAAGTCTGAATGATTTCCGCCACTGTTGGGGGTTTATGGAGGATCTCTGGTGCTAATCCTGTCGTTGTGTGTGACACTGTGGGTTACGTTATGGTTTGGGATGGCTAGACCAGGACAGTTTAATGAGGATCCACCCATCACCACAGAATTAGACAAAATCCAGTATCACTCACCCTATTTTCCATTTGTTGCTTCTCCAGTGCGTCCAGTTTCAATTCAATTTTCTAGATAACTAATAAATAATTTTCTTCTAGGAAACGTATTTCACTGTGACAATTATTAACAGAAATAGAAACTGGCTATACTCCGTTCGTTGAGAGGTCGATCAGTAGGATCGCTGGGACCAAACATAGCTCATATAAAGTCCTACGACAAATTGCCAATGCTCCATTTTATGTCACCAACAAAGTCCTATACAAAGACACCAACATTTATTATGTCCAAGACCTAATCCAACTCCGCTTCAAGAAATTCCATTCTAAGTTTAATACCCATTCGAATCCTTTCGCTCAGCGCATGTCCTCTCAGGCCCAACCCGACAACGCTCCACGCCGCCAAAGACGACGCTGGCCTCGCGATCTTCTTAGAATAATGAAACTATCTAAGGGAGTGTCAGCACTGGCTGGCTTCTCCCATCAATTGTACATTTTTATTTCCTGTTCACTTCTACCCATTGTATATTTCATACAGATTGTAGAATTAAAAAAAAATTATTTAACGGTTGTCTCAGCTTTGTTCTTGTATTGATGGGTTTAAAGGAAAACAATTTTTTTTATTTATTTATTTTTTATTTTATTTATTTATTTACATATTCACAACGACAACATTTGTCACTAGTGATTGTGATGATGTGCGGTGTGTCGCTGTACTGCTGAGGTACGTGACCGAAGAGGAGTCCAGGATAGTCCTGGAGCAGATCCCTCTGCCATGCCCGCTTGAGACGTCGTGGCGGATTTGTGGGGAGAGTGTTCGTGGATAATTGCAGAATAAGTTGATTGGCGTGATGATGGAGTTTGTCGTGAACATTTTGATACCGTGTCTTGATAACAGAAGGATACAAATGGGATGTTGAGGTCATTATGTAATGTGAGGTTGGAAACGTAAAATGGCGCATTGGCAATGTGGCGTAGTATGATGGATTGTATTGACTGAAGGCGTTGTATGTTTGATTTTTTGGCTGATCCCCATATCTCGATGCCTTAGGTCCAGATGGGTTTTAGTATAGTGTTGTAAATGTGAAGTTTGTTTTCAAGCGATAATGTCGATCAGTCGTCCAAATCGTCTTTTGAGGTCTGTGGGGAAAAATATAAAAGTAATAATTTAAAAATCACGGATTTCATTATTATTGTATTATAGCCTACTACCAAAGGGCTTTTCTACACTGTTGTGCACATGAGCCCGATTTCACCGTCGAAGTCTTAAATATTGTCTATCCAGGTTTATTTAGGGTAGGGGTCTTTAACGAGTACCTGACATCGCACAGGCTCCTCGAGACTGTCATTTAATTTAATTCAATATTTTTTTTTACCCTTCAGCTAAAAAAGTAAGGACCTCGGGTGAGGATCGAATCCTTTGCACACTGTGAATAATGAGTTCTGTTTTATAAAATTCTTATAATTTCTTAAATATATTTTCCCATACTTATAAGTCGGCATTGGTATTTAGTTATAGAGTTCGACTCCACCTCAATGTGGTCAACCTCTCAAGTAACCAACGTGGACAGTTTTATAACAGAAGATAAATTAAGGGAACCAGATCAAGGAGATAAATCACCCGCAATGTACTTTCCCAACGCGAATTAATCATTTAAGTTTTAGCTCTCCCTCAAAAAAAAAAAAATTGATAGTTGACTTACATAGGGGCTGTTGAATCCTCTCATACTAAATTTAGAGTCGATTGTGACATTTATTACATCGACAATTATTAGGGTTTTTGAGTATTCTCTGATCCTCCCTTCCCTTCGGCCGATTTCACTGAAATTTAATAGGTACCCTCCCGGACACGCACACAGACGTATTGAACTTTTTTTTTTTCATTTTTGGAGTGAGGAGATTGGAAAACATAAAATTGCTGTGAAATGATATATCGGCTATATCCACAACAAGGTCTTATAATGTTTAGTTTCTCTCAAGCGAGGCGTCAAAAATCGGAAGAAGGTAAGTATGATAAAATGGAAAAATATAGATTTATTTCAGAGCGATAAGGTTAGCCAATCACCACTATCAGTGATTAATAAAGAAAGAGTTGAACAATGTTTAATGAGTAAAGATGAGGTAAGTAGTGAGAGATAAATAAGGATAACCTTGGTAGGTGCGGTGGATAACGGTAGATGGACGGCTGCTTCCACTATTACTTCATGCTTTCAACTTTATCAATCGATTGGTTATCGGCGTCCTACACTTTCCACCTTACCTTACCTAGCTGTTCCCTGTCTACTACAACTCCATTGAGGAACTGCTCTCCTTACAGCTCTGGTTACAGTGGCAGTGTATTTTCATGTTAAGTACTCACTTTTCCTTCGTTTTTCTGACTTCCGTCAAGAGTAAGATCATAATGTATAACCTTATAACGAGTGTCTGACTTCTGTCTTTGAAAAGTTGTTCTGAGAAGCAATTTTGAGGAGTTTCAATTTGAGATTTATTTTTTGAAAACTGTTTATCATATCGGAAAATAATTATCTCCCACAAAATATGTTCCTTATGAAATTTCCATTCACCTATATTCCACAGATTCGAGATAGGACCATTACCAATAGAGTTAAGCTTCTATCTGTTTCTTAAACTTCTCTGGGGTGTTAATATGTTGATTTTTTTACGTCATTTTTTGCCCAGAGGTCTACTATAACCTAGGTTCATAGTGACTAGAAGAAGGGACGTGGAAGTGTTCCGAAATATTGTCAAAAAAGAAAGAAGACTCCTCTGGAAAAAAAATGCCGGAAAAAATCAACATACAGACCTTTATCGTCCCTTAAATTACACAACAGGGTGTTGTATGAAATAATTTAAATTAATTTTTTAATATTTATTTCAGACCTTTATACTCTTGTTCCAAGTATGGTTAACAGCCGTTTATTATTATTTTCATAAAATTAAAAGTTTCTTAAACTTCTCTGGGATGTTAATTTCTACATTATCAAAAAAAAAAAAAAAAAGGACAGCATTGGCAAAAAAATGGCGGAAAAATGAACATATTTATATATATATGATGGGCTGATGTTTTACACCTAGGGACCTAAGGATCCAGTACTCTTATCCCTTCCAAAAAATCAACATAAAAGTTTCTGTTAAAAAAGAAAAGAGTAATTAAAGGGATGTGAAGGTTAACCTAAAAGGTAAATAGGTAGCGGTACTGCGGTACTACAGCGAGCTGGAACGCCCCCCGGCTGGGTTTATATCAATTAGCCTGCCTTGGTGAAGACTACCCAGACTGCTTTTGACACATCTCTTTGAGGGGAGGTTTTCTGTTGAAGACATTTTTTAAGTACTCATATTTCTCTGTATATAGGGTGTCCAATTTAAAACGGTCACAATTTCAATTTTTTTCGGCCAAATAGTACCTACTTAATAATACACAATACAATAATATATATTATACGCAACTCCATAAGAACTTTTATTGTGTTTCCAAAATTTGGGTTAGAGCCTATGTCATGTGATACATCGTTTTTAAGATCCTTTCAAGGACTGTTAGAATCAAGAAGGGCTATTTACGTTTGCTTAATAATTTGTCAATGGGGTAATGTTTTTGAAACTGACCATTCTCAGTTCAATAGGCCGCCAGTCATTGTGAAATATAAAAGAACCTATCTTAATGTATGATAAAAAATATAGATCGTAAGGCACTGCAATTATAAAAGCGGTTGCTGCGGCTTGAAAGACCTTGAAATATTGAAATTTTTGAAGCACACAATGAAAGTTCTTACGGAGCTGTATAAATTAGGTATGTTGTAAAAAATCTATTAGACTACCGATTAAAATTTGTCCGTAATTGAAGTTATAGCCGATTAAAATGAAACAACTTCTCAACGAATGTCCTATATAGGAGGGTGTCAAATAGATAAAGTACTGTCCATGAAAATCCGACCAACCGTTAAAAAGCTAACATTCATTTCATATTTTGCATCTCTCTCTCCTATATAATTTTGTCTACCCTAAGTTTTTATTCATCTAGGCCAGGGGTCTTTAACGAATACCTGACATCGTACAGGCTCGGGGACCATCACTTAACGTCCCATCCGAAGGACGGCATGCTTAAGTTTATTTTGCCTCCCAGATAAAATTAACAAAGGGCCTCGACCAGGTTTCGAACCCACGACCTTGAGCTCAGAAGGCAAGCATGCATACCACTGAGCTACCGGCGTTCACCATTTATCTACTATATATAAATAGGTAAACTACTAAAAATCGACAATTTAAAGTGATCGTGATGATGGTTCCTGCTCTCCACCTAAATTTTAACGAGTTCTTTATGGACTGCCTGATGATGGGAGAAACTTCAAAAGCCGGCTAGCCATCTCTAAGAAAAGAGAAAGGTTGTGTACTACTTTATTTATTTGACACCCCTGTCAGTCACCTAAAAATCTCCATAGATTTTCTTCATTTATATACTAAACTATTCCCGAAAAGGTTATTTGTGTATCTTGTTTGACCTATGGCTTCTGAAGAGACATGACCATTTGCTGTACACCTAAAGCAGACATCTCTTCTCCATATCTGGGCCAAGCATCCCTCGCTTTCTCTCCATTGTTTTTGTCCACCACTCACACGCTCCAACATTACAATACCTGTTACTTTTTTCTTTCTTTTTACGAAAGTCCCACTTCCTGACATTCTTCTTTACTTTTTTTTTTATAAATATTTTCCCGACTAACAATAAGTGGTCTCTCTAGCTGAATGGATGTCGTTGATGGTTGCCAGGAACATCGAATTTTCACAATATATATTTTCTTTCCGGTAATTACTTTAAACAATTCTCCAGTCTCTGTGTATACGTACTTACTTTCTCAAAAACTGTATTTTTATTCATATATTAATTATTGTCACCTTTGATTTATTTCATTTATAATTGTTAATTCAGCACATACCATTTCAAAAATTTCCTGTTACTATTGAGATTTCAATTTGAGACGAAGTTTTGTGTTTTCCATTTTTTTTTGAGACTTAACTGTACAGGAGGGCATGGAAAAACCCCGTGGGGGCTGGAGAAGGGGAAAGTTTGGATTGTAAACTGGTTGAAATTCCATTTAGTATTTGTTAAGTCGTGGCTGAAGATAGTAGCAATACTGAAACTACTCCCATATATTTTATATATTTATTGAAATAGACAATATTTAAAAATAAAACAATATTTTTTATTGATTGTTTCACAATATCTCTGCAAAAAAAGTATCATTAACTAATCCAGTGTTTTATAATAAAATTCATCCCATGAATATTTCTGCATTTATTTTCTCAATAACATTCCTAGACGTTTATAAAAATTGGGGCTTTTTCCTCTCTATTACTATATCAGCATGCCGTTAAAAATAGGGTTGTCTATAGACTTCGAGAATAGAGGAGGTCTCCCAGAGCCTAATTATTGAATAAAATCGTTCGAAAACAGTATATTTCTTACTACTCGGGTTTTTTTCATATTATATCCTCTATGATACAATTTCTAATTTTACTAACTCGTAATTTTTTCGGAGGAAATATTCTGTTGTTGATGTTGCACCGTATTTTTGGATATTTAAAAAAAAAAACACAACTTTGTAGCACATATGATTTGGTCTATGTGATAATAGTGTTTTAGTTGTTATATTGGTTTCATGTATTATTTATAATTGTCTGTATTGTTTCATATTATTATTGGTAATAGTCTCAGCAGAAGGAAACAACTGTGTAAAATACTCAATAATTTGTACAGAATTTATTTAGCCGTAGTCAAGCCTTTGTAAGGCTTTGCGGCGTATTGGCCTGTAAATTTTTCAGTTTAGTAAAACTTGTTATTATTATTAATATTTAGCAGCCGAGTTACAAATTAAAATTTGATTTCATACCCTGAAATTTCAAACGACCGTAAACCCCGGAATATTGTAGTAATCGCAAAACACCTCAATGGTTATTTTTTTTGTTGGCCTCTACCAGATAACCTATTTTGGAGCCGTTCTGAGAGGTCGAGTATATTTTTTGTTTATTTGAGTGAGTTGTGAGAGTTGAGTTAATCCATAAGATTCAAAATGGTGACACATCATCTGTAACGAACTACAAGCCCTTGCGTCCACCCTTTTTAACCGTTATATTTGGCCTGCATATCAATTTTAGTAGCCGAAAGATCGCAAAAATGCATGGATTTAAAGAAAAATTTCCCCCGCGGAAATATGCCTAAAAAGTCGTCTAGAGAGACGGATTGACAGACGATGCTGAGCTCCCCCTCCTTCTTCATGTTTCGGTCTAGGTCATTAGGCTGTATCTAATATGTGTAAAGAAAACATTGTGGTGGATCACGTGAGGCAAGAGACAAGTTAAGGTAAAACGATGAGTGAGGGCCAGATGCTGACTGTTGTAACTCAAACATCAACACAATACAGAGGGCCTATCTCAGCCCCACTTGACTATATATTACACCAGGGTAATATATCCATCCATAATACTATACATATATTGTCTATATAATTAATTGCTTCAATGTCATCATATATAATGTATTACAGTAGAAAAGGTATTGCTAAGCCACTCTCCTGGGACAATGGAACTGTAATATTAATATATAAGCAAGTTAGTAACTATAAGCAGGTTAGTAACTATACTAACCTCCGCCAGCTTAGTAACTTTATAGCTCCGTTCAAAATTTTCAGATGTCACATGGTTTGTGTTTGAACTGGGCTCATAAGGTTATAGCTATTGATATTTAACATTTTCGCAGAGAGATTGTGAAACACTTAATAAATTATAAAGAAAACACGAATGTTTTTTAATATTGTCTATGTACTTTCGAAAGTACTCCCATATATTTTATATATCTTATGAAATAGACTATATTAAAAACATTCGTGTTTTCTTTATAATTTAGTTATAGTTATTGTGACTCAGGTATGGTCTTTAAGGAGTACATCACACAGGATCGGGGACCATCATTTAACGTCCCATCCGAAGGACGGCGTGCTGAAGTTATTAAGTTGTTTAAAATAGATATGTGTTAATAGTATAACATAAATATTTCATTGACAGATGTTAGATCGTCTTGGTTTTTTCGTAAATCCTTTTTGACATGAATTATGTAGATTTAATCAATTCTACTAATGCATTTTCTTTGTCCAAACAGAGAGAAGCGACACAATCTCCATGTATGACTTTCCCAAGAATAATAATAAAGAGCAGGAGTTTTCCAGATACATTTTTTTTCCCGTAAATTGAAAAGAAAATACAATTTTTTTTTTAAAGTTTTTGTGACGTGAAAACGTCTATTCGCTCGTTAAGCACAGTGATAGCCGGTCAAACTTGATGCGATAACAACAGTTGAGATCACAATGGACAGAGCATGTATGTGCATGTTTGTTTTGCCTGTGACGTTATCGGGCTAGTGTGGGCGCCGGCGTATGATTGTTGCGAATGAGCGTTGTGTAAAATTAGAAATTAGTCTAGCGTGATAACGCGTTTAGATAGGACGTTGATTCGGGGTGTCATTGTAAAGAGCTTGCTGAGCACTACTAGAACTTAAAGTGAAACAATTAAAATATTCGTCGAAATATATGTAAAAATCTGTATTAAATTGAAAATTGCAAAAAAATTAAATATCTCTCATATAAATAGTAAATATGCGCGGAATTATAGAAAACGCAAATCAGAGGATAGCTCGCATCAAAAGGAATTTAAAAAACTTAAAAAGTCTAGTGCCGAGCAAATGCAAGAGCTACGGCAGCATCGAAAAGAAAATAAAAAAGATTTTATCCCGACGTTTTCACGGAAAATCTATGGCCTGGACCTTGACTACGTCTTAATGTTTTTTTTTTTCAACGAATTTTCATATTTTTCGACCCCCTTTCATAATATATACATCAATTTGTAATAAATAATATACATAGACCAGCTATTTATTTCTAAAGCCTATTCTAAGGTAATAATGCGTTGGTAGATCACCGACAATGCACTTTCTCAGCACTAATTAATCAAGCTATTTTTCGCATTCCCTCCAAAACCAATCGACCTTTCAGGCTAGATATCGATAGTCAACTTACATAAGGACTTCTGAATCCTTACAAAATTTTGTGTCGATACGTTCTTTTCTTTATATCGACATATATTAGGATTTTTGAGTTGAGCCCCTCCTCCCCATTGACCACTTTGTCTGAAAATAATAAGCTTTATTTTTAAATGGTTCTGGGAACACATAACATTTCGTATCGATAGATTCAATTTATCGCGAGTTATACAGTGTTTACAGACAAACCGACACACGCCCATTGTTTTTACATTTTCAGGAATCAGGGTGTCGTAGAACATGAAATTCCGTTTGAAACTCAACATACAAATTTCGAACCGATTGCATAACTGCAGTTCGTATAGATGGAGAAATAAAACAGTATTTACACTCTAACAAGGTTGCAAGTGTAGGTGCGAGTAATTATTATGCATTTACGCTGTCAACAGGAAGTAATATTTTTACCGACTCCAATATTTTGGTATAGGCATAAATAATTATTTAAAACAGTTTTTTAACTCTTTAACTTTCTAACGAGAAAAAAAAAACTGCATAAAAAGGCCAGAAGTAGCTTAGTATTAAAACACAGCGAGCCATTTCACTCAAAACAGGAAAGCAATATCTTTGATCACAGGGAATAAATTGTTAAGTCTAAATTGGTAACTTTTCAGGGCAGCACTTTTTTACTTTTGCATTAATCGTGTAAATCCAGTTTTTGGAATAAATAAATTATGTTTGCATCATTATTAATCATAAACCTTCTAAATCTATAGGAATGAATGAAAATGAATATTGTTAATCCTTTCTTGGATTTTTCCTTAGTTACCTAATCATTCCCCATCACTTACCAAATTATTGACCACACTTACCTAATTATTAACCATACTTTTTGAAATATTCGTGAGCAAGTTTATTTAACCGAAAACGCCCTCTTCACTAGGAATAGTCTGCCGTAATGAATAAATGGTTAAATGCAGTTATCTCATGAATGATTCCTCAAATAAGTAGATTTAATCGAGAACATACACAATTTTACGAGATACCAAGAAACCCACATCTTTATAATTCTGAAAGTATTAGAGTCCTGAGCTCCCAACTTCTTCAGTGCGCAGATGGCTTGGGAGATGATCACATCATGATCATTTACGACTTAGCAACATATTCCCTGTGATCATAGATATACGAATGCATTAATAGGGAGCTGAAATGAGGTGAGGTTTTTTTTCAAGGAAGTCCTACCAATAATATTAATGATTTATTTATAAAATTTATGAACGGTTACAGTCTTTGTCTATAAATAAAGTGTTAATTTTTGATTCCATACAATACTGTTACTTTCCATTTGATGTCTACTCGATATAGTATAAAAAGTACTCAATATCGAATAAAAGTATCCATGCTTGTATTCACGTATATCGATTGAATCTTTCTTATCGATTTATTAATTAGGGCCGGAGAGAAGGAGTAAGAGGGAGGGCAACAAATATTTTAAGTTGATGATTCACGTACTTGTGATTTATGTTATTTGTTGATGTTGATAGTGTTGGTTGTAGCTAGTGTGGATCTAGGATTGCGACACTGGACTGGATGGGTGAGTCAGAGAGCAGTGATGTTCCGTGGTGGGGGGGGGGGGGGGGGGGGGGGGCCATCATCGAATTCCAAGACGTACTTCACCCACACCACACCGTCCTCGGTAATCAGTCTGCCAGGAACACTGGAGCTTTCAGACGCCTCGAGGTTCTACCAGGAGGCATGAAATAGTCGAGAGCCACGCAATGGATGGGTGGTCCGAAACAAGATGAAGGGATCCATGTTAGTCACTTATAGGACAGATCCTGATTATAAATTAATGAAGGAGACACTACTCTAGCATTGAGGTTATCCTTAACAAAAAAAAATTAGGTGAATCACCACCTAATGTAGATCTACGCACTGCAGACTTAGGGCATATTGTCTCCTATGCGTTCTTGTACATGAACCCCCATTTCTTCAAGAGCTACCTTAATAGTTCGTTAGAGGATATTACCTCCTTGGCTCTGGCGCCCCAAACTTCTTGTCCTTTCTTCTTAGGGCCTATTGTTCCCTATTCGTATATACATTCATTATATCGGCAGTTATTAAAGTTCTTGAGTTAAGCCTCTCCCCTAAAACCCCCTTCCCAATGGCACATTTGGCTGAAACTCGATAATTTTAACATAATCATTCTATCAGTTATTAGAGTTTTTGTGCCTCTCCCTTGTTCGCCCCTTCTCTTTGGTCGATTTGGATGAAAATCAATAGGTGTCGCCGTTAGAGGATTCTGGATTCACATATATATATTGTGTAGATATATTCATTCTATCGGGAGTTATCATGTTCACAGACATACAGACACACATTTGTTTTGGAATCAGGAGGTCGGAAAACAAGAAATTCCGATGAAAACTCCTCATCGAATTTCTGACTGATTACATAACTTCCCCTATACTTCGTATAGCGAAGTAAAAAATCCTCAATGTGTGCCTTTTTGGTGCAATCAATGTTATGTAGCTTCCCGGAAGTTCTATTCACTTCCTGGAAATTATATTTATTATTATATAATATTATTGTTGGCTTACAATACTCTTAATTTAAGTCGAATTTTCACCGATGTTTCGTGATTTCATATTTTCTGAATCCAAAAATGAAACAAAAATTGTCTATTTTCATGATAACTCTAATCGAATTGTAGACGGACACTATTGATTCTAGACAATGGGAGGTTTAACTGTAAAAGCCTAATAAGTGCCAATGGAATCGACTTAAAATCTACAAGATCGAGATATCAATTGATTTTGACCGTTAGTACATATGTTGGTGTGCACACTGCACTGGACGTGTGACAGTTACCACTGAGGATGACACTGTGATTTGGTTAAAAGTGGGGAGACAAACTCTTGTTTAATTCAGTACATCTCATCCCATAAAATCTCACTATCGACTTATTATTTATTTTAATATCTTTTAAATTGACTATTTGAATTTTTCCTTTTCTCCTTTTCTTACTGTCTTAGGTTAAGTTCGAGTATCAGTATAGACCGATCCAACATCCATACATTACTCCTGGCCCATAATAAGAATGATATCTCAAACATTTTCTATTATTTGATCAGCGCTCTGAAACTTAGAGCATTCATTGTTAATGAATAATATATATTTCAACTTATTATACATACTATATTGATATTCAATACCTACATCCCCACTCCATATTTACTGTCTTTGTTACATTATTATTATTAATTTGTAATTACTTTTTTTTTAAATTTATTTGTGTTATTTATTTAGTTTGTTAAAGGTTCCTTTATATATGTCATTATTGTGGAACTGATCAATCTATAATTTCGGAAATGTTGAATGTTAATATTGTAAAAGTAATGGTTACTGACTCAATTGTATAGGGGTCATCCCTTTGAACAATAAAAATTATTATTATTATTATTGTGCTAGGTTAAGTAACCAGGTTCTCTAATCACTCAGTCATCATGTCAGCTGACATGCCCCTGAACCAACTTCACATCTCCCTAGCCATGTTGGGTGCTACTATCCGTCACTTCTTTATTTTCCTCTTTACTCTTCTTTCATAGCCGGATGAGACGGGTGTTTCTTCTTCCTTAATGGTGGGGTCAATGAGTTGGTAAACCTGAATGAACGAGAGAGGAGAGTGGGGGTGTTCCGAGGAAGATGAACTTGCAGTTCTGCCAACCGCCTCCTTCTCAGACCGCATCCTTACACTTCCCCATTTGGATACTGCTATCCGTTCCTTCGTCCTTTCATTTCGCCTTACAGACTCTCTGCATAGCCCGAAAGTAAAGGCAACTGAGTCCCACCTTCCTTCTTCGATATGAATCCACTGAGAAATCAACTGTATCCACTTTTGATAGGTTTTCGAAAATATAAAAAAAATGTCGGAAAATATACTTTTTCAGCTTGAATTATTTGTAATAAAGTAAATCCTCTCTCCCCAGGGGGTAGCATAACTCAAAATCCTAATAACTGCCGATGTAATGATTTTATCGATACAAAAAAAAAAATATATAGTTTTATTGGTTCAGCACAAATTGGTGCTATACACAAAATTGAAAATATTCAGAAAGGAAAGGTATCAAAAAGTATAATTTAAATTAAAAAGTTGATAGATAATTAATAAAATGTTGATAGAGACGAGGTTTGAGCCTCCTATCTGGTGTTGGTTCTCCCAACTTGTAGAACCGGGCTCCAGGCACCAGGACGAGGTTTTCATGGTAGACCCGGGTCAGTTTGGCGATGAATGCCTCCATGTCCGGCATGTCCACTTCCCTTCGGATCTGCTGACTCCGGACGAACCAAGATGCGCCCACTGCTAAACGAAGGACCTTGTTTTCAAACCTTCCAAGTTTGTCTAGGTGAGTTTTGCTTGCACCTTGCCAAATGGGTGATGAGTGGTCGTAACAAGGCTGTGTAAAGTAGTGTGCAGCATTTGTATCTGGTTCATCAATACAAAGTTTAGTATGAGGAGACGCCATCATATAAGTCAACTATTAGTTTTTAGCCGTATTAGTTTTTGTGGATTGGTTTTGAATTGGGAGCGAACATTTAAATGATTATATATTTCTGGGGAAGTAAATTGCCTGTGATTCTCCGACGCCTTTTTATTTATTTTTTTGATTCAGGGTTTCGGAAAATATGAAATTTCAATGAAGATGTAACTTCGAATTTTTGATCTATTATGTAATTTGCTAGGGAAAGAAGAGTACTACTAGCTCTCTCATATAAACTCTCCTATTTCCATATTTGCCTCATCTTGGTGATGGCCTGAGCTGGATCTGATGTTTGAGCGCTCTCTATTGACACACATCTGCAAATAGTCTTATTGGCATTTAGAGATGTAATTCATTTTGAGAAATTTTTAAATTGATATGCAATCTTATTTGCAAATAATAAACCAAGAAGGTTGAATATTCATTAACAAATGTTAAGAATAGTAGACGACACTCGATATTTCACTGATATCTTGAGAAGTGTTCATGAGAAACTTCCCCATATATACGAATATTGTAACTGAACCATTTATGTTTGTCAGTAGTGCATCATGTACGAGTATTAATTGTCGATCTAGAAGGACAAGTTCCATTTTGTAATCTTAATATTCCAACTTACAATTTTATTTTACGTACTTTGTGTAGACAAAGGTAATTGTTTAATCAAAAACAGTGTTTGGTTAGACATCGGGTTAAATAGTGATATGCCACTGAGGTTGACACTAAAGTGTCCTTCCTTCTTCAGGTCTCTTACTCTAAATTCCATTCATGTTCATTTTTTTGAATATGCTGTCTCTTCACTATATTTTCACAACCAGTAAAATAGTTCGCCTATTGACATTGTAGTTTAACAAAAAATAAATAATTATGGTTCTCACTGCGAAGAGACGAATGGCCGGAAAGAGTTTGGCCATGAAAAACCATAATTGGTCACCCAACCACTATACAAAACTAGCAAGGACGGACGTCTGTATGGATCATATGGGAAATGGGTAATTTCTGATATATAATTATATTATACATTGGAGGGAACGTGGGTTCGAAACCCGACCGAGGCCCTTAGTTTATTTTATCTGGGAGGTAGAATAAACTTAAGCACGCCGTCCTTCGGATGAGACGTTAAGCAATGGTCCCGAGTCTGTACGTGGTCAGGTACTCGTTAAAACCACCGGCCCTAGGTTAATAAAAATTTAGGGTAGGCAAAATGTAAGACTCCCACAGCAGAGTCGTGCTCATGTCCACTAAAGTGAAGAAAGAGCGCTCTGGTAGTAGGCGACATGACCTCGTAGTTATAGCCCGGGCATGAGTCATAAAACCTAACCTACATTGGAGGTTCCGTCGGTTTTTGACGAAAAATCTTATCTATATTATAAAAATTCTAACTTTGCCCTCAAATCCGTTTGTTTGTGCGCTAATAACTCAAAAACAGCTGATCGTATATTAACGGTACTTGATGCGGATTTTATGGATGACCCAACTTAGATAAAGGCTTTTTTTTTTATTTTATTTTTTTATTATGCCATTTATTATTGGCTGTGCCTCCGCTGCCGGTGCCGGCACTGATTACGGGCATTCAATTATGGCTGACAGCACCGGTAGCAGCTGCATCCCTTTGCGGATACCGGCGCGACGGTGATAATAATTCGCATAACCAATAGCAAAATGGCCAACACCAATCGAGCCTCCATCCCAAGTCGCGGCCAATTAAAAAAAAAAAAAATCGCGTAATCAACAGCAACTTGAAAACATTAATATTAAATCTTGAGAAGAAAAAAATATATATATGTATATCTTGTTCATAAAAAAATGTATTTCTCAATATAAACGATATAATATTTCAACTATTCATCAAATCCAGTTGAATTAAATGTTGACCCTCCCATCGGTTCTTTTAGTGAAACAGTCCAGGTTCTCCTGATATAGAGAAACAACTATAGATGTTGATTAGCGACTGTAGATTCTAATTGTAGGAATATTGAAGGTCAGTCAAATATGGAAGAAAACAGGCAACACTATTCAAACGCCAACGTTTCGATATATTTTATATCATCATCAGGGCCTACAAACATGGGGGGGGGGGAATCTAGTAGTAATTATCTTAATGTATTTTAGTAATTAGGCTATGTGGCATTCCCAAAATTGAACGGGAGGAGGGGTTGTGGGCGGGGCCAATACATTAATTTAGTTGGTTACTGTGACTCATGCCTGCTTTAACCTCGAGGTCGAATCGCCTACTATGGGAATCCTAAATTTTACCTACCCTAAATTTTTATTCACCTAGGGTAGGAGTCTTCGACGAGTACCTGACATCGTACAGGCTCGGGATCATCTCAACGTCCCATCCTAAATACGGCCTGCTCAAGGTTTTTTCTTACTTCCAAGTTTCTCCAAAACTCGTGTCTGCCTATGGCGAAATCCGTTAGAGTGAAGCAGGCAGAGAGGGAGATAAAAAAACCTAAGAGCCTCGACCGGGTTTCGAACCCGGGATCTTGAGCTCAGTAAGCAAGCATGCACACCACTGAGCTACCTGCGTTCTAATAATACATTAATTTTTAGCTCTTAACTAGAGAACAGTTGATCGGATTTTCATGAAATTTCACATAGCATTATTATAAGTCCTGTACAAAGATGGCCTTTTGACCTGGTGGGGCGTTATGGGCGAGGCCGAAAGACCCGAACAGTTACTAACCGGGCAACGCCGGGTGAACCTTAATTTAAAAAGTAGTAAGTAGAATGAGAGCACCTGAGATATTTAATTGAACTGCGAGGACTCTTTACTTACCAAAGCCCACTTCTGGCTCTATGGAAATGTTCCATGCAGCTCACATCTAATTATTTCTTTATTTAATTTTGTTTCCTTACTAATAAATTTGAAATTTTAATGTTGTTTTTAACGTAAGTGAATCAATAAATATACACAAACTATTCAAAATATTTCTGTATTAGAATGTCTGTGAATAAGGTGTAAAACCAAAAAATAAATGGGAAAATATAATCGCTGCCAAAAATATATTATTGTGAATTCAATATCTCCTTACACAATCCAGCAATGGAATTATGGTCAAATCTCAGTATAGAATTTTTGACCGATTAGATAAGTTCTGTTTGTATTCTCCAAAACTCGTGTCTGCCTATGGCGAAATCTGTTAGAGTGAAGCAGGCAGAGAGAGAGATATAGGAGAGAAAACAAACGGTTCCGATTTAGGGAGATAATTCAATTTGGAGGTGTACAAGACTGGGGAGCTTGTAAAAGCAGACATGGGAGTGGGAGGTCGGCGGCCTAATGCCTAATTCGGGATTTGAGTTTGGTAAAGTGAACAGAGGGCTAGTGACCAATTGGACCAACGGAGGGGGGGGGCTCTCATTATCTCCACTGTGTTCGGCCAAAACCAGGACCTAAACCATCCAATATCTACCTCTCTTAGCGGTAAATTTAGAATAAGGGTTACCTTTTTGATATGGGTCCCTGCTTTTAGGATTTTTGTTTCCTCGTATATGCGAAGTCAGTTATTCGACGTTGAGTTTTTGCTGAATGTTCCTTTCATGTTCCCCTGATTCCAAAAACGAATAAAAAAAAAACATTCAGGCGTCCGCCGGTCCACGCCGTAGATTTTCCGTGAAAATGTCGGGATAAAGTCATTTTTCATTTTCTTTTCGATGCTGCCGTAGCTCTTGCATTTGCTCGGCACTAGACTTTTTAGGTTTTTACAATTCCTTTTGATGCGAGCTTTCCTCTGATTTACGTTTTCTATAATTCCGCGCATATTTACGATTTATATAAGACGACATCTTTAATTTTTTTGCAATTTTCAATTTAATACCGATTTTTACATATATTTCGGCGAATATTTTTATTGTTTCACTTTGAGTCCTAGCTCGTCAAGCTCTTCACAATGACACCCGAATCAACGTCCTATCTAAACGCGTTATCACGCTACACTAATTTCTAATTTTTCACAACGCTAATACGCAACAATCATCCGCCGGCGCCCACACTAGCCCGATAACATCACAGGCAAAACAAACACTGCACAACAAAGCAGACATGCTCTATCCATTGTGACCTCAACCGTTGTTATCGCATTATTAGTCTTGTAGTTATTTTCGATTGAAATCTGACGGTATTTTGTAACACAAGAAAGTTTGACCGGCTATCACTGTGCTTAACGAGCGAATAGACGTTTTCACGTCAAAAAAGTCCCTTACTATTTTTGTGTGTGTGACTATTATTAACTAATAATTCCTGATATACATAAAATTTCTTGTCGATAGAATGGCTAAATAATTAAGTAATTTTATGTATAACAGATCCATATAAAGACGACAATAGTTGATTTTCAGCCGAATCGACCAAAGGGGAGGATTAGACGGAGTGGGGAGGGCTCAGCCCAATAAGATTTCAGTTTTAATCTGGCTTGACTGAAAATTAATAGATATCGTCCTCACTCTCATGAGGGTTTTGGGTGAAAACTTAACGTCAAATTGACCGATTAATTAACTTCCTCTATACTTTGCATAGCTGTGAAAGAAAAACTGTTTTTGTTGAAAATATAATTTTTAGCTTTTAGAAATAATTATCTCAAGATGATGTGCATTATCATCCTTGTCACTAAAATGTAAATTATTACTGCATTAAAAGTTATGTAATATTGAAACTGTCCATTAAGTTTCCTCTCTGCCCAACGTCCGACGCTAGATATAGTATAGATAGATATCTTAATTAAAATAAGAGAAAACATTGATAAAACTTGAATTATGCATAAAACGTTTAATGTTCGTTTGGCTAAAACATAAGATTAGGTACCTATCTAAAACAAAAAGAAAGTCATCGGCGAACCACCGGACAGGTACTTCTCCAAAAAAAATTAATCAAATAATTTTTCGCTCCCCCTCAAAAATCAGTCGACTGGTTTGAGTTAATATTCAACAGTAGACTTACGTAGTGGCTCCTAAATCCTCATAAATTCATTACAACGGCAGTTTATATAATTTTTTATGTTAATCCTCTCCTCTAACCACCCCTTCCATTTGGTCGATTTGTCTGAAAAACCATAGGTGTCGTGGTTAAAGGGTTCTGGATTCACTCATAAAATTTCGTGTCTACATTCATTCTATTGTGTGCACAGACAGCCACAGAGATTTTTTTCCCAAATCTGGAATCTAGAGGTTGGAAAACATGAAATTACTTTGAAAACTTCGCATCGAATTTTTGACCGCTGGTGAAGAAAAAAGAAAGATGTGTAAATTTTCTACTAGAAACAAATAAATGATTAGACTTCAAATTCTATAAAATTTAAAATATCAATTTAAGAATTGATCTAATTTTCCTGGACGACGGTTCAGTTGTCGAACATTTCAAGCTGCTTCTCTCCCCCAGATCCAACATCTCTTCATTATTATTCTTCATTAAGTGGTTATTAGCCTCAACATTTTATTACCCCCTCAGGGTTTTTTTTTTTTCTGTTCTTTTGATACTAAATATTTTTAATAAGCATCTTATGTTAATGGTTTTCCTTAATTTATTATTATTTTTTTCTCCTGAAAAAGTGAAGTCTTTTGTATATTACAATAACAAAATGGAATATCTCTTAAATTATTAAAATTCGTATAGTTGATCCTGAGCCCAATACCAGCTGAAAAAGTGTATTTGTATTTGGAAAAAGCTAATTACATTGATAAATAAATATAAACAGCACGTAATTATACCGATATCAGAATACATAGATTGATCCACATTTTGTGGTATCTGCCGATATGCCTCAGTATAAGGTCGTAACGCGAAAAAAAAAAATTGAACCAAGTTTCCAAAAGTTGGAAATTCAATGTCACCTTGTACATGTAATGCGGTCAAATGTCTTCTCAAGATAAACTCAGGAAGACAACACACCTTCAAAATTAGTTCTTCTATTTCTCCCTTAAAAAAATCAACCTAACGACCTCTCTTATTATAGAAGGGATCCAATGATACCGATTACATGACTATCCGATTAACCGTCTTTGCAGGAAACATCGAGAGAGGCAACACCTTCAAAATTGCATAAAAACAGCCTTTTCCAAAATTATTCTTTGTAGTGAAAAAAAAAAAAAAAAAAAATCAAAAGGGAAAAAAGACAGATGAATCACCGGCAATGTACTTCCCCAGAACGAATTATTCAATTAATCCCCCCTCCCCCACCCTCCAAAAGTGATGTCTTTCTTGTGCTGTAATTTATGTACAAAATGTTTAGTAGTTTCATTCTATCGGGAGATATTGTGTTCACACACACACACAAATTTTTTGTTTTTAATTTTTTGCATTTGGGCGTCGGAAAACATTAAGTTCCTTTGAAAAAGTCGGGGAACTAAAAAGAGAGGTTACATGTAGATATTAGTTGGTGCTCTAGGTTATTAAGGGTAGGTATTTGTCCACCTTAAACATCTCATAGGGTTTGCTACTTATCAAACATCATTAAATCATCCCTAATATCATAGGTTGCTTTCCCAGGGATTTTTCCGATGTGGTCCAACGTTTTCCTTCAGTTTTTCTCAGGTGCATTACACCCACTTTCTTGACTTGTATAGTCCTGGCAAGACTGAACCCCCTTCTCTTCTTCGGATAGGAGTCCTATTCCATTTTTCATTTTTTAGTGTTTTATGTCTGTACAAGACCTAATACTAACATTTTTTTCTCTTCTTTGAGTTATCAGCGGCAAAATGAGATATCTATCATTCTATCTATTTCTATTTATCTTGAAATAGATATTTTAGATACACAATAATTGATTGATTACCTTATCTTAAGAAAGTTGTTTTCGTAATTTTTGAAACTATGGGTGATCTAAATCATTTTTAATTTGAAACCAAAATTCAGCTATTACTATTGTACAAACTATAGGGAAAATTATTTAATCTGTCAGAACTTGGAGAGAGCATTCTATCTGGAAGAGAGATCATTCTATCGAGCGGAGAGATCATTCTATCGAGCGGAGAGATCATTCTATCCTTTTCGGGTTTTGGATACATATATAAAATTTGATTGATCGATTCAAGCTATCTGGGATTCACTGGCTCCTGTTTTTTTTATACGCCCTCCAAGTAGTTAACTTTGTTTTATTATTTTTTTTTTTTTTGCATTGGAGGGGGAAATGCTGTGACGCACATCCAGGGAAGGTAGCCCTGGATAGTGTGGGACTCGAGACGTTTCACCATCACCATACCCACTAAAACCCCCTCCTTGCCGATCCTGATTCCCTTCCGCGGAATTGACGGTCTGTCATTACTTCGCGGAAGGGAGGAAGGGTGGCTGGTAACGCCCCTTCTTCTGTTTTATTACCGCTACTGTTCCTTGTCAGCCCTCTCCTGAAGGGCCAACCCGCCCATGATGAGCGCTGCAAAATCGCAGCCTTCATCCCACGACTCCTGGGAGCGCAGCATAGCGTCCACGTAACTGGTAGCAGTCAGCGGGGCGCCCATGCTGCACTCCAGATTTTTCCTTCCCTCCTCAAATCTGGGGCATTTGAGGAGGACATGCTCCGCCGACTCCGTCTCACCAAGGCACGCGGGGCAGTCTGGTGTTGTTTTATTTATATAAAGATATAATAAACTATTATATATATATTTTTTTAAATCTTTTTCAGGTATGTTGGTTGATTTTCCGCCTGTTATTCAACATTATTTATGGTATGAATATTTTTCTTGTTTTCTTTAAATTGTTTATTACTCATTCTTTCATTCGTCCGTAAAATTGTGGATTTATTTAAGAAGTATTTTCCTGGAAATTCAACATCTTTCATGAATTATCGATTTTTTTTTTAAATCAATTTTATTATTATATTATGACAATAATTAATTAGTTATTTATTTTAAAAGAACAAAATATTTATGACTTAAGTGGTTAAATAAATTTAATTCACTTATCATAGCATTCAACTTTATGTTTCTTTGTATAAAACACCTGGATAAGCCACAATACAGTTGTTTTACCTCTCGGATAATCAGGAATAGTGTATATTTGAGTGCACCATGCCCCCAAAAAAATAAATCTATGTAGCCTATCCACTTTCCTCTGTTCATATCGAAATTAACTTAAATTTCATGAATAGAGCAAAGGAGAATAAATATGGGGGCTCTTTTATTGATCATAATTACAATCGGTAAAATAGAACCATTAGTAAAGATGACAGTGATGTAAAATAATATTAAAATAATGATTAAAAAAAAATGTATATATAAATAATAAAATATAAAGATAAATAAAAATGTCTACAAAATGGTGAAGGATACAAAATAATAGATAATGTGTATAGAGTAAATAAAATATATACAAAAGGGTAATAATAACAATTAAATAAAAAGTACAGAATAATAAATAACGAAATTCAGCTCGCATACTCCAAAGTTAGACTTCAAAAACACATAATTCACCACTTTTGATGATATTATCATTCGACAGGTTTCATTGTTACTTGGATGCATATCATCCAACGTAATACTTTCAGAATGTGCTCTGTTTGTGATGGATACTATTGAAGATTGACGTTCGCAAACGTCTGTAGGTTGATGTAGTAGTAAAAGGTAGGTATATATAATTTTAGTCGAAATATTGTTTGTACAGTTGTGTCAATATTGCGTTGGTAACGAGTTGAACCTTGTCGAGGGAATTCTATATTGTTTCAAAAAACAGAAACATGTCTACCTACCTGAAGCAGTAGAACATCCACAAGTTGGTTGCCGCCCATTTTGGCAAAATATATACTTTAGAAATGGCGCTTCAAAGCAAAAGTATGCATAGAAAATGTTTTTTTTAGGCCCTTATTATAAGTTTCATACAACACAGAGATACAGAGTTCTTCCTGCATTTAAGGAAGTGGTAAAGGTCGTCATTTTTTATTTATTTTCTCTTCTTTGCTAAATCCCGTTTTTTAAATAAAAATATTACTGTCGAGTGTGCTCAATGCAGTGTTTTTTAGATCAATTTTGTATTTATTTTATTTTATTTTTTTATTTTTCGTCCTGTAATATGTTTTGGTTAATAGCGACAGGCTATCTACAGGTTGCCATCTAGTCCCAAATATTCATGGGAAGTTGGAAGAAATATATAAAGTTTTACTTATATTGATGTCGGTGGACCCACCCGGACGACTAAACGTTCGGTTGGTATCCAGACGTACTATGCACCCCCCGTTAGGTATGTATGTGAACATACTCTATAAAGTACCACTAAACATTTTTTAACAAATATCCCTCTATCATGAAAACATAACATATCAGTAAGTCTGCCTTCTTTCATTTTTCTGCGCCATTACGATAGTTAAAATTACATGAGAATTCTGAAAAGTGGAGTTTTGATAACGTAAGGTACTCTCTAAATCCTTTAAATTGATATCCCACGACTAGACAGTTTCATATTTTAACGCTGCGCGAACGCTACTTTGTCAATGATAGAAGTCTTTTCTACATTTTCAATTTTTTTTTTTCATACGTTACAATTTTTGGAAAATTTGTGAAAAAAAATTCGCTTGCTCCTCGAAAAAAACGGAATCTCAGTTGTTTAGAGAGAGCTAGTTATTATGAGTCACGCCTGGGCTTCAACTATCAGGCCATATCGAGTACAATGAGTCCTACTGTACTATAGAAGTCGTAAATGTTGCCTAACCTAAATTTTTATTCACATAAGATAGAGGTTTTATTGAGTACAAGATCGGGACCATCGTTCAAGCATACATCCGAAGGACAGCGTGCTCTAGGGGTTATATTTATGTTTTATGCATTCATGAATTAGGAGGTGGGGGGACACTACATAGCAACGGGTTTGAGATGCTACAGCCCAAGCTGTAATGGCTCCAAAATGATCTAAAAAAATATATACATGCCTTACTTTTTTCATATTTTTAACAACGATTATAGTGGGGGGAGGGGGGGGGGGGGGCGCGTGCACAGAGACGATAAAATATAACTATACCATTATGCGAAAAGTATTTCCTAAAAATTGCACATCTATTATTCTTATTTTTTATTATTATATAGTATTAAATATAGGACAGGAAGAAGTAAGGGCCCTCCTGGGATCGGGGGCCTGGGGCAAATTGCCCCATTTGCCCTCCCCTCCCTCTGGTCGACCCTGCTGGTTACAACGGAGCCAGGGTGCCTCCCTTGATGATGTACTTTGAAGAACCTTTCAAGAAGCATCCTCTGCTATTACCCTTTCAGTTTCCATTAAGAGTCTCAGTTTTGATTCCATTCAAAGGCAAAATAAGAAGATTCATTTACCATTCATTAATTATCTAATATTGTTTCATCCCATTTCTTTGGCCATTTTCTTTTGGAGTTATCCTATTGGCAGGTAAGCAGCATTAGTCCAATAATCCTTTTCATTTTTTTTTTTTTTTTTTTTTCAAGAAGTCTTATGATTAATGAAATTATAAACTCTAGGTTGTCTTGTTGATCAGATTGAGAGTACATTATTCTCTTCAGGGCAAAATTGAGAGGATTTGATAAATGCAGTCTATGGTAATTTCAGCAAATAGTCGACTTGGAACTATTCTGAGGTAGGATTATTATTAGTATTATGTTTTTAGAAACAGGGAAATAGTTGAACAGTATGTTGTCTGGTTATATTGAACCTCTCAAAGGATTACGAGGAAGAATCTTCTCCTACAGCGAAGCACTGGGCAGAGTCCAAGTACTTGAAAATGTAGAAATACGAGTAAAACCGAAACGTGCACTAGATTAATCTATAGACCAATAAAACAGTAGGGCACTGCTACGTTCCTAAATACTCGGGGATTTAAGAAAACGAATTGGGAAACAGGTTAGCCAAGTTGGCCGTATCTACTGGGCATTTCCAGGATATTAAGGATTCAAGGACACCTATTATTATGGATGTCAAGGATAGATTCGAAGAAGGAGACAAGAAGGTGGCACTTAACTCCCTGTGCGTACGGCCAAAGGATATTGGAAAATATGTGAACACGGGAGAAGATTGCAGAACTTAAGGGCTTTGGGAGTATAATGTAAGCTGTGGGAGCTTAGATCCCCCTGGTGGAAACCATAACGGACGTTGCACACGTTCTGCTAGGGGAAACGGTTGGTAGAAGATGTATCTGTATCTGAAGCTCACCAGTTCTCCTAGTTGTCTGTCTGCCAGCCTCTAGGGTCCCTTCAGAAGGAGCCTACCCTGAAATTTACATTTTATAAGCGGTCAAGAGAACACCTCGGATCAGGTTCTCTTCACACTTGCACTGGGACCGTCCCTGGAATTTATACAGCCCTGTCGAAACTTCATTCAGAATTGTAATCGTTCCGTGACTACTCAATCTCAATGATTTATAATTATCACTAAAATCCCCTTCATTAACTATCTTTCTTTTTATGATTTTATTAATTTACCATGTATAATTTTATTTACCACTAGTTGGCAGCTAAACTTTAATGTTGTCAACCAAAGCACTCACAAAGATTTTTCAACTGTGACGATTGTGATCCATTTTTACTGGATCACATAGTATGCAGTGTACAGGAAGTTATGTATAATTTCCTACCTTAATCAAAAAATTAAGAAAAAAATAAATGTCTGACTCAGTTAGGGTGTACACGATAATTCCTGATTGAAAGAATATATATATATATATATATATATATATATATATATATATATATATATATATGTGTGTGTGTGTGTGTGTGTGTGTGGAAAAAAAACCCATAAGGATGTTAATATGAAGATGGCTGATGTAGTGAGAAGTGATTATTTCACAGGTTGTCAAATAAGATATGGTCTGACCTTTCACAGATTTTTATTTATATTAACTAGCCGGCTTTCAAGGTTTCCCTCTTCATCAGGCAGTTTACAAAAGTAACCATCCTTAAGCAACAAAAAACAGGTTCTGTTGTTAACACTTATAAAGGCAACACAAATTTAAAATATATATAACTACATTAAATTATAAAACATAACAAAAAATGGTGATGGTTTCTTTTGTAGACTGCCTGATGATGAGGGCAACCTCGAAAGCCGACTAACTAATACAAATACAAATCTGTGAAAGGTCAGACTATATCTTATTTGACAACCTGTCCCATAAGGATTATCACCTATTGAAGGAAAAATCGGGCGAACGGAAGGGGAGGATAAAGATGGGGGCTCAACTGAAAAACCTTGATAACTGCTATGTAATAAATAATACAGAAATATTGTATGTATTCCGAAGTCCTTGCATAAGACACATATTGATCAATTAGTTGAATATTTTCATTCAAATCAGTTCATTGGTTTTAGAGGGAAGAAAACATGAAATTCCGATAGATTTCGGCATCGAAATTTTGACTGATACGTAATTTCCTGTATACTTAGCTGGGGAAGTAAAACTAGAAACAACAAATATAATAATAACAATAATTGTATTTATTGTTTATAGAGATCACCTCCCTACAATTGAGTCAGTGACCATTACTTTTACAATATTAACATAATAATGACACATATAAAGGAATACACATATAAAACAATAATGTGACATATAAAGGAACCTTTAACAAACTAAATAAATAAAAAAGTATAAATAAAATAAGTAATTACAAATTAATAATAATGTAACAAAGACAGTAAATATGGAGTGGGGATGTAGGTATTGAATATAATATAATATAGAAGTTGAAGTACATTATTCGTTAACAATGAATGATATAAGTTTCAGAGCGTTGATCAAATAATAGAAAATGTTTGAGATATTATTTTTATTATGGGCCAGGAGTAATGTATGAAAGTTGGTTCGGTCTATGCTGATATTCTGAGGCAGGAAGTGGCTTCTAATGGGGGAGTATATCGGACAGGTTAATAACAGGTGGTATACATCTTCCAATTCATTTTTATTGCAAGTTCTTGGGGATTTAGGGTGTATACATTATTTTTTTTACTTATTTTAAGATAGTACTTGCCAGATAGACAGAGTTGAGCCAGTGCTTTCAGGTTTAGGTTGGGAAGGAGCATTCAGGTTTAGGTTGGAGTTGATCTGGGTTGTAAATGTTGGGATAAAAGGTGTTGTATCGGCATTCTAAACATTAAATATATTTAATCATGCAACATTTTACCAATCGATAGTATTTTTCAACTCAGGCTTTGAATGGGTTGGAGAAGTCTGAATATAATTTTCTATAAAACCTATATAACTTTCTTAGTTCTGTACGAACCTTGTTGATAAACTGCATGAGCTATGGGTGACTTAAGCTTCTATCTTATCAAAGGACAAGACAATAGACAGAAGAAAAAGTGGCTCAACTAGAAAACAATGGAACTCTCTTCAACTTCCGACTTACCACTTGACCGCATTATTTTTTTTTCCTTGAACTTCATGTACGAATTATGAATAATTAAGTCTTGGCATTAGATCTAATCTTGTTTATAAATATTATTTTACATAAACTGGACTCCGGATTTTCCGAGTGCGGCATCACTGGGGGTATTTTTGTATTCATGGAAAATTTTAAAATCAATAAGATATATAAAGGGAAACTACCTCACGCAAATGAAGAAAACTCCGCAAAAAATCTGTGAAAGTTGTAATCATCCGATGAAGAATAGCGTACCATACTTGTCACAAGAAGGGAAGAATGCGTGGGGAGAAAACGTGGTGTATTATTCTAGTACGAGCAATGTTCAGTTAATGAACCTCAGCCGTGGATTGTGAGTCGTTATAATTTAACCTCATTAACCTACATTTCTAGAGAAAAACATACGTGCTTACTTTAAACTTTGGGTTATCCGTGATTTTGCTTTATCCATGGTACACCCCTGCTGATCGGGAGCAGCATATATATATGAAGTATAAGAGAAGTTATCTAATCGATGTTGAGTTTTCAACGGAATTCATGTTTTCTGACCTCCAGATTTAAAAAAAAAAAAAAAATGCTATTTGTTAATGTGTTTGTCTCTGTGAACACTATAACTAGACACTAGAATACTTTTTTTTAAATTTATTTATTTATTTATTTGCAATCTATATACATTTTATATAATGAGCAAATATCTTAACTCTATACTATAAGTGTCTATCCACATGTTGGGAGAGGCCAGCCAGCGCTGACACTCCCTAGAAACTAGTACAATGTTTAGATTTCCCTTAGAAGAGCTCGAGGCCACCTCCTATTCAGACGGCATGGAGGATTGTCAGGATGGGATTGAGAGGATATGACTTGTGCAAATGGAATACTTTAAAATTTAGGAGCCCCTATAATAAGTCAACTATTGATTATTAGCGCAAACAGTCGACTGGTTTTGGAGGGGGAGCGACAAGTTAATTAATTAATTCGTTCTGG
This sequence comes from Aradus depressus, assembly GCA_963662175.1. Taxonomy (NCBI): domain Eukaryota; kingdom Metazoa; phylum Arthropoda; class Insecta; order Hemiptera; family Aradidae; genus Aradus; species Aradus depressus. The sequence continues at coordinate 99,855,878 of OY759214.1, forward strand.
GGAAGTACATTGCCGGTGATTCATCAATTCTTTTTGACGACTGAATTTACTATGTTTGAAGAGAGAATGCGAACATTCATCTATATTGTATGATGTAAGAAGGATGGACCTTTTTAAGTGTGTTCAGTCGTGGTTACGACATCATCAACGTACGGTTACGATTTGTTATTGTCTTGTACAGTACTTTCGTGTTACTTAAGTCCATATAATATATATTTTTTACAAATCCGTGGTATTTTGGATTATAAGACATTAAGGAAGATAGTCTTTCTATGTTCCCTCGAAGAACGCTGATCCCTTTAAATGCAGGAGTATTGGTCACATAGAACAAATTTCAAATATTTGATTATTATTAAAATTCATCATCATCCTCGGCTCTACAGCTCCATTCGAGCTTTGGCCTCCTCCAGAGACTTCCCCCAAGATTCCTGTCCAGCGCAAGCGTTCTCCAGTTTTGCAGCCGAATGTTCCTTGCGTCCTCATCGACTGCGTCCATCCATCTCTTCCTGGGTCTTTCTCGTCCTCTGTTTCCCTCCGGGATCACTACCATCAGTCTTCGTGGGGTTTCACCCTCCTGGATCCTTTGCTCATGGTCTGCCCATCGAAGCCTCGCCAGTCTTATCACGTCTGTGACCATATTAAAATTATATGTGTATATTTTGTATGAATATCAGCATATCAGCTATACAGTGTAGGTGAGAGGTAATGTGTTCGCTTTTCGAGAGGGGAACCGAACATATATTGAAACATTTTTGCCAGATGTCTTGTGTTTATTTGTTTGTTTAAGCTGTTATTGTGACTCATGCCTGGGTTTTAACTCAAGGTCATATCGGCTACTACGAGAGTGCTCTTTCGTCGCTCTAGTAGACATGAGACAGTCTCTACTGTGGGAGTGCTAAATTGTTTCCCGCCCAGGTTGGGTTTATTTAACGAGTATCTGACATCGCAAAGGCTTGGGACCATCGATAAAAATATCTTGTGCAAGTTCATGTCGTAAAAACTTTTATATAAGAAGAACACAAAGTAGAGATGTTTCAGTTTATTTTTAAAAGAACACAACTTACTTCGCTGGTCACATTATCGTTTGTAGTTCCACTCTTGACAATGTTGTAACCAGTTGAATCTATTGTTCTTGTAAAAATAAAACTGAATATGACATATCTATGGTCACAGGGGATAAGTTGTTAAGTCGTAAAATGGCCAAAATGATTCAAGTGTACTGTGATCATCTCCCAAGCCATCTGCGCACTGTGAAGAAGTTGGCAGCTCAGGACTGGAATTATAAAAAGATGTGGGTTTCAACTTAATCTACTTCTTTGAGAAATCATTCACGAGATAACTGCATTTAACCATTTATTCACTACAGCAGACTATTCCAAGTGAAGAGGGCGTTTTCGGTTAAATCAACTTTAGAGAGGCAACATTCACGAGTATTTCAAAAAGTATGGTTAATAATTAAGTAAATGACGGGGAATGATTAGGTAACTAAGGGAAAATCCAAGAAAGGATTAACAATATTCATTTTCATTCCCTCCTATAGATTTAGAAGGTATATTATTAATAATGATGCAAACATAATTTATTTATTCCAAAAACTGGATATTACGATTATTGCAAAAGTAAAAAAGTGCTACTCTGAAAATTTACGAATTTAGACTCACCAATTTATTCCCTGTGACCACAGATATATGTTGTTTGTGGTTCACGGCTCTTTCGTCACTGGAGGACTTGAGCCCGACTCTACTCTGGGAATCCTAAAGTTTGCCCACTTAGCTTTATTCACTTAGGGAGCCTTTAACGAGTACCTGACATGGCACGGGCTCAGGACCATCGCTTAACGTCCCATCCATAGGACGGCGTGCTCAGGGTTTTTTCATCTCTTGAGTTAAAAAAAAAACCTAAATCCGGGTTTCGAACCCATCATCTCGAGCTTAGTAGGCTAGCACTCTACTTCTGAGCTACCGGCCGGCGCCTTCACCTATATGTTGTGATTTTATTTAGTAGAGTTGGCGTATTTTCCGCGGACGGTTGGCTGTGAAGATCTCTAAAATGTTTTTAATATTGAACATTAATTTAGAAGAAGGGATTTACACTTTTTTTTTTTTTTCTTTAAGGCATTTTGACCTCGAGGGTCATGGATGCCTGATGGATGCAGGTCTCTGGGGATCCTAGCGGGCTAATTTGGATAGGCACAGATTAATAATAATAAAGGAGATTGCTGCATACGGAATAGAAAGGCTACCTGAAGAAGACAATTTTGTTTTATAATTAAGATAAGAGGTTTGTGAATTGTAAGGAATGAAATAGTTGGGTAATTTGGGAGCTATTATTGGATAGAATTTCGGAAATATCCACCGCAAGGTTGCAATTTTCACGCTAGGGACTATATGCCATGCATTCAGTTAGAATGTGTCTGTCAGACAGTTCGACCCCGCAGCACTGACACAGAGAAGGGGGTTCCTGAGCCATCAGATATCCATGGGTCAGCCTGGTGTGCCCTATAAGTAACCGAGTTGAAATTACTTCTTTTTTTTTTTTCTTATTGAAGTCTTCAATTTCTTTTTTACACCTTTAAATGGCCTCTATAATATACTATCTATTATATAGATGAACAGCAACCACTGATTTAGGCCATAACTGAGAAAAAAAAAAAAAACACTGATTTCACTGCAAATACAATTTTCGACCCTTCTTACAATTTGGCCGATAGGACGTTCACAGGATAGGAAGGAAGCCAGGCTGTGAAGCCAACTTTAGAATTTTCTATGGAGTTTCTGATTTTCTTTTTATTAAAAAGTGCTCTAATATTTAGATCATTCTAATATATTTTAATTTCATTTCGTATTTTTTCCCCTCAATATCTCCTGAATTCTGGGAAACATCTCTGTTTATGACAGCTATGGATTGTTTTTTTTGTTGTTGTTTTTTCCCTTCTTTTATTGAAATATTGCTTTAGGCTTTTCATTTAGTCCCAATAATCCGAAGTAAATCATTTCTCAGTTTAGTATTCTCGTTAATTGAATGGCTTCTCCACATAATTTCACCTAATATTGGTGAAATATATATACATATATTTTGGTAGCAATCACTATGGTAAAATCGCTCCCCTGATCTCGGGTCATAGGGGATGGGGGAGGCCACTGAACTAGAAGGGAGAGTCCAGGATGAGGCTGTTCCTGAGGTGAGGGAGGTGCGAAGCGGCGGTAAAGATCAAAGAAGCCGAACACTATCTTAACCCTAGTCCTATTATAGTTCTAATTAATGTCTGTTCTTATATGAATAGTCCCCATAAGAAATTTCATGTCTGATGATGTCATTCTTGAGGTTATGTTTCTTAAACTTCTCTGGGATATTGAGTTGTTGGTTTTTCCGGAATTTCTTCAGAAAAAAGAAAAAAGAAGACACCTGTTGCCGCCAATTAAGTTAAGTTTTGGTGGCGTCACCTGTGGGATTTTTGGCGAACCAATTTCACTAGTTTTCGCCACTTGACCGCTAGATAGGGCTTATCTATCTACCTAGACTCCCTTTCGCCCCCACTTTCTCTCCTTTATGCCTCCAGCTTCCAGACCAACAGGTTCTCCTGTCTCCCGATTTCGGACCGATAAGGTCCTTCTTAGCTTCCAGTATTTTGTCTCACAGTTGCCAGTGTTTTCATAGTTTCCTAAGATATTTGACACCCTATGAGAACTTGCACCAGCTTCCAGGCCATGCAGATCAGGTAAGTAGCTTTTCCGACTGATTGGGGAATTCTTTGGCCATTGCATTCTCTTTCAGCTCGGAGAGCACCCTGACCTGTGTGGGACGTTCTTCTCATCTCACCATTGGGTAAGTTCTCTAGATTCCTTAATTATACAGTCCACTTTATATTGCCAGACGTTGAATTTATGCTTTGCCATAGATTCGCCTCCACACAATCTTGTCACTGGCCATTTGTGGGGCCACAGGTTTAGAACTTTTGGCGTATACAACACCTCTGGAAGAAATGCCGGAAAAACCAACAATTCTTGAGGATCTCGATGAAAACATGAAATTTTGTGTCGGTTTCAGACTGACATAAATTTATTTTCCATTTTTGGATTCAGGAGTTGGAAAACATCGGATTTCTCAAAAATTACGTAACTTCCCCTATACCACATTTAACTGGGGAAATAAAAGTGGCCGATTTATAACGATCCTTTACTGCTTGGTTATTTAACTGGGAAATCTTCATGTTGCCAGAAAATATGTAAGAATTCCCTTTCCTTTTATCGAAAGAAAAGACAGAATCTGTGAGAGTAATGAACCGTGAATTGTTTTTTTTTTCTTTTATTTCTGCAAATAAATAGTCTCGAAAGTTGGGAGTTCCGACAAAATAATATTTTCTTTTATTCTTTACCTTAATAACAGTTTAGATATTGAAATAACAAAAGAAAATTGTTAGAATTATCATTTTAAATGTATGTGGAGATGTTTTATTAGTGGGCCTAATATGAGTCAACGTAAAGAATAACATCCAATTATGTAAAAAGATGTATTTTCCTGAGCAAATCATTATTCCATCCTTATGTATTCTCAAGAGCTTGCAAAATTCAAAATTCTCATGTTTTGTCTATCTTATTCGAGTTTTATTCTTTTTAATCTAGTAGGTTTACATTTTGCGATATACCCGGGCACTAACTAAAAGGTCATATCACCCACTACCAAAGCGCTCTTTCGTCGCTGTAGTGGACTTGAATCCGACTCTAATGTCGGACCACATAGGCTTGCGTCCATCAGTTAACGTCCCTATCCGAAGGACGGCGTGCTCACAGTTTGTTTACCTTCCAGATAAAAAAATCTAAGGGGAATCTTGAGTAGTCAAGCAAGCCATCTCTTTGCTACCCGCGCCCTCTGATTACTATTTTCCCCCAGAAAATAAGAAATCCCGAAATGTTCACGTCCTAATTCTGGGATTTTTGGAACTGCGCATACTTGGGCACCAGTAAAGGTAGGTGAGGACCACCCCGGGGCTCGGGCCTTTCCGTTCTAAAGCCTCCTCACTGACACATGACCCGGTCGGAGCAGTTAAACCCTCCCAACTCCCTGTCTCGACTGCTCCTCCCACAAACCTGTTTTGCTCCAATAGCATCCATCCTTCCTCTTCATTGGTTCTCTGTCTTTCTTCAGCCTCCATCTAAATGGCTTCTCTCATCCACCCCTACAGAATGCTAACCCCCCGACTGGGTAGAGATGTTACGAACATCCCCTCTCTGTACCTCTGTACTCTCTAGTGCGAGGGTTCTACAAGCTCTTCTACTGATTAATCTTCTTCTAGCTGTTGAAGTTGGTGTATCAAGAAAGGAGAAGAGGTTGAACCCAGGAATACGGATCACAACTCCATCATCTTGTCGGCTGTTATGCTAAACACGTAAATATAAAACAGACTCTGTGACGTGCATTGATCGTACTCTCTAATTTTTACCTGTCAAAGAGGTGATTAGTTGTTTCCTAGCTCATTTTTTCTCTTCAAATATCGAATATTAGTGACTATCATCTTCTGTTGGGACTTCTACATGATAAATATCAGTAAAAACCTTTTACTTAAGTGTGACACTAATCAAAACGTTTTGGTAAAGAAAATAGGGAAAACTCAGGGAGGAAAACACAAAAATATCCGTTCACGATTTTAAGTTATAATCTCTGTTATTGAATGTTTATTAATTTATTTTCTATTAATTTCATTTTCTTTGTATTTTCTTTTTTCTTTAAGAGTTTTTTAAAATTTACTCTTAAGCTGTATTTTAATGATAATTTAAAGATTGAAGATGTTAGCTGGATATTTAAAATAAGAACGGAGTTATTAAATTTGAATTATAAAAAGGCACTACAAAGAGGATCAACAAATATGTTCATTGTGTGCTGCAGATGAAGTAGAATCAGTTTTTCATTTTATGTGCAGTTGTCCGGCCTTGCGAAATATAGGATTATATATTTTAGTCATGATTATTTGCAAAATGTGAATTGTTGCGGTATTTAAATGGTGAAAGCTGGTCCGTTGTTCTGAAGTATTGTAAAGTATTGATGGTCATTTAGACTAAGTCTTAGTTTTTAACTAAAAATAATATTATTGAAATACCTACTCTACTCATAATTTTATACTTTAGATTAATTAGTAAATTTAAGTTTTAATTATTTTTTGTATTTAAAATGTAAAGGCAGGGATTATTTTTATTATTATTTATTTACTTTCTTATTTTTTTTTTAATTTTGCTACTTGAATCTTTTGTTATATATATAGAAAATAAAGTAAAAATTATAGCCTTTGAACTTCCCCCGATGGTATGTACCAGGGGTATCTGTCAAAATGTTATCCAAAATTTTGAATTGTAGTTGTATTTTTGGCAAAGTAATAAAGAAAGTTTATTATTATTATTAATCTGTAGCATTGTTTTTAATTTAACTGATTATTTTCGATTTGTATTTAGTGTATAAGGGTAATGTTAAGGAACCTTATTGTATATATGTATTGTAAATATTATAATAAACTCTTCTTCTTCTGTTGGGCTCTAGCGGACTTGTGAATTATTTTTCATAACTTTTCTTATGTATTGTGCCTCTCCAATCATTTGTTGTTCTCTTCTCCATTCCGAAATAAATGTGACACCCTTCACAAACGTTCTGGTGATCTCCCTCCACTAAAACCACACACTAATAGTCATTATAGTCTTTGCTACTAAAATTACATCAGCTCGCCAGTAATAAATAAATAGAACAGTAAACTCAACCAGGACAAGATTTACAATTATAATTACAAGAAAATAATTAGGAGAGGATGCATTGTGAAGAGGATGGGATGGAGATGTGTTGTTCTTTTGAAGGATGAATGTTGGAAGGCGGACTTGAGAAAAATACATGAGAAACTCTCACAGACAGACAATCAGAACAAACAGGTCATTCTTCCCTCGTGAACCCAATCCTTCATTTTGTTAAAAGTTATGTGCGAATGAGTTCTTTTTTCAATTTACTGATGAGTCCAGTCTTGGCCTTCACGAATAATTTAACATACAAATTTCCCCTCCAACACTTCAGTATTGCCAACCTTCCCCAGCTATATGACATAGAGGGGAAGTTATGTAATCTGTCATAATGCTGTCTTTGTTTGTTTGCTTGGGGATAATAATGATAATAATAATAATAATAAATTTATTTCCGTTAAACCAATACATGGTAATAGGATACGTCAAAAGAATTTATATATTAAGATAGCTTATAAATTAGATTTATAACTACTTGAGTCTAACATACATGTGATTAGTAGTAATAACAAAATTATTAAAAAAAGTAAAATGAAATTAATAAAAACTGAATAAAAAAATACTTAAAAATATATGAGTATAAAAAAATACATAGAAACATTTATAAGTTGACACATTTTTCAATTTAATAAAAATTAAGATAATTATTTTTCAAAAAACTCTTCGGAAGTGTCTTTATGCCAACGATGTATCGGGACGTTCTTATGTCCCTTCATCAGGTCCCAATGTGCGAGATATAGAAGAGAAAAAAGAAAACAATGTAACTGCAACAATATATGAAAAAATATATATATTAATCAATTATAAATGAATAAATAAAAAATATATAAATGAATAAATAAAACAATAACGTATAGATTCACAAACTTTTTTTTACCGACTGAATAATTTTAGAAATTTAACAAAAGAGTGTAGATATCAGAATACATTTCTGCGATTTGTGCCGGTATGATGGAAAGATAATAAAATAAATAAAAACACAACTTGTTTAACTATTCTATTGTCTACTTCCATGAAGGGTACAGGTTTCGGTTTTCGCTATCGTTTCAAACTTTGTACTGACGATGGCATAAACCGAAACCGGCACACTTTATGTATATTTGTTTGTGCAATTAGACAATATACAAATTAAACAAGTTCTTTGTGTTTTATTTATTTTTAAAGAGTACAGTCGTATGTAAAGAAGGAGATATGTGTAAGTGTACCCTGTAATGTAATTATGTGTTCTCGTTTCCTTTACTTATGTTGTATCCCACTTTTTTAGTTAGTTTTGATTGTTTTAAGCCCATCTGACTAAAACTGTCACAATCTAATAAAATATTAATTATTTATCCTAGTAATTATAAATATACAAATATGTCTAATAAGACTGCATGGAAGAATCATGACTGTACACTTAGAAATTCGTCGAATAGAACTATTAAGTCTAACCACGTCTTCAATGCTCCTAAATGTGATTGAACGAGTGGTTATCCCATAATACTGTCGTTTCCACAACGTCGATCATAGCAGAGATGGAACTGTACCCAATTTTAGATTGTAAATCTGGGAAGCTTTGTTTTCGTAATTGCAAAAAATACTATGCAAATTTTTGTTGTTTTGTGTTTTAACACTTTTTTTTTTATTTTATGCAAAATACTATTATTATTTTGTTAGTCTCTATCATGTTTGGCGCCCGAAAAAAAATAGTAAATAAGCGGTTCGTCACAGGACGGGCTCGAATATATCGAATCGAATATTCCTGAAAATTATTGTACTATAGAACCTCTATAAGTCGAACATCAAGGGAGACGCCAAAAAATTCGAGTTATAGAGTTTTCGACTTATGGAGGATTTCGACTTAATCAAATTTTGATTCGACTTACAAGTTGGGGTTAAGATTCATTCTAACTAATTTTGAGTTAGAGAGGTGAAATAAATAAAAATTCACGTTACAGAGGTATTTATATTTATTATAAATCAACATTATTTCAAAACATCCTTAAAATAAAAAATACGTAGTACATATAGGTATTAAAAAAAGTCAGTAATTTTTTTTTGCTTTAGATAATTGGTAGTCCTATTTATTGTATACTCCTAAATTGTTTTCTAAGAAACAATGGTGTACATTGTCGGCAAATTCTTTAAGTCGGTAACTTATTTTTCTTCGAGCTATAGAGGTAATAAGTTTCAAATAATCGAGTTGTAAAGGTTGTAAAATAAAACATTGCTATGTTCGAGGTACAGAGGTCCAATTTATTTTTCCGAGTTATAGAGGGATAATATGTACCAAAATGGCTTGTAGGGACTCACTGATTATTTCGACTAATAGAGGGTTGAGATTTCGAGTAATGGAGGTTTTGGGGCTTGAAGGGAAAGGAACAAAACTTTTTTTCGAGTTTTGGAGGTTTTCGACTTATCGAGGTTCGACTTAAAGAGGTTCTACTGTATCTTAGTTTCTTTCAGAGCTCTGAAAATTCATATGAAATGTTGGTTCGATATTTTCATTCTGTCGGCAGTTATGGTACCCACAGTGACTTAGAATTGTTGAGGGATTACAAAACTTCCCCTATACTAAGTATACTTAGCTACAACTGGGGAAGTAACGCCGTGGTTTTAGGCAGATAAATATTTGAGAAATAAAACAACTGAGTACTACAGCAGCTTGGTAGCTATTGAATTTTAATTAAATGAGCTGCTTCAGCTTTTAATCTCTTGTGCATAACAAGACTCTAATTAAAGTTTAAATAGGAACCTAACCAGGAAATCTCTATTTAATTATTTTAATTTTACCACTATTTGGGACTCATGATGAAACTCTACCAATTGTAAGACATTAGTCGGTTCATTGTTCCCCACAAAGTATATTTAAATCTAAAACATTGGATTACAATATGGCTTAGATAGGTGATTCGTGATATGAAGGTTCCCAGATCGATTCCCGGCAGCCCCAGTTATTTTATATTTAATTTCAATACCATCACATATCAGAGCTATAAAGGGACGGCAACCTGTAGGGTGCTCATTCTTATTCTAATTAATAGTTAATTATTATGATTCATGCCTGGGCTTTAACTATGAGATCATATCGCCTACTACCAGAGCACTCTTTCGTCGCTCTTGGGCATAAGCACGACTCTACTATGGGAACCCAAAATTTTGCCTACCCAGGTCTAGTTATCTAAGGTAAAGAGGGTCATTAACCAGTGCCTAACATCACACAATCTCGGGACCACCGTTTAACGTTCCTTCCGAAGGACAGCGTGCTCAATTTTTTTTTCCAATCCCCAGATAAAAAACCCAAGGGCCTCTGCCTCAGTAGATTCTGTGCTACCGGCATCTATAAAAGTTTCCTCAGACTAGATATTATATTTTCTTCTTTTACTTCCCCTCATGAGAAGTATGAGGGAAGTTATGTAATTTGTCAGATTTTCGATGTTGTATTCACTGGAGGTTTTCCGACCCCCTGATATTGCCGGAGATTCACTGACAATTTTTTTAAAATTCTGTTCGTAAGGTATATGAATGAATAACTTTATTGCTTGTAAAGAATTATCTTACAGCAAGGAGTTCGATACAGAATTATAAATACATAGCTAAAAGGTTAAATTAAAATAAAGCCACAGGTAACATTAGTAGTCTTTTAGAGTTTTTCTTAACTTGAAGCTTGTTAGGACAAACAAATAAATATGATGAAGCTTCTGTTCATCTGAAACTAATAGTAAGTTGTGGAGATGTGCCCTCTGCTGGGAGACATTTACCGTAACGTAACCTCGATAGATGTAGTATAATACAGATTATAGAAATATTATTAATACATAATACACATCCGACAAGTGGTATAGTGACTGTTCGGTTTTCACAATGTCCGGATTGTGTGGAAGTTTCCTGGACGGAAGGAAGAAATAGTGGGATCGTCCTTTTTGTTGGTCCCTGATAGACAATGAGAGTGTCAGCCAGCCCCACCAAAATAACACTGAAGAAAAACTGACCCACAAAAAATACCTTCAAATTGTCCAATGAAAAGTGGAACAGTGTTTTTTTTTTTTCTCAAAAGTTCTTGAAATAAATGGGCAAACTAGAACTACATGAAATTTCAGTTGCTGGGTACACTACTTCAAGACCATTATTTAGAAAGGGCATTTTTGCTATCTTATGAATTCTCTAGCAGTTTGTGTACAGAAGTTCATAAGTCAATTAAACTTTTTAGGGATGTTATAGAGGTTAAAATCTCGATTGAGTTAGAAAAAAACGTGTTCTGGCAAAGGGGTCGTATTTCTTAATTTTTTAGGATGATTAAGGAAATAAAATAGTTTATACAATAGCACGAGTTTGCCGATTGGGCACGCACGTATTATTATAGCCTTATTCTCAAACAAATAGGTACGTTAATATAACCCAATTTTTACCCACAGTCTCATCGTTTTATGGACAAAATATTTAGAGAATTGAAGCAGTCATTAAAATATGACGAGCTAGAATTTTATTTTTATTTTTGATATGGAATGGATCACAGTTTTATATCAATGGAAAGGATTACTGAATGGTAAGTGATCATTGATGAGATCATTATGGATGAAGGATGAATGGATGATGCTAATCAGATTTGTGTGTGATCTTCTTTGTTTGACCTCAACTGAGCCACCTCATCAGGCTCATGGCATGCCTCCTGCCAGTACGCTGGGCTAAACGGATCAACGGGGCCTCATTTGTTGGTTGCTTCTCTCTCTAAATCTCAACAAAATCATTTCATCCGGCTAATGGCTAATACCTAAATTCGGAAAATTAATTTTTGGGTTTTTAACATTTTCTGGAGAGAGCCTGAAGCCAGTCAGGGGTATCGGCAATAGAAAAGTAGTGTTTCTTTTAGACTCCATACCATATGAGTGAGATGTGCCACAGATGATTCCTCAGCTAAACGTTTTACGAAGTGTTTTAGGTTGTTAGGTCAGAAATTGTTGAGTTTTCTTCGGAATTTCCGACCACCTGATTCAATATATAAAATGATATAAATAAAATAATTAAATAAACAAAATAATAATAATTAAAACAAAAATAATAAATAATAAATATTACCACATTTTCTGTAGAAATTGTAGCTGGTCTATTAAATTTTGATTTCTACAGTAGTTTCCAAAAAGGGCTCTAAAGAAATATCGAAAGTTCAAAAGGTGCAATTTTGAAGAAAGTGCACGTATTTAAAAAAAATTTCAATTAACAAATTTTTCATTTGGATTTCTTCTAAATTTACTAAAGAGATGCCATCTTATTATTTTTTTTTTGTTTAATGTTAAATCTAATCCGAAGGTATAAATTATCTTACTGGGTTAACAGAGAAAATGAATAGCATAGAATAAGAGAACAAATATTGGGTTTATTTACTTTAACCTACATTATAAATAAAAAAAACCAAAGTAAAATCAAAATATCAATATCAAATAAAAAAATCAAATTATTTACAATAAAAATCTTACAAACTAATTTCTACATCTACTTTAGTCTCTTTTCTTTTTAAATATTGTGGTTATTCTTTAATTCAATGTTATTTTGGGCGTATTAACTTATAAATAAATAAAAGAACCTTTGCGCATCTACTTCACTGTTAATTTCACACCTTCATGGTTCACTACACCTTAACCCTAAAAACACTTCTCTCTCTAGCCTGCCCACCTCCACATCTCTCCTTAGACTGTCTCTCTCTATTCGAACATCTGATCGCCTTTTGTCTCCATTCATTGGTTGTTCGCATTTCGTTTTAAAACAAAATGTGACTAGTCCATCTTTGTATATTTATTTCACTAATTAAGTTACTTCACTCCTAACAGCTGTTTTAATACAAATAATAATAATTGATTTTATAATATATTAATAATCTTAATGTGTGTTAATTTTTTACACCACAGTATCCAAAACCCCTTGAATATGACACCATTGATTTTCAACTAAATCGGTCCATGGATAAGATGGGATCAGAACGGGGGTTTAACTAAAAAAAACCTTAATTACTGCCGATGTAATTTTGTATGAGGATGGAAAAGTCCCTGAGTGCCGGATTGTCGGTAAAGGAAAACAGTGAAAACAGTTGATTACAAATAATTTTTTGAGGAAGTATATTGCAGGTGCATCCATCGACAACTTTTATTCTGTTTCCTTGTATAATTTAGTTATATGCACTTTTCTTCACAATTCATATTATATTAGTTAGTAGTGCAAACACTACAAACCGGGCATTATTTTTACAAATTCTAGAAAAAAATAATAATTTTATAGCTAGTGTGTTTAAAAATGATATATGCATTCGAAAATGGTAGGAGTTGCACTAGTTGCAGTTTGTATCACTTCTTTTTTTTCATCTAATAAAGAAAAACTTTAATCAACCACTTTCTCTTTCGAGCTTTACATATTATGTAATGAATGAATGATTTTTTTTTCTCTTTGTAAGCCAATACCATTATCATTATGATATTATAATTTACAAATAATTTGTGTTCATAAATCCTAATAAATGTCGATGTAACAAATACATTAACATGAAATAGAGAGTAAAACACCTATTGATATTCAGTCAAATCGATGAAGTGGTTTCAGAGGGGTAGCGAAAACGTATTGATGATTGCGCACTGGGAAAATACATTGCTGATGATTCAACAAGGTCTTTTTATTTCTATTTTTTTACTTATTTCCTATTATTTTTGTAGTCGAATCACAAAAATCTTCACAGAAATCTTTGTACAGGAGAAAAAAAAATTGTACAGAATATCCGTGAGGAAGCACGGTTTAAAAAACAAAAAATGAGTGTCTGTAACGGGATCACTATAAGAGAGATACTTCTTCAGGATTGGCCAGTAGACTTTCACTTGTTCGGTTCTCTTATTGTTTGAGGCGATAAAAAAGTATTTAGCTTCAGGACAGTAGAGAAAACGTTAATATGGAGAGGAGCATGGGTAGCTCAGAGGTAGCATGCTACCTTACTGAGCTCAAGATCGCGGGTTCGAAGCCCATTCAAGATCCTTAGGTTTTTTTATCTGGGAGGTTAAAAAACCTTATAGCATACCGTTTATCGGGCTGGACGTTAAGCGATGATCTCGAGCAGACAAAATTCAGGACTCCCACAGTAGAGTCGGGCTCATGTCCACCCGAGTGACAAAAGAGGGCTCTAGTAGTAGGCGATATGACCTTGTAGTTCAGCCTTTTAGATAAAACAATCTTGAGTTATTATGGTGTATAGATGTTGGAAAAAGGGCGATAGAAGAACGAGCGTTGTATCATTTTAAAGCTGTATGTAGACCTTTAATTTGATTTTGTTTGCCACAAAAGTCTATGATCCAAAAAGTGTTGTGCCCACCTCAACATTTAACTTCAATTTCGTCCTTACTCACTACTTAAAGTATGTGTTCTTTTCATAAATTATGCTTTTATATGCAGAATATACACATTAAAATTCAAGGTGGAGTCAACGTAGTCCCTAGATAAAAACAATTAATAAAAAAAAACACCACTGTTTGTCTCATTTCTTATTCATATACATCTCAAATTATACATTTTTTATTTCCCTCTTTCTTCATTGTGAAGATTTTTTTTGTATCGAGATGTTTTTTGGCAGTCTGTTTTGAAACTGTGTGTTGTAAAGACAGATGTTCTTTAACAATAAAAATTTGTTGAGTGCTCTTCATGCTGTTAGTGAACTAACTATATTGTCAAGTTTTTGTGGTTAAATTTGGGTTCACCATGGCAGACATAACAATTGATGCTTCAAAATTTTTAAGAACTATCCTCACAAAAAAATAATGTATTTTTATTTTTTCTCGGAATTACGAGTTTCCCCACCTTGAATTTTCATGTGAATGTTCTGTACCAGCGAGGATGAGGACTGGCAAGGCCAGCTCGACCTGGGTTCTAATCCTCAAATGAATGATTTGGCAATGCAGCAATAACTGGAACAATTCTCTAGTGTAATTTATATTTTATCTCTGTACGACATGGCAACCTGTGAATAGTCTGTTGTTGAGGCGAAAGGGACACTGCAATTTCGAACGTTCGTTTACGTGTGTTAAATAGGACCATCGGCATCTTTCGCACAAAATTAAACAATGAAGTAGGTTGATTCATTGGAATTTGGCTGCGAGGACTACCCTCCTTCCGACCTCCCGACAAATTCGTGCTAAAGTATAGCGGTGTGTCGTTTTGTTAATTTCAACATGGTGATGACCACCTCCATTCTTTGTGAAGCGGAGCGGGGGATGGATGTTTTCTGCTACGCTACTCTAGAATTGGCATTATCTTTTGTGGTCTGGAAATGGACTCTACGACTACCCCTTTCGCCGTAACAACCACACCACTCCAACTCATTTAGTGATTTGATTTATCTTAGTTCAGACCATTAATATGTTGTTATTGAGTAAAGAATGCCAGGCCTCTGCCCAGGCTGCGCCTATGATATTGAGAATTAGATATCATACGATAAGGACGAGACGTGCTCTAGGATTTACGAGAGTATTGGTTTCAGTTCTCAGGTCGCCTCAATATCAGATACCTAATTCTGTGTTGAACAAGGTATTACGTGGGCCTTGTCGAAGGTCATTCGTTTGTGTCGTTCCTCAGCTATTGTCTTGATAAAATTCACAACGTTGATAAAATATACCTCTTCTACTTAGAACCCACATTGCAACTGCACCTATGCATTCTTAGCCATGATCGAAGCAATTAGCCTTACTATATATATAATAGGAATAAGTGACAACAAATACAATGTTAAGGATGAATTGCTAGCGTTTTTATCATACTTAATAATTTCCAAAAAGCTTCTCCAATGCCGCTTATGGCCTACCATAATTTTCAAAAGTTAATCCTGGACACTGGAGAAACGATTTAAAATAAAGTATATATCAAATTTCGGAAAGAAAAAAAAAATTTGTACATCATCTCTAGCTACATATCTGAAAATAATTAGAGTTTTTTATTTCGAAATAAGAATAAGTTATCGATATACAGGGTGTCCCAGCATGGAGGTAAAAAACGTTGAGGTCTTAAAGGAAATTTAATTTTGAACAAAAAATTTCCTATAAACATAGGTCCGATTCGGAATTACACAGTCCTTCGGTTTATGCTGCCTATAAACTGTCAAATTCTTGTAATTGTAATAATAAAGCTAACTTATTTTAAAGGCAATTTACCGCTCTTTATGATGGTATAATTAACTTTGTGTTAGCTCTTATACTTAAGGAGGAATAAGAGATTTTATGCAAAAAAAAGTGCTAAGTACAAAAATTGGAAGATGTTGAATATTTCTGAAAACGGTTGAATCGGGCCTATGTTTATAGGAAATTTTTTGTTCAAAATTAAATTACCTTTAAGACCTCTAAGTTTTTTACCTCCATGCTGGGACACCCTGTATAAGGAAATTTTTATTCTGACATATTGTACACAATAAAGTTGAAATAAATACAATGCGCAACTCGCACTCTATTGCTGTGTCTATAATTTACTGTTGGAATAATTACTGATTGACGCAAGTGATGAGCGAGAGAGACAGCTCCCACCACCTGCCGCCCTACTCCGTCACCAACCGCGCCACTGCTGCTTGTACTCGCGCTATGTGGATTTATATATTTATAATACCTTTATTTTGTTTATATGGTTTATATTTTGTAAGTTTAGTACCTATTAAAAATTTTAGCAAACCCGGACATTTTTCAATCCGGACAGAAACCCAGACCAAGACTCAAAACCCGGACTGTCAAGGCGAAAACCGGACTTATGACAGTAGTCCTACGCTTATGAAACCCATAAAGGAAGTCTGTTTTCAATATTTTACAATAGGTTAGGTGAGTTTTATGGCTCATGCCCGGGCTTTAACTACAAGGTCATATCGCCTACTACCAGAGCGCTCTTTCGTCACTCTGGTGGACGTAAGCCCGAGTCTACTGTGGGAGTCCTAAATTTTGTCTACCCTAAATTTTTATTCACCTAGGGCAGGGGTGTTTAACGAGTACCTGACATCGTACAGGCTCGGGGCCATCGCTTAACGTCCCATCCGAAGGACGGCGTGCTTAAATTTATTTTACCTCCCAGATAAAATAAACTAAGGGCCTCGGCCGGGTTTTTTTTACAATATATTTGTAATTAAATATTACTTAACAATGAAGAGTAATTAGACCCGTTTACATAACATACTTAATTTAATGAGTTTAAACAAGGCAGTGAACCTGGCTTCCAAAGAAAAGAAAAACAAAGCTTTTAGCATAATGGAAATTAACAGGCATTTAACGTTGGAACATATGAGAACAGAATGAGTCTAAAAGTGTCACTTTAGGACATTAACAATGTCTATAAACAAAAAAAAAAAAGTAAAAGGATGTTTGTCAGTTGATCGAGACTCGAGGTGGGGGGGGGGGGGGGGGGGGGGACAAAAAAAAGAGTATTTGGAAAGGCGAGGAGGGGGGGGGGGGGGGATTTCCATAAAAGTGATGTCGGTGGTGGCCATTAGGAGCAATCTACCAGACGTCCTCGACTGCTCATCAGGAGGGGAGAACAAACAATCAGTGGACGAACCCACACTACTTCACTCAAACAAACAACAGATCCAACTCAACTTACCATAAGACATCCCCCCCTCGGCAAAACATACAACCGGCCAGCTTAGAGCTTATATAGTCTGCCAAAGAAGGCAAACAACTCTACTACTTCTGTTTGGTTGAGAATATATCCAGGTTTTTTATACCTATAAAGTTCCACTGGAACCTGGAGGAACCTTGTATATCCATCCCTTTACCCCCTCAATTCGATCCAGTGGTCGTCAAACTTTTTCTTAGTGAGGAAGCAACTGATTTTTTAGATCCTCTTTAAGAGCGAAATCTCCCCTCCCCCCCCCCCCCCCCCCTCCTCTCTTCTCTCTTCTCATTTATTTATTCTCTACTAGTAGGTTCAAGCGGCGTTGTCTGCAGTAACATTGGGCCTAATAATTAAAATTTAATTAATTAATTAAAATTTAAATTTAAATCCACTCAAATCAATATTTTAAGATTTCACATAGCCTTTATAAATATAATATGTGATAGAAGGGATTTATCACAGAAATAAAAGACGTCTTTCCACTAGTAACTAGAAGGGGAAGATGTATACAGGGCTCATTCACGCACTCTACATACTCCTAACAAATTCATAATAAATTTATGAAAATTCACTCGCCTTTGAGCTACTAGTCAGTGTTCCGTTAGACACCACACCAACTAAACTGGTGGTGGTAAGCTAGTGTTATTTTATTTTTTGCTCTATTATTTATTACTCTGTCCCCGGATGTTTTAATAATATTGCTAGTCACTTGTGTATCTGCTATTTACATTTATATATTTATATGTATTCATCGTTGTACCTTGATGTTGAAGCAGTTGCATTTCTGGAGGTTGGAGGACAACAGCGGGAAGAGAACGTCTTCTATTTCCTCGACAGAGAAGTAGCAACAGAGCATTCTCCTGTAGATCACCCGGAGCTTGGAGATTCAATAAGTCCGTATGCATCTTTTACAGAAATGCTCGTTTCTCCCTAGAGAATACAGCCCCCACTTGGGTATGCAGGGGGCGGCGCGAAACAGTGCATCCTGTGTCTCTTAGAGGATATATATCGAACGTTTTCCATGCACCCGCAACTATGCATCCTATTGATTCTGAAACTGAAGTAAAACACTCGCCGTAAGTTTTTTTACGGTCTTCTATTTCATAGAATCATAAAATCAGTTGAAAATTTAAGATCTTTGGCTTGAAGTCGCAACCACTTTAACCTATCTCGGACATTTTTGACTTGAGAAACCGCTCAGTGGGTCCTCTAGGCTCTTGTTCCTACAAGTCTTGTAGGGTCTAGTTCCTTCCTACAAGTCTTGTAGGGTCTAGTTGGGTGTGGTTCCTTTTAGCGCCATGCTACACCGGTTCACCTTGAACATTATGCCATCATATGCCAGCGGAGAGTACATAAGATACCTACAATGAAATGTTGAAGAATCCTATTGTTTTCCTAACATATTTCTGTTTCTGTTTTTGTATTGTGTTAAATTTTATTTTTGTTTTCCAACAATAGGAAGACTGAAAGGATTGAAAGACAATGTGAGGTCTACTAGAATAGCCAACATAGCCCATTATGACACGGCGCGACCCCTCAAAACGTGACTCCGCTTCACGCTAATATCTCTTCAATTCATGCCATATACATTTTTGTTTAGATTCGATTCACATTTCTCAGTTTAGAAAACATTTTAAACTATATTTTATTTTTTGCTATTATTTGAACTATTTTTATTTCTTGCAATTTTCTTGTCTATTTGTTTTTGTAATTCATGGCCGGGCTTTGATTGGTTACATCGCCTACTACCAGAGCGCTCTTTCGGACATGAGGGCCGCCCCTACTATCCTAAGTTTTGCCTACCTAGATTTCGTTATGGTGCGGATCTTTAACGAGTACCTGACATCATAGGCGTTTCGTCCGAAGGTCGGCGTTCTCAAGGTTTTTTGATTTCCTAGATAAAAATATCGTGTGGAATTTCATGATGTAAAAGCTACACATAAAAAATGATTGTCCTACATCCCATCTCCTGCAGCCAAACCTTTGAAAAGATCGCTGATCTCTTTAAGTACTTGGTAAATACTGGTCACTCTTCTCTGAGAGTTCTAAGTATCGTTTACACAGGTTCAGTTAGGGTAGGGGTCTTTAAGGAGTACCTGACATCATACAGAATTGGTACCACCACTGAACGTCCCATCCGAAGGACGGCGTGCTATCTACCAGATAAAACTATATGTGATATGGCCATATCTTATACGAACCATGTTTTTACAGATCACAACAGCTCACCTTCTCTGGCCTCCGGAGCCGGTGACTCTCCACCAATCCTTACCTCTTTCTTGACACGAAGATGATAGAAGAGCCATACTTTTTCAGTTAAGAAGCAAGTTGTCTATTCCAGGCTGCCAGTTTAACATAATCTGTTAGTTCCAAAGTTTGGTCCATTCACCAGGGAAGCCTCCAAGAAGCCCAGATGCCATTATTTTTAGTGTATTAGCTGAGTTATGGGAGGGAAAACTTAACCCCCTCCCCACTTCACTTTCCTTGGTGGTGGAAAGGTTATTAAAACTTTTCTAAATAACGTAACTTCCTTCATATTATTTTCGGACTTCATAATCTCTTTCCTCTTTAAACTGCCTTAAGTTTGAGGTGGAAAATTCGTTTTTACTTTCAAAGAATCAAGAGAGTGATTCTTGAATTTATGTTTCCCATTCAATTTCCATAACTTTTATTTCTATTCAGATTTCATTATATTACTTTACAAAGATTCTCTGCCCCCCACCCTACCCCCCCTCCCCCCATTGCCAAAATCTTGAAATGTTTAAAATATTGCTATAAAAACTGAAAACCTTTATATGAAAGTATATATATAAAATTGGCTGAAGGTACGGTGAGGCAATGGTTGGACTCCCATCTATTCGCGACTCTCATTCCTTTCACAAGTAACACCAATTTCATCCCCTTCATATTTTCTTCGTCACCAGCCACAGTTGGATATGTCTTGTTGCTCAACTCTGTTTGACAAGTCAACAAATTGTTTTCAACTTTGAAACATAGTCTCTCAGTCGTTTGCTTCAGCCTTATGAAAGACTTCTTTTCATGGTCCAGCCTCTGTTCGACTAATCTCTGCTCATTCCTCCCAGGCCAGCCTAATCTCATACGTCAAATCTCACCATCTTAAACAAACAAGGCGAAATGTTTCCCGGGTTCCACGCCATAGTTTATCACCTCTCTAAACCGCAATGAATAGATTGTGATAATATGAATAAAATGAATTGTTAAATAAAAATAAAAATATAAATAATAATTGAATTAATAAAATTAGTAGGTAATAATTAAAACAAAAAGAATAAATAGTAAATATTACCACATTTCCTGTAGTAATTATAGCCGGTCTTCTACTAAATTTTGATTTCTACAGTTCAAAAATTTAAATTAAAAATTTTTCATTTGGATTTCTTCTTTCACTAAAGAGATGCCATCTTGTTTCTTTTTTTAAAATGTTCAATCTAATCCAAAGGTATATACAGGGAAATGAATAGCATAGAATAAGAGAACAAATATTGAGTTTATTTACTTAAACCTACATTATGAATAAAATCAAAAAAATAATATGAAATAAAAAATCAAATTACTTAAAATAAAAATCTTACAGACTAATTTCTACATCTACTTGAGTCTCTTTTCTTTTTAAATATTGTGGCTATTCTTCTTTAATTCAATGTTATTTTGAGCATATAAACATATAAATAAATAAAAGTACCTTTGCGCATTTACGTCACTGGTAATTTCACTCCTACATGGTTCACTACCTTAACCCTAAAAACACTTCTCTCTCTAGACTGTCCACCTCCACAACACAACTTAGACTGTTATTACTTAGACTCCTCTATTACTTAGACTCCTTATTTAAAACAGCTGATCATCGTATTTTGTACTCCATTCATTGTTTGTTCACATTTCGTTTTAAAACAAAATGCGATTAGTCCATCTCTGTATATTTATTCACTATTTAATTTACTTCTCAACTCCTAACAGCTGTTTTTATACATATAATAATAATTGATTCTATAATATTTTAATAATCTTAATGTGTGTAAATTTTTTACATCACAAGATATTGTGAATATCAACACGGCAAA
This sequence comes from Aradus depressus, assembly GCA_963662175.1. Lineage (NCBI taxonomy): Eukaryota > Metazoa > Arthropoda > Insecta > Hemiptera > Aradidae > Aradus > Aradus depressus. Next base: position 99,877,323 of record OY759214.1, read on the forward strand.
ATTTCTAAAAGAAGCCCCTGGGGTTGCTTGAAGCTCACTCAAGATGTCTTTTAACGTTTATGGGGAATAGAAAGTATAGATGTTGTAAAATTCGGCAGTTTTTAAAATAATTTTAGATACACTACCTTTTAAAATTAAATTTCCGGAATTTCCTAATGCTAGTTTTCTTAGGGCATGCAGATACTAAATCTCATTCAAATCTAACCACATTTTCTGGATTGAAACGTCTCTGAGTAGAATATGTGATTAATTTTTAGTCAAATTGGTCGATTGCTGTAAGAGGTAATGGGAACTTTAGCTGATCAGTTGGCGCTGGGGAAGTAGATTGCTAGAGAATAAAGAACGATTCAATTATTTTTTCCTTTCTTTCATTTTTTGATTCATGTAGTGGAAAAAAATGGAATTTTTGACAGGGTTACATAACTTCATTTATACCTAGGAAGGTGGATACCTCCAAAACTATTATTTAATGTTATGAAATCCCATATAATTTATAAGATAAACACATAATACATCACTTCTCACATAATTATTTTAGTGTATTTACTACTTGTGATGTCTCTCCAGCAGTTATTATTTCATTATTGTTATTATATCCCAGATCATTAATAAGATAAATACATATCTCACTTATTTGAGCTCCTTGAGAACGGTGTTGTTACGGGATCTTCACTAGATCTTTCAAGGTTAGCTAGGATGGATGGATTCGTATTGGTAACTGGCATGGCGTTGATAGGCAATCTTGTCTATCAATATGAAGTAGAGGAGGTAATCTCACTTATCCGTTCTGACTATGACAAAACATTAGTATTTGAATGTATTTTTTATATTTATTTTTTTTCTAAATCAAGGAAATGTGTTAAGAGAGATAATGGCAATGTCAAGAGGGAAGAAATCACCCAGTGGTGACACTCCCTAGTCACTGGGTTACTCTCATTTTTAAATAATCACTGTCACTGTTTCTGCTAAGGAGATCTCTAGGCCATTGACGCTTAAGCCGTCGTTGGGGAAGTATGGCAGAATGGAGGGCACGGACTAGAGGATTACGAGTATTGTGGGAACTAAAAAGGTGAATTGTTGGAGTCTATTTTTTCTAAACTGATGTAGTGGGGAAACCCGAAGATTAAGAAGAAAACAAGAAAAAAAAAGGTACTTTCTCACCAAGATATTTATTTAGGGTGAGCGCTTTCGGTTGTTCCAGCACCCTCAGACCCTTAAAAAGTACAAGAATATATGTGATTTGGCCATGTCATGTCTTTTTTATACCAACCACTTTTGTACAGATTACTCTTCCTTCCCCCCTCTCTCTCTCCCCTCAGTTCTGTTACGGCTTATCACATGTATTTCACTCTCCCTTTACTTATATCCTTATTATTTTATTATAAATTTATTTATAAATTTTCCGATGAGACTATCAGTGACGTCAATCAAGCAAACGTTAAAAAATGGGTTTCAAAACGAAATTTTTAAACAGTTTTCGGCATGTATCTCGCAAACGGTCGACCTTCGAAAAATTGTATCTTATATAAAATGTGGTGCTTTGTATTCTCTACAACATTTATTTGAAAATTATCCATACGGTGATACATATAAGCGGTATCTTGTAGAATCTACTTAGGTGCTACAGTAAAGTCTTATTTTTAGTTCGATTTTGGCTAATCTTATCAGATCTAGGTTAGCACATGTTTATTGAAAATTTCAAGTTCATAGCTGCAATTATTGTTTCTGAGTTAAAGCGCTTACTAAGTTCTAATCACAGCCAGACAGAAGACATCATGGCGAAAATGGTCAAAACGTAGTTAGGGGCTCATGAAACGTGAAAATTCGTTGAAAACTCGTATTTTTGCACAATTTCAATACTCTCTTAAGGTAAAAAAATGTAAACATTTGTGACTCAAACTGTTAATTCATTAACCAATTTGTATTTACTTATGTATTTAAAAAATACAAATAAATGGTTACATTGTTAGTCCATTTTAGGGTCTGAGTGTGGTGTAACAACCGAAAGCGCACAATCTGGAAAGGATTACTTTTTTTTTTTTTTTCGTAATATACGTTAAAGTAAATTTATGTCTGGTTGTGCACACGTTAATTCGGAGTAGAATGTATACATTAACGCGAAATTTTGTGTGTGTTGATGAAGACATTTAACCACTTTCAGGTATTACGGCTAAAAAGAGAGGATTTAGCTGGAGAGCGCAAACTTACTTTATAACAGTTATTTCCAGTTAAAGTTGAGGAATGGTGTCTTTCTTTGTTTGAATAGTTTAACTACAAGATTGTTTGTTCAACTTTCAAGTTTCCAAGTCAACTTTTCAATTTCTGTTTAACTAGATTGGCTGGAGGACAGGTATTTTTCTCTGTCTATGCTATTTCCTTTTGAATTCTGTTCAGTTTTACCGCTCCACTGATCGGTGATGTCGTTGTTTGATCAATAAACCTTCCACGTTACTAGAGGAAAACATAGGTTCTCCCCCCCCCCCCCCCCCCCCCCTCCCCCCCCTTTCCACTTCTTTTACTTTCCCCAGCTATACGAAGTATACGGGAAGTTATGTAATATGTTAGAAATTCGATGCGGAGTTTTCAACGGAATTTCATGATTTTCGACCTCCGGATTCCAAAAGTGAAAAAAAAGTCAGTCTGTGGACATAACTTCTGATAGAATCTAAACGAAATTTTATATGTATCCAGAATCTAAGGATAATACCTATTGATTTTCAGCCAAATCTACCAAAGGGATATGTAACAACTACAGTATATTATACTATATATCCCTTGTTACATATCCCTTTGGTAGATTTGGTAGTTAGTCCACTACATCTGCCTACCACCAAGTAGTATAATATACAGGCAGATGTAGTGGACTAACTACAGTATATGTTCGAAGAGTGGCATGTTTGCTTTACGTAAATGAGTAACTAATTTGCCTTCTATCTTTCAGCTCAGAAAAAAAACAAAAGTCTCGTAGTAATTATAATTAACAATTATTAATTAGGATAATTGAATATATATATATATATATATATATATATATATATATATATATATGATATGTTGAGTTGGCTTCACATAATTCATTTTTTGAGGCGAGCCTCGATTCACTATCAGAACTTCTTCCTGGAGTTGTGGGCTCTCCCCACAGTGGAGATGTGTCAGACCGGGTACTCATGGTTCCTTTCCTTGGGGTCTGTTATGCTTCTGTCTACCCGGTCAAGTCTGCCCAGAGTCAGCTCCTCTTTTCTCTCTGTCTAACTAGTTAAATTTGGCTGTAGTTATTTAGAAAGTCTTCAGTGAATCACATATAGTGTACTTCCCATAATCAATAATGTTATCGCTCTTCCTCTAAACCCTTCAAAAATCAATAGGTGTCCTTATGGGCTTAAGGATCCAAATATACAATTTCCATCGGTAATTGTCTTGTTCAAGGACATAGAGACAATCTTTTGGTTTTTTCGTCATTTCTTGGATTCTTTGTGTATAAAAAAAATGAAATTCTGATGATATAGAGTTTGTGCACATAGTTAGCAAGATCTATGATTCCTTTAATGACCTAGTTCTGTCGTATCTCCCCGATGGGTAACTATCTGAAAAAAACAAAAAAAAACAGAGAGGTAGAGAGAAAGAGATGGGAGAGGGCGAAGGTAATGTTTTGTCCGGACCCCTCTAAATGCTCTGAAGGTTAGTGACCGGTGAAATTGGGATAGATAGTACGGTCCTCACTCCTTCCTACACACCAGTGCCATAGGTAGCATGGGGAGATTTTTTTCGGGGTGAACTATCTGTACAATAATTTCTGTACTAAATGTATATCCGAAAAGAAAACTATTTAAATTTGTTTTTACTTTTATTGAAATGAAACTTTTTTAGCGAGACTAGTGAATCGGAATGACCTCGACATAAAAAATCAATCATGAAACGCTAAGGAAAGAGGGATGAATTGTTCTTCCCTTTTTTTTGAGTCTATCCCATTTAATAAATAATTTTAAGAAGTATCCGAAAAATTATACTGTCTTTTTTTTTTAGGATCTACATACAAAGAAACAGCATGACTGAATCACCAGCAATATACTTCCCCAGTGCGAATTAATTGTCGATCTCCTTCTGAAACCAGTTCATCGATTTGATTGAATGGAAATTAAGTCTTTTTCAGTTCTCTGCTTCCCCCCTCCCCCCCTTTGAGTGAATGCGACTGAAAAAATTATAGCTCTTTATAGGTTTTTGAATATATACATTAAATTTCATGTTGATTTGTTCATTACTTCGGTAGTTATTGGATTTTTGTATTAGTCTCCACCATGTAATCCCTTTGGCTAAAAATCTATAGGTGTCGTCCTTATCGAGTTCTATAGAGCATTTTTTTTTTTTTTTTTCATTTTGGAATCAGGTGTTTGAAAAACGTGAAATTCCTGTGAATTTTTAAACTAGGTGTGCAATACATTCTGCTGTTTGCAAAAACTGAGCTCTAAATTTATTGAATCATACGGTTAATGTGATCGTTGAGGTTAACGTACAAGTAATGCATTTGAAATGGGGCATATGAGCCGGTTTGTGATCACTGGATGAAATCGTAGGGTGTTTTTTTTTTCTTCCGGATTTTTACATTTGAAATTGAAAAATTATATTTTGCGCGAGAATTTTGTCTCTCAATTGATTTCAATGGGAATTTCGTTTTTCGGTGATTATTCCTCCGTGGTATGTTCGATTTCAGATTTGTTTAGTAGTAAACCATCGTCACCGTGTCCACTACCATCGTGGCAAATTTCAATGTGATCGGTAAAGGGGTTTAGGAGGAGTACGAGTACAACGAAATACATGACTCGCCTAAGAAAGAGCTTCGTAAACTCAGCTCAATAATCCCCTGTAGTTTGTATAGCTATGGAAATAAAAATATACTACTAATTCTGCCTCCTTATGCTGTAGAATGAAGTGTTTTAATAACGTAAAGTTTTTTTTGATCATAGATACAATTATTAAAGGGTCAGTATCAGGACAGATCTTAGCTTAAAGAAACTTCTTTACTTTTCGTATCTTCTTATTAATTATTATAAAAAGTTTGCTTGGAGTGGAAGGTTACAAAGCTGTTTTCGTGAACTTGACGCAGCGAGTGGGGGCTCCCTCCGTACCTCCTTACTCTTTCTCTCCTGGTGATATTACTTCTTTGAGTTAAGTTTTTTAATCAGTCTTTTCAAGTGTTAATTGGAAGAGTTACTTACTTATAAAAGTTTATTATGAATCGGCCAGTCGGGGCAGAGGAATGAAAACTTTATCTAGCTGTTTTCTTCTTTTTCTTACTCTGCAAATGTTGGTCTTACTTGTTTTTTTACTCAGATAAAACCCCCCATCTGTCTAAACAGTATTATGTGAGGAACCTTGAAAAAAAAAAAAAAAAAAAAAATGGATTATTGATCATTTCACTTCTCCAGCTATACGCAGTATAGAACAATTTTTCAATTAAAAATTGTATTCATACATTGATTTATTTATGCATTTATTTTTTTTGTTTCAGGTGAGTGCTTTCTGAAATCTTCGTGAATTCAAACAATATGCAGCATACCTTGGATAAGTAATTTTTTTCCCCCATTACATAGTGTAAATTTAATTATACTTAATAATTAACTGGGAATATAAATAATTGATGAATCAGAATTTACATAACATTTTCTACTCATGATGTGAAGGTTCTTCTCGTATAGATAGATATATAGATATTTTTTTTTTTTTTAACTTCTTATACCCATGATATAAAGAAGTATTGTAATCATGCGAAAATCCGAAAACGATTGTAGTTATGAACTTGAAATTTGGAATGAAGGGGTTAGATGTTCTAACTTAGGTCTGGTCAGATTTTGGGCGAAATAAGACGAAAATTGTAACCACTTTACCCCGGGACCTAAGTACATTTTACAAGATATCGCTTATGTATAACCTAATTAAAAAAAAATTAAGTAATACGTGTGGATACATGCCGAAAACTGTCTTGAAAGGTAGTTTTGAAACCCATATTTTTAAAGGTTTCCTTGATTTACCCGAAAACAGTTAGTTATATCGAAAAATTGATTCCAACTAAAATTGTTCCTTACAAAGTTTTCAATCGCTAATAAGTCCTCAGATTTGAGATAGGATCAATCCAACAAAAATTAGCTCCCCGTGGAGTGTAAACTAAATGTCTATAAGAAATAAACGAACTTTAAAATATGGTTTATGTATTGGTAATTGTTTTTTGAAAAATTATAAATATGAAGAAAATAATGAAATATATGTTATATGGCCATACCTACCACTCTTACTTATAAGTATGAATTCCCCCTACCCATTCTCAAAATCATTTCATTTTCTCAGAGGAGATGGACAGAGAGTGATCTATAAATAGATCACTCTCTGTCCATCTCCTCTGAGAAAATGAAATGATTTTGAGAATGGGTAGGGGGAGAGATGTAATGACCACATCTCAAATGAAGGGGAAAATGAGAAAATTGCACTTTAACGATGTCCATTGTAGTGCTAGAAAAGATCAGCAGTCTGTAGCGAGCTCATCTTTTCTGCCCATATTGGGAGTACAGGGAGACGTTAAATTAATCTTTAAACAATTCAATTTACCTGAAGTTAACAAATATTCGCATTAGGGCTTAACAGTTGAAAGTAAATTATGAAAATGTAATAAAAGGGATACTTATTTTCTAACTTTACTCCAATCTTCGTCTTCAAGAAATAATTGAATTTGGAATATACTAATGAATTATGTATCTAGATTTTTTTCTGCAAAAAAATGTGCTTTTAAATGTTAAGTGGTTCATGGGGAAGGTTAAGAGATGAAGAAGTTCATTGAGGCTAATCAGATTAGGAGGAATAAGGGGAAGGCTGGCTAATCAAGACAGATGACTGCCTTCATTTGATTAATCGATATTAAGTTATGGAAGTAGGGTTGACTGTCGATTATCATGGAGTTGATAAGACATTCCGTGGATGTTAAGGCGAAAGGGGGACATAGTCGAAAAGTCATGTATTCCTAGAATCCATTTCTTGGCAATCCAGATTTTTGTTTTTAACTCTGAAAAATGCATTGGATCAAGAATCTATGTTGGAAGTGTGGATTGTTTATGTGATCAGTTGGCAACAAATCTCAGAAAATTAGACGCGGGTAGTTGTCATTTTATAGACAACGTTGTTCTTGAAGAGAATATATGAAATATGTGTCAAATAGGATCATCGGCATCTTTCGCACAAAATAAGACAATGGGAAAAGGTTGATTTTGTGGAACCGGGCTGTGAGAACCCCTCTCCACCCCCTTCCCGCCAGTCTCTGTTCGTGTGCCTGGTTGGTTAGATAGGATTAGAACTAACTTTTATAAGTCAACTATCAGCCGGCATATTGGAAGAAGAGTTGAATCTTCCCTACCCTCTTTCTCAGAAAAAATTAATAAATAACGTAAATTCACAAATAATACACAGTTTTTCGTTATTTTCGTTATGTTTTGATTAATTTATCCCTAATTGTGTATACAGTTGTAAAGAAAAAAAATGTATATGAATAACAAGCATTATCTAATAAAAAATAAAAAAATGTACAAAAATCATTGTAATAAAGAAAATGTATTTGAATAGAAAATTTAGTCAAATGGCAAATTTATTCGCGATTGAACAAATATTTTCAAGGGAACCGAAATTATTTATTAATTTAATTACATAAACATGATAATTATTGCACAGTATAATGAAAATTTCTAGTAAGTTATGACTCCTGGCCGGGCTTTAACTACGAGGTCATATCGCCTACTACCAGAGCGCTCTTTCATTACTCTGGTGGACATGAGCCCGACTCTAGTATGGGAGTTCTAAATTTTTATTCATCTAGGGTAGTAGGGAGTTTTTAACGAGTACCTGACAGCGTACAGGCTCAGGACCATCGCTCAACGTCCCATCCGAAGAACGGCGTGCTTGAGTTTTTTTTTACTTCCCTGATAAAATAAACTAAGGGCGGGTTTCGAACGCACGATCTTGAGCTGCGTAACAAACAAGCACGCATACCACTGAGTTACCGTCGCCCTCTTTTTCAAGAACCCCTACAAAATATAGAAATTATTTTAATTTTTATTATCTCCAAATTACAAAATTGTTATTCAATAAACTCCTTCTAATATATATTGCAACTTGTGCTGTTTCTTTGTTGTTACATGAGATAGTCCCTATTGACTGTAATTAGTAAGTAGTGATGTGATATAATTGGTGGGTGTTGAGGCCGGGGTTGCATTGGATTGGTCCGTTTCGGTTTGTGAAATATTGCCTTGTAACACTTACCCTCTCCATGTCGTCTCTCTTTTGAAACTAACGACACCATTGTGTTTTGTTTCTGTAATTCTTTTTCTGATTGAAGATTAAAAATATAATAAAAAAAATTGTATTAATTTTAGAAAGCAACAGAATTTTGAAAAAAGTTAATTTTGTATAGTACTGATTCCGATTTTATTATCATTCGTCCTTTTTATCGAAATACATACTTATACTTTACTTTCTTATACCTATAGTGTAAGAAATTATTGTAATCGTACGAAAATCGGAGATATAATTTTCAACAGAATTCACCTTTTAAGGTTCCCTGAATACGTTTTGACCATTTTCGCGATGATGTCTGTGCTTGTGTATGTATGTGGTTGGAACGTTGAGAACGCAATACCACAATAGCGATTTTAGTTATGCACTTGGAATTTGGAATGTAGAAGTCACATGAGCCAACTTAAATCTGATTAGATTTTGGCCGAAATCGGACAAAAATTGAGTTCGGGGTCTAGTAAATTTTACAAGATACCGCTTATATTTATGATCTAAGCAAAACTGTTTTCAAGTAAAAGTTGTAGAGAAAGCGATTTTTCGCAGGTCGTTCGATTTTCGAGACCCATGCCGAAAACCATTTTGAAATGTTTTGAAACGTTTTCAGATGTTTCCTTAATTTACTCAAATACTAATGTTTGTTCTATAGAAGAATTGGTTCTAACCAAAAATGTTTCTTATTAAATTTTCAATCCCTTTAAAGATATTCAGATTTGCTATAAGAATGTTTTTTTTTTTAAATATTCTCGCGTTTTTAGTTTCTTATATTTCAGTATAAGAAGCTATTGTAATCGTTCAAAAAATTCGAGGTGGAAGTTTTCAACGGAATGTAACTTTTCAAGGTCCTTTGAACACGAATTGACCATCTTCGCTTCTGTCTGTGTATTGGTAATTGCTCTCATTATTTTGTAAGTACTCTAACACAGAAACGATTGTAGCAATGAAATTGAAATTTGATATAAAGATGTCACATGTCCTAACTAAGATATGATCAGATTTTTGCCAAAATTGGACTAAAATTGGGACTTTCTAAGTTGAGGAACGCGGACATATTGTGGAATTTGTAATAAATAAATAAAACAAACTTATTTTTTAAAATATTGTCTATTCCATTAAAGATATTTATAAAACTACCGTTTCCGGCCTTACACCATCGTCAGGTGACCTATGTTTAAATCAAAAATCTCTTCAGATAAAACATAATGGCACATATGAAATATTTTTTTATTTATTTGCCGAATACCGTATTAAAATGTCAACACAATTCACACTTTTTCTGCATGTTTGCTTGATTTACGCGAAAACTGTTAGTATTATCGAAAAATTGGTCCCCACATAAAATGTTCCTATGAAATGTTCTCAAATTTGAGTGAGGACTAATAGGAACCAAGTTAAAGCGCCCCAAAGAATGTACCATACATTGCTGTAGGAAATCAAAGTAATCATTAGATTGTTAACGCATCACAACAAATTTGGGAATATGTTTTTATTTTTATTAATATTATTGATATTGAGGCTGACTGGGATACTATAGGAGACTAATGGTCCATAATTGTCAAACTCCTCAACGAATATGTCAAATAAACGCATATATAAACTAGATGTGCAATACATTCTGCTGTTTGCAAAAACTGAGCTGAGTCAGGCATATCTGTATAAAAAACTCAGTTAATGTTTTAATAATTATCAGTAACTTCTCTCCTTGTATGTTCTTTATGAATATATTAATACTTTAAATAGATTTCAATGAATTTTTTCTAGCCTTTTTATAGACATCAGCTGTGAATATTTTTATCGAAAAAAAGTCGAAGTTTGTACGTTAGAACACTGAAAAAAACGACTCAAAAAAGTGGTGTCCGATGGTAAACCGAAAAGGGCTTCGCCCGGATTTTTACATTTGAAATAAAAAAATTCTATTTTGCGCGAGAATTTTGTCTCTCAATTGATTTCAATGGGGATTTCGTTTTTCGCTGATTATTCCTCCGTGGTATGTTCGATTTCAGATTTTTTTAGTAGTAAACCGTCGTCACCGTGTCCATTACCATCGTGGCAAATTTCAATGTGATCGGTAAAAGGGTTTAGGAGGAGTACGAGTACAACGAAATACATGAGTCGCCTAAGAAAGAGCTTCGTAAATTCAGCTCAAAAACATATGAGTTGCAATCACCACGCTTTTACAGATCACCTGTCATTTCTGCCTCTTTTCAATTTTTTTTTCTCCTAATGGAAGTGTGTTAGGATATAGAGGTAATTGGAGGGATGAAGTGTGGTCTATGTTGAATCCAATGTCCACAAGACTAGGACGAAGGGAGAGAGAAGAGAGAAGCAGACCTCCTCCCCAAGACGTGCCACCCACACGTGACCTGCATTCTGTTGGACACCTCCTTCCGGACCGACCATGCGACACCATACATAGCACGCTTTTGGCCCTCCTACCTCCCTCACTAACCCTCTTTATGGCTACAGGATCTTAACCTACTGAATTAAATATAGGTGTGTGTGTATCCTTTTGTAGAAGTTAGGGAGCTGCTGTCTTTAGAATGTTCATTATTTATTATTTGAAGGACTGATAGAAAATAGCGATACTTCATATATTCAAAAACATTATTAAATACATAGCTTTTAATTTCTTTTTGACAGAGTTCCTCCATAGATATTGTCACACTCCAGTTTCATCTGCCCAGTTTTTTTGCGATTAAATTCATATATAACTCACTATTGTTATTATGTTTTACATTATTATTCATACTTTGTTTTCTTCTTATTTTTATCATTAATTTTCACCAGTTTTTTATTGTTTTAATCATTGCCTCTCTCTAACATTTTATATTTATTACTAGAGACCTCTTTTCCTTTATTTTTATTCTGTCTCAATGGGTCGATACTTGTACTCTTTTATCTACTTCTTATGTTATTATTCTTAGGGGACGAAAGTCCCAGAATAAAGATTATTTTTCATTTCATTTCATTTCATAGATATTCTTTTTAAGTAATTATTTATATACTAATTTATTTTTCTTTTTTATGTATTTTTATTAGCATTTCATTTATTTATTTCATTTATTTATGTATATAGGTTAGGTTAGGTTTTATGACTCATGCACGGGCTTTAACTACGAGGTCATATCGCCTACTACCAGAGATCTCTTTCACCACTCTGGTGGACATGAGCCCGACTCTACTATGGGAGTCCTAAATTTTGCCTACCCTAAATTTTTATTCACCTAGGGCAGGGGTCTTTAACGAGTACCTGCCATCATACAGACTCGGGACCATCGCTTAACGTCCCATCCGAAGGACGGCGTGCTTAAGTTTATTTTACCTCCCAGTTAAAATAAACTAAGGTTTCGAACCCATGTTCTAGAACTGAGAAGACAAGCACTCATACCACTGAGCCACCGGCACCCTCGTTTATGTATATATATTTTATAATTGAGAGAAAGGGACGTGAAAACATCCCGAAATGTCATTGTGAAAAAGTTCCGGAAAAGTTATCAAAAATTATTATTTTAATTGTAATTGTAAATCATACTTTTAAGTATTTATCCATTTCTTTTTACTCTTTAGTGGTATTGTTAATTCTACTTAATCCATATGTGTCAGCCTGTAGATAGCCCTTCCTACTTCCTAATAACTATTGCAATTGATCCTACCAACCTAAAACGTCTCAAAATACATTTATAAATGCCCTGAAAACTAAAAAGGAATCATGATAGTCGAGTTGTCTAAAGCTTCCATTTTGTAATTTGGAAGCCTTGGTCTAAATTAGAGAAGAAGGTCAACTTATCAAGACAACTAAATACAAAGAGCTTGTTTAAAATTTATATTATACAAAAGTATATACATGTAGGGGACTGGTTTCGGCTTACGCCATTGTCAGTACAAAGTTCAAAAATAATAATAACGTTTGCTAGGTTGGCATATTTATACAACTCACAACAAATTCTTAATAATATGAGGTAAAAATAAAGATTTTGAATAAACTGGATGAATGCTATTCATAATAAAGTACATAGTATGTATGTATACTAGATAAGTGAAATAATGGCAATATAAAATAATGAGAAAATCTATTATAATAAATAAATGTGTAAATAATACATATAGGTAATAATAAAAAAATTATACTCAGTATATTATATTGGAAAAAATGTGTATCAAATAAAAACTATGAATATAACCTGCGGAGAGTCTGTACTTTTTGTCTTAATGATACAATTAACAGACGCTACGCCCAATTATCACAGATCAGAAAGCAAGACAAATTATAATGATGGTTCTCATTGTCTTCGTCCAAGCTCTCTTCAGCGTCCTTGGTCCCTGTAGAGTCGTGTGATCCATGTAATGCAGGACTTGTCCAGCCGTAATATCGTCTGTTGAAAACATACATTTATTGAAATCCCTCTGGAACCAGTATTATTATATAATAGAATTTGATTGCTAAAACAACATGACTTTGCTCAGTTTTAGGTACTACTCTGACAATGTTGTAGATTTAATTGTGCGTTGAACAGACACATCCAGGAAGGGCGTTGGCAATATCTCAAGAGCCTGAAACTGTAGTGACCCGCCACCACTCGAAAGAACGTACTCTATAGCTACAAGATTCAGTTTACATTGTGCGAGGCAATCCCCGGAAAGTTAGGTAAGGATAGACCCTATGTTTTGAGATTAGAATAAATATCAATAATTATATGTTAAGTTCTTTACATTACATTAACAACCAGCCCATTCTTGCATCCGACACTGTTCGATATCTAGGACTTCATTTAGACATATTCAACTTGGACAACTCACATCAAACTGAAACTTACAGACCTCAGAAGAAGATTTAGACGTCCGACGATCGACATTATCGCTTGAAAACAAACTTCACATATACAACACTATACTAAAACCCATCTGGACTTACGGCATCGAAATATGGGGATCAGGCAAAAAATCAAACATACACCATCTTCAGTCAATACAATCTATTATACTACGCCACATTGCCGATGCGCCATTTTACGTTTCCAACCTCACATTACATTATGACCTCAACATCCCATTTGTAACCTCTGTTATCACGGTATCAAAATTTTCACGACAAACTCCATCATCACGCCAATCCACTTATACAAGAATTATCCACAAACACCCTCCCCACAAATCCACCACGACGCCTCAAGCGGATATGGCAGAGAGACCTGCTCCAGGACTAGCCTGGGCTCCTCTTCGGTCACGTACCTCAGCAGTACAGCCAGACATTAGACACTGCCCTAGTTATCTTAATTGGTAATAATCGTTGTAAATATGTAAATAAATAAAAAATGCTTTAATTAATCAATAATTGTTACTTCAAGTTGTGTTGCCACATCCTTTCATCACGACAAATGGGCTGTCAAGGTCAGCCTTAAGTTGTAAGCTATTGTAGTGGAGGGTTGAGTTGGACTAGCTACAGGTTGCCACCCTGGTCTGGTGTCCCAATACAAAAGATCCACCTTTGTCTGTCAAGGCCAGTCCCATGTTTCCCATCCTACTCTGCTCTCCTGTTATATAACCTCGTCTCGCTCTCCTCTTCTAGTTACATCACAGTCGCTCCACTTAGTCACCTTCCCAACTTTCCTAGTTCTCTGCAGTGGCGTCTGGGCAAACAGGGCAACCAGCGTTTGCCTTTGTCAAATATGGAAATGTTTTAATTAGAAAATTTATTTTGATTACAATTTGCTAAGAATGCTATAATAATCATTTTCATTTTAAATAATAATAATTCTGGATTTATGTTGGAAAATAATATAATAAAATAAACTGCAATGAACTCGTTTCTTACCCTTGTTTTGGGCTAGCGCGGGAGTGCCGTCAGGCTTCTTTCTCTACTTGAAGGGGAACTGGCGGGAAACTGGCCTAGAGAAGCTGGCACTTTGCTGGTTCTCTCATTTTGAATATAAAATAATTTAATGATACGCAAGGTAGGTCACCAAATTCTCCAGAAAGGTATTGATGGGTCGTGAACTAAGCATAGGACTGAAAGCGACTAACGATCAGTGATAAATAGGTTTATAATTGTCCAGGTCGAGTGACTGATCGAATGTGCCAGTCTGTTCCGACCAGGAACCACAACCACTAAAGTCGGTCGTCTACGTAAGTAGCCTAAAAATTGGGTTTATTCTTAGGGAAACTTGCTATATCAAGTCTCCAGCAAATCCATCTTGTGACCCAGAATACGTAATTACATGACGTATACAAAGTACAATGATCACTGCTTCGAAAGAACTCCTTTAGGACCTAGATTTAACTTCTTTCAGGTTACGGAAGGAAAAACTATAAAGAAGAGAACGACCGGCTGTATTCATTTTTTTTATCTTGTTTAATCTAAAATTTTCATTAAACTTTATTAAAACTCTCGATGGCTTCATTTATGAAACCAAAAATTAAACTCTTCGTCGCTTCTCCACATTCTCCGCAGTCTACGTCCACAAGAGTATCTTTTCCCATCCGTTTTCAGAATTTACGTAGCCCTTAGTAAAGTCCGGTGGCCACTAAGCTGCCGTGTTACAGCAGTCGACGTTCGACACAGTATAGTTGGGATTACTTTTCTGCTCGGATCAACAGAACTTTCTAGCTTAAATAATTGTTTCTCTAGAGAGAAGGACTTTTCGGGTTTCAACCTACGGAAACGTAAAAAAAATGTCGGTCAATCATAGGGCAAAATACTTTCCTAGCACGAAAAAATAGTAATAGACAATTCGGCTGAAAATCAATAGATGTCTTAGCGACATATAATATTCCATAGGTCTTTAGGGTTTTCAAGCCCATCTCTATTCCCGTTTTTTCGCTTCAAAACCTTCTTCAGCCGCCCGGGGCTCCCTTAGGGGGAACCTCGTCTCAGTACCCCATCAGACCAAACCTACTTCAGCCGCCGTGTCTACAGCGTAGCCCGGGGCTCACTTAGGGGGAACCTCGTCTAAGTACCCCACCAGACCAAACCTTCTTCAGCCGCCGTGTCTACATCGTAGCCCGGGGCTCACTTAGGGGGATCCTCGTCTCAGTACCCCATCAGACCAAACCTTCTTCAGCCGCCGTGTCTACATCGTAGCCTGGGGCTCCCTTGGGGGAACCTCGTCTCAGTACCCCACCAGACCAAACCTTCTTCAGCCGCCGTGTCTACAGCGTAGCCCGGGGTTCGCCGTAACTTCGGCTCGACGTATTCATTCCATGAATTTTATCGCAAAAGATTTTACCACTTTAAATTTACCATACCCCAAATAATAATTGAGAAGACCACAATACATTTAATTTAATTTTCACAATTGTAAATTGTAATCATTGTTCTTACAGTATAAATCATAATGTTCACTGTTATTTGGTAGGTTAGAAACTCTTGAGCACACCGCCCTTCGGATTGGATGTTAAGCGATGGTTCTCATGCTTGTGCGATGTCATTTGTTAATGGATGGGGCTGAAAATAGATAGGTGTCGATACATTCATTGCATTAGTCACGATTTGTTTGATTTTTGGATTGCGGCCGTTAAATAACATGAAATTCCGGTTCAAATTCAATACCAAAGTTCTTGCCGATTACATAACTTCCCCTATACAACGTATATCTGAGGAGCGACTTACCTAATACCAATTTCAGGGTTTGGGACACAGCTGACCAGCATCTGTTTCATGTAACTATCTACCTACTTAATGAATATAAGATGAGTCCTCTCGTTAACAATGCGCCTCGTCCTTTGTCTCTCCGTCCTTTTGTTTCATAAACAGATTTATCCCTTTTGATAACTTTATCAACTCATTATAACCGTGAAATATTAGAATTATTATCCAGTAAAAATGATTTACGTAGGTACCCCTATATTTAATATTTAGGTCAGAATATTCATCGTACATGAACGTAAATCATTTCACACAATTATATCACTGACGGCGGCGAAACAGGAAGGTAGACGATTTGATGTTTTGGGATCACATCTACTGATGGCGGCGAAACAGGAAGACGATTTGGAGTTCTTCACATCTAGTGAAAATCGCTAAAGATGATTTGTTTAGTAGAGATGTGAATAAAATTAATCATTGCCTGATTTTGCAGACTTGTGTCATCTTCTTCTTTAGAGTTGTCTCACATATTTCCTTCAGAATATAGACTTTTGAGAAAGTAAGGTTGTTCATTTTTCCAAGTGTGGACGATCTAGTGTTTGGTAGGACATTGAAGAAACCTCTCTTCTGAGAAGAATCAGAATCTGGAAGGTCAATCAGAACCCAGGATTTTTCTAATTGACAATGGACAATACACAAGAAAGTTGCTGAAGACAACTAACAAAAAGTAGATTTAGAAAAGGGGAACGTAAATAAATTATAATTAACTAATAGAAATACGTATTTTCATGTTTCTCGGACTAAACACTGTCCTTCGGATGGGACGTTAAGCGATAGTCCCGAGCCTGAACGATGTCAGATACTCGTTGAAGAATGGCAAAATTTAGGACGCCCACTGTAGACTCGGGCTCATGTGTGACGAAAGAGCGCTCTAGTAGTAGGCGATATGACCTCGTAGTTAAAGACCGGGCATGAGTTACAATAACTAACTGTCGATGTTTCATCATTAAAAAATTAAAATAAAATGTCATTGCTCTAGTCGCAATATTATAGGTTATATTTTTGTTTTCACATTGGTTATATGATCGGCTAAGTGAATTGATTTATTTAATTTTAAATATTTGAATATTCTTAAATTCTTTTATATCCGTATAAACTATAAACTCTTCATTCAAAAATAAATAAATAATTGTGCAAGTTGTCCATTGGCGAGAATCTCCGACACTGCCTTTGACAAGTCTCCAGTGTTCTGATAATAAGAAGATGGTCTCTTTTGTCTTTATTGAACGTTTTGCGAAATCAGTCATTCCAACATGGGTTTGGCGTTGGGCTAAAGAATTTGAGGTCGTTAAACTTAAAAAAAAAAAAAATAAAAATAAAAGGAATCCTGGAAAAAAAAATATATATGCGTTGATTTGTTAATGTGTATGCAAATGTTGAGAGGGGTGTCCTACTAAATAGATCCCATTGAGGATGAATGTTAGTGTGTATGTGGCAAGTCATGGGGCTATTATGAGAAGTGGGTACTTTGAATAAAGGACTTAGAACGATTAACAATCGCAGTCTAGCCGCTCATCACAGCAGCTTCCTTTTGGCACTCACTTCCTCTCCACTTCACTATTGTCAACCAAAACATTGTTTAAAAAAAAAAAGTTAATAATAGAACTTCCTTTAAGGTGGGTTCATAAAACTATCACTGTTTTCATAACAGAAAACGGTCAATTAAAAATAACGGAGTCCCAGTCATATTGATACTTTTTCAGTAGAGTATTTGTGAAACACTTACTTAATAAAAAATACAGAAGAACATAATATGTAGCCACGACTTAACAAATAATTAAAAAACATATTATGTTTTTTAATTATTTGTTAAGTCGTGGCTGAAGATGGTAGCAGTAAGGACCGAAGATGGTAGCAGTAAGGGATATATATATATATAACTAAAAACATAAAAAAAAATTTTTATTTCCTATCACAGTTTAATCGTTCAAAATTGATAAAAGAGATAATCTAAAAGCATTTTGATAGGTTATGTGATATTTTTCCAGTGAGGGCGCCGGTAGCTCAGTGGTATGTGTGCTTGTCTTCTGAGGTCAAGATCGTGGGTTCGAAACCCGACCGAGGTCTTTAGTTTATTTTATCTGGGAGGTAAAATAAACTTAAGCACGCCGTCCTTCGGATGGGACGTTAAGCGATGGTCCCGAGCCTGTACGATGTCAGGTACTCGTTTCCCTACCCTAGGTGAATAAAAATTTAGGGTAGGCAAAATTTAGGACTTCCACACTAGAGTCGGGCTCATGTCCACCAGAGTGACGAAAGACAGCTCTAGTAGTAGGCGATATGACCTCGTCGTTAAAGCCCGGGCATGAGTCATAAAACTTAACCTATTTTTCCAGAATTTTCCGGCTACTTATTACTTCCTCAGCTATACCTAGGTAATCAGACAGACATTATATTCATCGTTGGGATAAAGACACTTCCGAAGAGTTGTTTTGGAAAATAGTTATCTTAATTTTTATTAAATTGAAAAATGTGTCTACTTATTATAAACATCTCTATATATAATTTTTTTTTTATACTCATACATTAAGTATTTATTTATTCAGTTTTTATTAATTTAATTTCACTTTTTTTAATAGTTTTGTTATTACTATTAATCATACGTGTGTTGGACTCACATAGGTATAACTCTAATTTATAAGCTATCTTAATGTATACATTCTTTTGACGTAACCTATTACCATGTATTGTTTTAACGGAAATAAATTTATTATTATTATTATATGTTGAATCTTCACTGGAATTTCATGTTTACTGACCCCCTGACTCCAAAAATGACCATACAAAAATTTCATGTCTGTCCTTGTATGTGTCCAGTGGCCACGATACGATAACTCTCGATTGAAGGAGTATAATCGACACATAAATTTGTATGGCGCATCCGAAACCCCATAAGGACAACACCTATTTTCAGCGAAATCCGACGATGAGATGTGAGGATTGGAGAGGGGGGCTAAAGACAACACAAAAAAACCGTAATAACTGTCGAAGTAGTGTATGTACCGACACGAAATTTTATATGTAAATCTAAAAACTCATAAGGACGACCCATCAATTTTTAGATTTACTAAAAAAAAATGCACATGTCTGCAGAAACGACTAAGGAAATAACGCTGATAACTGTTGGCTGTGACCTATGATTTCAGACAGTCTGATGACAGCTTCTGCACATATCCCTGTCACAATTTTTGGTTGCTATTATCTATTTAAAAATGGGCATTATTTTCAATTACGAAAAAAATAATAATTAGGAACCACTTTTAGCAATATGTCATAATAATAACATGACCTATGATTTGAAGCCTTTAGCTCAAGTTTACCCAAACTCTTGATGGTTGCACACCGATTAAACAAAAACTATTCTGAACAAAACGTTTTTATCGCATTGTATCGACAAATGTTGTTGTCTCCTTGACGTAAGAGCCGCTCGCCACTCAAGATCTCAACAAAAACAGCTTTAGACTTGTCCCTAGTTGGGCATTCGTCCCTTGTTTAGACTTTGTTTGGGTTTGACATGGACCGTATTTTAAAACATCTCTCACTTTTTCTTCACTTCCTTTTCTGTCTAATATTGCCTTATATTTCCTAGGTGAATATTCATTATATTATTTTTGTTATTATAGAGTTGTTACATTGAAATCTACTAAGCACGCCCGTGTAGTGTTGCTCAAGTCCGCTATGGCGCCAGCAGTTTATTGTTTGGGGGGGGGGGGGGGGGGAGGGGGGTCTTAACTAATAAAAATGTGTAGACTTGATACAAAAAATGAATGTATCGACACGAAATTTTATATGTAAATTCAAAACCCGATATGGACGACCCAAATGGTGAGGGGGAGGTTGTAATAAAAACCCTAATAACTGCCTATGTACTACTGCTTACTTATCGATATGAAATATACTGCCTACGTATCGATACGCACGACAACTGTCGTTTTTCAGCGAAATCGTTCGGAGGTAAGAACGGTTAGATCGGCTATTTGGGGCTAATATCAAAAACCCTGATAATTGGCGATTTAACAAAATTATCAAAACGAAATTTAGTATGAAGTCTCTGAGTAAGAAACGAATTGATTTTCAACCTAATCAGTAAGTTGGTTTCAACGGTGGAGCGAATATTTAGTTGATTTCGAGCTGGATAGCTACACTGTCGGTGTTTTGTAGTAGCGCTCTGGTAGTAGGCGATATGACCTCGTAGTTAAAGAGCTGGCATGAGTCATAATAACTAACACCCTATGTACGAGTATAGAATAACAAACAGCAATTGGCTAAAAGTTGTATCCTGACTTTTTTTAGAAATACTTTTTTCGATGTGGTATACCAAGGCTTCCAAAAATTATTTAATTAATTTGAACGTCCCTTCAAAGAAGGAAGCTAGCACGTTTGTGTCAATAAGTGCAAGACAGGATACGCTTGTTAAAATTGCTTCTCATCATTTCTACAATTTTCTACCATTTGTAAAACAAACGTTTGACCTAATTACTTATCAGAAAGCTCAGTTCTTAACTATCTATTCCTGAGGTCGGTAACCTCAGCGACGCGTACGGACCTCATCGTATTTTCGTATGGCAGGTAGTCATAACCTCTTTTTTAAATGATAAAATAGATGTAAATGACTCAAAATCTCGTCGATATATTCAGACAAATGCTTGTCAAGACGTGTAGTTTATATTTTTATTTTATTATTATTATTTTGGAACATTGGAAGTAAGCATTTGTGGACATCGGTTTGAAGCAATTATGTCAGAAATCGTACACCGAAAGTGCATACCGAGGGATGACTGTACTTCTAAATATATAGAGAGAATTGTTGAAATATTCGTAAAGTGGATTAGATATTTATTCTCGTATGGGCTAAATTGGCTGTAACCAAGGGCGGTAAAATTCCAGGGTAATTCCCGGGAGACATATTTTCGATAATAAATTCAAAGAAAAATTGGTATGTTTCGTGCAGCAAGGATGTATACCAATTTTTCTTTGAATTTATTATCGAATATATGTCACCCGGGAATTATGCTGGAATTTTACCACCCTTGGTTTCAGCCAATTTAGCCCATATGAAAATAAATATCTAATCCACTTTACGAATATTTTAACAGTGTGCGTAAACTTGAAATGTTTATGTAAAAAATATATTTCTAAATATCCCGATAGTTTGGGTTTTCCCGCTTCTACTAGGTTTTTATTTATTTTTTCTATGATCGCTTCAACTGCTCAAACTTGAATCAGGAATAAAATAGGCAATTGTTTACGACGATTTGATCTACTTTTAGCAGCTTAGTACAATCGTAATTTTAATAAGAAAAACATGAATTCGTAATTTCATTTTTTATCTAAGGAATTATTGTGTATTTACATATAGCAATCTTGTTTACAATATTCTCTCTTTATGATACCTAACATTTTTGCAGAGATATTGTGAAGCACTTAATAAAAAAATTAATAAAAACGTAAAGTCGTGGTTGAAGAGGGCAGCAATACCGAAAGTACTTCAATATATTTTAGAAATTTTGTGAAACAGACAATATTTTTTAATAACATACGTTTTTTTATTTTTTTTATTCTCTCTTGATTAAATTTTACTCGATCGCTGACATTCCATTAATATAGTCTTGAGCGGCAAATTTCTGACCGCGCCCCTGGCTAGCGCTGCGGTTTAGAGCAGATCTGTTGCTAGATGATGGCTATTTCTCTATGAGATTGTTATTTGAATGGAAGGTGTTTGTTTTTGAACTGGGTTACCTAGTGACATTGAGACCACAATGATTCATATCTTTACGTCATTCATCCAGTTTCAAGGCCGATTCATGCAACTATCATCGTAAATACCGGATTGACAACTTGGGTGTACCGTTGTCCTGACATTTTAATGTACATATATTTTGTCATAGCAATATTTTAGCCTATTTTTCTAGGAAAAAACTAGATTATCCTTCCCCTACTAAGAATCTCTATTAGCTGAGGAAAGTTTCTATCATTTTAATTTTCATCTTGATATATTTATTAAATCGGCACTTTTTCAGGAGCACCTCCTCCTAAACACCTCCAGCCCATTGGCAGATTTAGCTGAAAATCAATGTGTCATTCTTATATCCGCCTAGCTCCACACATCTCGTATCCTATCATATTTTAATTTTATCAAGAGTTATCGTGTCCACAGATACCTACATGATACATGCACAGATGAAATTCTTCGTTTTTGCTTTTGGATTCAACGGGTTAGAAAACGTGAAATTTCTGATAAAACTCAAACTTTTTTGAGACATCAACCCTCTGATAGACTCAGCTGGAAATGTAAAAATAATAAGATCCTGAGCAACCAAATGTATTTTCGAAATGGCAAAAATACCTTGGTGGGCTCTTTTACAATAGACAAATCTTTTCTTTATTGTAAACGAAAAATACAATTTACCATATCAATAATGGTGGCCTGGTTGAGTATGTGTCTTGTATGTGGGAGTGTGGCAGCTATTGTAACTAGACTGAATATCTAACCAGCTATCGTGAGGCTCGGTACATATTTAGTGAGGAGTCGTTCACCCTACTTCCTCGTCATTACCATTACCACCACTGCCAGAGATAGCCTATAGCCTAAGCAACAATATCCTATACCTGTGTCCTATACCTCAAAATGTGTTTTCCGGACAGAAACTGAACCTAAAAATTTTTCTCAAGAAGAACAGTTATAAATCACACATATAAAAGTTATTTTATCTGGGAGGTAAAATAAACTTAAGCACGTCGTCCTTCGGACGTTAAGCGATGGTCTCGAGCCTGTACGATGTCAGGTACTCGTTTAAGACCCCTGCCCTTGGATGAATAAAAATTTAGAGTAGGCAAAATTTAGGATTCCCATAGTAGAGTCATGGGCTCATGTCCACCAGAGTGATGAAAGAGCGCTCTGGTAGTAGGCGATATGACGTCGTAGTTAAAGCCCGGACATGAGTTATAATAACTAAATTATGAAAAAAATTAGATATATTAAATTCCTATAGCTGTTATGACAAAATTCAGGTTACTTGCAATCGAAATCGTTAATATTTTTGTTTGGATGATTTGGCGTGGGATGACCCAGATATATTTATAATTCAATATTAAAAATGGCATTTAAAAAAGAATGTTTTCTGTGTATCACCGGCAATGTACCCAGCGCGAAATATTGAACTGAATTTTCGCTTCCTCTTAAACCAATCTATCGATTTGTTTTTAAATCAATCGGTTATTAAGGTTTTTGAGTTGAGCCCTTCCTTCTCTGATATCCTCTTTCTCTATGGTCGATTTGGCTGAGAATCGACATGTGTCGTCCTTATTGGCTCCTGGATTCACATATAACATTTCGTACATATGCTACGTTATTTTTTCACATTGCCTGATTTGACTGAACATCATTAGGTTTCTTACTCAGAGGCTAGCTGGTCGACTCATGAAATTCCGTGTCGATATCTCTCATGTCATAGATACTATCGGGAGTTACCTTGTTCACAGATACTTTGTTTTGGATTTTTGTCAGTTTCGTATTCGGGGGGTTGTCATTTCGGTGGAAACTCAAAATCGAGTTTTCAATTTATTACGTAACGTATATAAATATGTACAGCGGGCGAAGTGATAATAAGTCAGTGCTCATTATTTTTGTCGAAAATTCATTTTCTTGAAAATCAGGCGGGGAATTTTCGGGATTGCACCACAATATAAATAATTAGTCAATTATTATTTTTTTTAGATTGAGTTAAACCGAGTGTCTAATCAATAATGTATAGTATAATGAAGTGGATTTCAACACAGTTTCTGTAAAAACTGTGAGAAAAACAGTAGAACTGAATGAAGGAATGTTAAATAATGCAAAATTAGTTATGTTTTTCTGGGGAGGGGGTGAATCAATATTTGGTATTCATAAATAACAAGGGCTGTAGGTCATAAACAGAGTATTGTAGGAAATATTCAGAAGGGGGGGGGGGGGGGGGGGGGGGGTCTTTTGTGGGAAGGTCTGTTAGTGAATTATGGAATGTGTTGTTTCTAAGTGTCCTGGCGACCTAGCCTCACTATTGACAAACCTTCCCTGGTCATCAGGTCCAATCTGCCAATCAGGCCCTCTGTTCATATTTAAATGATAGTTGCTACTAGTTACTGGCACCACTACATCATAGCCACCACAAGAAAAATATATTTTACTATCATAAGCTAGTTTATTAACTTTTTTTTACTGGAAGGCTTCTCTTTTATAATCGATTCTATAGCAAACATCAATATTAATATAGTTCATAGTTTCGTGAAAATAATCAGCTGTCTCAGTTAATTCGATTGTGATCCAGTACGTTACTCGTGTTAACACACAATACACACAGGCAGACAAATATTTATTTTTTATTTTTGGAATCATGAGGTCGAAAAACATGAATTTCTATTTAAAACTCCGTATCGCATTTTTGACCACAGAGACTGGAGGATTATATTATTGTCAATAGAAGGGGTGAATATTTGAGATTGGTCTGTACAATTTCCTTTATATATTTCCAGTTGTTCCAGTGAGTTGACTAATGTGCCTTTGTCACAAAAATGTAGCAAGTTTTTATGTCAAAATGGTGTTTGTTTTCGTTGATGTGTTCTGCGAAACACTATGTATATCTCGCACATTGGGACCTGATGATGGGACGTAAGAACGTTCCGAAACATCGTCGGGATAAAGACACTTCCGAAGTTTTTTGAAAAATAGTTCTCTTAATTTTTATTAAATTGAAAAATGTGAACTTATTATAAATATATCTATGTATTAATTTTTTTTTATATACCTACTCGTATTTTTAAGTATTTATTTGTTCAGTTTTTATTAATTTCATTTTACTTTTTTTAATACTTTTGTTATTAGGTACTACTAGGTGTGTTAGACTCAAGTAGTTATAAATCTAATTTATAAGCTATCTTAATGTATAAATTCTTTTGACGTATCCTATTACCATGTATTGGTTTAACGGAACATAAATATATATCCCATAAATATTGATTTTACTGATGTTGTGTCAGTGTTTAACCCTATTTCTGATAATATATTTTCTTTTACCCTGTTTTTAAATGGTCTCCCAGTTTGATCTACATAAACTAAATTGCAAGAACTACTAGCTGGTACACTCCATATTTTTCTTCTGTTTTAGTTTGGCCATTGTTGAGATGATTGAAGTGTATTATTTGTTCTGAAACCTACCCCAAAGTCCTGTTTTAGTTTTAGTTTGGCCATTGTTGAGATGATTGAAGTGTATTATTTGTTCTGAAACCTACCCCAAAGTCCTGTTTTAGTTTTAGTTTGGCCATTGTTGAGATGATTGAAGTGTATTATTTGTTCTGAAACCTACCCCAAAGTCCTGTTTTAGTTTTAGTTTGGCCATTGTTGAGATGTTTGAAGTGTATTATTTGTTCTGAAACCTACCCCAAAGTCCTGTTTTAGTTTTAGTTTGGCCATTGTTGAGATGTTTGAAGTGTATTATTTGTTCTGAAACCTACCCCAAAGTCCTGTTTTAGTTTTAGTTTGGCCATTGTTGAGATGATTGAAGTGTATTATTTGTTCTGAAACCTACCCCAAAGTCCTGTTTTAGTTTTAGTTTGGCCATTGTTGAGATGTTTGAAGTGTATTATTTGTTCTGAAACCTACCCCAAAGTCCTGTTTTAGTTTTAGTTTGGCCATTGTTGAGATGATTGAAGTGTATTATTTGTTCTGAAACCTACCCCAAAGTCCTGTTTTAGTTTTAGTTTGGCCATTGTTGAGATGTTTGAAGTGTATTATTTGTTCTGAAACCTACCCCAAAGTCCTGTTTTAGTTTTAGTTTGGCCATTGTTGAGATGTTTGAAGTGTATTATTTGTTCTGAAACCTACCCCAAAGTCCTGTTTTAGTTTTAGTTTGGCCATTGTTGAGATGTTTGAAGTGTATTATTTGTTCTGAAACCTACCCCAAAGTCCTGTTTTAGTTTTAGTTTGGCCATTGTTGAGATGTTTGAAGTGTATTATTTGTTCTGAAACCTACCCCAAAGTCCTGTTTTTTATATTATATATATTATCAATATATATTGCCTATCTGTTCTGTGTGAAAAAGGAGAAAGTATGGATTGAAAACTGGTTGAACTTCCATTAAGTATTTGTTAAGTCGTGGCTGAAGATGGTAGTAGTACCCAAAGTACTCCCATATATTTTATAAATTTTCTAAAATAGACATTTTTAAAAAACATACGTTTTTCTTTATATGTTTTATTAAGTGTTTCACAATATCTCTTCAAAAAATGTTAAGTATCATTAAAAATTTGCAACATTAGTCACTACTTGCAGTTTAGTTTTTTTAACGGATTTTTGAAGGTCACATTGTGCAATAAATGTAACATTTAATTGTAATTGTGTACCATTACGTAAGAAAATCAGGTCTCAGTTTGCCTAAGAATTGAATGGAGTCTCGCCACTGCACGTAATATACTGCTATTAGAGAAAATGTTGTGCTGAATTGCGTTTGTGGTAACCCTTTTTTTTCTGCTGAAAATATGCATGGCATCAAAATATCCATATAGGTACTCGCAACCTACACAGTCCATTTTTGACAGAAAATTACGAATTCATTCTTTGTACTCGTAGTTACTTCAATGAGATTAGACAATTTTCATACAACCTAGCTTTTTTTTTTATATAGTTCTGTTCAACTTCAGAAAAGTCCCAAAAGATGCGAGTTAAACATAACGTATTATAATGCTGCCATCCGATAAATTTGGCGGCTAATATTAGTTTTTTGCACGTTCCTCGAGTATGGCTGAAATATATATTATATATTAGAAACTGTATTATGAAAATATACGATGGAAAGAGCTTCATTAATGAGGGGGGTGTACGCCTAATGAAAACGGGGTTCTAAGTATTATTAAATTTTAATTATTGAAATTTATTTATTTTTTCATGTGCAGTTTTTTTTTTCTCGACACGCTATTGAAGAGGGGGAGGGAGGTAGGCTGGTTTTCGAGGCGTGGATAATGACTGGCTAACGAGGTAAGGGAAGGGACTCCGGGGGGGGCTCCTGTTTTCTGAAGCCCCCCCCCCCCCCACCACCACCCCTCCTTCCCCTCTTCATCCTCTCAGCCTCCTTCTAACTAGACCTTCCTCTGGGTATGTTAGTTCAGAAAACATGAAATAATAGTCTATCGATAAGAAATGTGTATAAACCTTTAAAGTAGAGGTTATAGAGATTTAAATATTTACAACTTACTGTCTCACGATGCTCCCAACTGAACTGAACTGAACTCTGATACTTATATTGTTCTTCTGGAGTCTGGAGTGTTCGATGAAACCTGATTTGTCAGTTGGTGAGATTTAATATCGATAATTAGAATATAATAATCGATATTTCTAATGCAAACAAATGTATTGTGTTCGTTAGTTATTGTGACACATGCCTAGGCTTTATCTACGAGCTCTATTACCTATCGAGGAGGGCTCTTTCGAGGACATAAGTCCGACTATGGGAGTCCTAAATGTTGCCTAGGGGTCTTTAACAAGTAGCTGCTATCGTACAGACTCGGGAACATCGCTTAACGTCCCATCCGAAGGACGGTATGATCAAGGTTTTTTCACCTTCCAGATAAAACAATCTCAGAACCTCGGCCAGGTTTTGAACCCGCGATCTTGAGCTCAGTTAGCACGAGCTACCAGCGCCCTTAAAAAAAATAAGAGAAGGATTACAAATGGAACTTATTTCTGGTCATGAGATTATCAATTAATACCTGACATCTACATGCCTTTTTTTTGTGGAATAGACAATATTTCAAAAAAGGCAAACATCCCAGATACCTGAAATGTTGGCCGAAAAATGAATTGATTTTGGTATTGCATTTTTTTAAACTCTATTGCATACTTTGCATAGAATGCAGCTCTCTAAAAACATTATTTCTCCCCTAATATTTTTACTCTCTGTCTGGCCTCAACAATATAGCTGTGTGTTTTAGTTGATCTATTTCGTTTGAAATGTGGGTTAATTCAACCCACCCACCCTCCTCCAATTAAAATGCAATTATTCTTGCTCAACTCAACTAAACTAGATGTTATCGCTAGTCACTTGCACTAGTGTACCTCTCAACATGGTCTACTGAAAAAAGCAGTGGGTGTTCTTTGATTTTAATATACAATTTATTTTTGAACAAATTTTAATTTAAATTTAAAAAGAAAAGAAAACTGAGCATTGAGGCGTGCACCGCATTACTACTTTCTTGTCTGAGTTGAAGTTATTTCAACCGGGGGTAGGTACGCATCCTCCCTGTGAGGTTCGTGGCAGCCTCCTAGAAGTACGCGACAGGTTGTCAAGGGATATAATAATAATATTTTTCTTCGTTAAACCTGAGGGCGCCGGTAGCTCAGTGGTATGCGTGCTTGACTTCTGAGCTTAAGGTCGTGGGTTCGTAGCCCGACCGAGGCCCTTAGTTTATTTTATCTGGGAGGTAAAATAAACTTAAGCACGCCGTCCTCCGGATAGGACGTTAAGCGATGGTCCCGAGCCTGTACGATGTCAGGTACTCGTTAAAGACCCCTACCCTAGATGAATAAAAATTTAGGGTAGGCAAAATTTAGGACTCCCACAGTAGAGTCGGGCTCATGTCCACCAGAGTGACGAAAGAGCGCTCTGGTAGTAGGCGATATGACCTCGTAGTTAAAGCCCGGGCATGAGTCATAAAACCTAACCTAACCTAACCTCTTCGTTAAACCTTAACATGATACGTCATAAGAATGTATACATTATGATAGTGTATAAATTAGATACTAAACAGATATCAACTCTTAAAGTCTGACACACATGGATTATAATTAACAATACTACTAAATAGAAATAAAAGACGTTGTCTTCCCACTGTTTTATTTTATACCAGAACCGGTTTTCGACGCAACAGCGTCATCATCAGCGGTTCATCCCACCCACACAGCACAGCGGTTGGAAGATAACTGGCCAATTCGCCAGTTATGTTCCAACCGCTGTGCTGTGTGGGTGGGATGAACCACTGATGATGACGCTGTTGCGTCGAAAACCGGTTCTGGTATAAAATAAAACAGTGGGAATACAACGTCTTTTATTTCTATTAGAAATCTCGTTCCACAACATCTTACTATCACATATGAATACTACTAAAAACAAAATGAAATGAATAAAAATAGAAAAGAGAAAGAAAAACAATAAGCATAATTATATCTATATATAATAAAAATAAATAAAATAATAATAAAAATACGTAACAGAAAAAATCAAGAGAAATAAGATAAATTATTATATATTTTATTATAATAAATAATAATTACTAAAAAATAATTACTAAAATAGAGATTCGACAGACCTTGAAAGGGATATCTGTGGAGAAAGTCTTTGGAGAAAAAAAAAAAAAAAAAAAAATGAAACGTATGTACCAAATAATGTTTTTGAATATTAATTACTATTTATAACAAGGGATAACAAAAAAGAGACCGATTTTCGAAAACGTGCCAATACAATTCCCAGATAAAAAAACCTCAAGACCTCGGCTGGGTTTCGTACCCGCGATCTTGAGATCAGAGGTAGCATGCTTACCCTCTGCCCTCTAACTTCTCGGCACGAATTGTACTGTTAGCTTTGACAACCGAACATGACTTTTTTTTTTTTTTTTTTATTTAATGCCTTTAGATAATTACAAATAAAAGATAAATATTACAGGATAAATAGGCTACCTCCTCCCAGAAGACGGAGTCTGAGTGTGGGAGGGGTCTACAGTCTCATAATTTCTTATGTTGTTCGTTTGCACTTTAATCATTTGGCTGTATGAGTTATTAAATAGGTTCTCACTGTACTGTGAGCATTTTGTGATCAAGCGTGAAAGTTTCTTTGCCAGTACCTTAACGAAACCGCTTGAATGGCGCTGTTATAAGGCACTCGAGTTGTCAAATCCCAAGTTTCTACGATCAGGGGATCTACCCTGGATGATGGAAATTCTAGCCTGAATATTTTGTAGGCCGACTGTCTGTGTTAGCCCCTTAAATAACAGTCCCAGGTCGGATCTTATGCTCGACAAACTTCTTTTCAGCCGTCTGGAGCTTCTTATAGTTCTTCATTCTGGTCGACTATAGGGACCAACGTTGCTCCCCATCATCACCCTCCCGTAACTTCGACCCCTTTTTGCCGTCTCTATCATATTTGGACCAAATTCTACAATAATCTACACAGTTTACTCCTTTATAATATCCCTTTTTTTTACGGGAAATTAGAGAAATATACAAAATCAATATAAGCCATCAAGTATGAAAGCCTCCTTGAATTGGATAATCCAGGAATCTTCAACAAAAGTCCTTCAAAAGCTGATCTGATTGCATTCAATACGGGAGCCTCTTGTGGGCGGCTTCTTTCACCTTCTCAGAACTTGCCCTTTAAAAGCCAGACAAGTCCACAACTTTCTTCAACCATAATCATCCTTCTGCGCATAAAGGCAGAATTAAGACATGCTTCATATTTGAAGGCTGATGATTAGAAACTTGACAAAAATTCAATCGGACGTACTTTCAGCTTTAAGATGATGGAACTAGTAGATTTATGTCGTTATTTACGTCATCTGTTATTTGCATGTTTCTAATCTAAATCTACCTAATTAAAATTGAAGTTGATACGGCAGGGCGTAACATGTATTTTTCTATTCTCTTTCGTGTATGTTGTCGTTTCCCTCATTCTGTTTGAACAAGTGTGTCGTTTGCTTCCCAGTTTGCCCTATGTTGGCTGGGTTGGGTCCCTCCCAGTTTGCCCTATTTAGCTGGCTCCCCCCCTCCAGTTTGCCCTTTGTTAACTCGGCAATGTTTCCCCAACCGGCAACCTTCTCTCAGGATTTACCTCCAGGCAAGCAGAGCACACTCCGCACCCTTTTCTAATCAGCATTTGACTAACTGTCAACATACCACCCCACCTCTCCTTTCACGTTCAATTCCCTTCCTTGTCAGCAGGCAACTACATACTTCCTGCCAGGTAGGTATATCTTAAGTATAGTGAGGCATACGTTTGTTGTCCAAACGCACTAGCGTACTCAGGAAGGAAAGTAGGTTTTTCACGAAGGGGTCAATGCGAAATAATATTTATAAGTATATATTTACAGCTTATACGATTACCTACAACAAAATATATTGATATAGGTACTGCAATTATTCGACTATAGTAATTTTCCAGATAATAAATCTAATCACTAACCGAACTAATGATATCATGCATTTCAACGCTTCACGCATTGGTGTATGTGATTTCAGTATGCTCTCGCTTAGATTCATTCGCGCGAATACATCAGAACAATGAAATCATACTAGAATTGTCCGTCAGATGTCTTTCAAACTCCTAAAAACTGTACCCTTCAAGACATAGGATAGAGAGACAGGAGACAAGCGCTCGTTTTAAGAGATTTTAACTCTTATAAGAGTCATTACCGTCCATGTTAGCAGTGACCCATCACATGATCAAGAGTAAGTATTGGTCGTCCGAACTCGCTTCCACTTTAACGTCAGCGGTAAACTAACCCTACGATTACTATGAAGGCGAGTTCTGACGAAAATGTGTTCTGACGAATTCGTCGGAACAAACAAACGCCTGTTTTCCAATGAGAGTGTTTACACTGGCAGCGAAGAACACGTCAGAACATGCACGACGTCGTCAGAACCAGTTGAGCGTTCAAACACTGATTTTTTCGTTCGACCTGCGTCTGTTTTTGGTGTTTTTGTGCGTTGAATTTTGAGTGATTTGGTTATTTCACCATGGATAACGATAAATTGATACTTTTTGATGCTTTCTTCTATCCCCTTCAGTATGTATTTAAAAATTGCTGGTCTCATCCTGAAATACTCGAAAAACTTTTCCGGTTGGTCCCCCAATTCTTGAAATAACATTTTAAACCCTCCTTTGTCGTCTCAACTAAAAAATAACTGGTTGACATGCTCTGTTTTTCCACCAATTTACAACAATAACTTCATTAACGGACTTTCAAGAAAATAAAATGTATCAAGTTCGTCCATCTTTGCTGGGCAGCAGAAACATACTATCAGAATATCAGAAAACGCGCACAGTGTAACCGCCTTGTTCTGACGAGGATTTCGGACGTACTCGTCCGAACACATTTTCGCCCGTATTCGCATGCACAGTAACCGTAACCTAAGGTTGCTCCGATGTATGACTCTCGTCCTCACTGATGACTAAAGTGCTATTCTCGACCTGTCCTCATAATACAGCGATGGGGGTGACTCTATGGCCATTAAGACCAATTAACTGGTTTTGCTACAGCTCCGTATACTTTTATTACGCTATAGTTGCATCAAAAGAGGCTTTTGTGATGGTCTAGCTGTTGGTAGATAATCTCGTTAAAATCCAAGTCCCTTTCAGTAATCAGTGAGATGAATGGGAGAAGGGAGGGGGGAATAGGTTAGTTGATGAAAATACTCTGTCAGATCTTGGCCTCTATCTCAGTCTCCCTTGTCTCTTCAGACCCTTTATATTACCAACACCATTTCATTAATGACTATTTCGGGGCCCTTAACTAAATAGTAATTTATTTGTGTCAATTCAATCCAAGGAAACTGTGCTCATTTGCTGCTAATGTGAGTCATGGCTTGCTTGTGGTTGATAGTCTTGTCTAAAATCTACTGTATCCAGCATTACATCCAGTGGTTTTGGGGATAAGCAAGAGGATATAGATATATTTGTCGGCGAATAAATGTCAAAACATGCAACGCAATTGCGATGAGCAGAGCGGAAGGAGCTGTCACATGTTGAAATCCTCTGTCATGATAATGCCTCCAAAGCAACATGGCGAATGCAACCTTGAAATGGATGACAGAATAAAAACAATTCTCTACTGTTTGGACATTGAACATAAAAAGTCTTTGGTGAATCACCGACAATTTACTTGTATGTTGACGTACATAAAAATCCTCAAACTAAATTTTATGTTGATCCATCCTCTGAAAATCAATATGTGTCATCCTTGTGGTGTTCTAAATTTATTTATGACAGTTGATATCAATACAATCATTACAACGGCAGATATTAGAGTTTTTGTGTTAAGCCCCCTTCCTTCCCTTTGGCCGATTGGACTGAAGATATATTTACATATGTATATGTGTGTGGTGTGGTTCTATTCGGGTTTTAGATACACATAAAATTTCGTGTCGATACATTAATCATATCAGAATTTATCGTGTTTACGCATAGATATACAGCATTTTTTTTTTTTTTCATTTTTGGGCCTGAAAACCGGTTACATAACTTCCTTATGTATATACTTCACATATACTTCAATTAGTGTAGAAGTAAAATTAGGTTTATTTTAGTTTGGAAAAAGAACAGAAGTTGTTATAGAAGCAAATATAAGAATGTTAAAGAAATTAAGAGGTTTTTTTTTAATGGTTTAGCAACTTTTTAGGTTTTATTTTACTGCCCATGAATTCAGTCTTGTAATGCTCGTTTTCATTTTTGCGTCTGCTAAAAACGTTTTGAACAAATAATACTGAGATAGAAAAGTTGTCTTCGTTAGCCCTTTTATCTACTGAACGTGACGTTTCCTTAGAGATTTTGGCCTAAGCCATAACAGAGATTTATACTTCAGTGAAGGCCAACTAATCTATTATTTTTGGCCTAATTTTATTACCTATGTAAAATGTTCTGCATATGTGACATATAAGTATTATGTTGTCTCGCCATTCTGCTTTATCTTATTTAAATCCTAACTAATAATTGTTATAAAAATGATATGATCCCCACTTAATTTATTTTGTTGTTAATATAATACATATATGTGTATGATGCAGGGACGACAACCGATTTGGCTGAAAAACAAGGTGTCGTTAGAGGGTTCTGAATTCACATATGAAATTTCGTGTCGATACAATCTTTCTTTCGGGAATTATCGTGTTTACAGACGAACAGAATTTTTTTTTTCATATTTTGAACCTGGAGGTCAGTTAACATGAAATTCTGTTGAATGCTTCGAATTTTTGACAGACTACATAACTTCCGCTATACCTCGTGTAGCTGGGGAAGTACAAAAAAAAAGTATTCAATAGAAAACTCCTATAATGCGAAAATTTCGGTTGTAATATCGTTTTTTTTTTTTTTTTTTTTTTTTTTTTTCTCAGCTACCTATGTGTAGGTGTTTTCTTTCATGGAACTCATTCATCAGACCTTCCATTACTGTCACACTCGATTAGGGATATCTGTTAATTAAAGGAGCAGGATAATAGACTGAAGCTTGAATGGAGTATTTGTTGGGACCACGATAAACGGAGGTGGTGTAACGGCGATTCAAGAACCTTCACTGGTTCCATTCACTCTGTTTCTCCGAGAAGAACACCATCCTGATAGCTATCTTTCCAAATAATGAACACCCCCGTCCTCATTAATTACATGTAAGCACACCTTGTATCTCATTTATTAAATGACGCGTAATTATCAATTCAGCTTACCTCACCTGCTTTATCATGTACGTTGTTGCTATCTGATGCTATGAAATTAAAAAAAAAAAAAATGTGAAGGTTTTCCCGATCATATAATATTATATAACCCATTTGTTTTTATTATTAACCAAGAACATAGGAACTGGAGATTAACATGGAAGTGTTGCGCGCGAACCAAAATATTGGGAATCGTATTTAAATTACGTAGTTTTACATCGACTACATAAACTTATTGAAAAGTCTGGTAATTTACACAATTTTATGATAATGACACCATGGCAAACTTGCGGAGTTTCTTCATTTGATTTAATTTCCCATCGGTCTGGTGTCCCTCAAGGAAGTATTCTCCGTCCCATCATCGGCACAACAATCACGTCCACCTATCCTGTTGAATTTGAGAGATGCTATTTCGTCGCTAAGAGGCATTAGGATTATCAGTTAAAAACGTGTTCTTCACCCTAAGCCGCCAATCCGGTCCTCCTGTCAACTTTCTGATTCCCTCTTCCAATCTTGTCCGCTATCACTGGTTAGCTTGACCCCAGACGTGGAATATACGAGTACACTACTTAAACGACAAGAACTGAGTCGAAGATATGGACTGTAATGTCGAAACTCAAAATTGACTACCAAACTATACGTAACGATTTACGATACGAAAAAGCATCCCTCTGCATTCCTGTGACACACTTTAATAGTCGTATCTCTTGTACAATGTTGTGATTGGTAAGAGAGCAGTGCAGAGGTGTAGAAAGAAATGTAAACCATGGTAAGAGCTAATAAAGGGCAAGACGTCTTAGCCATTGGATTTGCCTAAGAGGTCAGATAAAACCCAATGGGGACTACTTTGAAGAAGGAAATGGGCTTCTGAGAGGTGGAAAAGAACCTAAGTAACCCTCTCAACTAACATAAACCTAAACCTCGAGGAGGTTGGAGGAAAATTGTCTTTTAAATCTCAGCTCTTCTCAGTCCAACAAGACACTATGTTCTGGGCGCACTCGAGTCAGTTTGCTCTTGGATTAATTCTGTTAATAAGGTAATCTAACCATAAATATTTATAAACCCATTGACTATTATATATAACTATTACTCATTGTTATTAAAATCTGTATACTCGTATATATAAAACCCAAATTTTATCGGTTTGTTACCTAAAACTCATATTTTCAAGATATTTGTAGAACTACACGACTTGAGGCTTTGTTGCGTTCAACACTTCGCGGCGGCCACTAGAAAGGGGAGGATGGTAGCCGCACTTACTATTTAAATTGACGAACGACAACCATTTTAACATCGCCTACGTAATATACTTCGGCCAAGCTGCGATATTTAGAGACTTCAGACGCAGTAAGTTCGAGTGTCAAGTGCTACTGAGAAGGTCTTCTTTGTTTGTGAAACTTGACCTGTACAATGAAAAATATCTGTTGGGTGATCAATGGGAGACTGCTACAGTTTGTCTTTTGATAAAACATAGGGGAAATTCTGTGGCTTCGTACGAGGGACTGCGCAGCTCTCCAAAGAAATTTTGGGGATTTTTCGAGATCAAGTAGAAGTAATAAATGGAAAACTATGAAGTGGAAACTAGTTCATATTGACAAAACATAGAATGAATTAGTAACTGCAGAGTGGTAGATTGAGGAGACCAAGGTGATGTAGAGGTATCACATGAGATAGGAAGGGGGGGGGGGGGGGAGTGATGGAGGGGGGAAGAGAATTGGAGAGGATATCCTGGTGTAGAGGAGGAACCACGGTTCATGCCCACCGCAAGGACATCCACCCATCCATCCATCCACTGGAGCAGACCTGGGCCAATCTATCCAGCCAATAGAGCATTGGAAGCGCACTCCTTAGACTGATCAGAGGAGCATGGCTGCCAACCCTCATCTCCTTATTAACGGAAAATGGCCAAGCTTCAAATGGCAAACTTTAGAAAGCTCAACGATTACATTCACTCTGGATTCGAACCCCTACCTCTCAGTTGAGGGCCAGCTCATCCCAAAACTGCAAAGGATAGTAGCAGTTCCAGCATTGAAAGCCGGCTTTGCAAAATTTCAATAAAAAATCAGTGAAGAAACTATTTTATAAGCTTACTTTTCTTTGGAAATTTGATAAACACAGTATACATATATGTACTTGTTGTGACTGGAGGGAGGTAGAGGTTGCTTTAATAAATAATAAAAAATAAATTATTATAAAATGTATAATATTAATAAATATAATAGATACTATTTTTATTAAATATTTAATAACCATTTGTTATTTTATGGTTTATCTTATAGTTTCTCTTGGAGAAGTCTTCATTCATAACAATAAAGTAAATAACTAATAAAATTAATGATAATCATTTATTATTATTATCGTTGATATTTTTAACTATAGGTAGGGCCAGTACATCGTTTAGTTATCTCTATTTCGTTTTAGAATATAATTATTCACAGAATTTGGCTAATAGTTCCTGTTTTATAAATGATTGCACTATGTATCTATAATCTAAGTTCGACCAGAATTTATTTGTTGTTCTATGGGGCTTATCAGCGACTCCGATGTTAGCGAGATTGTAATAAACAGTTTTCAGGACAGATTTCGGGACTGCGGGATTGCTAACCCGAGTCATAAAGAAGCAGTTTTTATGTCGTAAGGAAGTTAGACGGCGTGACTTGGTCGTAAACAATGGTTCATCGAGGAGGAAGTGTCATATTGTCGTAACTTCATCTCTCTTCGTGACCCATCAATGGGAAGAGTGGAAACCATCTCCATATTGGTGTTTTCTTTGATTTGGATTCCTCCCCACCTATTTTGTCAAATTAGAAGAAATGATAAGCTTATGGATATAACAAGTTAACAAGGTAACTCATGTACCTATATTTAGAAATAAAAGCAGAGAACTTGTTAGACATTCATATAGTCTAATTCCAAGTGAATGTATGTGTATATATGTATATGGCGTTTTCGGAAGATGTCTTTAGCATATAATAATAATAATGTATATATTTCCGTTAAACCATAACATGGTAATAGGATACGTCATAAGAATGTTTATATAATGATATCTTATAATTTAGATAGTTAAACAGATATTAACTCTTAGAGTCTGACACGCATGGATTTGAATTAACAATACTAATAAAACGAAAAGAATAAATACTTATATGATTATAGAATTAATAATAATATACACGAGATAAAGTTGATAAATTGTTTTAATTAAGTTAATAATTTTTGATAACTTTCGGGAAATGTCTTTTTCATGACGACATTTCTGGACGTTCTCACTTCCCTTCCTTAGGTCACAATGTGCGAAATATAGAAAAAGAGAAAGAAAACAAAATAACTATAACAATTACAAAATATATGTGTGAATAAATGAAAAAAAAAAAATAATAAAATGCTAATAAAAATATATAAAAGAGAAAAACAAGAAAAATAAATTAGTATATAACCATTAATGTTTTAGTAAGATATAAAGTTAATAGACAAATCAACATAGAAACGGAACTAAGGATAAAATTAAAATAAATGATTCCCAATTGGATTGGGTATTGTGCAGTCTGTTGAGTTTATCTAGGATAGACAGGATGCAAATTTATGGGTCAAAGAGCACACATCCCAAATAATCAAAAAAGGGGATGTCTACATTGGCTAAACATGTCAACTATGTGGTTCTCATGGTTACCAAAACAACAGGAATAAAGTACTTCCATCTTTGTGAAAAGGTAGAAAAGTTGATTCTCTGGAGAACCTGGAAATAGTTAGAGCTAAGGAAAAATGAGAATTGTTTGAACGACCAAACTCATTTCAAATTCTTACTTCTGTTAATGTCTCTAGGTGTTTTTTTCTTTATTTTTTTTTACTTGTAATACAAATATATTGTGTATTTATTTATTATAAATACGTACACATTTAAAATAACCAAAATGCCAACTCACATTTACAGAATACTATAATTTTCATTTGATGTTTTAATTTGCCTTTAAATTCTATGTATTTGTTTTTATTCACTTTAAATTATATTTTACATTTATATAATTGAGTGGTTGACGCGAAAAAGGTTCTAAGCGCCACTTTAGTCGAAAATGAGATTTCTGTGGAATCAGGTTCTATAGGTCTCTAGGGACTGTGTAGGGAAGTTTTTTTTGCCGTTACAGCAGCAGTTGGTAGTATTGAGCCCACGTCAGCGTTGAGCCTCATGGAAGAAGGTTCTAACAGCCACCAGTAGTTCTCAACTTGGCAGAGGAAGGAAGTGTTATTTTGGCGTTTAGAACCTTTTTCGCGTCAACCACTCAATTCATGAGTCATACCTATATAAATACCAACACTTTACTGTTAGCTTCACTTTATTAGATTTTATATATATATATATATTTTCTTTTTATTTTTATATTTATTATTATCTTGTAAATATCTGTTTATTGGAATGTATAGAGTAACAAAAACAAGGGATTCCCCGTCATTACCTAAAAACTTCTCCATAACTGTACCTTCTACCCTGTCAACCAATTCTGTCAGTTTATAAGTGACTCTTGATAATGCCTTAACACGGCGAAACTAGTTGAGTATTTGAAAATATATAGTGAAGTTTGACAAACAAATTGTGTATTTTAATTATCTATTCCTAGAATGGAGCTTCACAAAGTAAATCTGGATACCATAAATTACGTACACATTTATTTTTTTGATTTGATTTTCTCTCTTATTACATTGATGTTATTTCTTATTGCCATTATTTAATTCATTTATTATGTATATTACGGTAAATGTGAGTAGAACTGCTAATCTGCACATTTACCGGTCAGTGTGCTAATACCAATAGATATCTGGCAAAAGTGACTACAACGATGTTTTACTAATGAAATACATTTACCTATCCAAATATAATATATGATGTATTATATGAAAATACATTTTTTTTTTTTCCTTTTATCAGAAGGAATGTACAGTTTCACTAAAATGACTGATGGGAAAGTGAAAATAGTATTCCTTCGGATATTTGATATGAAAAGAACTAATCATGTATCATATCATGTATCCGAAAAAATAAATATTGACCTTCCCCTTGGTCCTTTTAGTTGAGCAGCTAATCAAATTGAAGGATTTATCTACATTCCCCGAGCTCTTCATCAACTCACTTTTATCGTGACATATACATACTATGTAGTTTGTTATGAATATACTTTGGAGAGTCGCAGCCTCAGGTAATTTCAGAATTGTTTAAATAAACCAACCTAGGAAACTTAAATTTTCACTTTAAACATTTTGTTGACTATGGCTTATTTGTCTTTTAGTTTTTTCACTATAGGTTAGGTTAGGTTATATGACTCATGCTCGGGCTTTAACTACGAGGTCATATTGCCTACTACCAGAGCTCTCTTTCGTCACTCTGGTGGACATTAGCCCGACTCTACTGTGGGAGTCTTAAATTTTGCCTAGCCTAAATTTTTATTCACCTACAGGGTAGGGGTCAGGGGTCTTTAACGAGTACCTGACATCGTACAGGCTCGGAACCATCGCGTAACGTACCATCCGAAGGATGGCGTACTTTTAGTTTATTTTACCTCCCAGATAAAATAAACTAAGGGCCTCGGTCGGGTTTTGAACCCACGATCTTGAGCTCAGAAGGCAAGCACGCATACCACTGAGCTACCGGCGCCCTGTATCCCTACAATGACACAGATTGCAAAAGTGTATTCGGTCATGTATGTGCGTATATTATTGCAAATTCTACATATTTCATTTTGAGATGCGTTCCTAATCCACACAGATGAACGATATTTGATGATATTTCGTCATGAGGCTTCCCGATTAACTTTAAAGTGGAAACTCTAAAATCTGATACAAGTAAAGCGAATTGCTTTTCTTTGTGAGTTTGTATTTTCTATTTCTTTTTATTTCTATGTTATTTCTCTTTGAAGTAATATATAATTTTCTTTAGCAATGGAAAGCATTTTAATGTTCAACTTACCTTTAAGAAACTTGACATTCTTGAGAATTTTCGCTTTTCATGTTTTGCTTTTTTTTCTATCCTATCGAAGAATAAATTCATTTCTGTATGAATGAATTCTCTTTTTCTGAATTGATCGTTCTTTCATCTTGACGACCTAATTTCTATTCAAAAGGTTTTAAGGTGTATGTTGCTTTTCTCCGACACAGCAAAATATTGTGCTAATGACGTGAAATTTTGACTAAATGTGTAACATATAGATAAGAGAATATTGTGAAAAAAATTCGTCAGTGGATCACCGGCAATGTACTTCTCCAGTACGATTTAATCGATTAGGATGTTGTTTTCCCTCCAAAATCAATCGACCGTTTCGGCAAAACATCGATAGTTGACTTGCATAGGGCTTCTCAATCCTCATACCTACTAAACTTTGTGTCGATACATTCATTACATCTGCAGTTATTAGGGTTTTTGAGTCGAGTTCCCCTCTTCCCATCGGCAGATTGTGCGAAAAATTGATACATGTCATTATGGGGTTTTGAATTTAAATACAAAATTTCATGTCGATACATTGGGAAGTTTTTGGTTTTTTTGACTTGAGCCCCCTCTAATATGAAGATGGCTGATATAGTGAGAAGTGATTATTTCACAGGGTGTAAAATATAGCGAGTCTGACCTCTCTCTCTGTTAATTCTTATTTTCGAGCATGAGAAATTTTTCT
The DNA here is from genome assembly GCA_963662175.1 of Aradus depressus. Taxonomy (NCBI): domain Eukaryota; kingdom Metazoa; phylum Arthropoda; class Insecta; order Hemiptera; family Aradidae; genus Aradus; species Aradus depressus. The sequence goes on from OY759214.1 coordinate 99,918,391, forward strand.
TATTTTTGGAATCAGATGGTCGGTGAACATGAAATTCTGTTGACCTATTGCATAACTTTCCCTATACTTTTGCAAATTATGTATCAAAATGAAGAGCTTAATTACTAATAACACGTTGCTATTCTTGCTTGCATGTCCCCCTATGGAAATAAAAGTCTGGTGATGGGGATGAAAAATAGTGTCCAAGGTGATATTCTGATTCCACTGCCCTAGAGAAGGATGGTTTTCCTTAAGGCGGCTGTATTTCACTGTCTGCGGAAATTATATATTTCGTTTACGATAACTTTTGCAAAAATGCACTGATTTTTTTTTTTTTTTTTTTGCAAAATGTTTCTTATAATGAGAACTCAAGTCTTATTAATTTTGGTACCATTCGCAAAAGTGGTTTCGGAAATATACACAATGTTGTGCAGTTTCTTTCGTTCATTCTTTATTCTGACCTAATGATATTCCTCCGAAACTCGTTGCGCAGTCGCTATAAATTATTAAATTTTTGAAATTGGCTTATTTTAAGAATTTTTTTTATAGCACCACTCAGTTAGTCTCGGAGATATAAGCAATAATATATTGTGTTGACGTCTACTTAACAGTGTTTCGACCGATGTCCTTATTGTTGACGGGGGCTTTAGCCTAGAATGGGGGAGGGGGCACTTAGAATATAACTATAAATTTTACTCCTTGAGAAAGTCTTTCATTGGTTGTGATGTTGGCCGAAAATGAGAAAACTCCTCCAAGTGCGAGAGCTAACTCTTGGAAGGAAAGTGGCTGAAGAGTCGTGGGCCATTGAGTCTAACTCTGATTCCGAGGTGGAGGGGGGGGAAGGTTCCTTCTAATAGCACATGAGGGAGCCACTTCTCCTAACTGCAACTCCACAGTTCTGCTCCATGTAATATTCCCAGTTTCATATAATCAAGAGTAGAGAGAACCATTCTGTTGCTATAGTTTGCAAACACTAGAGAACCATTCTGTAGCTATAGTTTGCAGACACTGACTCCTATAAACTTATGTATGATTCTTTTGCAAAAGCTATTAGGTTCGACCTTCGGAATACCTATTATGGATATAACGTATAAAAAAATGGCATTTGGCTTCAGTAATGCGTCTATGTTATAACATATAAATATAACTTTCAGAGCTTCACAAAGTTTTTTATAATTCGATGTTACGTTTTCACCCACATTTCACTTTTTTCCGACCCCCTGAATCTTATGGGTTTCTTGGATTTACATATAAAATTTCATTACTTCGGCAGTTCTTTTGGGTTGTCCCCCCTCCCCCCCCCCCCCTCCCCTCCCCTAATCCTTCCTTTTGGCTGATTTTGCTGAAAATCAATAGTTGTTGTCCTTATTGCAGGACGCTCATAAAAAATTTCATGTGGTTATATTCTTGCTATCGGGAGTTATCGTATCTTGTTCACTGACACATTTTTGGTGTAAACACTTAACGACTTTTGTTGTTGTCAGAACCATTTTTACATTATCTTTGCTCCAAGGTTAACGACGTCTGCAATCACTATAATATGAAAGCATATTTGCTTTTTATACTATGCCTTGTTATGTATTTTTTCCAATAATCAAAAAAAACTTTCTAACAGTTTTTTAAAAATAAATTTCTCAATATGCAATTTCGAACTTTTTCACGGAAACCATAAGCAATGTCCTCCTGAACGTCATTATTGGAATAAACCTCTGCTTGAAAGAATTGTTTATTTGAATTGCATCAAATGTTGTTAAGAAGGTGAGACCTTGTAAATAGCTCAGAATAGTGTTCTACTAGGAATAACTAGAAGAGGTGGAGTGGGAGGAGACCTGCCTCCGCACAAATTAACTATGGACTGTCACTGCTCCAATATATAGCATGGACAATATGTTTTACACCTAGGGACCTAAGCATCCAGAGCTCTTATCCCTTCCCTGGAAGCGCTAGGCTTCCCCCTTATTTTATTACCTGTATGTACTACCTAAACCAAGTCTTTCATAGAGTGCTCAGTCTTCCAGTTTCCTTATTGAACCTGAGAATGCTCTCGTGGTCCAATCTTCTAAAATCCTCCTCTGCAATTACATCTTCACCAAAGATGTGGAATCTCGTTCGCTTGGACAATAGTCTAATATGCCATTCACATTTTGATATATATTTTCTGAAGTACGTCTCATTGCAACTGTTATTGTCAAATGGCTGGAAGGTAAGTAGGTAGCGTTATTACTCTTGATGTGGTAAGAAATGTTAAATTTCCATAAAATCAGAATTATGATGAAAGTGACAATATACATCTTTATTACAATGCCTAATGTTCAGTCTTATAATACAATTTTACCCCTCGACTTCCCACAATATTCATAATCCATATCAGTATTTCTGAAAGCTCCTCAAGATCTCTATAGACCATATATTTTTAATACGTACCTATCTCGAGATAATAGCCACTGCTCATCAGCATGTAATCTCCGTAAAATTAGCTTCTTTTATCCATAATTTTTCAGACCTTAATTTTTTTCCTTAATCTTTAATCTTTTATCTCATTATATATTCTAAATTTTTTTTTTTTTTTTGTAATTTTCTCACAATATAACTAATTTTCATTGTTTTGTATTTTTCAGGTAAGTGGATTTTTAACTTGAAGAATTAATTACGGTAGAAGATTAACGTAAGTAAGAAATCCTTGTGAGGCTGAGGGGCTTCAGTCATTTACTTTAGCTTCCTTTGGCATTCTTCCTGAGGTGGGGAGCCTACCGACAGGATACCACTTGGTGGCTTGTACCATAGGAAGTCTGTCGGTGACAAGGATACCTATCTATCCTCTATCCTGTCCTCTTATGGTTTCTTCTGACATCTGCCCTCTCCACCTGTCTTCGGTAGGGCTGCGCGCACGAGCGGTTCCTCTTGTTTTCTGTTTTAGTTAAATGTCTTGTAACAATCTAATAGGCTCGTGTGGCTTTTTAGGATTCTGAACAAAACAGAACCTTTATTTTGATCTGTCTGTGACATCCTATAAGATCAGATTCACGGATCGTCGGCATCTTTCGCACAAAATTAGATAATAGGTAAAGTTGTTTTTTCTGGAATCGGGATGTGAGGACCTGTCGCCCCTAGCCTCTCGCAAATTGACCAACTAAAAAAGCTTTTAATTTAAATTTTTTCGGATAGGACGTTAAGCGATGGTCCCGAGCCTTTACGATGTCAGGTACTCGTTAAAGACCCCCTAGGCCCTAGATGAAGAAAAATTTAGGGTAAGCAAAATTTAGGACTCCCACAGTAGAGTTGGGCTCATGTCCACCAGAGTGACGAAAGAGCGCTCTGGTAGTAGGCGATATGACCTCGTAGTTAAATCCCAGGCATAAAACCTAATCTAACCTTAGTGGTGAATCATATAATTTTTTTTTAGAGTTGAATGAAACTTACGATATAATTTGTCAGAAGTATTTTATACAATTGGTGATTAACATAGAAATGTTCTATTGTCAAGAGTTGAATAATCTGGTTGAAAAATATGGAAAGGATTATTTTACTGTATTGAAAGGAGAATAGGTGACTGCGAACGACCAATATTTCTTCGATATTGAGATGTTGTATCAGCTGTAAATAGGATGATTTTTCTCGTTGCAAATTAGAACTTCCACATACTTAGTAAAATTAGGGAATGTTTGTAATATTTGTTGATAATTCCATGCTAACATTTTGTGAGTGTTGGTTATTTTTGGAAAACTTCCTCTGTATCTTCGTCTGTTAGCTATGATAAAAGGGAAGCCAGTATCTATCTCTAAAACTTTGCCATTTACTTGAGCCAAGTAAAGATAATTAAGTCTTCTTAAAAATTTAATCAGATTTTAATATAAAGTGAAAAATTAATTATTGACGGTTTTTTTTATATATATATTTTTTTTCTCTATATTAAAAATATATATATTCATATTTTAATATAAAGAGAAAAAGTAATTATTATAGGGTGCCGGTAGAGATAGCGTTTTTACCTACTGTCCTCAACATCGCAGTTTCGAATCCCGGCCGAGGTTCCTCGGTTTTTTATCTGGAGATAAAGATTCTTGTGCATGCTGTCCTTGGGATGGGATGTTAAGCGATGGTCTCGAGTCTGTGCTATGTCAGGTCCTTGTTACAGACCTTTATCCTAGGTTACTCGGATAGGCACAATTTTTGGAACTTTCACTGTAAAATCGAGCTCTTGTCTACCAGAGCGAGGAATGAGTGCTCTGGTAGTATTCGATAGGACCTCATAGTTACAGACCCGACATGAATCACAGAAACGTATCTAATCGAAGGGTCTATATAAAGATAATATGTATAAATGTGAAAACTGCTGGTACAATTTATTCTAGAAAAATCTATTTATTTTATAGATGTAAAGTTAACGTACGGACTGTATGGTAAGAGTATGAAAGAGGCGAGTTTTGGTTCCGGGTAGGTGGGCTGGAACAGAGGGCTTCCGGTCCAGTTGCAGTACGCTGGACACTCCTACAGGACATCCACTTCCCAAGGCATTGTCAAGCATGCCCAATCTTGTGCATCTGTTCTGATATTATGCTTCTGAAAATAATCAAAAATGCGTTAGCAAGCACACTTGCAGTATGAATATTATTGATAGCAAGTGCTCGCAGGCTCATAATTTTGAGAAATATCGTTGACTGAAAACGTTTAAAGCTTCCTCGGAATAAGTCCTTGGGTGTGGAGGTTTTTTTGGCCAAATTGGGTTTCAAGGACTTGATGGCTCATCTCCGGAGTCCTGCCGAACTTGAACCTTGGACTTAGTAGTCAGCGTAAGGAATCTTCCTCTCTGGTCAAAAATGGAAACTAGAAGGAACCTTGTACAGGACCAGTGGTCCACATCATCCACTTTGTAAAATGTCTTTGTTTTTCTGTCCTGCAGTTAGCCCTCACAATAGGGGACTTTTGATTCCACGACAGTTGGGCCCATTGTTTACAGGTCTGCTATTGGAACATACCCCTAACCTGTTTCAGTCTCCATATTCCTGTTATAATTCCCATGAATTGGAATGTCCTGTGAAGGTTCATTTCAGTATAGTTGACGTCCCTCCTGTTATTTTCTTCTGAAAAATTCCAATATGTAGTTTTCTTTTTTGGTACCTATTTGTTTGTTTCGTTTATAGTCATGTTTCCGTCTGCTCAATCATCATCAGATTTACAAAAAAAAAAATATATTAATTAGTAAAAATATCTAATATTATACCTATTCTTATACGGGTTGCACCGAGTGCAGTAGCTTAACGTCACTTCCCTGACGCATTACGTTAAAACAAAATTAATTCTACGGTCGCTTAAGATGTTTCGCTTCAAAAACATTTGTTTCTTAAGTCTCTCAATGTTAGAATTTGTCATTTCACATTATTGATTGTCAGTAACTAATACTATTAGTAATTTTTATATATCTATAGTAGGTATAAGGAAGTATTAAAATCGTGCGAAAATCTGAGATTGAGCTTTATACGTGTGTGCGTATGTGATTGAAACTTTGTGAGCGTTCTAACTCAAAAAAGATTGTAGCAAATTGAGACCGTGGTCTATGTACCTACACCGAACTACTGAAAGGCATATTCTATATTAAATACTTTTTCAACGATAAACTCGATTGTTTAGACGTTCGCTTGATTTACGCTAACACTGTTAGTCTTATCGAACGAAAAACCACCAGATTTGATTTGAGAGGAATACTAACGAACTTACAGCGCCCCAAAAATGTAAAATACATTTTCGTAGAAAATATTTCAAAGTAATATTTAAGATAGATAATAAAATAAAGAAAAAATATATATGTGATGCCATAATAAAACTTTCCAATATATACCCCTTTTTTACAGAAAACTCTGCCTTCCCTTCCTCCCTCTCAAATTCATTTCTTACTGGAATTACTGTGTATATGAATGGCAACACATTGCTTTCATATATCTAGTAACGTCAGTGAAATTGAGAGGGGGAGGTGGGGGAAGAGTGATCTGTAAAAAAAGAGTTGGTATAAGAAAGTCCTGCTATATTTTATATTATTATACCTTTAGTTTGAGGAAGTATTGTAATCGTAAAAACTTCTGTTGAATCGACACAATATTTATAATAGGATTGACAAGTCGCTGAGTGGAATACCTGTTGAACGGTGGTCTCAGTACTTAATTTCCGACAGATCATACAGTTCCCTCATATTCTCGTGTAGCTAGGAAGATGAATCACGACTAAAGAATATATAACTCAAATAATAGCAGAAGGGAAGAAGTGTGAAATATGGAGTGTTTGGGGGCTATCTCTTTGTCAGATCTAAAAAAATATGTTACATCTCTTGGTCGAATTACCAAGGAAGTGGCAGAAAAAACATGAGTGATATTTGTAAAGAAGGACTGTAAATTGGAGATCATTCTTCAGAACAATATCTCTTCTATCTATCTACCATTATTATCATGATTATTCTTCATTTTTTCTTGCCTTTTATTTTTTTCATTTTTTATTTCCAAATATGAAAAAAAAAAAGTCTGCCTGCCTGTGAGCACGATAACTCTCGATAAAATGAATATACGATATTTTATATGTGTGACCGAAACCCAATAAGGACAAAACCTATCGATTTTCAGCCAAATCTGTTGAAGGAAAGGGGGAGATCAGAGGGGAGTCTCTACTCAGAAACCCCAATATCTCCAATGATGAATGGATTATATCCAATGATATAACCTGTCGTTTCAACGATATCGGCTGAAGGGAAGGGGGTTCAGGGGAGGGATCTCAATTCAAAAACCCTAATAACTATCAATGTAATGAATTTATCGACAGAAAATTTAGTATGAGGATTTAGGAGACCCTATGTACGTCAACTGTTAAATATTAGCGCAAACGGTCGACTGGTTTCGGAGGGGGAGCGAAACGTTAATTGATTAATTCGTTCTGGGGAAGTACATGCTGATTCACCGAAGACTTTTTGTATACTGCTTCTTTTTCTTTTATTATTATTTTTTAAGGTTCAAGAGGTCGAAGATCGTGTAAGAAACTATTACCGAGTGTTTAACTGTCTGTCCCCATCGGATATCTTGGAGCCTATTTATATAAATCAAAACTTTTCACAAAGATAAAGAGTGATATGTAGACCCAGCCATAAACGTATGGGGCAAAAAAAATTGGAAAAACAGAAAATATTAAGAAAAATAAATACAGTATTTTCAGTTTGATAAAAAGCTACTTCAAATAACCGTTACATTTTATTACTCATTATTAGTATATTTTACTAATCCAAAATATTTGTTCATCAATTATAATGCGATTGTGAAATGTGACAATATGAAAACATATATTTCTGTCTATAATCAGTTACATTTAGTTGCACGTCAATATCTGGCTGATGGTTCTGAGCTAGTAGGATGTCTGGTCACTCATTAAAGATCCTGGTTAGGCAAAATTAGGGACTTCCAGAGTAGAGTGAGGCTCAGGTCCACCAGAGCGACGAAAGAGCGGTTTTGGCGATATGACTTCCTAGTTCAAGCCCGGGTAGTAAGAAAACAACTGTTTCATAAATTGTTATTCTAGGTATATTTGATTTGGTTATTTTAAGTTAGTTATTCTGGCTCATGCCCGGGCTTTATCTAGAAGGTCAATAGCCTACTTACGAAAGTGCTCTTTCGTTGATGACATGTTGGAGTGTTACCTAACATTTCATAGCCTGGTTTATTTACTTGGGATATAGTATCTGAGATTGTACAGCCTCGGGACCATCTCAAATTTATTTTAAATCAACTGACCATGTTGAAAAATAATTAATCCATAGCAGTTCGATGATATAAAACCATGGGTTTATAATTCACGCACATTCGGGACCCTTCAGTCTACGACCTGATCCTATGTCTGTAAGATTGTCCAGTTAGGTATATATTGTGTATACGTAGGTTGTACTCAACAAAAATTCAAAATTTAATATAAATTTATTATTTCAATCTATGAAAAAAAAAAAAAAAATCATTAATGACCATTAATAGGAAAAATGTTTAGGGTTTTGTAAATCAAATAGGAAAAAATAGAAAAATTGTGTATCTGTCTGCCTGTGAGCAGCCTTTGTGCGCACTAAAAAAAAATTGAATTAACTTTTTGTTCGCAAGCGTCAGCAAGCTAAACCGAGCGAAAAAAGAAAAAAAAGGTTTGGATATCAAAGGTATTGAGAGTACGAAATGAAAAATAGTTAGAATGTATACAAGATATCTACCAAATGCATCTACACCCGTTGCACATTTCATACATATTTTTAAATAGAGGTTTTTTTGTTCAAAATTGATATTTTTAATTACACTGTCAAAATGTTGAATTATCTTTGATTTTTTTTTTTTTTTTTTTTTCAAAGTCCGAATGAAAATGATAAGATGATGAAGTTGAGTCCGAGAAGAGGGAGAAATGAAGAGAGATTTGAGCTATCGAGGCAGTTAGGTGAGCAAATTAGAGAGGGCTGGCCGGTGGCGATAACTTGATATCGTAACCTGGAGATCTGCTAATAACGTGCTCTCAGCTCTCAGCTCCCTGCTGTACTGAGAGGGGGGTGGGGGGCTTTGCCATCCATATCTTAATAAAAATACCCAAATCTGTTTACGGAGCCTGACCCTCCAGCCTCTCCAGATATAATAGCTGAGTAGCTTAGTATCCCTCCCTCCCTCCCTCCTGTCTCAATCCCTAACTCTTCTTCCGTTCTCTTCTACACCGGATAATAATTGCTCTGAAGGGTAATCATGACAAAATTCCATATTGGATTTTATTTATTTTTTATTCTTCGGAACTCAGGATTAAAATGAGACCATGTCCTATGTATATAATACCGTTGGCTACGCACAAACTTTCGTAGACATGGCACATCTGGAGTGGACTGTATTCGATAATTAGCAAGGTTCATGGAGAATCAAACTTGTAACTTATGTACTTACAGATTGCTGTTTTGAACTGGATTTTGTCGGATCTATAAGATACATAAAGAGGGGAACAATGATATAATTAAATAATGTATATATTGTCTGTCCAGGCTTATATAGAAAAGAACAGGGCGGGACTGCTCGGAGTTAACTCTTGACAAGCATAACGTTAGAAAACATACATAACCACACTTATGGCCTCTGTTTCCCACAAATGGAAACTCTATATAAATCAGTGAGCGAAGTACCACATAGGAGATGTACTTCTCACACACACTGAGTAGTGAAGACTCAACGGGTCAAAAGAGGGCGGAAGATTCACGGATTAACTGTCACCGTGATCCTTAACTGATATAGGCCCAAACAACCGTCGTTACTCATTTTGCCGAAACTAAAAGATCGATCTTGATAAATGTTGGTACTTTGTAGGTACTATTCAAAGAGTCGAAGCTTAGGATTTAACTGTACATCAGAATGGATAAATATTACATGCGGTGTGTCCCAAGGATCAATCTTAGGGCTGTTGCAATTCCTCATATACATTAATGATTTACCTAGTTTTAAGAAACCCTTTACATCGGTTATTTTTGCGGATGATAATAGAAATCCAAAGTCATTGTTTGAATCATTTTCTAAAACTCTGTGTTAAACTTAAATACGTACAAAACAACCATTCTAAATTTCAAAACGTCGTCTAAATTATGAAACTGAAACCCACCATTAGCAGTAAACTACTCTTTCCATACCATTTTAAAATATTGTAAAATGTCTGGGTCTACTAACTCACGAAACTAATACGCGTTAGAAGAAACTGAGTTGCGTTTGTGTTTGTTGCCAACTTAGTAATCGTAAAAAGACCTTTCCAAAGTAACATTCATTCATTCATTCCGTTGGCGACGAACCCTGAAGATCCTTAGCCGCCCACACTAGCCTTCTCCACCGCGATCTGTCGTGCGCCACCGGTCGCCAGTTCACCACGTGGTGTTCCACAGCATCCTTCTTCACCAGGTCAGCCCACCTCAGCCTTGGTCTTCCTCGTGATCTGGCTCCTTGGACCTGAGCGTCCATGATGCGTCCTATGGCTGTCTGCTGTCCGCTTCTCACCACGTGTCCAGCCCATCTTAAGCGCCGTGATTTCATATCTGCAACTACGGTCGGGTGTTGCCAGAAGATGTCCCTCAGCTCCCTGTTGGTTCTGATCCTCCACTCTTGGGTTTCTCTATCCTTGACCGGACCTGCTATCTTCCTCAGCACTTTATTTTCAAATGTCTGGAAACGTTTCTCCAGATGTGAGGTCAGGGTCCAGGTTTCACACCCATAGATCAGAACGGGCTTTACCATGGAGCTGTAGATCCTATACTTCAGGTTCCTTGACAAGGCTCTGGACCGTAGCAGCTTGATGACAGAGAAATACGCTCTTTGGGCCTGCAGAAGTCTTCTGTCCACCTCCTCCAACATCGAGTTGATGCTAGTTACCGTGGACCCGAGATACCTGAAGTTCTCAACTCTTGGGAAGGAGAAGGTCCCCACATTTAATTCCTGCTCCAGATGAATATTCTTACTGACTATAAGGTAGTCGCTCTTGTCGACATTAACTTCCAGCCCTACTCTGCAGCTGTGCTTAAGTAGTTTTCCCGCCTTACTTTTAACTTCTTCTGGGCTGTTTCCTAAGAAGGCCACGTCATCCGCATACGCCAGGACTCCGTTTTCTCCGGCTATCTGGGTGCCTTCCTCGTTCGTCATCACCTGCCTTATCACTCGCTCAAGGGCCAGGTTGAAGAGGAGAGGGGAGAGGCAGTCACCTTGCTTGAGGCCACTCATAACATCGAAGGGCTCCGAAAGTTCTCCTTGGACCATAACTCTGCTTTTTGCTCCTTCGATACATGCCTTTACCATTCTTATAAGTTTTTCCGGGAATTTAAATTCTCTCATCATAGCCCACAAACTTTTCCGATGTATTGAATCATAAGCAGCTCGGAAGTCTATGAATAGTGCATGGGTATCCTGTTGCATCTCCCATTGCTTTTCCAGAATTTGTCTGAGTACAAATATCTGGTCCAAAGTGGCTCTTCCACGTCGGAAGCCCGCTTGGTACTCTCCAAGGATGCTTTCAGAGTAGGGGGTCAGCTTCGTTAGGAGGATTCTTGAGAGGACCTTATACGCCACTGACAATAACGATATGCCCCGGTAGTTGCAGCATTCGGTCCTACTTCCTTTTTTCAGTAAGGGACATATCAGGCTCGTGTTCCAAGCATCGGGTATTCTTTCCTCTCTCCATATCTTTACAATGAGTTGGTAAAGAACCTCTGCCAGATTTTTTCCTCCCTTCTTAAATAATTCGGCTGGCAAGTTATCCATTCCTGGAGCCTTCCCATTCTTCATCTTGCTGATGGCAAGTTCTACGTCTAGAAGGTCAGGCGCCTCTATTTCCACCTCGGGAGTGGGTGAAGTGCAGTTTGGGATTGGGTGCCGCGGTTCCTGGCGGTTGAGCAGTTCTTGAAAGTACTTGAAAGTAACATTAGTCATATTATATTATGGATATTTCCGTTCTGTAATTAATAATTAATTGTAACTGTAATTATTATAGTTTAATACATTGAGAAGCTTCCAGCTCTAATGTTAATATTTTCAGACTTCAAAAGAAAGTAATACGAATAATAAATAATATTAATCAGAGAGCAAGCTGCAAAGTGATATTAAAGAAACAAAAACTTAAAATCTTGCCATTACCTGCGCTGTTTGTATTTGGACCATCAATGTTCATTAGGAAAAATATAAATATTTTTTCCCTCTCACGTATACTAGTCATGATTATGATACCAGGAAGAAAGAAGAATTTCGAATAACCATTGTTCCTCTCTTTTTGAAAGAAGTAAAATTCATGAAGGAAATCCCCTAAAATATAACAAAAACGTTTAAATTTCATTTAAAATGTCTATGACAGAGGTAACTAACTGTTAAGTTCGGGAAAAGTTCTCATTGCTAAAAAACAAAAATAAATTATTTAGAAGTCGTGTTTCGAATATAAAAGCTTTAATTTATACTTTGCTTTTATTTTTATTAATTTTATTATTTACTATTTCCAGTATTGTTATTTGTTAATGTATATATATATTTGTATAAAGTGATTGTTCATTCAAACATTGTTCTATTTTACAACCGGTTTCGCATCGTTAGGTTGAAGAAAAATAAGGAGAAATAGGGGTGAGTGGGCAGATGAGTTTCCGAACCACACAAGTGAGGAGTTATCATCCACTCAACCCCTCCTTCCCCCTTCTTATTATTAAATCTGATGATGCAGAATAGCGAAACCTGTTGTGAAATAGAACAATTTTTAAACAGGAAAACAATCACTTTATTCATCTTATAGGTTAGGAGGTTTTATGACTCATGCCCGGGCTCTAACTACGAGGTCATATCGCCTACTACCACAGCGCTCTTTCGTCACTCTGGTGGTCATGAACCCGACTCTACTGTTGGAGTCCTAAATGTTGTCTACCCTAAATTTTTATTCACCTAGGGCAGGGGTCTTTTAACGAGTACCTGACATCGTACAGGCTCGGGACCATCGCTTAACGTCCCATCCGAAGGGCAGCGTGCTTAAGTTTATTTTACCTCCCAGATAAAATAAACTAAGGGTCTCGGTCGGGTTTCGAACCCACGTTCTTGAGTAGAATCGAAACCCGACCGAGGCCCCTAGTTTATTTTATCTAAGAGGTATATTCATAGGGTATATTATATTTTAATAATAATAATTATTAATATCATATGTGTTTATATTCTAATATTTAATATTTTTGTTGTACAAGCTTGAAGAAGGCATCCAATTATTGTTAAGGAAATAAATTATATTATTGTATTGTCTTGTGGTACACTACAATAACTTTTCTCGTCTCGGGCCAGCAACTTTCAAGCAATTTCTTATTCCAATAAACATGTATATAGTAGGCCTGCTTTAAATGGGGCGCAGCCTGCTAACTGGTTGTGCAATCTTCAACCCACGCCAATAAACCTTTAATAGCAACCATTTAAACAGTTGAATAAAGTACGTTTGTGCGGCACACATTTGTAGGTTTCACCTTGAAACACTAGTTAAGCGTTTTACTACTCTTTTCAAAAATCTTTGGTCCCTTCGACTATAATTTTTTTTTTTTTTTTTTCAAATTTTGAGTTGAGCCTCTCTTCTCTCCTCCCCTTTGGCTGATTCCGCTGAAAAATGAAATGAAATGTAGCTGTAATTCTTCTAAGACTTTGAATTTACATATGAAATTTTACGTAAATACATTCATTACAATGGCAGTTATAAGAGTTTTTGTGTTTGCCATCCCCCTAATCCCCCCTTTGACCGATTTGACTGAAAATAAATTGGTGTCGACCTTAAAGGGTTGTGGATACACATATGAAATTTGGTGTCGATACATTCATTTTATCGGGAGTTATCGTGTTCACAGACAGACAGCCTTTTTTTTTTTGCATTTTTGGAATGATGATTTCGAAAAAGAGGATAATATAATTTCCATACTTCCTATAGCTGGCCAAGTTTAAATCCAAGTTCATCTTATTTATTATAATGGTCCGTTTGTGGTTTTATCACTGGCGGTCTTCTGTCTATTAAATTGATAATATCTTCTGATGATGACAGAAAAATATCGTAAAACATGTTCATAGCTCTATTATTGCTTCAATCTCATCATCGTCCAAAAATAGGTGATTAGTACTACCTCTGTTACTTTACTCGTGATGACTTTCTTTGAATAGTATGACAGTCATATTGGGACATAACTGAACAACAATAAAATATTTGCCATGAATTATTTCCGAATTACCTTACTTTTTCCTCCCCAGCAACTGGCCTATATTTGTCAATTAAATATTTCAAGTTCAAAAAAAAACTAGGAAATTAAGTAGTTTTTTTATTTTCAGTTCTGAATTACAACTGAGTTTTAATTACCAAAACAGAAAGGAAGACTTGTCAGTGTCTTCTTTTACGTTTATTATTTCGGAGTTTTGAAGTGAACACAATGCAGTGGGGTTGGGGAGCATCGTCCTTGAAATACCGGGAAAATATTGTGTTCAATCCGCCCCGCGCCCGGACCTCCAGTACATATTTCATATTTTTCTGTTTCCGTTTCATCTATTCATCCGATTTTGAATCTGAAAAATGATTTGAACTCATTGAACTGTCGGCGCCATACCTGTAAATTTAAAAAAAATTAAAATATTACATGTAAAAAAAAATGTGGAGTACAAAGGAAAAAAAAAATTAAAAAGTTAAGCCGTTTAACCAAAATACCTTTGATGCTTTTTGCACGTGGTGGCCGAGCTGAGAACTAAAACCGGGATTTAACCTTAAATTCAACTAACCGACATTAAACTCTTTATCGAGGGTTGGAACCGTGGCTTCTCTCTTCTCTACAGATGTGCTGGGATCTGCCCTCAGATTGTTAAACTCGTGTTGTCTGTAGCCTGTACAGAACTAGTCCCTGGTATTCTAATTGCGGCCATTACTGAGGTTTGTGTTTCTCTGTGGGTGGCCGCTCTCTGATTTGGGCAGGTTTCTGGCTCGTGTCCCCCCTCCCTGGCTTTGTCTCACTTCAACAATTAACTACATCAAGGAATTTAAGTTGATTACCAATTGTAAATGTACATTGTATTACCCGTCCTTTGGATTAGTACTTTGATTATGTTACATATCTGTATTTATGTTACCAGAAGCGAAAACCACAACAGAAAAAAGTTTGTAATTTTGGAATGGTTAATAAGCGAAAAAATAAAGGTTACTGCTCTCCAGAAAACGCAACCTCCTACTTGGCCAATCTGACTGATACGCAATATGTTTCTTCCTTTATACTTTTGAACACACATAAGAAATTTCGTGTTGATATATTCATTCTATCGGGAGTAATTAAAAGTTTGAAGTTATGTTATCCTCTAATCTTCGCTTTCGTTTTGGCTATGAAAATTGCGGACAGAGGGAATGGAGGATTAGGGGAGTACTTTATAGAAAAGCCCCAATAATGAATGTATCGACACATACAATGTGGATCTAGGACCCAATATGGATGGTATCTATCGATTTGCAACGAAATCGATGGAAAGGAAGGGAGTCATAGAAGGGGAAATTAACTTGTATATAGTTGATTAATTGGGGTTGGGGAAGTACATTGCTGATGATTCATTGATTTTTTTCTTCATTTTTGCATTTAGGAGTCATCAAATGAAGCTGACATGGAGAAAACATGAAATGAAGCCGACATGGAGAAAACATGAAATGAAGCCGACATGGAAACATGAAATGAAGCCGACATGGAGAAAATATGAAATGAAGCCGACATGGAGAAAACATGAAATGAAGCCGACATGGACATATTGACAGTTTATGTAACTTGCCCTTTATACTTCTTATAGCTGAAGAGGTCAAGTCAACTAAAGCATCACTTTTCAAGATGTTGATGACTTAAGTTGATATTAACAGTACATTATCCATAGTGGTTTATCAGTAAACTAGTCTACTTTTCCGTTTTTCACAATCACCTGCTATCATCCATACTTACAATTTATGTCCTCATAAAAATTTCCTGAATGGTTCCCTTGGGACACTTTTCGAAGTCTTATCTTTCTTTCTTCATTTATAAATTTATCTGTTCATTGGAGCCGCCATTGTCCCACCTAGATTACTATTCCAATTACCATCATAACAGCCTCGTCATAACAGTTACAAATGTTATTATTTCTTTTAATACCTTTTCTTTCTTTCTAATTTTATGTTTTATTTTGTTTTTTAACGGGGTTTCTTTTCTACCGTGAAATTCTGAAGTAAGTTCTTTTACTTGACTTATTACGCCATAATAATAATAATATTTATTTCAGTTGAATTATAACAGTATTACAATGTATATAATATATTATATCAAGATACATAGTTAGTTATTATGACTCATGCCGGTGCTTTAACTACAAGGTCATCCTATCGCCTACTACCAGAGCGCTCTTTCGTCACTCTGGTGGACCTGAGCCCGACTCTACTATGGGAGTCCCAAATTTCGCCTCACGTAGGGTAGGGTTCTTTAACGAATACCACTGAGCTACCGGCGCCCTCAAGATTCCAATTATTAGGTATTTAGAGTAACTAACTCAAATAAGATTGGACACAGCTTCAAATCTTATGACATTATTCTTTATTTCTCTATAGGTTCTTTGATAATATTTCCCTTCATTTTGAAGTTACAAATTGACAGCAAGTAAAGGACGTTCCCAATCAGCGCCAGTGTTCAATATAACCAGACTAATTTGGGTGTTAAGTAGCAGGATCCTAACGTTTTCCTAATTGGGATCAGGCGCCGGATAAGCGTTACCATAGTTTCTCAGCCGTCTAAATGCTTGGAGCGGAGACTAACAGGTATATTGAATACATTTATTACTTTCTCTAATACATTTACTGCTGCTAACATCTATTTGGTGCATATAAGACGGAAACTCGAGGTAAATTATTTTATTGAGCAGTTTATTTTATATTTTTTTTTTTAGCCCTTATGGAAATTCCTTCCTTTCGGCTGTTAAGAGTGCCCATGGGACTAGCCCATTTTTATTTTGGCACCACAGGGGCGGGCTACATTACCAGGGTTATTTGCAAACATTCCGGACGGGATTCGAACCCACACCCGTGTTGAGTCCATGCTACATCCGGTTCCGTGTCTGCAGGATAGCCAATTCAAGATTTCTTTTCATCGTTCCTAAGCTTTTCATATGGAGTGTAATATTTTCCAGATGTTAATTGAACGAATAGCTCGTCCGCCTAAGCATATTGGGATATGAGGTAATAAAAACATTGCGTTGCACAACGGACGTCACAAAACGCATGCGTATATACTGAACATATTTGAACATTCCATTGGCAAGTCTGCTGAAATTTCCTACATTGCTCAGCGAGGCTGGGGGATATATAAATCGAGTTTATGAAAGAGGGAGGGATGGGGTGACTTTGATAAGTAAGTCGTGCGGATTGGCCGGTGCAAGTTGGGGGGCTAGGGAGGGTCTAGGCTCTCCGGAAGCAGGAAGGTGGGGCCCATGAGGTGTGGTGAGGCTACCGGACGGAACTCGATAACTCACATTGCAACTGTAACCGGGGGACAGATTGGGATCCGCTACATTAAACATTGGACCCTACCCAACTTTGTGGACACCCTTCCATATCAACAGTCGCACAGATGAATCTTAAGTGGCCTTACATCTTGTACCTCTCTCCCTGTACACAGGCAATAACGTTATTACTCACACTGGCCTAATGAACTTATCAATTAATTGATAATACCTCACAAAGGGCTCCCACCCTTCCTTGCTCCATTCGCCATACCCTTTACTTTTTTTTTCTTCTCTCAATTTATATCATCCCTGTTAACTATAATATCATCAATTATCATCAAATAATTTTGGAAATTTCACCAATTAACTATATAAACTTAATTAACTCTGTTAGTAATATGGAACCATCTCCGGCTCATTGATTGCTCTGTGTTGTCCAATTAAGTTATTAGATTAAGAATTGAAATAAGTGAAATCACTTATAGCCAGGTCGGTGAATCATGTCCCTCGGACCGTTGAAAATTGGCGTGGGGTCACATGCAACCCCTGAATTACCTGTTTATCGTATTGAACGAAGAAATAATATTGAACAATTGATTTTTTCAATCCATGAAAACGACAACTATTAGGGGACTGAGAAGTGAGACGGGAGTGCAATGCTACTACAGAGTGGATTATTAGTACGGTGGACTGTTGCCAAGGCAACGTGATGATTTCGTCACTCTCCAATAGGTTCTAAGCGGCCTGTCATCCCCTTCTACTTCCAACCAGCCTACAGGCCCGAGGAACATGATTCATCGGCTTTGCAATAGTTTCATTAGAACTGAAGAGAGGACATGTAATCGCCCCGAAATATCGTCGGGAAAGAAGGTCGCTCTAGACGTATTGCAGAAGTGGAAGGGAACCAAGCAGGCCTACAACGAATTCGATGACAGTATTTAGTATTTAGGCTCCGTCGAAATCTCGACTCTTTGCTGGATACTCGACAGGTTGTCTACTGCGAATAGGTATTATACGTACTTTTCTCTTATTTTTATCTGAAGACTGAGATTCCTGCGACAATGAAGCCCGGGCATGCATGAGATAACTAACTATAAAGCCAGTTTAACAAAAAGAAGCTATCTGTTTATAGTTGGTAAACAGCATATCTCATTAATTTCTGTTATAAAATTTAAAATTCGATGGGAGTGGGGGATTATTTGTGCTATCTCTGTATAGGTTGTTCGGATTTTCATGAAATTTCATTTGCTGCATCCTTATAAGCAGGGTTCAAACGTAGGTCACATACGGAATAATAATCAGATGAAGGTACCTGCTATAAGAAAGATAGATACTATATACCTACTTTACTATATTACTATCCAATTCAAATTAACTTATACAAGAACGGCGGGAACCTGATGATACCTGTATGAGAAGCGGTTTGTTAACATAAGGTGTGGTGGAGAGCAGGTGACAGGACAGAACAGGTGTGACGGTGCGTAGCATGTGCTGGATAGGGGCTGAGGACCTGATGTTGCATCTAACTCTCATATCGGTACAAGAGTCCTCATATAAGGGGACCTGCATAAATTCAATAGATACACATATATGCCACTTCCAATCCTTACAAATATAATTTTTTAATTAGACTGTAGCAAAAACGAAATATTTTCTGAGAGAACCGAGTAAGATATGAATTATATATTTTTTTTTTCAAATTTTCATACTCAGATGTGGGGTGATCAAAAACATTATCCTTCAAGTTGTGTCTCCCCCCCCCCATCTCGAAGTCTAAAGTAATTGGTGTGCTGCATGAAATTTATACTTGGTTGGGGGGACGGATGAGGGCAAAAATGAGGGGCGCGTTGAAACAAAAGAGGTGATAGATATGATCAAAAGGGTATCAAATGAAATGTAATGAGTAGAACCAGAATATATTTGATATACTTCATGCTTTGCTCAAAAACAAGTTAGTGATAAAAATCTGTTTTTGTCTTATACTAATTTTTTTATACTACTTCCTTATAAGTATAATTGGAGGAACAATGAATAGTTTTGTGAGGAGAGGCCAATAATTGTTTCATATATTTCGTTAATTCAAAAAGGGTCCTTCCTATACCTGAAAATTATTCCTTTAGTAATCATTTCGAATGCCTAACATTCATAATATGTATCTAATGTTATTTAATAGTATCATTTTTGGACATTGGGTGTTCTCAAATTTCGAGGTGCAAAGAAGCGGTATGCTTAGCCATGCTGCCTGGCAGCATTCTGGTGGATTAAAGGGTTTCACAAGTTACAAAATAATATATCTCTGGTGTTTGGCAAAAGTCAGAATAAGTCTTGTGATCCAAAGGACAAGTGCATTTAAATGTTTTTACCAAATGTAACTGAATGTTGGAATATTTTAGTTTGTTTATATTTAATACTTTTATTAAAATAATATTTCAAGTAACATAAATGTGCTTTACCTGATTTGCAGGAATTTTTCAAACCTTCAGAAATTCTCTTAAGCCCTTTTGCCCAAACACCCGAGATATAGACTGACCTATTACAGATTTTATTATTTTTTGCTAGCCGGCTTTCAAGATTGCCATTACTGTCATCATTAGACAGTCTGGAAGAATAATTTTGAAAACAACATAATTAAAAATGTTTTCATAAATAGGAATTAAAAATTATAATATACGTATATAAAACTATTTAACAATTTAAAATTCATGGATGGGATATTTCTGTTCCCCATCTGAGTCTCAACTCGAGTTTATATACGTTTAGTTTTATTATAGGTTAGGTTAGGTTTTATGACTCATGCCCGGGCTTTAACTACGAGGTCATATCGCCTACTACCAGAGCGCTCTTTCGTCACTCTGATGGACATGAGCCCGACTCTACTGTGGGAGTCCTAAATTTTGCCTACCCTAAATTTTTATTCACCTAGGGTAGGGGTCTTTAACGAGTACCTGACATCGTACAGGCTCGGGACCATCGCTTAACGTCCCATCCGAAGGACGGCGTGCTTAAGTTTATTTTACCTCCCAAATAAAATAAACTGAAAGGCCTCGGTCGGGTTTCGAACCCACGATCTTGAGCTCAGAAGGCAAGCACGCATACCACTGAGCTACCGGCACCCTCAGTTTTATTATATATATTTAGTTTTATATACCTACATTTAATTTAATTTAATTTTTAAATTTCATTTATTTAAAATTATTTTACGAGACTGCCTGATGATGAGGACAACATTGAAAGCCGGCTACCAAACTTAATACAATCCGTGAGAGGCCAGACTATATTTTATTTTCATATTAATTGATGGGTTCTTCAATAAGTTAATTGCATTTTTATTTTCTTCGTTGGGGTAGAAGTGAAACAAAACCTTTATAGGCCCCAAATTGTTGAAATGTTTTATATATCCCTGATAATATAATTTAAACATACTTAGTAAAAAATAAAACTTTCAAGTGTCGAGCGATTGCCTGTATTATTTTTATCTAATAAACTTTTGTGAGTCAAGGGAGCTGATACAGTGCTCGATACAGTTTTATATTCATATCGTATCGTTCTTCAAGCAATATGGCGACCACTGACGTAGAACTTTGTAAGTTCATCAAAATTCAACGGGTGTTATTTCTTTTACTTATCCAGCTATACGAATCGCTCAGAAATTCGATGTACAGTTTTCGCCGGAATTTCATGAACTTTATCCAAAAAAGAGAAGTAAAATAGTTTTTCCAATGCTGACCATAGAAAACGGGGCATAAGTATATATAGTAAGGTAGCGTAATAAAAAAAATACATAGCGATGGGTGGTAGTCGATAGTACTATCGATCGTCTCATCGATAGTATAAGTTACAATTGAAATTTTAATTAGTAAACATTTTTAGTAAAAATTGAATTTTCCTTCATTAAAGGGGATACGTTTTGAAGAAAGTTATTTTAGAACTTTTACTTTGATGATGGGAAAATGTACTTTGTGCAAAGTTTTATTCAAAACTATTTGCAACAGATCCAATTTAAGGGATCACCTCTTGAGACGCCACCAAGAAACTTATAAACCGGCGGCACCCAAGACCAAACCACCCACTGGAGAAACTGCATCACTGCCTACTGTTTCATAAAGTTTTACAAAAGTATTTTTCGTCAATTGGTAATTCATTTTTTGGTATTGTTTTATAAAAGTTGTTGATTGAAATAAAAATTGTTGAATCTAATGCCATTGTACCTAATCGTTTGTTTTTTGATTATCTACAATAAGTGTTTTTGCCTTTTAATTAATGTGCTAATATTCTTGCCAAGTGTTATACTTAATGTGATTATTTTTAACAGAAAATGTTATTTCCATAAAATAAAAGTTCGATTTGAAAAGAAATTACTTATTTATTGATATTTTTATTCCCCTTTCATCCTCCACAACATAGAATAATTTAAATTAAGTAGATGTACATGAAAACATAAAGATAAAATAATCATATTATAATATAATATTGGAATCGGAAAGTATTTTGCATGAAAAGCGGCGACTCACTGAATTATCGATATTGTTTTCCACCGATAGCATCGGACTATCGATAGTGGCCAACTATCGACTATCGCATATCCCAACATGGTATACATCGACTCACCTCCGACTTCTACACGTAACAAAGTTCTGTTGAAGAAGAAATATTTTCGTTTCCACAGTTTTAAACTGACTCATGTTGCTTGTTTCAAATTTGTAAATATTTTCATCATAATCAATAAATTGTGAGTTAAAAAAAAAGATTAAATAGAAGAAGATTTGGAAAAAAAATATAATTAATAAAATTATGTAATATTTGAAAATAAATGGTTACATTTTGTGATGTATATTTTGTGGTATATTTATGGGTAGTGTACTACCAGCCGAAAGCGCTTACACTAAATAAATATCTTGGGTGGGAAAGAACAACTTTTTTCTCCTTCTTAATCTTTGGAAATTAGTAAAGTTTTGTTTATGAGGAAACTCGTGCAGTTTTCTTCTTTTTCTTCTTTGGCAAGTCGTTGAGTGCTTAAAACTTTGTTGTACCCTAGTTGACTCTCAACGGAAACATACTACAGATAAAAGTTTCATTCTTTTAATAGGGCTCTTGAATTGAGTATAAAACTTTTAACCCTTGCATGAGCGCCCAGAGGAGGCAAATCGTTCCACCCCCCACCCCCTCTTCCATCTCTGGCTTTTACAATTTTGAAATTTAAACACGTTTTAATTAATTATAGCAAAGTATTTTGCTATTATTCAAAAATAGGGGGAACTTTAAAACAAAGTGAGGGAACTGTAAAATTATTCATTTAAGCAAAAACGTTGTCGGTGAATCTCCAGCAGTGTATTTTCTAAAAGGAATTAATCAACTATTGTTTCCGCTCTCCCTCTAAAATCAATGGACTTTTTTGGTTCAAAATCAATAGTTGATTTACACAGGGACTTCTGAATCTTTTGTATCGACAGGTAGATAGGATTTTTTTTTTTTTTTTGTCATTTTTGGAATCCCCATGGGGTTGGAAAAAATGAAATTCCGTTGAAAGCTCAATATCGACTTTTTGATCGGTTACATAACTTCCCTCATACTTCATATAGCTGCAGAAGTTAAACCTATATATATCTATAAAATGAGGTACTCTCTCTTTTAATATATAATACTCTCCTCGTGACACGATATCATTGTAATCACGTGTTTTCTTACGGCAACTCGCGCTTGTAAACCGCATCCATTATGTGACCCGCTCTTGAAAACCTAAGACATGAGTCGCCAGAATGTTGCCGATCTCTGCTTTAATTGATCTGTTTCATGTTAAAGTGATCTGAAGAAACAATGACCATTCGAAGATATCTATGTACCTGGGTTATAGACAGAGGGTGTAATAGTTCCAGTTGACTCTTAATCTTCCTGTTTACTGTATCTCGTTACTCTACTTCGCAAGTTCTTTTCTTAGTTCGCAATACAAAAAATTAACTGCAGAATTTCCATTCCTAAAATGTAAGATGTTTTTCCTGGACTAGGTTGAGTGAGTAGCTGTTATTCACGGTTCATCCCTTATCCAGGAGAGCTCCCTGTAACTATTCCAGAGCACAAGGGGTGCATGGAAGAGTACCTACCTCTCATTTATTTATTGGAAGCTTTACTTCCATGTTACATACAAGGCTTCCCAGTATCCCCAATTTAGGAAGCCATGTCTGTCTATGACATTTTGATATTTAAATTCAAGAATCCATAAGGACGACATCTTGTAATTTTCAATGAAATTGACTGAAGGGAAGAGAGGGGCTCAACACAAAAATTGTAATAATTACCGATTTAATTAATACATATATTGAGACCCAAAATGTATGATTCGAAGTCAACTATAGATTTTTTGGCCGCTCGATTGGTTTTGAAGGGAGATCGAAAAGTTAGTTGATTAATTGGGGCTAGGGAAGTACATTGCCGGTGATCCACCAACGACTTTTATTCCTCGGAAAAATACAAAAAAATGTACTTTAGCATTTATTCTGACGTCAGTCGTTCCGACGCCTATTGGTGCAAAGATTATCATTTTTTAAATGTTAATTACCGTTATATTACTATTCAATATGATGCCTCTCGACGAATATTAATTTTTCGTTGGTTCTGATAATGATTTTCTCTCTTTTCCCAACCTAACTCATGAATTTTCATGTTGGCGTTGGGCTCTTCTTGATATGAATGTATATTGAAGTGGAGGCCTGAATTTAAATTTTCAGCCTACTCGGTCACTTTCTATCGTTTATAAAGAAAGATAATTTATACTAACTCCTGAATATCAGCAGTTTCAAAACTCAAATATAACTTTTTACACTTTGTTTGAAATGTTTAACTATGAGTCCTTGATAGAATGTTTACATACGAGATGTCACATCCTGAAACTTTGTCCTTCTAGTCTAACTGACGGTTCTAAAAAAAAAAGTTTATGAACAATAACACATAATTGAATTCTTTAGAAATTCTGGATTTTTTTATTGGAAGTTGAAAAATTCAGTACAGTTCTATCTAGTGGTTGAGAAAACATTGCTCACGAATGGGGCTTCAGCAATTCGGATATCAAACGTCCAATCCCGAGATTATTTGGATTTTAGGTGATAATCCCAAGATTATTCGGATTTTAGGTGACAATCCCGAGATTATCCGGATTTTAGGTGGCAATCCCGAGATTATTCCGATTTTGGTATCGGACTTTTTAATAAACTCCCGAACAAAATTAGCGCATCACTTCTATTTATTGTGAAATGACTGAAAAATACTTTATATATATATATATATATATATATATATTCTGATATTTATTAAAGTATTAAAATAATTTCTTCAATATTTTAATAAGATTTGCAAGAAAAACGAATAAAAACAAAAAAAAAAATTCCAAAACACGATTTAATTAATCATTAACAAAAAATTAAAACAATGGTGAACAAATTAAAACATTTTTTTTTATATAATGGGGTCAAACCTCTCCTTATCTTCCGTTCTCATTCTAATCGAGTTGACATGGAACGGATGATCCTCGCATTGGCGACTTGTCGAATGTGTTCCTCCCATTCCTCCAGCTGCGGCATGTACCCGGTCCTCCCCAGGATATACCGCTACCCGACTACACTATGTCAGCGGTGTCTGATGGTCAATAACTGGTTCGAAAAAAATACTAATATAGGTTAATAAAGCTTTAGTATACTAATTTCTAAACACAAGTTTTTCGATTAGTTGATGTTAAACTAGCTAATTGAACATTAAACACTTTATTTTCTAATTAATTTAATTTTTCCAATTATAATGTATATAACGTGGATTGGGGGGAACGCGAAAATAAAGAGTTAGGCTGATCAGATGAGTGATCCGCCTTCAACATTCCCCTTCCTCCCCACCTCCGCCCCTTTCCGCTCTTCGCTACTTGGCAATGAACAAAAAGTGTTTAAAATGAAAATGTCTTTCATATTGATTATTTAACTTTTTTTTTTTTTTTTACATTGGATCAATATACAACGATTTCTCTCCCCAAACCCCCCTATTCAGTGACTTTGAAATTACATATAGGTATCCTAAAACCTATTCCTGAATAGGCTGAATCAAAATACGAAGTATGAAATATGTTCCGCCATTATTCCTGCTAAAAACAGCTTGTATGGGTCTTAGTTTGGCCTGAAACGGATAAAACCCAAATAGTTTTCAAGAATACTCAATGTAAAGGCATATAAAGATAAAAAGTCATTTCCAGTCGGATGGAGATTACAAATGGGACTCATCCGTGTCTATCAGCAACAAAATACAGGACATTACCAGTAGTAAAGACAAAACTATTGGATCCGTAACAGTAGACTTTGTGTAAAGTTCCAACTAATTAAGTAGGCCATTTTATTAGGAAATATATTACAGGTTAATCAAAGTCTGATCGTATTACAAAGAATATCCAGAGGTATCTTCAGACAATATTTCGGGACACCTCTAGAAGGAATGCCGGGAAAATTAAACCAAAAATGAGAATCCTAAGAAATTCCAATTGGTCCGTTGTTTCTTGATTGATTTAAAACATTTGCCGAGAGTCATACTTTTGGAGAGCAGCTTTAGGGTGAGTGCTCCAGGGTGGTGACAACTGACGTTGGAAGTCTTGTTAACAAGTAGGCTTTGTAAGAAAGACAGAAGGGGGGGTGCCGGGGGCTGGGCTGAGGAGGAACAAGTATGAAACTTTGAGTGGATGTCAGAAGTGGGAAGGGGTCGCATTGTTTCAGAGGACCCTCCCTGATCATTAACTACTCTCTAGAGCAGGGAGCCACTACCGCTTTCCACTTAAATAACACCTTCCTCCGGAATTTTCCCGTCTGCCACCGAGAGGTGGCCCTCACATTAACGGACTCTCCTTAATCGAGTTGTGTTTATATCTAATTTAATGTAATTCTGTATTATTGTTAATTAAGTTACTCATTTGTCCTAATTGTTTCCAAATGTCGTGGAGCATCCGTTGAAAGGCAATGATAACTTCTCGTCTCAAAACGACAAGAAAAAAATATTTATAAAAATAAACACGCAATTTGTCTGACTTCTATGCACACCACATGCAGGACGTTGCATCTGAAATAACTTTTGTTAAATGTCTTCAATAAAGTTTTCTCTGGGATTGTCCGGATAAATTAGGGTATTTAGTTTTCCCAGTTCAAGAGTTGGCGAGCCTCACTTCAGATTGTTTTCGCTATCAATGGTGAAAGGCCCGTGGTTTGAGACCATCGATGTCTCTTCACAGATAGGACCTCGATGTTTTGCTATGGTTGCTCATCCCTTCTCCAGGGTGCTGCAGGTCAGCTCAGCTCCCCACCTATGATCCGTTTGGGTGTTGGCCGGGGCAGACTCCTTTCCCCTCCAAGTTGCGGCTAATTACTAACTCCATGTTGCACTTACCTACTTCAGGAACAGACCCAGTCCACTTCACTCCAACTGCCTCTTGGCAAGAGATCAACAAACTTTTCTGATTGTCAGAAATCTACCTTACGCTTGTAATTGGTGCTGCTCATACCAGATTCTAATTGAAATTCTCTACTTTTCATATACAAAAAGTTATAGTTTAGACGCGAATCAAACAATATTATGAAACTGAATATTCCAGAAGTAATTTAGGGCCCTTTTTTATTTCATCCTAACGACAACACCGTTGTATAGGTTGGCCATTTGTTGAAGATGGTAATGGATAGGAAGCTTCGTAAGAATCATCTTGAGGAGGCTTGCGATGAACTGTGGAGACCAGTATGTATGAATGTGTTGCAGGGGGGTTGGAGGATTCCAGGTGGGTGGAGCCTCGTGTTCCAAAACTTCAGAAAACTTCCCAATATCTACAAATCGTAGGATTTTGAAAAAATAAATGGAAGCTAGGGGGACCTACCCTTCACCAGGAGCGCTACGCACTACCTTCGAAATCTCCTATGATAAGTGGGATCGGATTAAGTTGTATTTGATATTGAAAGTATTTTTTTTAATATCCATTATTGTTTGAAAATGGCTGCCCATTAAAATGGCCTATCCTTCTTTGAAAGATCTCAAATTATGTATTCCATGACCACTTTCAGAAACTCAGTAGCCCCCTCCCACTTTCAAGTAGATCTTTTAGAAACAGAAAAAGGTGGCTTCATTTTTTAATTTGGATGAGAATGATTTTTAGAAGAGATTCAATATCTAAAAAGTTTCAGACAAAAATAACTCCTTTTTGAAAGGCCCTTCCAATGAAACTTTTTATTGTAAGTAAGGTTGGAGCGTGTTGGAGGACTGAGCCAATATTATGAAATCATTGTCTTTCCAACGAGTCTCTCTCAAATTCAGCAGAAACCGAGATATTCTCCTGAATATCTTTCTGCATTTTTTGAACATCCTGTTTTGTACTGTGTTTGTGGGATGAGTTGGTGTAAAAAAGGGATTGGTGTTGGTGTCCCCTGTTCCTGGGATCTGTGAGGTAACCTTTGCCGAGGTAACCTTTTGCCGTCTTCTCCCACCCCCGACGTTGATGGATCCTCTATATTAGTATTCATCCATCCCCCATCCATCCCTCTATTTAATATAAGCTACCTCGAGGATCATCTTTTTGGGGACCTCAACTAATATGACCGCCCACTTTACTTCTCCTCTCACATGACTAAAAGATGCCAGCCCTCCTTCTCACATGTTCAATTCATGTCTGGCACATATTAAGCTCCCTTGTCAACTTGAATTATACTCTGGACATTTTCTTTTTACCTTTTCTCCGTTCTTTAGGTTATAACTTTTAATATCTATATGAGATCCTATATGAGATGAAGTAGAATGGAGCGATTAAGGAATACAAAGATATTCAGAAGAAAGACTGTGTGACTGTTTGTCCAGTTATCAAGCAAAAACGGATGTACATTTACGAAACTTACAGATCATCTCAAGCTTTTTTTTTTTTTTTTTTTTTTTTTTTTTTTTTTTTAAAAAAAAAAAAAAAAAAAAAAAAAAAAAAAAGATCATCTCAAGCATGGCCCAACTCAAAATAAACATTATTGCGGTGCCACCTACTACCAGAGCGCTCTGGTGGACATGAGCCTGACTCTACAGTGTGAGTCCAAAATGTTGCTCACCCAGGTTTATTCAACCGGGGTAGGGGCCTTCACCGAGTACCTGACATCGTACAGGCTCGGCACTACCGTTTATCGTCCCATCCGAAGGACGGCGTGCTCTAAGTTTTTTCACCTTCCAGATTATAAAAAGGACCTAGATTGGGTTTTGAACCCGCGATCTTGAGCTCATCAATAATAATATATATCAGTTATATTTTTCTCCATTTTTTCTGAGATTCTGAATATATTTAATATATAGACGTTTCGGACATACTGTTCCATCATCCGTATCTCATTAATTTTATGGTAAGTTTCTGGATATTTTCATTTTTCAAACAATTATCTACACAAATAACAAGTCTCTCGGAAAGAATGCAAATAACACATTAAAAATAATGTTACTCCCGTGCAACATTGGGCTACCAGCTAGTTAGAATAAATAATACAGTTGATTTGGGCGGAGACCGAGTGGATTTAACAAAACACGAGTTGCTGCCTCTTATTTCCCTGGCGATAGCTGTAAGCTAATCTGGCGTTTTGGATCATCTTCATCCGCCTTCATTAGGATGTACTTGACAAATATACATTACAGTAGTTTACCTAGGTTATGGTACAAAGGATCTAATCAACTGTTTAAACAGAGCGGCTATTTCGAATTCTAACCAAATGAAGGAATTGAAATTTAGGTTTTGTTAATATTGGGGCTTAGCATACCGTCGCTGTTGTCTTGTCAGAGCGTACCATACTTCCATTAGCCAGACATGAGAAGACTACCAACTTCTGGAATTATAGGTTAGGTTAGGTTAGGTTTTATGACTCATGCCCGGGCTTTAACAACGAGGTCATATCGCCTACTACCAGAGGGCTCTTTCGACACTCTGGTGGACATGAGCCCGACTCTACTGTGGGAGTCCTAAATTTTGTCTACCCTAAATTTTTTATTCACCTAGGGTAAGGGGTCTTTAACGAGTACCTGACATCGTACAGGCTCGGGACCATCGCTTAACGTCCCATCCGAAGGATGGCATGCTAAAGTTTATTTTACCTCCCAGATAAAATAACTAAGGGCCTCGGTCGGATTACGAACCCACGTTCTTGAGCTCAGAAGTCAAGCACGCATACCACTGAGCTACCGGCGCCCTCTCTGGAATTATATGTTGATAATAAATTTGTTATATCTGTGAAACCATAACGTACAATCCCCATTTTGTACATCGAAATAGCTTATAAATTATATAGATCAACTATCGTATAATAGAAACACATATGGAATGATTAATAATAATAATAAAAATAAAATAAATAAATAATTATAAAATTTCTAACATTAATAAAAACAGAGGGCGCCGGTTGCTCAGTGGTATGCGTGCTTACTTACTGAACTAACAATAGCCGGTTCGTAACCCGACCGAGGCCCTTAGTTTAATTTATCTGGTAAGTAAAATAAATCCTTCAGATGGGACGTTAAGCGATGGTCCCAATCCTGTACGATGTCAGGTACACGTTAAAGATCCTTACCCTAGGTGAATAAAAATTTGGGACTCCACTGTAGAGTCGGGCTCATGTTCACCAGAGTGACGAAAGAGCGCTCTGGTAGTAGGCGATATGACCTTGTAGTTAAACCCCGGGCATGAGTCATAATAACTAACTAACATTTTTATTAGTTTTTTTATTGTATTTATATTTTTTTAAGAGAAGTCTTTCACAGCGATATTTCGGGGGATTCCACGCTCCTTCCACAGGTCACAATGGGTGAAACATAGAGAGAGAAAAAAAGAAATTATAACTTGTATATAAATAAATGAATTAACAAATAACAATAATGTAAATATATATTCACAACTGTATAAAAAATATTTACAACAAGCAAATGCAAGTGCCAAGAGGGGAGATATCACCCAGTGGTGACAATCCCTAGTCACTGAATTATTCTCACTTGTAACTAATGACTGTCACTGCTGCTGCTAAGAAGGTCTAAGAAGCCATTGAAGTTTAAGCCGTCGTTAAGGAAGTTTGGCAGAGTGGAAAACACGGACTAGAGGATTATTGTGGGAACTAAGAGAGAAAAATAATTTTTAAAATTTGTATTTAGCAAGAACCTGGCGTCCAATGGTGGCCTCAGCAACCACCGCGGATCCAACCTGAGTTGAAGGGCTGGTTGGAAAGCATCCACCTCCCTTAGTACCATTTTGGCAAAGCCCTGAGGCCCTGATTGGTTACGGACCCGAGATAAATCCCTACGGTTTTCCACCAACAGGTTTAGTGGCTGGGACTTGATGGGGATGGTTACCAAACAATACAAATATTCTTTACTCAAAGTCACCATGTTGAAACACACCAACTACACTGTCAGTCCGCCATTACACCACCTCGTTCCACCCGCCAGTGTTTATACATAGTGATATACACAACACAGTTACACACAGCGCTTGCCCGAACACGAAGTAAGAAATAAACGCAATTAGGTTTTTTACCTATGACAGGTATGTTCGATCCATATTAGTTTCGTATCAGTATGGAAGCCCATACATTTTTCATTATCTTTAAATGATTTGGATAGTATGGAGTATTAAATACTAATGGTGGGTTGTCATTAAGTAATATACTCGTAGTTTAGAAATTTGAAATGATAGTTTTGGGACGCATTTAACATTGTCTCTTGATAAAGTTAAGACCCTGTGAAGCTACTTGATTGATGTACCGAACATGGAGTCATTCTGGGTTAATTATGTACTTACTGAAACACGATCAAATCCCAAAGATCAGATGTGATTGTGAACAGAAGCCAACCCTTGCCTGCTCCAGAAGAGTCTCTTTGAGGTGGTATGGCTTAATTTAATAGCGTTGTACACTCGTTACAACGGCCGTTTGGCTAAGCCTATCTTAAAGCCTCTTACCTTCAACAGAGTTAACTGTGAAAAGGGTGCATTCTTTTATTGATGCTTTCGTCAACTTCCCACTCTACGGAATACAGTGCATTACAATTACTCAGTTAACGTGAAATTTCCCTCTTCTCGAGAAAATTTACTGCCTGATGTAATTTAAAAGGAAAATATATATGAGGTTTAGAGATATTTCGATCAACGGGAATTTCGTTCTGTTAAGTTTGACATTTCCCAACATATAAATGGAAGAAACAGAAAACGTCAATTTGATGAAAACTGTCAAAACTATTTCCTCAGTTTTATTTCAGTGTCGTGTACTGCTGCATAAGTGAATAAAAATGTTTACTTCTACGTGTAAAGGAAGTTAACTAACTAACCGGTCGGAAATTCTATGTTGTTGAGTTTCCACTGGGATTTCATGTTTTCCGATCCCTGAATTCAAAATTTGGAAAAATGTCTATCTAAGTGCATGTAGAGACACTTATGGGCGCAATAACGCCCAATTGAATTTATAAAACATCACTAAATTTTACATGTGAATTCATAACCTCATAAGCTATTAATTTTCAGCGGTCCAGAAGAGGAGAAGAGGGGGGTTTAACGTCTAATCACTGACAATGTAATTCATTTATCATATGTTACCTGAGGATTGGTAAGACTGGTTAATTGGTTTTAGAAGGAGAGTATTCAATTGATTATTTCATATGTTAGTTTGTGCCCGGGCTTTAATTACAAGGTCATATCGCCTACTACTAGAGCGCTCTTTTGTCGCTCAGGTGGACCTCTATCCTAAATTTTGTCGATAGGGGTCTTCAACGAGTACTTGACAGCGCACAGGCTCCCATCGTTTGACGTATCATCCGAAAGACCGCGAAACTGGCGGCAACATATGCTAGTTGAATAGTGTTGTGTTTTGTGGAAATGTTATTTTAATGTTAGGAGTCGTCTATAATGAACAGTCCGGTATGAGCGTGGCGGTTAATTGTTTCCAAATTTGCAAAAGTGTTGAAGAGCCGAGTCGTCAGAGGTAGTTGGCAGGAGTAAAATCTGGTTTTTATCGGCCCTAATATCGACTTTTAAACGAGATGTCATGTAAAACAGATAGCAACCTTTGTCAGCAAAATTGTTTCATCTACAGCTGTAGTGACGTAAAGAGGCTGATTGACAGAAAAACAGATGCAATATTGATTCCATTAGTCTACTTGAGTGGAAACGAACAGTACTAATAATAAAATAACAGTAGAGGGTGGATGGTGGAAGGAGGAGAGGAGAGGGTGAGATTGGGGGAGGTCTGGGTTCCAATTAGCCGAGGGATGGGCTCTTCGTCCTCGCCAACATTGCTCCTCTGTTTACCCAACTTAGACCTGCCTTCAGTTACTTCATTGTGGCCATCCTCTAGATCCGACAACTTCATTTGGAACCTCACTTTCAATTGAAAGCTACTTAAGCAATTTAGCAAAGAAAAACAGTTCAACTATTCCATCGTCTAACTCTTCTGATCATCCTCCTGTTATCTTGTTATGAGCCATCATCTACGTAATAAATATTGTGTCTAACATCTGTCTAAATAATATAGGTTAGGTTTTATGACTCATGCCCGAGCTTTAACTACGAGGTCATATCGCCTACTACCAGAGCGCTCTTTCGTCACTCTGGTGGACATGAGCCCGACTTAACTGTGGGAGTCCTAAATTTTGCCTACCCTAAATTTTTATTCACCTAGGGTAGGGGTCTTTAACAAGTACCTGACATCGTACAGGCTCGGGACCATCGCTTAACGTCCCATCCGAAGGACGGCGTGCTTAAGTTTATTTTACCTCCCAGATAAAATAAACTAAGGGCCTCAGTAGGGTTTCGAACCCACGATCTTGAGCTTAGAAGACAAGCACGCATACCACTGAGCTACCGGCGCCCTCTCTAAATAATATATGACTATAGCCAACAATTCAGAGACATATAATTGTGCAGTTGCTTTTTTATATATTTCTCCTTCTCTACCTGATACAACTACAACGTTGAGCCCGACTGATTGTCATTTCCTTCAGGTATTTTGTCCACGTGCCTCTTTAGAATTCCTGTCGCCAACTACCTACCCCGGCAGCTTTTAATCAGTCGCCCCCTCTCTTTGAGTTGGTAGCTTTAAACAGATAACACTCAGCCAACTATCCGCTAACTGGTTGAGGAAGTTAGGGACTAGTGGGGTGTTAACGTTTCATTGGGGACAGGAAGGGGGGACTATCAGGTTGCCACCTTGTTCTAATATCGATTTAACAGAAATTCCCAATGGGCCCAGAGGTTGAATTGCTTCGGGAAAGCATTTGCTTTTCAATTCTTCCATACTAAATTTTGTTTTGGTTTGTCTTGAAACTTAAGCTTTGGTTAGTACCCTTCACCCCCCTTTTTTTTTTTGTTTTTTTCGAGTTATGACCTTATGCTGATGCATATCGGCCAGAAATAGCTTCAAATTCATAGAAATATTTAGTATTGTGGAGTTTCTGTGTGTCGAAGGTGTCCGCTTAATAGGGGTGTAAAACTATAGATGGCACTATCGATAGTATGAAGTCACTATGCTCATGTATAAGCACACATGTTCATTGAAATTGGAAGTGTTCCCGGAAGTTCAGTACTCGGCACTGCACAAACGACATTTACCCAGATTTTTAGACCCACATCCTTATCGAAGTAACTCCACACATCGGACTTCCGTTTACGACTCATTTTTCAGTTCAAAACAACAAAGCACGCTACAACAATAGTAAATTTTTAGTTCGAAGCAACGAAACACTCTACAAGAACAGTAAATGTAACCTTCAATCGATTCAATGGATCCCAGAATTACAAAATCCTTAAACTATCGATAGTTTTACATCTCTACCGCTTAGTAACGTGGAACTTCCAGATTCGATACCCCCGATTTTCCAATTTCATATATATAAAATCAAAAACTCGCCATACTATTTCTATGAATTTGAAGTGATACGCTGAAATAATTATCTTCGATGTGAAGGGTACTAATCACAGTTCAAGTTTCAAGGCGAACCAAAACAAAATTTAATATGGAAGAATTGATGGGGCTTGTTTGAATTATTATTTGTTGTTCTCTCTTGTAGTGTTGCAGGTTTACAAAGCGCTCTTTGCGAACTTATATTTCCCCCGGAACCTGTGTTGTAACGCAGCAGGCCTGCATGTGAAGTTGGTGAAACTTCCCTTATGGTGGCAGTTATTTTGTTCTCCCATCATCCCTCCCTACGTAGCAGAACCAACTCTTCCCTAAACTTCTTCCCCCTCTTCTCTGTTGTTCAACCCCCTCCCTCCGGAAATTTTGCTTTTCAGGGAAACACTCTCCATGTTTTGAGAGCTCATTTAATCCAAGACTCACGCAGGTTCCAAGTCTCCTTCTAACAGTTAGATCTCCGGTCTTTAAGTATTCCATGTGTACGGGAAACTTCTCTGTCTCTTTGCATTTATTATTTCACCGTCAAATATATCAATATCAGTCTTAAATGGAAGAAAAAATATTATATATAGAATTGTCTGTCCTTCGAAGGTATGAAGTTAGTACAATAAGTATTTATATGTATAATAGCAGGTCACCCGGCGTTGCATGTTACTTTGTGTTATATTATTTCACTTGAAGCTGGTTACATGCGATATGTGAACAAAGAATCAAAAGTCATTGTCATCTGTTTTCTTTCTTTTAGGGGGCCGTATTGTGAATATTGAGGTCCTAAAGAAGCTAATGCCAACACTTCACATTGTGAGAAACACAGACGACGCTGGCTCATACTGTTCTATCTCTGTGATAATTCCTGTCACTTTTAATGGTTGATTTTTATTGGAAATCCCCAAAAAATTAATTGTGATTAAAAAAGAAAAATAATTTTGTTATTGTCCGTGCAGTGATAAATATGTAGGTGTGGTGGGGGTGGGGGTGGTTTGGGGACCCTGGAGGCAGGTAGATATCGAACTGTTGTGTGTTGAGCCGACTATCACCTTGGTGATCCATCAACCCCTCCCCTCAACACATACTTCTTTGATAGTTCCCTGAAAGTCTTTCTTTAATCCTGGCCACACTGATGTGAGCAGATCGGCACTGAGCGGACCTCCTCTCCTCTCCAATCTGTCACCTACAGGAAATTAATGTTGGAGCTTCTCGGGTAGATCCCGGAGCCGATTTGCCAACCTCCAGGAAATTGCCCAACTCAAGTATAATTTTGTTGGCAACTCCTGTCTCGGCCATCTGACAACTGCTCTCTAGCTCATCATCCTGTTTCCTTCCATCCTCTCCGTGGCCACGCGTGGCTATGTTCAAGAAAGGCTTTGCCTTCTCTCCGTCAAGGAAAAGGAGATGTCTTTTGATGTTTATAAGGGCAAGAGACGTTAAGTGGAAAAGGTCTGAGTAATCCTCTAGTCCCTCAAACGATGTCACAGCCCATCCTGTCATCCGTGTATTAACCAAGCAGGAGGTGATGTCTTTAAGGCCTTTCATAAAAAGTTTCTCTCTATTCTCTCTTTAACAAGTACACCCTCCCAGCCCTTGGATGAGATTAGTTTGAAAAGTTCTAAACTATATACCAGGCACATTGTACCTATTTATACTTTAAGAAAATGTGACCTGACAATGGAAACCTGGTGAACCTGATACGTAAAACGGGACGATAAAATAACAACATTTACCAGAGCTGATATTATTGTTTCTAAAGTCGTTTATAAAACGTACTTTTGAAGTTGGCGTATATCACAAGAGGAGTGCGCACCTTTCCTCTTAAGGTCCCTCCCATCCATTCCATCGACCAATTCAGAGTAGTATCCCTTCGAACTGGCTCAATAGCAACACTTGAATAATAATTAGTGGATAATAACATCGCAGCAAATGTTTACAATCCTCTTCTTTTGACTTTTATATCCTTAATTGAACGTTTAGGGGATCTTTCAGAAATGAAGAACCGTACTGGAAATAATGAGATATTTGAAAGACTTCCTGGTTGATACAAATTTGAACGTGTGTTTATTAACTCTCTTGCGCTTCCTAAAACTCATAATACCTCTGAGGGAAAATTAATTTTGTTGGTCTCTTTAGGTCTACTATACCTATATTATTTACTTCATCGTTCTGACGTTTCGGCTTCTATGAGCCATTTTCATAAATCACAGAAACTATCATCAATAATTAATCATAATTGTTGTGAAAAGTCATTTTTCAACTGTAAATAGACCATCTATTAACACGACCATGTCTATATGATACTGCAGTATAATATGGCTATGACCAAACGTACGTGTTATTATAATTAATTATTGATGATCGTTTCTGTGATTTATGAAAATGGTTCATAGAATAATGACCTAAACGTCAGAATAATAAAATAAATAAAATATAGTAAACTTAAAGAGGCCAACAAAATCAATTTTCCTTGAAATATTCACAAGGTCTAAACCACTATTGGAAAATCATAATATCATTGGTGTTCCAAAAGTTGCTACTGCTACTGTCTGAGGACAGAAAGTCTGGTGACTCCAGCTCTCCTCTGAGACGAACCTAACTGGGTGATATAAAGATACCGATGGAAAATAATTGGCTTACGTACATTTTTATTATATACAGGTATTATTGTATCATCCATTACATTATAGTTTAAATGTGCCAAACATTCTTTGGGGGGTGTTAAATATTCCCTTTCTTGTAGACTTCCCCGCTCGTTACGCATCCCAACCCCTCATCATCGCTACCCTCTCTACCCCATATGCTTCTTCTTTTTCATAATATTTCTGTATTTTTCTTATTTTCTTGAATGTTAGAGTAGGCCAGAACCTCATTTAACTTTTGGGGACAGCGTAAATATTTTCTACTATTTATTGTTTATTGTTTCTTAAATATTCTCTTACTTTGATGAGATATTTTTGAGCATTTGAAACACTCCCAGTACGGTTGTAATAGCTGTGATAATAATAAATAATATTTATGGTAATTTATTACATCATAATAGCTTAATAAATAATATAGATTAATCAATATTAAACTTTAGAATGGTTAGTTATTTTGACTCATGCCCGGGCTTTAACTACCTGGTCATATCGCCTACTACCAGAGCACTCTTTCGTCGCTCTGGTGGACATGAGTACGACTGTGGGCGTGCTAAATTTTGCCCACCCAGGTTTAGCCATCTAGGACAGGGATCTGGAGTACCACACATCTTACAGGCTCGGGACCATCCCTTAACGTCCCATCCCAAAAAATGAAAATGAAAAAATCTTAGAATATAAACACATATGAGATGAATAATAATAATTATTATTTAAAAAAATAACAGAGGATAAATGATTAAATGATTATACAATTCCTAATTAATAAATACAATAGATGTTATTATTTTTTTTTTATTCTAAAAATTTTATATTTCGAGGCGATTATGCGCCCCTTCCTCAGGTCACAAAGAGCAATATTTTTCTTTATATATAAATAAATATATCAACAAATAACATTAAAGTAAATAGTATATAACTAAATAAAATTAATTTAAATATGAAATATAAATTAATATGGTATGTATCTTACTTACCCTTTGTTAAAATGTTGATTTTTTCCAGGGGTGTCGTATTTTTTCTGTTTTTGACAATATTTGAGGATACTTCTATGTCCCTTCTTCTGTTCGTTATGAACGAACATGAATTCATAGTGACCAGAAGAAGGTACGTGGAAGTGTCCCGAAATATTGTCAAAAAAAGGGAAAAAAAAACACATCTGAAAAAATCTACTTATCGTTCTTGTTATTGTTTCTTCACATATTGTCTGTTTCTCTATGTTGGACTTGAATGTTAAAGGGCATTAGGTTTAAATGTCTATTCATCCAATACAATTTTCTTCCAAGTCCCAACTTGGAAAACTAGTCTCTACATTCTCATGTATCTAATGTGGTATTGTCTTGTCTGTTGCAGGTAAGCATTTGGATCCTGACTGACGTGACCCCGGATGGAAGCCGGAGGGAGACTATCGAGGGCCGTATCAATACTATCGATAGTTTTCTAAGTATAACATTTAATCGACGTTATATAAAATATTACTATCTTCTTTTGACAACATATTCTCTAACTTACGAGTGTGGGTTGACAGGGTAATTAAACGTTTGCCTTTTTTTTTGTTGGATTTATGAGATTTGAATTACTTTTGAGGTCCATGTTTTTCTTCGAACGGATGGAACACAGAATGAGGTCGGATATTCCTCTTTGTGGTCTCATTGTAACCCACATTTATCGACCTTCCCTTCTCCAACCCATCAAGGACGTTTTTTTTAGCCTTTATAGGCTAAATAACCAAAAAAGACCATATTTCTAGTAGCATGAAGCAGCGTGTTATTCCTTAGCAAACTGCTGGAGGACCGCTGCCCCACCCATGTTCTCCTTCAATTCCTTCCCTCCCCCTTTTGAAATAAAAATTGTGATGTGGCCATTACAGGACTTATACCAACCACGCTTACAGAACTCTTTCCCCCTTCTCAAAATTATTTCATACTGGCATTACTGGGTATACGAATGTCTACTCTCAAGATAACGCTGTACAAAGAGACAAAAAGTCGAGAAGGGGAAGGGGAGAGAGAGAGAGTGTGATCTGTAAGCGTTGTTGATATAAGATAATCCTGTAATGGCCGCCTCACATTATTTTTATTAATTTTCAAAGTTACGATTTAAAAATTATTTATATTACTTACAGACATTTGTTTACATTCTTCGGGGAGCTATAACTTTTGTCGTATTGATCCTATCTCAAATCTGAGTGAGGACTTATTAGCGATTGGAAATTTTATAAAGAACAATTATGGTCTGATTCAATTTTTTTTATAGGACTAACAGTTTTCGGGTAAATCAAGAAAACGTCTAAAATTATCAGTTTTAAAACTACATTTCAAGATGGTTTTCCGCATGTATCTCGAAATTCGGTCGACCTGTAAAAAATCATATTTCATATAAATTACGTATTTCCGTATTC
Source organism: Aradus depressus (assembly GCA_963662175.1). Taxonomy (NCBI): domain Eukaryota; kingdom Metazoa; phylum Arthropoda; class Insecta; order Hemiptera; family Aradidae; genus Aradus; species Aradus depressus. Next base: position 99,957,299 of record OY759214.1, read on the forward strand.
TCTACAACTATTACTCAAAAAGATTTTTTATTGTCATAAACATAGGCTGTATCTTGATAAATGTAGTTTGGTCCCGGGGGAAAGTGGTCTCAATTTTCGTTCGATTTCGGCCAGAATCTAATCAGATCTAAGCTAGAACATGTGACCTCTTCATTCCAACTTTCAAGTTCCTAGCTTCAATCGTTTTTGCGGTAGAGAGCTCACAACTTTTCAATCACACACACACACACATGCACAGAAAGACATCATCGCGAACATGGAACTCAGGGAACCTTGAAACGTGAAAATCAGTTGAAACCTCGATCTCGGATTTTCGCACGATCTAGTTTTGTACACTGAGATGGAGTGTGGCTCCATGGAACATTCTATCGCTGGGGTTTTTCAAAGTAATACTATCGATACAATTTGACGATCCTCTGTGGAGGTGGATCTAGCTGATGGGACTGAGGGGGGAGACCTTGTGCTGGGTATTGTGATGGGTCTCTGTTCGTGTTGGTCCCATCGATTGGCTCATGTTCCCAGGATTGTTTGAGGTGTCCCTCCTGTTCTGTGTTCTGTGTCCGTTTCCAATTTCCCCTGTGGCCACCCCCTCCACATCTAATCAATGGGCTCCCCCCCCATCCTCCTTTTGATTAATGGTGACACCTTCTAGCTAACATCTCCAACGTACACTTCACCCAACTTTTTTTCCTACTTGACTCGGCTAACTATCAGGCTTTCCTGGGAACACATGATTATGACACAACATCGGCCTATGAAGCAGCGTGGCGGATGGGGGGAGACCTTGTGCTGGGTATTGTGATGGGTCTCTGTTCGTGTTGGTCCCATCGATTGGCTCATGTTCCCAGGATTGTTTGAGGTGTCCCTCCTGTTCTGTGTTCTGTGTCCGTTTCCAATTTCCCCTGTGGCCACCCCCTCCACATCTAATCAATGGGCTCCCCCCCCCATCCTCCTTTTGATTAATGGTGACACCTTCTAGCTAACATCTCCAACGTACACTTCACCCAACTTTTTTTCCTACTTGACTCGGCTAACTATCAGGCTTTCCTGGGAACACATGATTATGACACAACATCGGCCTATGAAGCAGCGTGGAGGATCTTAGAATGTGATAGTAAGATGTTGTGGGACGAGATTTCTAATAGAAATAAAAGACGTTGTCTTCCCACTGTTTTATTTTATACCAGAACCGGTTTTCGACGCAACAGCGTCATCATCAGTGGTTCATCCACCCACACAGCACAGCGGTTGGAAGATAACGTCGAAAACCGGTTCTGGTATAAAATAAAACAGTGGGAAGACAACGTCTTTTATTTCTATTAGATCTTAGAATGAGTTATTCATTCATATCATTTTGCTGGGCATTTTTAGGACAACTTAGATTATAGTCAAACATTTAAAATAGGATTAAAATAGGAAGTAGGTCATTTATTAATTGACATGAGCGAAAAATGGTGGTTATCGGCACTAGCTGTAGCTAAGAAGGTGTGGTTAGTGACCCTGCTGATTCCTAGATGAGTAGAATTGCAAAATTGTTGTTGAACATTGCCTGTCGTTTCAGATTGGTCAACACCAAATACCGTGATGTACTAAGATAATTAGTACAGATGAACGCAAGATTGTCGATCACATTCTGGGATCTATTAGAATATTGGAAAGTCCTTCAAAAAATGAGAATTCTGAAGGGGTCAAATATTTTAATTTTTTTTTTTTTTTGGAATTAGGGGAAGCGGTTTTATTGAATGACCGATATTTGTTTTCATACGGAGTAATGAGGGTCTGAAAGAATTTAATTATTCTCAGAGACTGAGAAAGTATATGCACAAAAATTGTTTATGTATGGAGGCCTTTAAAATGAAATGCAAGTCTCATTTCGGGGATACACATCTTCAAAATTTGAGGGTCTACTTGTATAGTGAGACATTTTTGATTTGTGGAGTCGAGTAAAGTTATGAAAAACCCGAGTTTATTGTGTGTGCTTTTTATGTATGAATGAGGGATGGTACTTTATAGTAATAAAATGAGTGAACCGCAATTTGGTTTGAAATATGTGCACATGGTTCGTATGTGTCATATGTAGAAATAAATATAAACCGAAGGGTGTAGGAAAGGATAGAGAAGAAGTCTCTTTGAATCACCGGCGATGTACTTCCCCAGCGCGAATTAACATCTAATTTGTCGCTCTTCCTCTGAAACCAATCCACTTATTTGGTGGAAAATTAATAGGTGTCTTACTCAAGGACATCAAAGGTTGATACATTCATTGCATTGACAGTTGTTAGGGTTTTGAGTTGAACTCCCTTTCTCTTTGGCCGATTCGGCTGAAAATTAGTAGACGTCGCCCATAAGGGTTTTTCGATTTACATATGAAAATTCTTGCTCATATATTGATTACCTTATAATTGCTGGTGGGGTTTTTGTGTTGAGCACAGACACACCGACAAATAGGAAATTTGTACAGTGAACTTACAGTATAACTGGGGAAGTATACTGTATGTCAAAAGAAGAATAAGGGTGTATCTGAGGTTTAGAATTAATAGATGTGATGAAAGCTGCACCAGTTGAATCTTCCTTGTTTCTTTTGGAATTAGTGTGAAGAAATCAGTTAGGCTGGCATACATAAAAAAAACGGTAAATACATAATAATAATATATATATATTAAATGGTAAATACATAATAATATAATGGAAAAATATAATGGAACAATACTGTGTTAATTTCAAAAAGAGGAAAACGGAACTACATTCGGGTTAGGACTGCAAAAACCCTCCAAGTATCACTGCCTGGAGTATTTACCACATGATCATTGAAAAACAATATACCATTAACGAACTTAACAAGCACCTAATAAATGTGTAAAATACCCTGCATAATTTTATTTAACAGAGGGATTTATAAGAATTATTTTGTTCAGAATTCAGTTTTCCATAATATCAAAGTGCGGAGTGTAATTAAGTCGTGTAAGCTAAATTTATATTTTATATAAAAATGTCACTTTTTTGGCCAGTTTGGTCTACTAGAGCACCATGCCTTAGGATTCTGTTCCTTGAGTCAGGGAGTAGAATGGAATGGTGGAAGAAGGCCGCGGAACGTAACGAATCCATCAAGTGAGGTGAGATGACCCGCCTGGTTGGAAGGGTCAAGGAGGCTTCACTTGGACCTCACCAAACTGTCACCATCACCATCCACCAACCTTCTCTGTTCTTACTTCAGGCGACTTAGGAATAGTCTAACGGCGAAATGTCAATGTGCCTTCATATGATCTATTTCAATAGTTCCTGCTCATGTAGAGATGCTGGAGAAAACATAAAAAAAAAAAAAAAAAAAAAAAAAAAAAAAAAAAAAGTGAGAGGGCCACTGGTAGATCGGATTGATACAGGGAAGTCCCAATCTAAGTTGAACTGGAAGAATAATTTTTATTTATCTAGTGGATTACAACACGACACTCCTGACAATTGATAACGATAAAGGAAGCACCGTGAACATCTCCTGTGGAAAGGACAAGTAATCGACCCGATGTGTCGTCGGAAAGAAGCGACACGTGGCAAAGAACTGCTGCAGCAATCCAAAGAAGCCCATGGAACTAAATGGTCTCACTGTCACTTCTAGATTAGCGTTGGAATCGCTGTATCCCAGAGAAGCCTAAAGCCAGAGATCCACGGGAAACTAAGCTGTTTCTACTATACTTTGCTGTAGGAACATGTTAACTTGAATCTACCTCCTCTGACCCCCCCCCCCCCCCCCCCCCCCCCCCCCCCCGGTGTTCCTTCGGCCAATTTCGTTAGGTATCGATAGATGTTGTCCTTATAATACTCAACATATAAATTTTCTTGTCGGTACATTGATTATTTCGGGAGTTATTCGTTTTTTTTTGTAGTTAATCCCCTTCTCCCCTTGAATTTAACTGAAAATCAAAATAAGTGTAACCTCCATTCAAGAGGTAGGAAACACGAAATTGCTGTGTCGAGAGGAGAAGCTAGCTTCCTAGAAGAACATAGAACAGCTGATGGAAACAGATCCATTCAAATGAATTCTAGCGATTTAAAAAAAAAATTAGAATAGCAAAGCAGAGCATGGCTTCTGATAGATCCTTGGCTCTAACTGTCACTACTACACTCCCAACAGAATTCTATGTTCCAACTTCGTGCAATAGACAAATCTTTCAGCCAGGAATTCAAGGTCTAATTTTTCCAACCGCAGTTGAACTGTTTTTTGTTATTTTTTTAGTGAAAAGACCTTGGTTTTCAGAACCAGGAACGGAGAAGTAAGACCTAATTGTAGTTATAATTTGGCAGTCTATCTTAATCATAAAATCATTTATGGTGGTTATAATGGAGTCGAGAACGTTTCTGTGAGAGGCAACTGTAAAAAAATATGTTGCGTTATTCCCAACCTTGGGATCATTCCCATGATGGTTTCGGATTTCTTCATGTTTATCCTTTTTATTATGTTATAGAGAAGTTTGATTAAAAGTTCACACATCGTAAGTCCTTGTAGGTGAGTATTATTGTCGATATTTAGGAACAGAGCCGGTTGCCACTTGCATTGCACAATCGTTATTCAACTTTTCATAAAGATAACTCTATTTTTTTCCTCTCAATTTATATTTTTTTATTTATTGATTCATTTATTTTTTTAATGCTGGTATGTAGTACATGGGCCACGGAAGTGTTATTGCCCGGGCCAGTCATAAAATCTGGACCTCTATATTTTCATGGCCATGGTCGCTGAAACAGGTTGCCTGTTTTTTCAGTCCCAATAAAGCCATCACAAGTGAAATATACGAGTAGACATCGCTCTCCATGAAAATATCTACCTGAGGAAAACTTTTGTGTAACTTTCGAGATGTAATTCTGGGTGTAAGCTGCTCTGATTGCAGAAATAGATTTAGTAAAATAGTTATTATGACTCATGCCCGGGCTTTAACTACAAGGTCATATCGCCTACTACCAAACCTCTCTTTTGTCACACTGGTGAACATGAGCCCGACTCTACTGTGGGAGTCCTAAAGTTTTATTCACCTAGGGTAGGGGTGTTAAAAGAGTACCTGACATTGTACAAGCTCGGGACCATCGCTTAACGTCCCATCCGAAGGACGGCGTACTTAAGTTTTTTTTACCTTCCAGTTAAAATAAGCTAAGAACCTCGGTCGGATTTTGAACCCACGATCTTGAGCTCAGTAAGCAAGCACGCATATTAGGGAGACAAAAATTATTAGAACAGACATAGTATTTAAAATGTGGTAGATATTCGAATTACTCTGAATAACTGCCACAATAAAAACATTCTCTCCCATTGCGCCTCATAATTATTTCCCATAATTGTGCTGTGCTAATGAACCGAATATTGTATGTTTTCAGAATCCAAAGTCTTTTTCAACATTACTCACACAAGTACCTATTTTGTTATTCGAAAAAAAAAAAAAAGTTAGCATTGCTGGGAAGCATGTTTAAGGGAAAACATTAGCATTTACAGAAGCACAAATTTTAGGTATGGAAAGCGGTGTTAGTCTCGATTTTAGGGTTCCTTAAAAACGAAACTTTAATGAAATGGTCATAGTCTGTCAGAGCATTACAACTTTTGAGCCGTTTAATCTAGAAAGCAATAATTTGACATATAGGTAGGTCGTATATGCTCTCAGGTTCTCATAACATTTCAGAAAAAAATTGCAAATTTTGTAAATAATTAATCAAACGAACCAAAAAAAAAAAAATATATACATATATAAAGTTTTTGAGTGAGGTATCCTTGAAAAGAAAAGGGAAAAAAACGAATAAAGGCGTTTGCACGAGTGTACACCCCTTATTTCAAAAGTACTCATGATTCCTCAGTTCTGAAAAAAAAAATTTAAATGTTGAGAACAATCGAAAAGTTTCCCAACAATTAATTTTGTTGTTCTGACTCTAATAGATAGCATGGGAAAGAATGTAAGGTTACGGAACAGTTGACGAGTGGCGTAGTTCTCGAGATGAAAGGCTGGTTCATGGCTGCTGGACCGCCCTGTAATATGAGGCGGTGAGATGAGATCTCATGCCATATCATCTCCTGTGGTGTTCTGTGGTCCTCAAAACAAGTAACAGCCAGAAGGGGACTAGTAACCCCTGTTACTTACAAATGTTACCAGTGGTTTGTGATAACTAAAGTGCGATTTAAATATTCTTGTATCAACTTTGTGGAGATATCTTGTAACAAACTTAATCAATAAGAAATCAATAATTTTAACAATTAAAAAATATAAATGGAGTGTAATTATTAAAAATGAACTTTATGTTAAATGTCTTGTTGCTGTATTTGCTTTTGTCTTGCACGGAATTGTCGAATGGGTTCCGTTGTAGTTTTTGGCATTTTTAACTATTTAACACTAACTCAGAATTAAACTAAACGTATTAAATTAAAAATCAAACGTATTATTTTAACGCATAAACCATGTACAAACACGTAGCACACAACAGCTGCCACCGACCTAAAACGTAGTTGACTTGCACGCATGCGCTACTCATCCCCCTCTCCTTAGCATTTCATGTTTGATTTTTTATGTCGAGGTCATTCCGATTCACTTGTCTCGCTTAAGAAGTTTCATTTCAAAAAAAAAAAAAAAAAAAAATCCAAGAAATAGATTTTTTTAGGGGAGCTCGTCAACAAAATCTCAATGTTTTTGATACGCTGAGAAATAAATATTTTAATAAAGGGTGTGAAATGAATGTAAAATAGTTGCCCTTGAGGCTGTTGGTACACTGTGGCTGGATCCGTGCATTACCGAATGCTTTTCTCCTTTGCCAGAAGTGGGACATAACTAGCTAACTTGAGTTAGCATAATGCAGAGCTGAGAGCTACTAAGGCTGGGCTCATGGCTTCAAGTTTACCTCTGCTAATGCATCTCTCGGGGTCACTGTTTCACACTCTTCTGCATTAACTGCCTCTAACCGGGACAACATGTAAACTTACTTAGTTCCCCCCCTCCAAACTAGGCAATTTATGTCTTATCATCACTAATGCAGAGATATGTCTTCATATCATCTCTCACTCCTATCTGTCTTAGGCATGAATAAATTCCTGAAATACGTGTTTTTTTCTATTTATTTACACTTTTATTTAATTCTTTTCATATCTAAGAATTAATCAAAGCGTTGAGTGCGTAAATACATAATTTAAATTAGAAGAAAAACAGAGAAAACGCAGTTTAATATTATACTTATGATAATAAATTACTTTTCTTTTATCAACGTTCAAGTGACCAGTTCGTCCCGAAGGAGCAGATGGGTTTCAAGTAGGGATGGGCGATAGTTGATAGTAACATCGATAGCTATACATAGGGTTATCGATAGTCTAAGTAACTATTGATATTACAGGGGATAAATGGACCTAGTGTAATCACACTTCTCTGTAATATTTTTACTAAATTATTTTTCACTCGATATAAATTAAATTTCTACGATGTGCAAAGCCAGCGCATATAACATCAGTGTAATGAGATTGGAAAGAAAACGAACTGTGAAAATCTATGATAAAAAAAAACCCAATAATATTGGACCAATTTGTTTAATTTGAAAACAGAAATTGATGAGTGGTGTATTTCTTTTAGCATATTTCCCTATAAGTTTACGAACCAATCAACTTCTTCCCCTCCCCCTGGCGGATATACACATAAAACTTGAGTAGATATAAAAGTTTATTGACTGAATGTGTATGAGGCTAAAAAAAATGAGACCATAGCGAGTTCTTTTCGAACCTCCCTTCTCTTCTATTACTTGGAATGGAGACTTATTTTTCCCTCATACTCGTATATATACCAAAAACGACAAATGAGAACTGTATATCATTGTATTCATTCATATAGTATTGGCAATAAAATTTGTAGTATAAATAAATTGGGATACAAAGATACTCCCGCCCTCCGCCTTGGAAGGAAAGAGAAACCCAGTTTCAAGATTTTTTTTATCTCTTTTCAAGAAATTCCAAACTTTCTTTTCTTTAAAAGAGAAAAATCCAAAGAAACAATGATTTCTTTTAAATATTGCCTCATGACGTATAAAAGTGGGGATATTTTCGATATTTGAACGACCACGACTGAGAAAATACATAAAACTTGGTCAGGTTCATTCAGTTTTGAAGCATCCCCTCTCCCAGCCCCTGGGGAACCCTATAAGTCTTGTAATTTTTTTTTTCTTATACTTATAGTAATATTGTAATCGTACGAAAACACGAGATCGAGTTTTCAACGGATTGTCACGTTTTAAAGTCTGTCTATGTGTATGATTAGCACTTTGTGAGCGCTCTAACGATTATAGCTCGAAACTTGAAATTTTGAATGAGAAAGTCACTTCTGCTAACTTAGATCTGATAAGATTTTGGCGAAAATCGGACAAAAATTGAGACCACTTTACTTCTGGGGCCTAAGTACACTTTACAACATACCGCTTATTTTTATGACCTAATCAAAAATCTCCAAGTAATAGTTGTAGAGAAAACAAAAAGAGACATTTTACATGAAATATGATTTTTTACTGGTCACCCGGTTTGCGAAATATATGCCGAAAATCGTCCTCAAATGTCGTTTTGCCTTGATTTAGACGAAAACGGTAAGTCTTATCGGAAAATTGCTTCCTACCAAAAATGATCGTTATTAAATTTCCAATGACTAGTGTGTACTCAGATTTGAGATAGGACCAATACGATAAAAGTTATAGCGCCCAGAAAAACGGAAAATAAATGTTTAACCTATTACTAAAGTCGTCTAATTTAGTTGCTTACCGACCAGTAAAGTTACTAACCGTTTGAATTCAGGTTACCTGCTAGTATATGATATATGGTTATTAGCAACGGGTGACCGATTCTCCAAAAACCTGACAGTTCCTCCAGCTTAGTGGTAAAAAAGTCTCCATTTTCTATCTTAAGATGAGTAATTTCAATATCAGTATGCTATATAATATGAGTCTTTACATATATATGTATACAGTCTGGCCTTGTCAAGCGACTGTAAATAAAGTAGCTGAGGAGATAAGTGAAGTGTTCTTGTACATAATAGATATCCAAGTGCTTACATTTACTTGATCAAGTACCTGAAAAAGTACAGCATAATGAGATTCAAAAAAGGTTGCCGACCTCTGCTCAAGATATAAGTTTTAATTTTATTAAAACTCTGTTAATCATCTAGAATCATATTGCTACCGTAGTTTAGCCCAAACTTTGAGGTGTAAAGCACGCGAGAAATGAGAAGGTGAACTAGTTTCAACTCAATCCGGAACTCTCAACAAATTGTTAGTCATTGTAAGTTTCAGACTTTTTCTAAACCTAATATTCCTACGAGAGACTAATTCGAAAAAATTCAATTTTGATCCTCTGGACGGTCATTTTGGTGAAACAGTAGAGATTTTCTTGCTATATATATATGAACTGATAAACTGATAACCGCACATCCTTCCAGCGCACCAAATTTGAAATTTTTGGATGCCACATAGCCTATATATCAAATTAGGCGCCATCCTTGAAGTACACACAGTTTCTTATTCTGGGACTTCTGTACAATCACACTGAGGTATTTGTGTTGTTTCCCAGCCTCACTTTATCGTCTTACCTTCGGCCGATTTCGGTGAAAACCAACAGGTGACGTTCCTTGAGGGAACGGGAAAGCTGGTGGGAGCGAGGAGAGTGCACTAATAGCTGAATATTTGCCGATCTAATGAATGCATCGAAATTTTCTCTGTATATACGTTCAGCCATTTTTTACACAGTGATCGAAAGAAATGAACCTAATGTCACATGAAAACCAGAGATTGGGTCAAAATCCCAGCCTACTTGGAAATCTCCTTTACTATAGTTTAAATTTGAGCTATCACTTGCCTTTCTATATTGGATAATAATTGAGGAGTTGTTACAGCATGATCTCTATAAGATAAATAGATGACAGACGTATAAAATAAGATACATATATATCTGAAGAGTACTCCCTGATTATACAGAAAGAAAGTGCTCTCGACAAAAGGTGTACAATCCAAGACTTTATAACACTCTCCGTTCACCTAAAATCCCGTTTCTAAATCTAAAAAAAAAAATATATAGGCCAACAAATCAATTTTTCATACCATCCACGTTTTTACTTATCACACTTTTCCAATTAGTTCAGAGTTGTCATTTTGAAACGGTTTTCATCTGGTCTTAGTTTTCGTCCAAAATCTGATCAGATCTAAGTTAGCATTCAGGTCTTCTGCTCAATATTTCATGTTCATAGACACAAGCATTTCTGAGTTGAGCGCTTACAAAGATCCATCCGCATTCACACAAATAGACATCTTTGCGGAAATTCCGTTGAAAACTTGGTTTCGATTGTGTACGATTACAATTATAGATATAAGAAAGTAAAATTAATAATAAGGATAAAAGTTTTTGAACCCTAGTCCGATGGAGGGGAGACACAGACAAACGGATGAAATGGAGTAGAATGGTGCCTGGTACAGTCATGTCATGTTAGCCATTCAAGGACAATCGATCACAGTATAGGAGTAAATAATTAGGTAGGTATAAATCGATAGTATACCATAACATGGTCTGTCCATGTCACCCGCTACATCTCTCTGTCAAACCACCCCTCTACCTTCTTTACATCGACTCACCCCTTTCAGAGGGCTGTTTGATATTCCAGGAGAGTAGTCAATAGAAAGAAAATACAATGGAGACCTCGTAATACCAACCTTTCTTCATTCTAATACCATTTTTATGTACCGGATATCTCAACCGCAGAACAAGGCCCCAGCTGAGAGAAAAACCTGATTATCTGTTTTGTAGAATCGGTTCTGTTTACCTGGAGCCTTCAGGAAAACACCGCTATTAATAATAATAACATGGTAATAGGATATCTCATAAGAATGTTTACATTAAGATAGTTTATGAATTAGATACATGGACATATGACACACATGGATTAGAATTAACAGTATGTACTACTAAAAAATAAATTAAAATAAATAAATAAATACTTGGAAATATGAGTATAAAAATAATAATATTAATAAATACAGTAGATTTTTTTTAAATTAAATTAAAATTAAGATAATAATTGTTATTACTTTTTCACAGTGACATTTATCTGGGAAGTAAAAAAAACTTTGAGCACGCCGCCGTCTTTCTGATGGGACATTAAGCGATGGTCCCGAGCCTGTACATCAGGTACTCCGTTAAAGACCCCTAAGTGAATAAAAATTTAGGGTAGACAAAATTTAGGTCTCCCACAGTAGAGTCGGGCTCATGTCCACCGGAGCGACAAAAAAGCGCCCTGGTAGTAGGCGTTATGACCTCGATTTTATAGCCCGGGCCTGAGTCACAATAACTAACTAACGGACAACGGTGCCCTCAATTGTAAGTGAAAAAGGCATTTTTTTTTCTTTTTTTAATTGAACAAAGAAAAAAATTTCAAGTTAATAAGGTAGAATTGATGCAGGTATACTTTTTTTTAATTTCCCACCTCATAACATGGTAATTGGGGATACGTCATTCATTTTTGTCCATCAAAATAGCTGATAAATTATATAAATTAATGAAATCTTATGAGATGTATGATAATAATTATTAAAAAAAAAAAAAAATTAATTAATAGAAAATTTCTAATATTAATAAATACAATAGATATATATTTTTCTTTTGAAATATAATAATTATTATAATTGTCCATATAAGGAATGTATCAACTTATAATTTTGTACGGGTATTGAGAAGTTCCTGAATAAGACACCTGTTGATTTTCAGTGTAACTTGCAGAAAAAGAAGAGGACTCAGATAGAGAGTGAAAACTTAGTTGATTAAAATAATTCGAGCTGGGGAAGTATATTTGCCGACTACTTTGGTTGGAGCTGTCATGAGCAGATATGTACCACAGTATACCCACTTTTGCAGAAAAGCTACAACCCATCTGAATCCAATTATACGGAACTCTTTCTTCTAGAGACACTCAACCAAGGTAACCTTTCATATGTCTGCTTTCAAAAGCATACAACCACCCTCTGGCCATTTTATTACTTATTTTCTTTTATTACTTATTTTTTCCCCAATTATGAAAAATTAATAATAATTATTGTAGACAAGATTAAGCATCTTCGAGGTACAGAATTTTGCATAAAGATCTCGTATGGTTTGAGAGAGGTAGATGAGCTTCTCGTGGTCCAAAATTGAGGGGATTTAAAATTGATTATCAACAATTTGAATAATTAAATTGTAATCAGAAATAAATGGGACATTTTCCTGAATTTCGCTTAACCCAGCCCAAGGTTTCGGTTTGAATAACAGATCTCAGATACGAATAATAGAAGTAATTAGGGCACACTTCCAATTTGATACTTTTTACTTCCCAGCACCACAGAGGAAATTATTCAGTCGAAAATTATATTTTGAATTTTCACTGGAATTTCATCTTTTTCGAGCTTATTAGTCCAAAAATGGGGGAAATATTTTCATGTCTGCGTGTATGTGGACACGATATCTCCTGCCAAAATGAATATATCGATAAGAAATTCTAAATTTGTATTTCTAGGCAGGATTTGATCCATATTCATAGGAAGTAAGTAACATTCACTGATAGCTCCAAAAACCAAAAACTTAAGGGTATCCGCCTGGTTTCGAACTCGCGATCTTGAGCATAGGAAGCAAGCATGCTACCTCTGCACTGCCTTCGCCCCCCTCCCCTTTTCTTCATGTGACCAGATTATACTACACTTTTTCAACAGCTGCGACACAATTTAGTTTCGTTAGGGGCAGAGGACTTTTGGATCGCGGAGGATTCAAAAATTATTAAGGAAAATTATAAAACTTTATAAGAAAAAATGGAAAACCATGTTATCAGCAAAGATATAGACGCTACAATCTCCAGCTCCTTCAATATATTTTACAGAAATTACAGTTCTTTTGGCAATAGCGGAAGTTATTTAAAAATGAGGAACCATATAAGCAAACAAAGAATTATTTCACAATTACAGGTCTCAGAAAAATATACAACTCATTTGAATTATACAAATTACCCAGCTAAATTTCAGCTTGACTGTTTGTCCACTTTGTAATAATGATAATGATAACATACTCCATCTTCTCATAACTTGTCCAATTTTAAACCAATACAGAAACAAATTTATCAATAAATATATTTCACACTATAACAATTAATTTGTTAAGTATTGATGACGATGAAAAAATCAATAATATATTTATTTTAGCAACTAATAGTTTAAAATGTAGAAAAACAATTGTATTATGATCTGCCCTCTCGTTTACCTTATACATTTCAAAATAATACATTTCACAACAGTTGGTATTTTTCTTTTCTTTGGCCCATATTTTGTAAAGTTGTATCTTCCAAAATTAATTTTTTCTTTAATTAAGTTTCTTATATTTTCTATTTTTATATATTATATATATTATTATTTATATATATTATCATACATTATATATATTATTATTTATATATATTATCATACATTATATATATTATTATTTATATATATTATCATACATTATATATATTATTATTTCTGAGTTTGTATTGATGTATAAACTTTTATATATAAGATGTATTACATTTATGTGTAAACTAGTAAGGTCAACCCTTGCTATGATATTTATATCTCTATAAGCAATAAAGTTTAATTTCATTTCATTACTACACTTTCTTCTTATTTTTTCTTATCCCCCTTCTACGTTATCAAAATTAGCTTCGACTATCTTTAACAAACGTTTAGAAGTAACAAAATAAACGGAAGAACATTACAGAAAAGTGTGGTCAGATGTGGCTCCAGACATCTAACAGAAGATGACCCATCATGAGTTTCTTGATGTCTTTTACCTACGTTGTATTCGTGGAGTTCGAGATAACAATAATGATTTTTATTGGTGCCTTTCCAAATGGATGATGCGTTTGTGATGAGCGATCCAAACATAACAAATAGGTACCTACTAAACATTTTATTTCAAGGAAAATTCTGTTCTCCTCATAGCAATTCTACATTAATTTGCTGCAAGTTTATTGCACAAAGGTATTTTTTTAATTTTGTTAATGAGATCATTTTATTTGTTTCTTTCTATTTATGTATTACATTTTTTATTATTTTATTTAATAATAATTTTATTGTGGTTGTCCTTGATGTCATGACATTCTCTAACCAGGGCAGGATGTAGATCGGCTTCCTACAATTTTTTTTTCTTCTCTGGATTTCAGGAACAGTTAAGATTTGCAATGTGAATAATTATGAAATAATTTAATAGAGAAATTGTAAAATAGCTCTTCAGAAGATTTGTGAATAATATAGGTATGTATCGCCCTTCCGTGTAAAGATGACGAATAAGGTATATTGGTATCAATTGCCTATTTGTTGACATTTAGACAAAGTTGATAGGTACCAATAAAGGCAGAATGAGGGGTGAGGGGTGTGTTGATGGATATGAGTTCAATTAGACAGATCTGGGAGGCAGGCGGCAGGTGGAGACAGTCGACCAGCCAGCCGTGTTACAGAGGACAGGTGAAGGGGCTGGAACAGGTGAGCAGGGCGGGGGAGATCAGCTGTCAGTCGGTCTGCTGCTCGCCTCCAGCATATGGCGGCAAGTAGGCGACAACGGCTAGTAGCCCATCCAGCCTTCCGCCTGCTCTTTCATCAGGACAACATAAAGGGTTTAACGCAGAACTCAACGGAGAAACTCACTTAATAAAGCTTGAACTCTCAAGAGCTGGTGTATGTTTTTGTTGACTCATTTTATTAACATTTTTGCTATGTTATATCTATTTGACATATTTACGTCTGCCATCCAGGGGACATGACCTTTACAATTACCTAACTATATGTAAATACTAACTACTAATCGTCCTTCGTAAATTTGTTTTTCTTAGACTTCTCTGGGATGGACTTGAAAAATAAAATAAAACTTGTTTATTTAATATATTGTCTAATTTCACTAACTATATATACATGGGAGTACTTTCGGTATTAAAAGCATAAGAGATAAGTCTTATCTCTTATGCTTTTGGCTGAGGATGGTAGAAATACCGAAAGTACTCCCATGTATATATAGTTAGTGAAATTAGACAATATATTAAATAAACAAGTTTTATTTTATTTTTCAAGTCCATTTGAATTATTTCACAATATCTCTGCAATAATGTCAGTTTTCACTTCTCTGGGATGTTCCATTGTTGGTTAATTCCGGCATTTCTTCCAGAGGTCTTCTTATTTTTTATTTTTTTTTTCCGACAATATTTCGGGACTCTTACAAGTGCCTTCTTCCGGTCACTATGAACGAACGGTTAGATAATGGCAATGTCAAAATGTCAAGAGGGGAGAAATCACCCAGTGGTGACACTCCCTAGTCACTGATTTCCTCTCATTTGTAACTAATCACTGTCACTGCTGCTGCTAAAGAGGTCTCTAGGCCATTGACTCTTAAACCGTCGTTGGGGAAGTATGGCAGAATGGAGGGCACGGACTAGAGGATTATTGTGGGAACTAAGAAGGGAAAATAATTTTTTATACTTGGATTTAGCGACTTCGGTGAACCAACAAAACTAAAGAGCGTACAATTTTCTGCAAAAAAGGTCCTTTTCACTTTTTGTAGAAAGCAACCGTGAGAGGAAATTATACTAGAAAATAGAACTCGGAGCGAGTCTAACTGGGATGCCCCAGGATTGGTTACTTGTTTTTTTTTTTTGCTATTTGCTCTGAAATGACCTAGAGATACGACAAAATGTCATATGATCTTTATTGCAGAGAATGCTCTTTACTTTCGATACGGATTTTTTTTTTCATGCGAGCAAGATCATGAGATATTTACGAATTCTTCGCTTACTACCAGAGCGTTCTTTCGTCGCTCTGGTGGACATGAGCCAGACTCTACTGTAAATTTTCCCTACCTAGGTTTATTCATCTTCGGTAGGTCTTTAACGAGTACCTGACATCGTACAGGCTTGGGACGGACCATCGCTTAACGTTCCATCCGAAAAATGCTTAATTTTTCGTGTGTTTTTGGCATTTCTTCATCAAATATATTGAGCATTGTAAAAAAGTTAATAAAATGTTATGGTACCAGTTCACTAATGCATTTTCCTATACTCGCAAAATATTACTAAATACATAAGGCTCTGAAAGGTGTTTCGTCGATAGACAAAGTTACTCCCGGGCTATGCCGGTTAGCATGCTAGTTGGGTCACATGACTGCCTCTCACCAGGACAACCTGGTTGAGTGTCCTATCCGTTGTGCATAGAGCCGTCCCTGTTGAGGGACCGGCTACTACAAGTTCCTCCTCACTTCCTTGGTTACGTTTTTAATCAAGTTTCTGGCCACAATGTAAATTAATAATAATAAATATCGAAAATAAAATAACCAGAAAATTGCTTGTATGATGCTCTTATCCATTCCCTTAGCCATACATCAATGTTCTTTCCTTAGATAGGAAATCTTCAAATTTTCTTGAAGATATCTCGCTGAGGTATATGCTGCTGCAACTAGACTTTTTAAACAACCAACTTGTTCATTTCATTGGGCTATCGTTTTAAAAAATACTACTTTTGAAATGAGGTCGAATACGAAACCTCATAGCCCTTCAGGATAATAAGGATAGGGGGAGGGGAGTTGTATCTTATAACATTACATCATGGATCGTTATATTTGGAGAGGAATTTAATCAAAAAATGGTCTTTTTATAATTTCTCCATTACAAGGAAAATTCGAATCAGTTCTATTGAAGTGGAGAAATCAACTCTAGCTAATCTGTTGTTTTGGTAGGATTGTGACGAAGTTGGCTTTGAAATGTTCTCAGAGGGCTACAGGGGGGAGATTTGGTGGGGAGTCGTGTATGTGGGTAGCCATGGCAACCGACCACCTTCCAGGTAGGGTGCCCAACCACCTCCCTGCCTCGGAACCTAACACAATCCCAAAAAAAATAAAAAACTTTATTCTTCTACTAGCAACACTCTCAGATAGATTTTTTTTTTAAGGCCCTCCTAGGTGTTATAGGTTGAATTGGAAAACCTTAACCCAGAGCGACTATCGATGGAGAAATGTAGTTATTAAGCAACATCGTCCCAGTTCCCTGTGGTGGTATATCAAATCCATATGGAAATATTGCTTACCTAAAATAGGTGATTGATGAACTTTTTCTAAAATTTAAGTACCTAGAAATACTATTTCCTGAACAGGATTTACCGATGTTCCAGAACACCAAATTAAATTTCGATTTTTCATCTTTGTTTGTTTATACATAAGTATTGGAAGTTTTTTTCTTGTTCGATGTCAGATAACTCGTTTAAGACTCCTGTCCTAATTCTATCTCGTTTTTCTTTTTAACGTCTGTTTATCTGTGGGGCGATAGGTGTTGTCCCCTACCTGTGAAGGACATTTAACTTGTGGTCTCTACTAAAGTAAAAAAATGGCGGTTCACCGTTCCTATTTACTTCGACATTTTTTAGATCGCCACCCACACCTTGATTTTGACTATCTCAATTCCAAATTCACTCTTTCAGGGTTTTCAGGAAAGCTCCCTATTTTTCATATAGAAAAGCGCGCCCATAATTCCCTATTGATAATTTTTCTTAATGTAATTTCTTTCCTTTTTATATTTAGCGGTTTCTTTGATGTAAAGAAATTCTCAAGTGAGCATTGAAGGCTGAAGGTGGAATAGGTTCGGTAGTCAAAGACTTCCCGTTTCTCTTTTTTTTTTTTTTTTTTTTTTCTCATTCTATTGTGTAAGGAATGACATTTAGGATTGCCCTTTCATCTTGGCTCTTTTCACAAAAATGTTATATTTCAACGGGGGCGCTAGAGGTACGTTATTTGAAGACATTGTGTAATGTAACCAGCGATTCCTCTATCACTCTGTGGCTAGCAATAACATACCCAGCCTACTAGACCTAGAGGCTAAATACACAATCATAGTGACTCGGTTACGATCCGCTGGGCAGAGCAGACGATGGCGGACGACTTCAAAATAGTCAATTTCACTTCACCAAATCTACCTTACAAAACTTTATTGTATTCTGCCAGTGAAGAAATAAGGATGAGTGTGATCAAGTTACAACCATTCCGATGTCTTAAATTTTATTTACCACGTGTCCAATGTTTGAATCGGTCGTATAATGATACATAATGTGAAATTTCCTGAAAAACCGATCAACCGTTAAAGAGTAATAAGCACTCATTGTATGTTTCGGACTCTCCCACATCTGTCGTTAAATATTTTGAGATGTCACACTGCCTCTATAATTCTATTTTGGATCATCCTTGAAAGGTCGTGTAAATTTCGTGAATATACCTTCAGCCGTTTTCCCGTGAATCTCAAACGAACATACATACGTGTACGTTATACAGACTGAAATTGAACTAATAGGTATTTTATAGACCATTAGAAGATTGCCCGGTTGGTGACTCGAAGCAGATTATCTGTCCGATGAGTAAATTTAACCGGACCTATAAGGATGTTGTCAAATTTTATGGAAACCAGATAAAGGGTTTGAGAACTTGCTGTAATTTTATTTACTGCACCCCACAACCCCACTTCCGTTCCTAATTTTGAAATACCACATATCATATATTTTTACTGGGCTTATAAGGGTGCTACGTTTGAAATGTGAATGTCATGCCGACCATCCGATCAACTCAGCTAGCACTCATTTTGTGTTTTGTGCCCTCCTCTATTTCAAGGCCTATATTCTAAGTTCGCCCATCCGTGGAAGCTTCTGCAATTTACGTGATTATACTTATTATATATGTATATTATTGTACAGTTGTTCCCAAACAAACATACATAACTACATACAGAAACTGAACTAGTGGTCTGTCTCTAAGGCTCTTATATAA
Organism: Aradus depressus; assembly: GCA_963662175.1. Taxonomy (NCBI): domain Eukaryota; kingdom Metazoa; phylum Arthropoda; class Insecta; order Hemiptera; family Aradidae; genus Aradus; species Aradus depressus. The sequence continues at coordinate 99,976,119 of OY759214.1, forward strand.
CTTGAAAAGGATTTCTGGATGAAACAAAGTATATACATACATACATAATGCCTAATAAGGACATGTTTTTCCTCCAGGTCGAGATGAAGAAAACAAAATACATAAAAGAGACAGGTCATCCAAATTAAAATTTATTTTTTTGATTCATCCCTCAAAAAACAACCCTTTATCTGAACTTGGTTCTGTCCTTTGATACTATATTGTTTTTTCATTTTCTTTTATTATTATTATTTTGTTTTTGTTCGTCTCTTTTAAAATTAATCTCCAGTATTAGCTATGATTTTACCAAATGAAAAACATTTCATGCAGGAAAATAACCATCATTTTTAATGCTTATTTTAATTTTTATGTTTGTTTAATTTACATGTCTTAGATGTATTCTGAATGAAGAATATTTAAAAAAAAAAAAAATATATATATATAAACTTGAATGGGATGACATTAATTTTCAATTGATTTTTTCTTCTTCAATTGACTGGTAGAAATTTACGTTGGAAGGATGTTTATAGTCATCATATCATTAAAGTGTAATGATCGTCGTTATCCAAAGTAGGATTCAAATATTAATAATGATGGATTTAACTTCCTTCCTTCAAATTACACTGAGAAACAGAAGAGTAGCTAGGAGGAGGGAATGCTGAGACGAATTTTTGGTCTTATGCGGATAAATGAGGCTTCTAAGTAGAGAAACGCGCCCATATTGTGGAAACTTGTAATATATAAATATAACAAACTTATTTTTTTGAAATATTGCCCATTTCAGAAAAACTGAAGTTTGTTTTATTCATTGTTAAAAGAGACTTTTTTCCTTTAAATAAGGATAAACCGACAAAAATGTCTTCTGATAAATGATATAATTTCTCCCTTCCCGATTTAAAAAAAATGCCCCCAAAACAGGTTCGTGCCTTTGCCGCTGCTCTGAAGATATGGTACGTTCCTTGCGGGTATCTAGAAAAGCTGTATATCCCGTTAAAGGAGTGTCTAACGGTGCCTGAAGATTTCCTCAGAGAGACAGACCAGGAGCTGGACGAGGCTCGGTTCCATCTGGATGGATAACTGGAGCACAGGAGAGGTTGTTTACAACTACCACTGGAAAATACGTTTCGTTGAGAACCAATTCATGGGATAAGACTATTTTTCCTAATTTCTATATTATTTATTTTGGGGAGGGGGCTTAATTTCCTTTTTATTCCCGGATTGGGTAGAAAGGATAAGCCATTCTACTGGTGGCTACCATTTTATGGCTCTAGGAACATTGTTTAGATACAACATCTAGTACGGTATCGCACTTCAGTTTACTTGTGGTTTCATCTTAATATTTGAAGAATTATTTATATTACTTTCTACTGAGTCGATTGTCTTGATATTTTGGCACATAGCTCTACCATATCTCTCGGGCTCCAAGAACAAAAAGTGAAGGTTTTTTTTTTTTTTTTTTTTGTCTTTTATTTATAAAGGTGCAACTGTTGCTAGGGTGCAACAACCAGCATCTATGTTGGTAGGTATGGATATGTTGGCGTGAATGGCATGTGAGAGGAAGGCCACCCAGTGGTAGGTCCTCGGGACGAAAATTTATATTAATTATTAGGACAAGGGAAAAAAAAATAAATAAATAAATAAATAAAAAAAAAAAGGAATTGAAAAACAAATTCAAGTGAAGGTTAGATTTGATTATAGAATGAGGTTGAGTATTATTCACTAAGTTTATACGTTCAATTCAGGCCATAACTGAGAAAAAAAAAAAAAAAAAAAAAAAAAAAAAAAAAAAAAAACGTTCAATTCTATCTCATTTAAATGTGTTATCCTTGTGTAGCTAAACTCCTGTACTGCAGGACATAGGCAACATGCAGTGTTCTATTGTATGTCGGTATAATGGGTCAACGAAGGGTTTGATTTCATAATCGAATTTTACACAATTATTTAATTTTTAGAAGCTCTTCATGGCATGCTTACTTTTAGATTGTATGAAGTTTTGCACTGAGAACCCACTTTTTTAATTATTTGTTAATTTATGAGAAATTCAAATATGTAGACCAGAAGGCACTTGGACTGCGACTCGACTGTTATTCCTTCGATTGAGAAATCGTTTTTTTCCTTAATCGTTTCCCTTCAATTTACTTTTGATTGTCTGAACCAGTTTCGCATATGATGGACTGCACCACGCCTGCATTGTGTGGCGGTTGCAGTCCGGACGGGGTCCAGTCCCCCTTGTATGAGGGAGACCAGGTCTATCTGGCCTGATTCATTCTCATTTTTATGTAATATTCCATTTTTCATTTGTGAAAACATGTGATGACGTCAGGTTAACTCTCATTGTTTCATGAAAATAATAGATAACTCCCCCACCCTCTCGTATTCCACTTTTCTTTATCCCCTCTTGTCTTCCGAGCAAGGACTATTACCAAACTACTTATTCGATTGGCTAATCCCGAAAAGCCCCGGTATAAGATGGTGGTGGGTGGTGCTGGGGCAGATAGAGGACAGTACTGAACTTGTCTTGGTTCAGATTTCTGTCACGTCCTCCTCACTCCACTATCAAACCAGCCAATACTACATCAGGAGTCTAACTTTTTCATTAACTGTATTGGCACTTCGGTTCATTAATTTACCCACTGGAAATCTATCTGCTTACTTTTAAATAAATCTCATAATTCAAAGTTGGATTTTTGGAGAAGCAAATTTCTTCAAGTTACATTAAATTAAATTCACATCACACTTCAGGGATGAGCATTGATGATTGATGTTTTCTCAACGTTCGTTCTGTTTACCATATAGATATTTGCACTAGAGATATTTTCTTTTGTAGGAGAGTAATTTATAAAATAAATTGGCAATCACTGGATTTCAGATTGATTTTCAATCAAAAGTAGAAGTAACTAATGCCCGAGCTTTAACTATGAGGTGAGATCGCCTAATACCAGAGGACTTTCCGTCGATCTGGTGGACTTGAGCCCGATTCTACTAGGGGAGACATACATTTTATTTGAGTGGGGGTTCTTAATGTGTACCTGACATCGTACAAGTTCGGGACCATCGCTTAAGGTTCCATCTGAAGGACGGCATGCTTAAGTTTTTTTTTTCATCTCCTAGATGAAATAAACTAAGGGCTTCAACCGGATTTCGTGTTGCTTAGCGACAATTTTGGCTATAAAGTGTAAAAGCAAATTATATTTATTACATATGGCTGTATTTTGGGTTATATGCGTTACTGGTTTCAGAAATAGCGAATATTATAAGAATGAAATAATTTTAGTGACCCTCCTGGCCTCTAGATAACAATTGTCACTTGTGATTAATTTTAATTCTCAATTTAACAATGACATACTTACTATTTAACAACACCCTATTGTCACCATAATATTCTAAGAACTAACTCTGTTCCTGTTGTCATAAAACCATAAAACATTTTTTTCCCAATTTTTTAATAATTATGAATAATTATAATTTTTTTTTACGTCTGATGAAAATAATTATTTTTGCAATTGTCATTGTTCTTCCGGAAGAGCGATATGGTCACAGTCAATGTAGTCATTGTTGGTTTAATTTCCGCTAAGAGCTCTGTTATATTCGGTTAAGTTACAATTAATTTTTACTCTTCAGCCTACCGGGTTTTTCAAGAGATATGTATAGGCTTTGAAGCTATTCAGTTTCGAAAAAGAAGAAACTTATTTTTTTTCTTAAATTTGAGAGAGCTTATAGAAAAATTGTTCATAATAACGTTTCTTTGGTGGCCGTGGTTATGTATAGCGGCTATTATGTGCAGCCTGCTGAGGGGTTGAGGGCAGCTCTTCACACAGAAGTCCTTCCTTCCAAGGCAGAGGGGAGGGGGAAATCTTTATCCACTTAACTTTTTTGGGTGAGATGGGCCAACTGTACTGGGAATAGGGCCAACTTCAGGGCATAACTACCTTGGAGGAAACCTACGTGGAAAGTCGTCGGTGAATCACCCACAATAACAATAGTAATATTGTAATGAAATGAGTCATATATATTTGTTAGCAGGTCATTTCATGTATTCATTGTCGATCAGATCCTGTCGAAGGTAAATTCTATTTTGTAACCTTAAGACTTTAACTTACCATTTGTCCTTTCACAATTTTTTTTTTTGACTTTTGATACAAATCTGTTTATTTTTTGTTTTTAAGTTACTTATTGGTGTTATTCATCTAGAAGTTTATTTTAGTTCAAGTAATCAATTGTAGATTTTCTAGGCATTTGGATTCGGTTGAATCTAATCAATCTGAATATTTTAGATTTTAGTAAATCCTTTATATACCGGACATTAGAGTCAGTCAGCTGTTTTATGGATTGTGTTATCATACTATGACCAGTTAACAAGTTAAGATTCTGAATTAACTTCTTAAAATGTAAGTATTGTTGTTTCTTTTGAACTGTGTTTAGTGCAAATTCTTTGTCTTGGAATTAAATTTTTGACTATATTTCGAACTGTTGCCAATAGTTCAAAATAGCAAACGTTAAATAACCACGTTGTTATCATTTACGAGATTTAATATGAGTTTTCTGCAATTGTCTAAGTTTACTTTAGGTATTAGAATTTGCATTTCTTATTAATTTCTATAATTTAGAATCCTATTGGTTCTAACTACTATTATATTCTCTGTTTTTTTGTTCTGTTCGCAGGTAAGACAGGTTTCCCATTACTGACAAGCCCTGGATTCCGTAAGCATTCTCCTGATTTATTGCATTGAATTTGTTCATGTTTCTACATAATAAGATAATTCATACATTGTAACAGCACACTTCCTTACTTCTTTGTCAATGAAAGGCTACAATATGCTCTGTATAAGACTGGCAATCTGGCAAATGTCAAATTTATTTTTTCATTGATTTTTCCCTTTTGAATTACAACTTTTCCTCTCATCCTGGGTTCATTGTAATAATCAATGGATGACTCACTTAGGGAAGTTCTATATAATATATTATTTTACTATATTTCTTAAAATTTCGTATGAATAAAGGTTTCATGAAGAGTCTATAGAATGAGATAAGGCAAGGGGGGTCTGCTTTGAAAATGTTTAAATTAAAATAGATTTTATCACCTGATTTTGAAGTATCTACGATATGAAGTCAAATGATAGTTCTATAGCTAACTTTGAACTAAGTTCGCTATCTTGGGTTCTATCTTGACCAAAGACTGACCTGGAATCCCCATACAAGATGAAACGACAAGAAGTTAACTGAAGACTTAGATAACTTTACAGCTTAGAGGCAATTCAAACTATCAGTAGAGAACAAACTGACAAGACCATCTCATGACCTACATGAACATACCGACTAGAACTGTGAAGTCTGCTAAACCCTCTAGCATTAAACATATCGAATTCAGAGAAGAAAGAATATATCCTACCCATCCTAAAAATCCTTCCCAAAGACTGAGGAGATGCTGGCCGAGAGACCTGATGTGATAAGATAGCAAGTGCCTTCTTGGCTTTCTTTAGCTGTTCTGTCGCCCTCGGTCTGCCTCCACTGCAGTCAGAAACTCGGGGGTGCAGGGCATCATGACATCCCGTACTTTCATTTTGTTCAAGGAAGGGAGGACGGTATCATTGCGGGGGAACCTCCTGGGGAACTCGGAGTTGAGGAGTTGTTTTCGTCATTTATTATATAGTTTTGTACTGTTCTTATTTTGTTTTATAATAGCTATTTTAAGATAGATAGCTTGCCTTCTGATGGGTTCAAAACCCGGCCTAGGCCCTTAGGTTTTTTATCTGGGATCAAAAAACCTTGAGCACGCCGTCCTTCGGATGGGATGTCAAGCGATATTCCAGAGTCTATACGTAAAGACCCCTACCCTAGGTGAATAAACCTGGGTAGTCAAAAGTTAGGACTCCCACTGTAGAATTTGGATGAAAAACTACGCTGTAAAATCCAAGTTTCTGAAAGAAAAAAAAATCCTGCAATGTTCATACTGGTTTTTATACAAAGAAAGAAAACTTCTTCAGTCTGGCCAATCCTCACGATATTTTTGAAGCAATTATAATTTTCCATTTTAAGCTAGAGTAGAAACCCCTGATTCCTAGGCAGCAAAATCGATAATGAAATTTGGAAAGGTGGGGCTAGTATTGCCTGTGAAAGGTTTTCTTGTGAGTTGAGGTAGCTATGAAATATTCGGTGTTTGTGGGCGAGGGGATAGCGTGTCGGTGCAGCGGTATCGAGCGGGTTGGGGCTTGCTTGAAGGTGACTCCAAGGGTCGATACACGAGTCCGGTCTTTCTTACCTATCAACCAGCTCAACTGCAGAAGGAGACTAGTTGGCTAAAGTTGACCTCAACTTGGAGGCCATGAAAGTACTCAAATCAAAAGGCCTACTCTTGGTCATGATAAATATAAGTCCTTCTTGGCCCTAATCCTCAAACATTCAACCAATGCCCTTTAGAGAATGCCTATGTCACGGAATTGGAAGTCACGTTATATCCGCTTCAAAACTCATGATTGACCTCTGTAACGAGAAGTTCTTAAACTAATCAAGGAGTTAAATTTCAAAACATCAATTTATGTACTAAGAAACAGTGAAATTATATCAGATCTACGAAGGCTTCCTTCACCGACGGCTTTTTGAAACGCAGGGAGAAAAAGACAAATTGATGAGGCGCGTCTAGCAGAGAGACATGCTTGTCTATTGTGATGAATACAGTGGGTTCGATCCGATGGTTTTAGCACTCCGACTTTCAAAAAGCAGTCTCGAGCCTTTGTGTCCGGTACTCGTTAAAATCAACTGAACAGTAATAATTATTTTGAAATAAATTACAATCGGTTAAATTAATTTGGAATAAGGTAAGTTAATAAAATAAAAAAAGTATGAGGGAGCGCTACAACGTATTCTCTCTTTATTTCCATACCGTTTTCAATGGTGCTTACTTTTGGGCTAAGGTAGATTTAGTTGTCAGTACCTTTTACGTATCAGTACCCTTTGGTAGGTCCCAGGAAGTCGTTGAGCATATTATAGTTAGTTATTATGATTCATGATTTTTATTCACGAGAACATGAGCTCAGTAAGCAAGCACGCATACCACTGAGCTACCGGCGCCCTCTGAGCATAATATTATTATATCTACTCATGTTTGCACTGTCGGTGTCTGTAGCGGTGATACTGATTGTAGAAAATTGGTGTCAACTTGTACGACCTGACCAATTAACTACTCTGGCACTATCATGTACTTATCTAGAACAAGGTAACAACAATTGTACCGTGCATTTCCTTGGCTTCTTGACGTAAGTGCGCTTTCTGTTCTCAGAATTAGGTTATACTTTTTTTTAAATAATTCTATGTTTCATCCAATTCTAGAGTAAATTTATGATTCTAAACACAATTCTATTCAGTCTTTCCTGAGCTTATCAGCAAGTTGAACTAGAGAGAGAGGCTAGAGACTAATATGAAACTCACCGAAATTCTTAAAGTACTTTTTCTTGGCGTTGCTATTGGCTTTTTCTTTCATTTAACTTCAAACATACAATCAACATGGCAAGCTGTAACTATCCAAAGTGTAAAAGCAACCAATCTCCCCCAGGTCAACAATTATTCTTGCTGTAATATTAACAAATAAATAAAACAAACTTATTTTTGAAATATTGTCTATTCCACTAAAGATATATATACATATATAACTACCGGTTTCGGCTTTATACCATCGTCAGGTCTAGTTATGAAGTTCATAACTAGACCTGACGATGGTATAAAGCCGAAACCGGTAGTTATATATGTATATATATCTTTAGTGGAATAGACAATATTTCAAAAATAAGTTTGTTTTATTTATTTATTACAAGTTTCCACAATATGTCCGCGTTTCTCAACTTAGAAGTTAGTAATATTAACATTTATTGCCGCTAAACCATAACATGATAATTGGACACGTCATACTGTTTAGTACATCAAAATAGCGTTTAAATTAAATAAAACATCAACCGATATTCAATCTTACAACATAAACAAATATGAGATGATTAGTTATATATCTTCGGCCTAAACGTGATGCCTCGTAAGCGACATTTTTCCCAAAATAGTTTTTTTTGCCCCCCCCCCCCCCCCCCCCAAAAAAAAAACATAAATAACTATTGATCTAGTGGGACCTCTTATACGACATAAAACGAAAAACCCGGTTTGAAGTGATACCTTGCAAAAGAAATGGGAACAAAATTGTGGTGAAACCTGGTAACTCCGTCAAATACGTTAATTCTTTACTTGGATTTGCAAACTAGCTTAAAAACAATTCATGGCATGCATATACATCTCACTTAATACAAATGTCGAAAAAATTGCGGTTTCCTATAAAGAATTTTTTTTTTTATCGGTTTTTTGTCTCTTGTAAAGTTGGCTTTTTGCACATATGAGGTATCACGTTTAGACCGACGATGTATATCGTTTTCGAGTTACCTAGCTAAAGAGTAAAGAGGAGCAAAGGCGGCCAAATGTAGTGAGGTGGTGGGAGATCGTAATATAACGAGATGGGCAATGCCGGGTAACCGTAATTACACAATAATTATATTATACTTACTATAATAATATACTATAATTATAGAGGGCGCCGGTAGCTCAGTGGTATGCGTGCTTGACTTCTGAGCTCAAGGTTGTGGGTTCGTAGCCCGACCGAGGCCCTTAGTTTATTTTATCTGGGAGGTAAAATAAACTTAAGCACGCCGTCCTTCGGATGGGACGTTAAGCGATGGTCCCGAGCCTGTACGATGTCAGGTACTCGTTAAAGACCCCTACCCTAGATGAATAAAAATTTAGGGTAGGCAAAATTTAGGACTCCCACAGTAGAGTCGGGCTCATGTCCACCAGAGTGACGAAAGAGCGCTCTGGTAGTAGGCGATATGACCTCGTAGTTAAAGCCCGGGCATGAGTCATAAAACCTAACCTAACCTAACCTACTATAATTATAATAACTAATTGTTTCTTCATTTATTATTAATAATGCTACGGGTGTTGGAAAACATGACATTTTGGTTAAAAATCAATGGAATTTTAGTGCTTAACTTTTTCTTCACTATGTATAGCTGGGGAAGTGAAAATGAACAGTTTTGGATTTGTCTTTTGTTGGTTGGATGTTGAGCTCAGTAAGCAAGCACTTTTTTTGGGAGGTATTAAGAACTTGAGCATGTCGTCTTTCGGATGGGACATTGAGCGATGGTCCCGAGCTTGTGCAATATCAGGTACTCGTTAAAGACCCCCCCCCCCCCCCCCCCCCCCTCCCCTACCTTAGGTAACTAAACCTGGGTAGGACCCTCACAGTTGAACGAAAAGGGAAGGGATAAGATGATTATATGCTTAGATCCCTAAGTGTACACACCAGCCCTATTTATAAATGGAGTTTGCGTACAGAGATGTATATACAAAATATAATACTGAAATGTGAAGGATCAGTCGAACTCCGGATATCCATGACTGTTTGTTCTACAAAACCAGGTATTTGTAACACAGGTTGTCAAATAAAATATAGTCTGACCTCTCACAGATTTTTATTAGTAGTGGTAGCTTGTCGGCTTTCGAGGTTTCCCTCATCAGGCAGTCTACAAAAGAAACCATCCTTAATATAATAAATGGGCGAAGATAAATACCTAATTAAATTGAAAAAATAAAAAATTAAAAACAATTTTTCGAATTAACCATACCTGATAAAAAATTAAAAACTTTTTTCTCTCTAGAGTTGAGGAGGGGGGACTCTCTCTTCCTCCTTTCCAATTTAATTTCTATACTTTCCAATGTATCCATCTTTCTACTTTTTTGGATATGATGTAGTAACGAGACTGAACCGGCCTCATGTCCTGTGTTTTGGAGGTGTTGGAAAAATTCAGAGTCGCCCCTCCTCAAATGTTCCCTCACTCAGGTATTTGTAAGGTGCTTTACTAATAAGTTAAAGCTTACTTAGTTAAAGGCAAAAACGTTCTAAGTACATTAACATATAATGAAACAAACAACTAATCAGCCAGAGTTAATTAAACGTGTTATTGTCATTAATTATTATGCTATTGCATCACGGAGTGGCTCTGTTGCATCATTTTGTGATACTTTGGTGTTTAGCAGTTTTCCTTTCTCCCTTTTGTATAATACAATCCGGGTAGGTTATCGTGTAACCTCCTAGTATATGGCTAGCGTGTGTCACACAGCCTTATCTATGGAATACATTATGGAAATATCTCTGCATGAAATTTTGTACAATTTTTCTTTTTCTTATTCTCTTTTTATTTTTTTTTAAACACGCTTCATTTTAATCTTAATATTTAAAATTTTCTACAAACCTTAACTACAATCATTATTTAACAGAACACCATTCACACTGTTTGAAAGAGGTTGACCAGTGACCTGCTTCGACATGAACTTTCTGACGAATGTCAGCACTATATTTTCCCCATCGTTCTATTTTATGATTCCATAGGTTAAAACCCGAAAATGGAACCTTATAGCCTGGATATCTGTCTCTAGATAAAGACCAAACCATGAAATATCCAGAAATTCGACTCAACAACTGGAAAATGATTGGCTATAACACTAGATGTTTTCCTTCCTCTGTAGATGCAAAAATTAGCGGATCAATATTTTTATTATTGTTATAGTACTAATTAAGTTAGTTGGAGCTATAAACTTTTATAGGCATTTTTCAATGAATTTTAGGCAATAAATTAAATACTTCAGAATGAATACAGTTAATTGTATATTTATATAGATTTCATGTTTTCTAGTGTACATATTCGAAGAAAGGTTTCAGATAGTTACCATTTGAATAACCTTAGTGCCCATTCTGTTGACTGAGAAACTAACTATAGTTGGGATTACATGGACACCCCAAATTCAAATTGACATATTTCCAAGTAGAATTTTTACATCCAAATTATGCCAACGGCCGACTTATTGAACGTCAGAACTTCGTCTTCAATTTATCTTTATTTTTTTCTAATGATGCATTCCGCTCTAGACGTGAATATACAATTTTCCTAAAAGTCAGGGATTTAAAATAAATTATTTATGGAAAAATTCAATATTTATTTTAGCATCGTTTAAACTACTAACTATTTCATTTTTGTCCAAATGAGTAAACCCGATCCAGTCCGACACGTACCCGTTTAAGTGAATAGAGTACCTATTGTATTGTTAGTATTGTCTTCGGACAGATATGTAGTTACTATAGATATATATATAGATATGTAGTTGCTGCTATTTTTTACTGTCCTGTTATTTGAGGATCAATACTTTTTCCTGTTATTACCCGTCATGTGTAGCGGGGGTGGGAGGTCTGAAAAACTACTGTGAAAGCACTCTCGGCTAATGAACACCAGGAACACGCAATACCTGTATTAGGAGACCAGCCCTTGGTCCTTCTGAGGCCACTATCAAACTAAGTGTAGCCCTGTTTATAGATCAGCTATATTTATCTGTGTCTGCACAAAATGACATTGATCCTCTATTGTGCTGTCATTCTGGTGGAAAAAGTTTGCATCTTCTGTGAAGTGGACTGTTGTTATATTGATTATAAGGTATAATAAATATAAACGTGACATAACTTACCAAATAAAAGTTATTAAATTTGCTGCAAAGAAGATCGGATTTCCAACTACAGACAAATATCGGCCGATAGTCGTAGATAATTGGAGAAACCATACCATCTGGAGTGCAGATAATTGATTCTCGAAACGAATTATAAAGTTAATAAATGGAGGCAAATTTCTGTGGATATTACATTCTCTGGAGGCTGTTTCATAGTCTACTAAACTGTTCAGAGACAAGGAATTAGCCGTCAAAAATGGAACTAACGAGCAATGACAACTAATAGCCGGAAACAGTTACTACTGAGGGAGGGGAGTGCACCACCATGGTTTCAAGATATAAAATGGTTGTTTCTTGTAAGTACTAGCTACATGAGACCAAAGTGTGCCAGATGGCTGGTTTGGCCCGAACAGCGATGCGGTTAGCTGATTACAAACACTGCTGCAGTGGGTATTCTGTGTGAAGGCAAGGCTCTGTTCTGGGGGGTAACCGGAGTTCCGCAGTCCTATTACAACTTCTTAATTGCTTCGTTAATTTACAACCGGTGACATGTGGAAACTAAAAAAAAAAAAAAGCAGCAATGTATGAGCGTATAAAAAAGAAGATGAGAGAATGGTTGTGTTTTTCGGAGTGTCCAACTTAGTTGGGAGGGTGTGAGTCTTTTTCAATGTGACTAATGATGGCGATAAAACAGAGCTGGCTTCTGTTGGGGTGAAACACTTTTGTACCAAGTTTGTCAATCTCGAGACAACTTCTCTCTGGCCATCCACACCTCTTGGGATTAATAAAAACACTGTCTGTCCTCAGTGCGGACACCAAGGATTTATTGTCCAAATAGTTGTAGAGAGGCTACATATACAGCTTTGACGCCATTAAAGACCTCAAATCGCCCTATGGACGATTTTTGCCCCATTTACCTTTAAATTTCATTTGCCTTTCTTACTATTAGGGACCTCAATGTCTTTAGAGGCTGATCAAGAAGCATTCTTCTTCTTTTTTTATCCGGTCCTCTAATCATCTCATCTGGTTGTTCACGACTAAAATGCAATGCCCACAGTTTTTCAATGCGCCTTCATTGAGGGACCGAACTATTATAATATTAGGTCTATCTCCTAGTGAAGTCGTCGACTGATCTGAGTGACTGATGTGTACAGTTGGTGGTTACTGAGGCATGCTTCCCGTGTTAGCGATGTCATGTTATCTGTGACCATTTGTGTTGATTATATTTCACTGCCCAATAGCAACACTAAAGATGAATGAAACTCAAGCGACAGATCCATTGTCCAGTTGAATGCCACGTCCCTCTACCGAGGCCACATCCCGTTTCTGGGGAATGGGATTCCCAGGATAGGACTTCGAATGAAAGGTTATTTGAGGAGTTATAAGAATTTGAATTAGATTAGTTTGTTGATTTTTTCCAGAGGTATCTTCTTTTTTTCTTTTTTTGACGATATTCCACGTCCCTTCTTGTGGTCACTATGAACGTTATAGTGACGTGAGCGTTAGTTCATAGTGACCAGAAGAACGGACGTGGACGTGTTCCGAAATATTGTCAAAAAAAGAAAGAAAAAAGAAGACATATCTGGAAAAGAAATCCGATAAAAGTTAACATAGTAACAACCCAGAGAAGTTTAAGAAACAGATTGGATGGATTATTTTGTTGAGCATTGAGGATTCTGTGAAATATCGTTTACCTGTAGGAAGACTGGGAAGACTTGATGTGTTGCACTAGATTATTCAGCTGGTGGCTCGAGAAGGTGGGAGGTTAAATGCAGGTAGTACACATGCTCTTGCAAGTTGTTAGTTTGTTCTAACAATTTTGTACTTTATGTAAAGTTTCAATTTGAGTACCACATTGTAAGGGCACCCCTGCCGTTGTCCATTCGTGCCTACTGATTCCACGTTAGTCTGCTTCCGAAATAGAAGAAGAGAATTATCTCATGGGGGAAAGGATAGTGAGTATCTTGAATAATTATTCCGCCTTCCACGATGGCAGTCTATCCGGGGAGAATATTTACTGAGATTTCCTCTTATGTTTTTGTATTCACTATTGAATCCCATGTTGAAATGAAACAATATATATATTTTTTATTCTTTCATCCTTTTTATAACAGTGTATATTCAATATGTTATAATATGCTTCAATAGTATTTTATATTAAATCCCTTATAATCGGATCAAGTGATGGAAAACGTTAAAATGTAAAAGAATAAAAGAAAAAGAATACATATAAAGCTTTTCAGGGAAATAAAAAAGTAAAATAAAAAGATGAAGAGTTAATAACTGATTAGGATTTTAACATAAAGTGAACGAAGCTGGAAAATATTCATCATATGAATTTTATGTTTAAAATTGTAAAACAAATATGTGATATGGCCTTAACAACTTTATTAAACACATTTTTTACATATGACGTACTTCAACTCGGATTTTCGCACGATTGAAATACTTCTTATACCTACCAAAAGTTCAAGAAGACTAGTTGAAGTTGATTCCCAACGCTACAAAAGATAAACAATCTTCATGGGTGGCCATACACGAGCGATCCCGAGCCCATTTGGCCCTTGTCATTCAGCCTCAGTCCAAAATAGGGTGGCACTGACGACCGAGTCAGTCAGTCCAGTCTGTCATTGTTGTACACCAAATGTATCTTTGTGGTCCTGCATTTTTATTAAATTTTATTTATAATAATTAATGAACGAATTAGAAACTTTATATGACTTAGCAGCTTGCATTTACATTAAAAAAAGAAAACCAAAAACAAAATGGCTGAAAGGATGGCTTATTATAAATAACCCCAATGAAGAAGAGAAAGGACACTAATATGAGACAAGCCATCATTCTTCACGAGAGATTGACTGCTACTGCCAAAGACATTCACGTTGTCTATATTTTTCTATCATCTCCAGAACAAAATCACGAACGCTAGTTCCAGGCATGTTTACAGTTCGTCTGAACTGACAGTGGTTTGGATCGAGGATAGTTTTCGCACACACAGTGAGTTTTTGGATCGGCGCGGGTCCATTTGACCTGATGGATCGCTCGTGTATGGCCACCTTGAAAGCGTATTTCCCAATGGTATAAAGTGAGGGCTGCGGATGGAGGGTTGCTGGTTACTGTCTTTGAAGACGGCCATTGCCAATTAACTAAATAGGCTCTTCGATGATATATTAGCAGGAACCACCCCTTTACGACTTTTATGTCCTCCCGACCGGCCTCCATTAGCACCACCCAGCAAAAACTTGAGATCCAGCCAAACCAAACTAAGCAAACTTTCTTCAGAAAAGAAGTACTTTAAAATGGATAAAAGTACTTAATAGAAGCCTTTCCAAATTCTTCCTTTTCCAATACTCTGTACTCTTTCTATTTTCAAACATTTTGAAGAAAAGTTTAGATTCATTAAAGTTGGAATATCTTTTTTTTTTTTTCTTTCTCTTTACGAAGTATGGAGATCATTTTGTGCCACTGAAGTGATATCGATTTTCCACTAGAAATAAAATTCTTTTTACTTAAAAGGATTAAAAAATATAAATGATGTGGCAATAACAGGACTTTGTTGATACTTTGACATTGGTGATAACCTAAGTAGTTTTTAGCCCCAAATAAATAGACCAGGACTTTGTTTACTTAATTTACTGGGTATCAGAAAGTCACTGACAAAATCATGAGACAAAGAAAACCGCTGATGTCAAACACATTACTTTCGAATAACTAGTATTCATTTTGAAATGAATTTGATAGAGGGGGGGGGGAGTGATCTGTAAAAACATGGTTGGTATCAGATGTATTTTATTTTTTTATATCTCGCTGTCTTTAAATCATTCATTGGATATATTTCTGACCTTTGCATAATTACAAGAAATAAAACTGTTCTTATTAACTTTATAATTGTTGGGATATTGAAGTTTAAGACATCTCGGATTGGCTTATGGGCCATGCCCGTTCAAGGGATAAGGGGGTTGGGAAATCAAATTGAAGGTAACGAAGCTTTTAACACTCTCTAATAACATTTTGTAATAACATGAGTAAATTAGTGCTAGCTCTTTAACGGTTGATAGGATTTTCATGAAATTTCACATTTAGTATCCTTATAAGCCCAGTTCAAATATAGGCCATATTGGATCTACAAATTTTGAACGGGAAGGGGGGTTGCGAGTGGCCTAGAACATGAAATTACTGTTGGCTCTTTATCGCTTGGTCGGATTTTAAAATTACATTTGTAGCATGTCCATTTGGAACGGGATGATGATTTATAAAAACATTAGTTATTGTTATAACTCATGCCCGGGCTTTAACTACAAGATCATATCGCCTACTAACAGGGTGCTCTTTCGTCACCCGGGTTGACATAAGCTCGACTTTACTGTGGGAATCCTAAATTTCGCCTACTCTAAATTTTTATTCACCTAGGGATCTTTCACGAGTACCTCACATCGTGCAGTTAAAATAAATTAAGGCTCGAACCCGCGATCGTGAGATCAGTAAACAAGCAGGCATACCGCATACTGAGCTATCGGCGCCATATTATAAAAACATTAAAACATACTATTGCTGTGCACTTCACCACTTCAATGAGTATGACAATTATAAGAAGAGTGGGTTGGTGTGGCTTGTGTGGGGGGACAGATCGTTTTGACAGGTTCACACAAATCCAACCAACCCATTGATAAATTTATAGAAAAACTGGGGCTTAATGGGGGAGGGTGGGGGAGGTAAGGATAATGGAGGGATGGGGGGTGATTCAATTCGGTACTCTCCTGTCCACCTCGGCCTCCGGCAGGGATCTCATCCCTCCACCCCAACGTAGCCTAGTTCGTTAGGGGGGTCAACTTCTACCCAATAAAAAGTCTAACTGCAATGTCCCCTTTCTGTTTTTTTTTCAACATGATCATATTGTGTTCGATGCTAGTTAAGAAATAGCAGGTATTAAAAAATTGATGAATGGAGTGAAGTAGAAGTTTCTTGTAAATCCGTTTGGTTGTATATTGCGAAGGGACAGTTCTCACCGACAACAGGGAATTTCATGAACATAAGTTTTTTTTTTAGGTAGAAGGGTTGACAAGAAAAGGAGTCCTGCTCAATAAAATTCTGTAAAAACCGTGAGACAGATGATGACGAGAAAAGAATAGAGGTACGTCATCTGTGGGCGAAGAGACGAAAACATACGACAACCCCCTCCCTAGATGGTGACACTTAGCCTATCAACATTGTACAGGGATCAGATCTGTCATCCCCTCTTCAACCTTCAAAAACAATAACCATCACTCTTCTACAGTCTTACCGCTCTCCTCCTCACTGTACCGGAGCGCAGCGCAGAAAACAGGTGAACAAAGGTTTGAACCTAGTCGGAGGCAGGTCTTTCGTCGCTCTGGTAGTAGACGATATGAAGGTTCAACATGAGCTCACAAACATTGAGGTTGCGGTCGAGGATTATATCCCCGGTTACGTATTTTCTTTACTGACGGTGTGGTTCATCAAGTTGAACAAACATGTTTAATCCCTTGGAAAACGATGAGGGGGTCACCAAAGTAAATTTGTCCACTTTGTGCGTCCTCAAAGTGCTTTATTTTCATTAAAGCGTCAATGTAATCCACAATGCAAAGCTCACCAGCGATGTTATCAGTACGTTTGGTTTAGACAACTGTTCTAATATTTGCGATCTTTGTGCTAACTGCTCCTTTCCATGGCAATACCAATTTTTTGATTCTACTCCTCCATGTGCGCCAGAATGAAACAAAAGGTAGTTGGAAGTAGCAGCTCAGTTCCTTGGGAGATTCACTGTAGATCCATACTTAGCGATATAGAGCAGGTTGGTATACTTTACTATGCCTGAAGGTGTGACAGATTGTGACTTATGATCCATGAATAATGCTGCTAGTGTCCCGATCTAGGGAAGGATTCCGTATGTTTTCTTGCCTCAAGTAACAGATGACATATCTCCATTTCTTTCTTGGCATCATCTATCTCACTTTTTTTACACACTTTTACAGCTTTCTTTTTCTTATCAGCCAAGAAACTTCATCTTCCTAGTCTAACAATTGGTCCAAAATTCAAACGAATTTTAACAAAATTTTATTTTTCAGTGTTTCAACATTTATTTTATTTAAATTTCCTTTTTGGCTCGAGTCACCTAACACAGACTGTTTAGTCATTTTTATAATTTTCTTTTTTTGTCCTAACGTAAAAAGCTCCGTAGTAGACGGAGTCGTCTGCTTGATAATCCTACAGAATCTGGAGTTCATTTACTAAACATTCTACTGTATTTTTCTTTCTAGGGTTTAGAGAGATTACTAGATATCATAAATATTTTTGAATTTCCGTTTCCATTAACGTAAAGCTGCCTGAGGAAGGTGACAAAAGTCTGGTTTGGAGGAGAATGGGGAAGCCTAATGTCAGGGATCTCTTTGTTGGGGGCCCCAAACTTGGTGATGATGGGGGTCCTCACAACTCGTTTCGACACCCCTAAATAAAGTGCCAACTTTTCCTCACTTGAATTAGGGACCTCTACAGAGCCTCCCTCATTCCTGGCATAGTTTCATGTCGCTTTACGTAAATTTGGAGGAAAGATTTCAGCATTTTCACTATTTATTTTAGAAACATTTTTAGTTAAAATCGGAAACATTAATGTACCTATCTGATTAAAGTCCTGCGTTAAAATGTAATACATAACTAAGAAGGTTTGCTCGAATTGCGCATTTTCACTATATTTATGCCGACTACGTCAGTTTTTCTTATAGAAAAACAAGAGTGATGACTCAACATTTTTACCTGAAAAAACGCCAAAAACCATGGTTAAGCTTAAGGGTAATATAAGAAAATAACGTATTTTTTTTTTACGTATTTTCTAAACTTTAAAACTAATCAAAAATTATACGATTTTAAAAACCATACTGTTTGAATAAATGTTATGAATTTACTGTCTGTATACTTGTCACTATTGTCCTCGGACCAGAAGCTAAGAAGCAGGAGAGAGGTTACAAAATAACGATTTACGCCATGGCGAATTATTGACGGACAATAGCTGAGAACTTACAGTCCGGACGACTACAGTTCCGTATAGTCCCTACGTGCACTATAACAAACGTTCAGCCAGATTAGTCGAGCGGTTCACCGGCTCTTCGTTGCATGTCATCTATCAAGTCATTTGTCCAGTCGTCTGTTTCATTTGTGCGAAAACGGTTTGTTTTTAGAAAAATCGTCTATAAAATAAAAAAGTTTATTCCATACTTTTCACTATATTTCCATACTTTTCACTATATTTCCATACTTTTCACATACTTTCACTATATTTGAAAAATAAGGTATTTTTTTGAAAAAGTTGCTTTTTATATTATTAAAATCGTACACTATTGTTAATTATGAATACGTATGAGTATTATGTTTTGTTACATGAAATTCTTATAATTTCCAAAATATATTTTCCCAAACCTATGTACCGTATGGATAGTGAATAGATGCAATAACCCATATCCATTTTCTTCTGAATATGATAGGCCATGTGATTCCCCGTATGAGAAGGGGCTAATCTGTAATAACGTTTGACACCTATTGGTTTTCAATCAGTCGACGAGGACGGATTAGAGGGACTACTAATAAATTGAACTGAGGAAGTACTTTGCCAATGATTCTCTATGTATTTTTTGTTTCTTTATTTAGGGTGACTATTTTATATTTCCATGAACAATTGGCAGAAATGACTAATTAATAGTACTTGTGGCAATGGGAGAAGAGGATTCCATGTTAATTGGGCCGTTCAGAATAGGAATGGATCAAGTCCATTAAATATAGTTATGGGACAATTAGCATTAAAGTTGCAAGTCCTTAATTAATGCTTATACCAATTGATTATTAAGCTACCATTTATTACTTAATGTTTAGTTTCCTAAGTCCACCGGCCAATCTACAACTACTTATGTCTCTTTTGTTAATTACATGACCCATCTACATTTCCCAGTTAAATGGGCTTCCTCCATTTATGTTCTGAACTATTCATTCCTGAGTATTTCTCTGAATGTTTACCTTCCGTTGGACAGAAAATACCTGATATCTATTTGTAGTATCACTACAAGTCTATATTTTCAGTTTCTCAGAAACAATATGAAACAGGATGACCTAGGCCATATCTAGGCAACAGGTTTGTAATTGTTGTTTCCGTTTTTAACATTTTGCTTTTTTTTAACAGAACTTGTAAATACGTTATAACTTGATTAGTTATAACGTATTTATAAATATAAATTAGCCTGTTCTAATTTAAAGAAGTTTGTCCTAACAAAATTGTCTATTGAATTGAATGCACTGCGCCCCCCACGTAAGCTCTAATTGCCCCGACGGAAGGTTAATTCATCACCTTCCTGCAACCTACGAGACTATTTTATAGTTATTATCACTCATGCCCGGGCTTTAACTAAGAGGTCATATCATCTACTACCTATCATCTTATCATCTTAAAAAATATATCTACTCTATTTATTATATACTTTATTTATCTAATGTATAATATTATTGTTTTTATACTCATATTTTCAATTATTTATTTATTTAATTTTATTTTTAGTACTATTGTTCCGCCATTTTAGCTGCTGCTGAAATGGACATACCCGCCTCATTTACACTACAACACCATCTCACACAAATTGAATTGATAACTTGTGCAACACATGGAAAATATAACTTAGTACAGATAAACAGCTTCACAGCACATCACATTTACACTACTACAAGGTACATGCCCCCCCCGTTTTTATCTACGACAAGCCCCTCCCTTAAACTAATACTGTACGATACCTAGGACTGACACTAGATCGAAGAGTGACATGGAACCCTCACATACGTCTCATAAGAAACACGCTGAACCGTCGACTCAAAATATGTACTTCTAAATAAAACGATAAAAAGGAACTGTTACTTACTTACTGAAACCGTTATGGATCACAGATATACTCCCAGATAAGAAGCACAAAGTTATTTCATTTGACTGCATACAATTGATTTTCTCTTCAGCCCTTTTCTAATTTAATTGAAGACTCGAAATCTGATCATGTAGGACACTAGTTGTATTACCGGTTGCTGCTCGGTCTTGAGTCGTTCATTTGAAATGTGGAAGATAAAAAAAACCTTGAGCATGCCGTCCTTCGGATGGGACATTAGGAGGATGAAAGAGCAGGTAAAGTGATATGACCTGGTAGTTCAAGTCCGGGCATGAGTCACAAAAACAAAACAAACAAGAACATGAGGCGAGGTTATTTAATATCTAAGGACAAGTATCATATACCACATTATTAGTGGCTCCTTCAGTCTAAGTACACAAATTACCTGAGGCCCTACCTCAGAGCCAATTTAATGCTAACCATATGAGAAAAACAGGGAGATTCTCAGAGATTTCTCAGCTACTTGCACTAAAATTTGTCAGACAAGTTTGGGAGACCTTAAAACTGCTAAAATGAAGATTATTATTATTATTTTTCATGGAATTGAACCGTGGACTGTGACACTGAGTTTTTGGGTCAGCCGGCAATTCAATTCAGAATTCAATTGGAGTTGTAGTCCTTTTTTTGTTTTCTTACACCTTTATTTTTATTATTTTTAGACGTATTGTAATAGTGCGAAAGTCGGAAATAATATTACATTTGCTAACTTAGATGTGATTAGATTTTGGCCGAAACCGCCTTAGAATAACGTCTTGAACCCTATTTCTTTGGACGTTCCCTTGATTTACGCCAAAAACATCACTCCTATAAAAAAATAATTTTTAACAAAAAGTTTCCATATTGAATTTCCCATTGTCAAAATATCCTCAGTTTTGAGATAGGACCAATGCGAACAAAGTTGGAAGTTATAACGGCCCAAAGTATGTACAAATCACTTCCCCAGGACATATAACAAAGTAATGTTTAATTTGTAACGCACAGCAACGAATTTTGAGTATGTTTTTATTATTGACATCCTGAGCATGCCGTCCTTCCTCCGCTCATGGGAGGCCGCCAAGGGGTCATAATAATTAACTACTCTTGGGCAGTTATTTTTGTTTTACTAAAAAATATAGAAAGAATAAAATATATGTGATTTGGCTATAACGGGGCTTCTTTATACCAACCACGTTTTTACAGATCACTTTCTCCTCCTCTCCCCTCTCAAAATCATTTCACACTGGCGTCACTGGGTGTAAGACGTGTCACTCTTAGAACTGAACTTCGTTCAATACAATGAAAAAAAAAAAAAAACGCTGATGCCAACATATTATTTATACACATATAAGTATGTATAAAATGATTTTTTGAGGGAGATATATATATATATATTATTTTCCTATTTTTTGGAGTTATCAATTCTTCTTGTTAGTAAGTGAATTATAAATGAAAATTTTTCGTACGACTAGGTTGATTTTGTTTGATAAGTCTGTCTGGATAGAGAGGAAAGTAGGAAGGTTGGATGTTGAGAATGGGTCCCTTTGGTAGGCTCTCAGCCCTCAGTCCTTAGCCCTCAGTCCTCGCCATACTACAACTTCTCCCTCCTTTCCTGTTGTCTTCTTTGATTGGAATTGAACCTTTGAAATCCCCTTTTCAGTTCAATTCTTTATGTCAAAGAGGGGGATTTTCTAGAACAATGATCTCCTCTATTTTTATGTCCATCCTCCTGTCTGTCTCTGTCTACAAACAATCATCGGATTTGAACTATCAGACAAAAACTTAATTTATCAAACTGTGTGTGTTGTAACTCTACACTCATGTATAGTCCCAAACTTGCCCAGAAACCCTCATCAGCGGGTAGGCTGGAGTGTTCTTTCATTTTATTGTTCTTCTTAAAAACATAGATTTCTTACATTAATTAACAATAGAGAGGTTGTAGTTCACAAAATAGATGTTTTTGATATTAACTGAAGTTGAATGGTAAATAAAAATCACTTATAACTTCAATTTTTTATTTACCATTCTTGTATTAAATTATATTAAAAAATACATGCCTATTTTTCGACATTGAATTTTGGAGAAATTTTGTAAGAAGTATGGGATATTCGGAGGAATTAAATAATTGATATTGTGAAACA
Source organism: Aradus depressus (assembly GCA_963662175.1). Classification (NCBI taxonomy): domain Eukaryota; kingdom Metazoa; phylum Arthropoda; class Insecta; order Hemiptera; family Aradidae; genus Aradus; species Aradus depressus. The sequence goes on from OY759214.1 coordinate 99,998,665, forward strand.
ATAAAAAAAATAAAGTAAAACGTATGTCTTTTTAAATATTGTCTATTTCACAAAATATATATAAAATTTAGGAGTACATCCGGTATTGCTACCCTCTTCATCTACGACTTGACAAATACTAAAAGTTTTATTCATTTAGTATTTGTTAAGTCATGGCATATTGTATATATATTTGGTGAAATAGACAAAACATAAGTTTTCCTCTATTTTTTTTTTAATCGTTTGGTTTTTTTTTTTATATATAAAAATGTTATATATAAAATTAAAAAATGACTACTATTGATTTTCAGCCAATCGGTTGAAGAGGATAAGAGTTCAGAGAGGGAGCAAAAACGTAGTTGATTAGAAATAAAGTGAACCAAGGAAGTGCATCAACAATAATACAGCAACGACTCTTTCTATTTATTAACGTTATTACTTTCCAAGTTACATCTCATCTACACAAGTATTACATTGGTTGACAGGAGCCGGAGGTGGCGGCATAGAAAAGAAAACTAATAGCCTATCTGAGTTCCGTTAGTAGGCTGGGAGCTGTAACCTGGGTTCATTTACCTCAGATTCACTCATTAGAGCTGGCACATCGCACCACCGCATCAACCAGCTAGCTTGCAATAAATGTTAATCTGATCTTACCTACCACATGAGGAACTATGTTGGGCCCACCCAGGTAGGCTCAACAGTGGCCACTAGACCACATGAGGAACTATGATGCTTTGTACGTGTTCGAGATTGTTATAGAAAGTATATTTGATGGAAATGTGAATATGTCTGATGAAGTGAGAAGTGATTTTTTCACAGACTGCAAAATAAAAATGTATTCTGACCTCTCACAGATTTTATTAATTGTTGATTCCTTCCGAGGTTGTCCTCATCAACAGACAGTCTGGTATTTATAGTTCATTGTTACAATCGGTTCTGAGTTAGTTATCACAATGTTCCAATCGAGAGATAGACCAATGCGATAATGGTTAAAACATGTCAGGAGGGCCTTGAAACGTGAAGTTCCGTAGAAAGCTCGATCTCGGATTTTTTACTTTTTACATTAAAGGTGTAAAAAATTTATAGAAAGAATAAAGACATTACTGACCATGTAACGGGTTGGCCTCAGCTCATTTTTTACATAATATGAGAAAAAATAATTCCAGTATTATTTTATTTATTTATTTTTTACACTAAAACTTTATATGAAAAATATAACAAACGGAATCATTGTAATAATTAAACACCCTTATCAAAGCAGTAGGAGAGGACGCCGGTGAAGGTCGTGGGTTCGAAACACGGACGAGGCCCTTAGTTTCTTTTATCTGGGAGGTAAAATGAACTTAAGCATGCCGTCCTTCGGATGGGACGTTAGGCGATGGTCCCGAGACTGTACGATATCAGGTACACGTTAAAGACCCCTACTCTAAGTGAATAAAAATTTAGGGTAGGGAAAATTTAGGACCCCCTTAGTAGAGTCGGGCTCTTGTCCACCAGAGTGACGAAAGAGCGCTCTGGTAGTAGGCGATATGATCATGCAGTTAAAGCCCGGGTATGAGTCATAATAACTAACTAACTCAAACGAGTAGGATCCATGCAGCTCTACTGTAGTTTGCGAATAGTCTCCAAATTGTTCCATTCGAGTAGTACAATTAGTTCTGAGATGGACAACTCTTTTTTGAACCACCTGGTAGCACGCTATGAAATGATGGGTATTCTCATTCTGGCTAGTGTTGCACAAAGAACAAATTTTAGAATTTCGTAAATATTCAAAGGCAAACAAATTAACAGAAATGAGAAATACAACGTTTTCAAGCATATATTGAATACAGACCACGGTGCTCTTGTACTATATTTTATTTTTATTTTTTTTGTCTGCCGATACTAAACTGATGAGGTGATATGATATCTGCACATAAAAAATAACACAGATGGTTTGCCATAGAAAAAATTCATGAAAAAAGTGCAAAATGCAAAAGATAACAAATTTTTATCATAAAACCAGTTTATTGTTACTTATTGCATATACTGTTTATTGAAGGAGCTTAGAGATTTGACTCTGATAGAAAGATGATTAAAGTTGTTTCAGTAGTTAATAGAAAGGTTATATTCGGGCTGACTTTCGCCTATCATATATATCTTGTATTGACATGTAGACAAGTATCATGTTAGTGTTCTGGTTGCAGGAGAGTTGATGGATTTAATTCACTAAAACAACGGCTATGTAATGTCTATAAAGATTACCAAATTCCCCTTGCTTAGCTGAAGAGAGTCTGGGAATGCAGATGTCCTCTGTAATCGGCCTGTTAGCACATTCCTTTGTCACCCTTCCTTCTCTGCTTTCATCTGTCTGTCTACATTTCAACTTCATCAGTATCTGCCTTTTGTAGTTATTATAACATGTTTACAAATACTATCATTAGTAATATAAGTAATAAAAAGCAACAAAAAAAATTAAATTAAACAGAAAAGGATAGTTGAAAAGTATTTCAATAGACTATACACCGTACAGGTGGGATGCTCCACTGATGATGAGGCAGTTGCATTCAAAACTGGTTCTAGTTGGAAATAATACAGTGGGAAGACAACGTATTTGATTTATATGAGAGAAGGGTTCTCGCCTCCATTCCAATTGCAGGAGAAGACTAAAATACTTAAAAATCATAAATTTCAATATTGTTCTTGCAATCATTTTAATAATCAGCGCTTTAAACTTGTAAAATTAATTTCACGGTACCTTTTGGAATCACCAATATTTCACGAGAGAAGATATTTATTTGTAGTTTTCCTGTCATATTTAAAGACGTAAATTCTAAAGTAGTTAAGAGAGATATTAAGTCATTTATTAGATCACAGCTATGGTCCTCATATCTATAGCTTTTATTACTTAATAATAATATTGTTTCAGAAGAGATAAAATAAGTTTTAAGTTGAAGCCAAGTAGGGAGCTAGTGTGCTGTCCCTTCAAGGTTCCGTCTATACTAAACCGGACTAACTCGTAAGTAGTTGTGACGGCCTACCCATCACCAGCAGGCTATTTTTGTCTGCCCTAGTTATTTGTCTTTATTTTCTTTATCCCCACTTTAGCTTTCGGATTCCCAAATTGACTCTTGTTTTTATCTGAAAATACGCGATCTGTATAAAATGTTTAGTTCGACTATAAGTTATATTTAAGAAAATCCTAATATCCGAAAACCCTCTCCAAGTTGGGGAAGATAATAGAGGGAATAGTTCCAGCGATATGAATTTCTTGATGCACAAATTGTTCCTTTTATAAAACATCATCATTGGGCTGGAAAAACTACAAGTCTTACGCGACAGGACTATTCGATTTGAATCCCTCCTCTCAGTATTTCACCGCTTTCCGCCAGATTCCTATGACCAATAGCGACTGATGAGTATTTATTTTAAAGAGATCCGGTATATCAAAGTGAGGGAGGGGATCTGTTTGAGGAGAGCCGGGATGCCGAAGCCTGCAAATCCGATTGAGTGTTTGTTGGTGAGAAGCCCTCTCTGGTGTTTCTCTAAGGCTTCTACCTTCCATCTTCTCTTCTTCTCTGTTGAACCTCTTAGCTCCGAGGATCTCACCAATCTATACGCTGACGATCTACGACAGACGGATTATCCTTTTTTTCTTGTTTTATTCATTTTTACTTTCGTTTTCTCTTCTGACATTCTTATTTAACGTTATTTATGTTTTAGCCTGGTTTCCAAGTAAAAGTAAACTTGTGAAATGACATCATCTTCCTGTTCGGGCTTGTCCAAACTCTCTTCACGTCTCTCCTTAAAGTCTCCACTCTAATTAGTTTCTCTTGAATCGTAATAAGGATTTACATAACTTCGTAAACAACCCTATTTCCATCAATTTTATTCCCTGCAACTATTATTTGATACATTTTGGTTTTTTGAATGCTGTAAGTTGTCTGTCAGCCCCTTTTAGATGCAAGCATCATCCTCGATAAAACTAAAATGAGTCTTCATGTAATGGAAACTTTGTTTCGGAAGAGACGCAATACATCACGAATTATTTTATCTATATTCGAAGGGAGCTTCATATAATCACACAGATAAACACTCACAACGTAAGTTCTTTCAAAATAAATAGAAACAAAGAACTTGTTTAACTTTTATATTGCCTAACTTCACAAAAATTATATACGCAATCGTCACCATAAAAAACTTCAAAAAATTTAATTGAAATATTAATTAAAATAATTAATTTAATTAAAAATTCAATTGTGGTTTTTATTCATTTTATTATCTTTTCAATATTTCGGCACAGATCGTAAAAATGTATTCGGATGTATGTTCTTTCATCGTAATGTACTGTGGTTCAATGTGGCCGTGATCGTCTCATGGTACAGTATATAAAGAACCATGAACCATTTGCCTCAGCGCTTTTAAGTATAACATAAAAAAAATTTATAATAAGTACTTTTGACATGCATATAAGAGCGAAAAAATGTTTTCAAATCATCATCAGTTCATGGCCGCTGTGAGACACTTTTTTTTTTTTAACACTGATAATTGTAGTATGTTTTAACATATACAGGAGGCAGTGAATCTATGAAAATATGATCAGAAGGTTACTTGTGCGGAGGGCGCCAGGAGCTCAGAGGTAGCGTACTTGTGACGAAAAACCGAATAGGCGATATGACCTCATAGTTAATGCCCGGGCATGAGTCGCAATAACTGACTAACTTGTGTCAAAAACTCCTTTTATGATACAACTGACCGAATGAATCATTCTCTTCTATGTACCAAAATGTCTAACGTCAGCTAGGTACCTCTTTATGGGTATAAAAAATGAATGGCATCTTCTGAAGATAAACAAAACAGACATTAATATATTTAGGTAATATTTTTATAATGCTGTTATCATGAACCTTCTATCCTATTTGCCTCCATTTCCCCCTCCCCTCACATTCCCCCACACATACGTGCTGCACGGAATATCGCGTTTCTATCCACTCAATATTCTACAAACAAATGCGTCAAACCATCTTTTTTTCCTTCTTTTTTTTCATTATGCCTTCCGTGACAATGAAAATATTATAAAGAAAACATGCAGGAACAGCGCACCACGCGAGAATATTATAAAACTTTCAGTAAAATTTACATTATGTTTTTACTAATGGCAAATACCTTCTAAAGATATGAGCAGACTTTTTACCTGCTTTCAGAACAGAGAACCACAGTAAAATTTAATTTACCGCCAGTTACTTTCATTTTAAAATAAGGTTTTCATTTTTTAGAACGAACATACATTATTCAACATAAAAAACATTTTTTCTTTTAAGGAGAAAAATTGTTATGGATTTTTCTTACCTAATGCATTTCTTTGAATTATGTACATAAAATAAAATGCGATATATGCATTTGTTCTCCGACCCTACATTCACTGTTTCATCCTTCCTGAACCATTCTTATCTTAATTCTTCCAATATACTCAAGCCTATGTGATTGGTCAGAATACCTATGTTGAGCTTGCCAATCTCTTGATCAAAGTTGCAATAAAACGAAAAGTCAGTTAATATACATAAATATATAAATAATGGAAAAGAAAAAACGCGACCAGAAATCTAGTGGAAAATCTTCACAGTCACATTTCGATTAAACACTTCTTTTGATCGATTACAATTTTTTGGTTTATGCTTATTTTCAAGAGTTCTTGTATTCATGTATGATAATTTTTTTCTTCAATATTTTTAGCAGTAGCCATATATAGCAGAAATTACTTATATTGATCCGAAAACGTATTCTGCTGTCAAAAGTACTAGTACATATACAATTTCACTTGGGTGGGACAACTTTTCAGAAAAATTCAATATCTCTACTTGTCATAAATATTTTTATATTTTCACCTGAATCTGATAACTTCCGATCAAAGTTTCCAGTAAAATATACTCTACGACAAATTTCCGGAAAAACTACCTCTACATGAGAAAAACCGCGCTCAATTCGATTCAACCGTTTAAATTGTTTTATAGGAAGCTACAAATGTACCGGACGAAGGGACAAACATTTTTCTCTGGGGGGGGGGGGGGGGGGGGGGTTGAATAAATTGAGACCCACCCGACATTTTATATACTACGGATCCACAGTTTCAAAAAGACCCAGACCCCTCAGTTCATCACTTCGAAAGGAATAAACGAATTTAGAGCTTACATTTATTTCTTTTTTAGCGTTAACACCTATTCGGTTATAAACCTTTTCCGGGGTCCTCATGGTTCTGTCTGGCTAGAGCGTTGAGCTTTGGTTGCGTGAACTACCTCTGTTGCGGGTTCGAATCCCGTTCGCAAGAGTGTTCCATTTTATAGATAAACCTTCTCCCCTTGGGTCTTTGATGTTTTGTAAATAAATCCGGTAACATAGGCCACCCCTGTGGTGTCAAAATGTCCATAAGGGTGGAAGTTTTAAATATTAAATAATTAAAAGAATTAAGAACAAAATATATTAGGAAATTTTATATAAATAAAATTTAATCCTAATATTGATGGAGTTCTACTTGGGAGAAACTATCATACTTACCTCTTCTCTGTGCAATCTTTCAAATCGATTAACCCAATTTGTAATTTGATTTTCAGGGTTAGATTATCGAGGAATTACTGTGGTAATCTCTTTTTTAAATAGCTGAATTTATTAATTGTTGAGTATTTAATTAACTATTGAAGAGGAGAGTTCGAGGGAGTCAACAGAATCAAGCCGTCGAATCACTACCTCTAACAGAATGATATGTAGGATCCGTGGTGGTTGTTGAAGACTCCGAAGCGGGGTGGGTTGTCCTACACAATGCCTCCTCCAAATAACCTCATTTCCTCCTTCTGTTTGGCACCCTCCCTCTTAGCTCTCTCAAGGAAAGTAGCAACCAACCCCCAACATTGTTTTATTTCACCCTCGCACCAGAGCTTACTCTATGAAGAGATTCTTTTTGGCGGTTCGCTTGGAACCATTCTAAATAGGCAATAGAAATTCTTATTGGTTCTTTCGTATTTTTTGACTAAAAATGCGAATTCATATGGTTCTCTGGAACCTACTGTGTTCATAATTGGAGCCGCCTTCTCGATAGCAGACCTACTGCTCTGCGTTTCTCTTTACACAAACCATTTTTTTGCTGTCCCTCTCGACCATTTTTTCTTCTGTAGTTTTCCAGATTCAAGGATCTTTATGTGAGAGGGCAGACTGAAAGGAAATTATATCAGTTCCAGAGTTTCTTTTCGGCCCAACGATGAATTATTCTAAGTTAGGATCTCATAGCCTCATTACTGGAGCTTAGCTACCCTTAGTGCTTTGAGGGCTCTTCTACAATATTGTGGACAGATAAAACTTTTATTAGGGCCTATCTCATTTGAAAATTGGTAGTGGTTGAGACAGGAGGGTCTGTTGGCACGACAAGCAGAGGAAGGAGAAACCGTGGCCATAAACTTCCCCCTGCTAGAATATTACAGTTGTCTCCCCCCTCCCTCCTCTGTCACGGATGACCTGAAATTTTTAAACAAGCATCCAGCTTGACTCATACATTTTCCTGGAGCTCTTACTCTCTTTTTGTGGAAAGGGAGATACTTTCAGCATTCCTTCTCATTAATTCCTGATACTTTTAATACTTTCTTCTATGTTATGTTATCTCTCGTGTTATGCAGAAAAAATATCAAATTCCTTCACGATAGCGAAGCTTTATTAATTTCTCACAATTTTTTATTATTTTCTTGTACCCATAGTATAAAAAAGTATCTTGATTGTGTGAAAATCCACGTTTTACGTTTTAAGGTCCCCTGAATTCGCGATCATGTATGTGTGCGTGTGATGAGAAACTGTGAGCGCTCTAACGCGGAAACCATTGTAGCTATGAATGAGTTCATGTTGCGAGACTATAATGGTCCATAAGTTGAGAGTAACAGCTCGCCCATAGAGATAAATTAAATGCGGCCTCTTTTATATTAAACTCTCTTGCAGGCCATGTTCCTGCCCGGCTAGTTGCAGATTTACATTAAACCTAATTAGAAGATAATGAACTAGGCCCTCCTCCCCACCTGGATTAACTCGTCACATAATGTTACTTCTACCGCAAGAAAAAAAAAAAAATACAAAAAGTCTTCGGTAAACAAAATTACCTGCAATGTACTTCTGCAGCGCGAATTAATGAGCTAAGTTGCCAGGGTCCCTCTGAAACCAACTTACCGATTTGGTTCAAAATCAACAGATGTTTTACACAGGGACTTCTTAATCCTCAAACTAAATTTTGTGTTTATATCGACATTTATAAGGGTTTTGAGATAAGCCCCTCCTCTGTTCCCCCGTTTTCTTTGGTCGATTTTTTTGAAAATTGGAAAGTTGATTGTGTCCTAGATCAACATATAAAGTTTCATTTCTATATGTCATTACATAGGCAAGTATTAAGGTTTTTCAGTTCTCTCTCCTCTGGTCCGTATCGTCCTCATGAGGTTCTGGATACAGTTATAAAATCTCATGTTGATTCTATCGGGAGTTGTGTTCACAACACACAATTTTTTTTTTTTGGAATCAGGGCGAAAAACATGAAATTTCGGTGAAAAATCAACATAGTATTTCTGACCGATTGCATAACTTCTCTTATACTTGGTATAGCTTGCGGTGGATATGTGGAGTTGTGTGCATGGATCTGGAAGTACTGAGCAGAGCAATAAAGGGGTCATCCCAGAAAAAACATGTTTTGTTCGTTCTTTTAGAAACAAGATTTGACTAAAACTCATCCGATCAAATAGTTTATTACAACAAACTTTTGAGAAATCCCTACTTTTTTATAAATTGATCTGGTGGACTTCTTGTAGATAATAAGACATCCTTCAGGGAAATATACCGCTTGACCGTCTGTTTATTATAGCTCGCAAGTAAGTAAGTTCAGTCTTTGGACAGGTCCACCTTAATGAAGGAATGGAGGAGAGTTAGGCTGAGGAGGGAGCCTAACAAGGCGGGAGGGTAGCGCGCCCAGTTGAGAATATTTTATAGGGGCGTTTGGGAGAGAGGAAGGAGAAGGGGCTGTCATTAATTGTGAGAGGAGGGTGGGGGAAGGCCACTCGTAAACCGAGACCACATGAGCCATTCACAAGTTGGACCACCACAGATCCCTTAAGTTCCTCCAATAACAGCTTTGTAAACCCCAGAGCGCAGCACATATGTATACTGTACAAGCAAGCTAGGGATGATCCATAGGAGGTTGCCTTACCTTCCTCATAGGGTCTACATTGAAATGAAATGAAATGAAAAATAATCTTTATTCTGGGACATACGTCCCCTAAGAATAATAACATTAGAAATAAACAAAAGAATACAAGTACCAATTGAGACAGAATACAAATAGAAGAAAAGAGGTCTCTAGGAATAAATATTAAATATTAAAGACAGGCAATGATAAGACAATATAATTTAAACTAGTATAAAATGAGAAAAACAAAGTATGAATAATAATGTAAGACATAATAACAATAATAAGTTATATATGAATTGTGTAACAATCTGTCCAGTGGAGTGAGAAACTTATAGGAAGACGAGAACTATCTTATAGGAGCCAGCCTTAGAAATCACAGGTTTGCTGAGTTAGGAGATAATGGAAAAGTAGGGACTTAAATGAAAGAAGAGTAGGAGCAACCGACTGAGAGTGACTGGAGAGGAAGGAGAAACCAGCGAACAGCACTGGAGGAAAGGTGGGTATTGTGGAGCTTGGAGAGGAGGATGCTATGGTCGACTGTGTCAAAGGCTTTAGTGAAGTCGAAAAGTACGAGTAGAGTAACCTGTCTGTTGTCTATGGCTTGTTGGCGGTCATTGGTAAATTTTGTGAGGGCGGATTGAGTGCTTAGGCAGGAACGGAAGCCGGACTGAAGGGGATTTAGGATTTGGTTGGTTAACATTTGTGAACATTGTATTAATTGTACATTTGCATCATATAAATACAGATTCTTCACAATTTGAAGTAGGATGTATAATTAACTATCTGTTCTTGTCAGTTTTATATAAATGTATGCCAAACTCAAATTTGTTATTATGAATTTTATTTTATTTTAATTTGTCTTTCTGTCTCGTTAAAAAGTGTCAAAATGTCGTTGACATAACACTTTCAAAATATATTATTTTAAAATGGAGTTTTCTCTTATATTTCCTTCTCAATTCTATTCATGAATTTGCTTATCTACAAGCAGAGGAGAGATCCTAGCCTGCCTCCTTCGGCTGTACTTCGGTGGCTATGGGTAAGGTACTCAGTTTACTATCTTTATCATTTATTGTCCTTATCGTCGGTTTAGTCCCTTTACTTGTTTAAAGGCAAATGGCATAAATTTTCCTCCCCTTCTTAAATTCATCATTTCCATCTATCATATTTCGGGATCCACACCCCCTCCCCTTTCCTCAGGTGGTTATTGTTCGATAAGGATACAGATATTTGATGAAATATATTATTTTAAGTGCTATTTGGGCTTTCCTTCTTAAATATATGGCTTACGTCTCCTTATTCTGTAAAGGAAGAGGAGAGAAACGTATAAGTGGACTTAGAATGGCGATAAATTTAAGAAATGGTCTAACAGGGAGAGAGAAGGGTAGCCCTAGTTGGAAATATTTTATAGGGGTGTTAAGGAGGGAGGCTGTCATTAATTGTGAGAGGAGAGAAGGCCACTTGTAAACCGAGACCACATCAGCTATTCTCGGACTCGGGGTCAGCACCAACATGGAGACTATCTCCTGGTGAATATCTTATCCAGATCCCTTAACAAGGCTCCGGTACCCCCCCTTGGTACCATTAATCGCGGTGAACAATATCAAAATGGACTATCAACAAGTTTGTCATTAATTTCTTAGCCGACCAACTTCCATTACCAATCCCTAGACATTGTATCATATTATAGGACCTCAGCTAGTAAGATTCACAATGAAGTAGTTTTGATTGTACGTAATAGCCAGGGAGAGTTGATAGAAATGCTCAGAGTGACACGAAAATTGCCTGAAAAATATTTCTTAGTTGTCTGCAGCAAAAAAGTGTTCTACCGTAAGAAGTTGGGGAAAATGTGCAGCTATAGATCAGTGTTGAATGCATGGTTCACCCTATCTCCGTGAGATGTGAATTCAGCATTCGTAAAGAAATGTTTTTTTTTTTTTTTACAGGAAAATACAAATAAATTAATAAAAATTATAGAACAACAAATTATTCATAAATAATACAAATTTTAAAAAAAATTTAATTAGTAAACAAAATCATAACAAAAATACAGGGACGAACACCGACCTGAGATCGCTGGGACCCCCTCGACCAATATTTCAGTTAATGTAAAAAAACACGGTTAAAGGGTATAATTCAACCGTTTTGTGCGTCACTAACATTTCAGTACGATAATTATGAAGGAGCTATTTCTGGTGCTTAGAGGAAGAAGGGGACATGGATGGGAATGTCGCCTGCCTACGGAGGTGTTACAAACGATGTAATGAGATGGGTATTGAATGGAAGTTAGCACCCACCTCCCCCCAGGTCTCAGGATGTTTGCAACCCTTCCAATGCCCCCATCTTCAGGCCACAGAATGAAACCCCTCCACTGCTCCCTCCCCTAACCTCAGGATGGTTGCACCCCCTCCTCTGGCCCCAGGATGGTTGCACCACCTACCCTGGCCCCAGGATGGCTGCACCACCTACCCAGGTCTCAGGATAGTTACATCCATCACCCCCTTCCCAAGGCCCAGGATGGTTGCACCCTCTCCTCCTGGTCCCAGGATGGTTGCACCCCCTCCCCTGGCCCCAGGATGGTTGCACCACCTCCCCAGGTCTCGAGATAGTTACATCCATCACCCTCTCCCCTGGCCCCAGGATGGTTGCACCACCTCCCCAGGTCTCAGGATAGTTACATCCATCACCCCCTCCCCTGGCCCCAGGATGGTTGCACCACCTCCCCAGGTCTCAGGATAGTTACATCCGTCACCCCCTCCCCTGGCCCCAGGATGGTTGCACCACCTCCCCAGGTCTCAGGATAGTTATTTCCATTACCCCCTCCCCTGGCCCCAGGATGGTTGCACCCCACACTCCTCCACCCCCTCAAGTGGTCTACCACTATACCCCGATATCCGCCACTGTTTGACTTGGCTCTCCCTCTAATTACCATCCACCCTCGTCCTATTGTTTTTCTTTGCTTCTTTCTGTTTGTCTTCCTGTCCTCTTCTGTTTTTTCCCCTGTTTCCCTCTGCCCCGAGGCGTTGCCTCATTACCCCTTCAGCCCCCTCATCCCTCTTGGAGCCGGCCAAGCGCTAATTGGCCTTTCCCTCCCTCTTTCCTCTCTCCTGTTGTTTTTGTTCTCAGTGAAACCTACTTAAAATATTATGCTATACGATTCAGTACGTACAACCTGCAATACTGTGGATTCATTTTTAAAAATATTTTTTGTTGTGTGAACAGTTTTTGTTTTGACACACTAAAACACTATATGTATAATTTTAAAGGAATGAAAAAATATAATAAAAGCCTCACTGATCAACTGTTAAAGTGATTGTCGTAAAATATTGGTGGCCGAACTTCAGAAAGCAGGTAGAAAAAAAATGTTGGATCAGCAGCTGACGAGAATATTCCCTTTCAAGGCACATTTTTTTTTGGACCAAATTTCCTCTAATTCAAAAATAAATAATGTAAGAGACAAGATCGAAAATTCCCTGCTCTGCGAATTGAGATTCAAAATCAATTTCATAACTACAAACAATTTATTTTTTTCACTTAGAGCTTTACGCCTAAGGCCACAATATGATTTCCTCAAGCAATATTTTCTTGTTCCAATTTTTTCTAATCAATTAAATTGTAAGAAGAACATATACATTTATCGTTTGAGACTTGTTTCAAGGGGAATTTTCAGAAATGTATATTTTTTAAGTATAATTTTTCATTGTTCAGAAAATAGGAGTTTTTTTGTGGAAAATAATCCAAGGAAACCCATACATTCATAAATAAGCAGCTATGAACAATCCCAATTGTAATAATACTTGGAATTATTATTTTTGTTAAAAATAAAGAAAAATATAAATCTATTGTTAGTGTAATAATATTGTTAAAATTTAATATTTATTTGTACAATTTTGCTTTGAGACTGGAAACCCGTTTTCTTGTTGGGACATTATTAGATTTAAATATTAAGGGTTCCGTTTTGTGAGACAAAGCCGTTGTGTCCTCAACTTAGGAAACCCTAAATGTCAAATGAAGGAGCTCTGGCCAAATTAAGAATTTACCAGAGAGCTCAGGGCTCTTTAATTACTTTATTGTTGATAACAAAAAGGTCTTTGGCCGTCTGCCACCCTTCATCCATCCTCCTGCCTTCTTTTGTTAACATTTTAGGGCCCATCTTATCGAAAATATTTCATATGGTCTCTTCCAGCCGTTCCCAAACTCATTTGCAGGAAACTTTTGATATCAATCTAAAGAAGATACCCTTTTTAATTTTTTTGTTATTGTCGATGATTAATCTGTGTATTGTCATTGCGTCTACTTAGTTTTTGGAATTATACTTTTGTTTGCGTGGCAGTAATGTTAATTTTTATTGGTTGTAAAATAAAAATGAAGTCTGACCTCTCACAAATGGCTTTCGAGGTTGCCCTCATTATCAGAAAACATTTTTCAAAGTAACTGTTTGAAAAGTGAAATGAATAATAAAAAAAAACTCAATATAAAAACTGAATAAATAACTATTCAAAAATAACCTTAAAGATAAGTTTATAAGGAATAACTTATCTGTCGCCATCAATGAAATTTTAAATAGTTTTATTGAATTTAAAAATGTTTTATCAAACTGCCTGATGATGAGAGCAACTTCGAAAGCTGCGGCTGTGAGAGGTGAGACTACACTATTTATTAACGTTATTAGACAATTGAAGCGGTCATTGTTGAAAGGGGATAAGTAACAAAAATAAAAATTTTGGGAAGCTCAATAAAACTTCCTAAAGAATTGCGTCACATACTTCCTTTCAACAGTGACTCAGATACTCTCAGCTCCACCACAACCAAAGAGCGCACTGCACTTGTCTCATTTCATCACAGAAGATGTGTTCAGTCCTCAAGATTATGAAAATATAAAAAAGTCGTTTTGATATTTGATGTCACATATCCCCTTTTAACAATGACCGCTTCAATTAAACTAAATTGTAATATTCTGTGTAGAAATATAAAATAATATATTTCCACTCTTAACCTACACTGGCCGCTCCATAACGGGGGATATATTGAATACCCAAATCAATCGGGGAACCAAGAGTTGCTCCTTTTGCAGCCCACATCGAGAAACTCATCAGAACTTCCACAAAGATCTTTTCTAAGTGCTAAATAATCTACATTTTTTTAGAAACTATTCCATAACTATTGCGAGAAACCGTCTTTAGACAGGCATTCCTATGTGCGAAGAGCATCATTTCTATATTATGTGATCGTTAATTTCTGTAATTCTATGCGCGTCCTGATGATCATAAAAGTATATTTCAGTGTATTTTTCATGACACCATAAAAAACATATAGGTGTATTTTGATATCATGAAAACAACATTATTTCTTCGTTGATTAAAATCACAGATAAAAAATAAATAAACCCTACTTTTCTGAAGGTTTGACAGTAGAGATTTATATTAAAAATCGTGCTTTGTAATCTAAAACTTTTGAGAAATTGCGGAAGAAAAACAAGTGGGGAGAGTTGGTAGTTGGATAGTTATTGGAGGAAAGAAGGAGAGGGGGGTGGCCAATTTATTTTGACATCCTCCTCGATATCAGGAGGGGGGGGGGGGGGAGGGGGGACCCATCTGGAAATTGATACACGGCTAGTAAGTTGTTGGAGAAATTTCATTAGAGGCGGTGGTAATATCGATGGGTGGGGGTGGGGGAAGTTGGGAAGAAGGAGGGGGTGGGCCAAGAGAACCTACTTCTGCTCCGCATACCCGCCCTGTCGGAGGATCAGCTCCACCTTACCCAATTTGTTCCTTCATTTTACATCCATGTCTACATGTATTAGTAGAGTCACTATACCTGTGGAGGGGACTTAATTTCGTGAAAACCTGTAAAACGGGGTCGAAACTCAGCCGGGGCTCTTGGAATTTTTACCTGGGAGAACGTCGTCCTTCGGATGGGACACTCTGGTAGTCAATGTGACCTTGTAGTTAAAGCCGGGCATGAGTCATAATGACTAACTCTTTACTTCGATAGCCAACTGGCTCTTATAATACACCCGAAATTTTTTTTTTTTTTTATCTTTTATTTATAAAGATACAACTGTTGCTAGGGTGCAACAACCAGCATCTATGATGGTATTGATATGTTGGCGTGAAGGGCATGTGAGAGGAAGGCCACCCAGTGGTAGGTCCTAGGGACAAAAATTTATCTTAATTATTAGGACAAGAACAGAAAAAAAAAATAAAAAAAATAAAGAAATAAAAAAGAAAAGAGAATTTTCATGGATATTTTGATATCATGAAAACAACATTATTTCTTCGTTGATTAAATCACTGATAAAAAAAATTAATAAACCCTACTTTTCTGAAGGTTTGACAGTAGAAAAGAGATGATAAAAGTAAAGGAAAATGATGTAAAAAAAAAAAAAAAAAAAAAAAAAAATTAAGAAAGAATATGATTTGTGGGGGGTTTTGTGGTACCTAAGTGTTGTGAAGATAAAGTACGTATTTCTGGGTTTGTATGTGTGTAAAGTTTTCTAAAAAACCGTATGTAAGTAGTTTGTATTGTGTCGGGTACTGTGTGTATCATAAGATCGTTATAATAAGTGTTCTGTTGTTTATGCATGGTGTGTTATTAGTGGCACTTTGTTATTAGTCTGAGGGTTTTGGACTGAAATGCCTGAATTCGTTTGAAGTTGGATGTTTTTGCTGAATATACATACATATCTGTGATCCGTATGTCCATAATGGTTTCAGTAAGTAAGTGTAGCAGTTCCGTTTTTGTGTCATGTCTAATGTTGATCGTCTATTTAGAAGTCCGTAGAGTATTATGAATCGACAGTTCAGCGTGTTTCATGTGAGACGTGTGTGAGGGTTCATTCAGTCTTCGATTTAATGTCAGTCCTAGGTATTGTACAGTATTAGTTTGAGGGAGGGGCTTGTCGTAGATGAAAATGTATGATGATGTTTCTCGCCGAAGTGTAAATGTATTAAGTTTTATTTTCCATGTGTTGCACCAGTTTTCAATTTGTGTGACATGGTGTTGTAGTGTAAATGAGGCGTGTATGTGAAGTGCAGCGGCAGCTAAGATGGCGATAATTTAATTTTTTTTAAATTAAGGAAAAGTATCTGCCCAATCAATAACTTTATGTTGGATGATTTAAGAAATGAAAAATTGCAAATAAATGTCAAACGTTTGATTTGACTAACCATGTTGTATCATATTTTACGATCAGTACCTTATTTAAAAGAGGGTATGAATAAAGTCATGAAACAACTAGCATAGTTATGGATTTAAAATACATTAAATTTTTGCTAAACATTTACCAACAAAATATCAGGCCTTACAGCGTGATTTTAAGATACACAATGTAGCTTCTCATGAGTAAGTAAATTAAGTTTCATGCTCGAATGCATATTGACTTTGTCTAAAAGGGAGTATAGTTTACTTTTCATTTTCACTGTATGTACCAACCCGGTCTTGTCTGCTACAATATTTATACTGTTTCGTTTCTACTTCTGTCAATTTACCTCGAGCCCTCCTTGTATTTTGAACGATGTTCTCATTTAAAAAGAAGAACCTAGTTTCATTAAAATAAAATGTACCTACGTTTTATGGAAATGCTATCTGAAAAAACTCACATTTAAAAAACATCTCAGAAAAGGACTTGCATTATTAGGATGAAAACATTGAATTAGTGGAGTGAGAAGTGTTTAATTGATTAGGGAGAGTTGGTGCTTGACACTTGTGAGAGGAGAGATCAAAGGAGAGGCACCAGGCCAACCGAGTAATACCAATCAGGAGAGATGGAGAGATTCTTGGTAGCAAGGGAATTATAGGTTCAACTCAGAGCTACCAGTAGGATTATCTTACAGATTCTCTTAGACGTTAATTTCTCTCATTCAGGTTTAACATATTCCATCAGGGAATGGGGATCAGCTGCGGTGTAACATCAGATTGGTTTCAGTCATCCTGTGAGATTCAACTCAGAAATATTCGACAATACAGAAAATAAGCAATAACCCAGTGCATTGCATCGATCACTTTCAACTGTATTCCTACTTTCTTATATAGAATTAAGAGAAGTATTTTAATTGTGCGAAAATCCGAGATCGAGTTTCCAATTAATTCAACCCCTTGATCACATTTTGACCATTTTCCCGACGATTTCTGTCTGTGTTAACTAAGATCTGATTCGATTTTGGCTGAAATCAGAAGAAAACTCATATAAATTTCCTTCGAGGCCTAAGTACATTTTACAAGATACCGCCTAAATGTTTGACCTAATCAAAAATCTCTTCAAATAAATGTTGTAGAGAAAAATGAAAATTAGTAAAATATATTTTTTCGAAGGCCAAGATAAATGCTGATTTTTTTTAGATGTTTGCTTGATTTACTTGGACAGTTAGTCCTATCGAAAAATAGGTCCTCACAATGATCCTTCTTACATTTCCAACATCAAAATGCCGTGAGATTTGACATAGAACCAAGATATGACCAAGCTATATCGCTCCAAAGACTGAACAATCAATTTCTGTAGGAAATAATTATTCAAAGTAATGTTTAAATTGTAACGCATGGCAACTAATTTTAAAATACGTTTTTATTATTGGTCGTTTTTTTATTAAAAATGAAGAAAAAAGTCACTTATACCAACTACATTTCCCCAGATTACCTCTCCCCAGCTTCATTTTTCCTAGTAAAAAAAACTGTTGATGGCTATACGTGAGTCTCTTGTACCCAGTAATGCCAGTTTGAAATGAGGGGAAAGTGAATTTGAGATGGGTTGAAAAATGTGGTTGGTAAGTATAGGATAGAAAAGTCCTGTTATATGACATCGAATATTAATTGGTGCGTTGAAGTGGATATACGACAGTCGTCTACTCTTTCGTTATTTCTTCACACAATAACACATCGTTTGTTTAAAATATAATACGCCATATCTTGCAGATCTATGAAACTATTCTATTACTGTATGTTTTCGATATGTCAGTATCAGCCAATCTCGTGTGATGATCATGCGATGCATACAAATAAACATCATCGGCTATTATAATCCTCCAACGAAGGATAATTGATACTGTAAAGTTTGCATATGTATCTGCGTATGTTTATCTGGGCAGAGATATAAAATCCTAGGATTGATCTGCCATTCAGTGGTAGGTAATTGAGCCTTGTTGGAGAGAGGAATACGGATGGGATGGACTCTGGATGCGGTCTGAATGCTAAACAGTGTCGGCACAGGTCTACATCAATAAAGACAGACTGATCTGTGTAGCTATCTACCACTGAGATGGCTACCTTCGCCTTACCATGCCCTCTCTCCCTAGGGTTCCTTGCAATAATCAGCCTTCATCTTAACCCTATAGGGGTACCGGACCTTCTTATAAAGGCGCCTAGGGCGTGCGCACTCCTTGTTGTGGTTCTCATCACCATGGAATTTATGGTAAACCACATGCCGGAAACTTTTCGAGGTTGAACTGACTCTAAAAAAAAAACCTGTAGGTTAGGTTTTATGACTCATGCCCGGGCTTTAACTACGAGGTCATATCGCCTACTACCAGAACGCTCTTTCGTCACTCTGGTGGTCATGAGCCCGACTCTACTATTGTGGGAGTCCTAAATTTTGCCTACCCTAAATTTTTATTCACCTAGGGCAGGGCAGGGGTCTTTAACGAGTACCTGACATCGTACAGGCTCGGGACCATCGCTTAAAGTCCCATCCGAAGGAGGGCATGCTTAAGTTTATTTTACCTCCCAAATAAAATAAACTAAAAGCCTCGGTCGGGTTTCGAACCTACGATCTTGAGCTCAGAAGGCAAGCAAGCATACCACTGAGCTACCGGCGCTCTCAAAAACCTGTTGGGCCCACATTTAATAAGGTTTCGTTGTTCACATTTTCCCATTGACCATTCCTATGCAATATCCTTGCAAAGCTCTGCGGCGTGCCAACATCAAGCGAAAAAATTGGGAATTACAAAAATATATTACTTGGAAAATCGTACATACACTCATATTAATTCGGTCTGCCGATCGCTATTTCAATCACTTCAAATATAGATAGAGGGCTGAAGCTTGGCTCGGCTCATTGCAGTGAAAATGATTTATATCAATATTTCAGCCAGATGGGTCGAGCGGTTCTCCGTCTATCCATTTCCCCGGCGGGGTTGACGGCCGAAGGCGGAGCCCCTAGTATCTGTATAAAATATTTAACTAAGATATGCTGCAATGAACTCTAAGATCGTTAAAAGAACCCAAGTTTTTTGAAACTAAATAAAAGGGAAAAAGTTGAATATATTTCATCTTATGAATAATTTATCATGGGCTCTGCGGTAAACAGGACCTGCTTAGTTCTCCCTTTCTAGGGAAAACTTCTAGCTAAGCTCATAGAAATAGTTGATTGCTTTTTTTTTTTTTTTTTTTTTTTTTTCGCCTTTATTATGTAATTTTAAACTATGAAATACATCACAACTAGGAAATATGGACACACAAAGAAAAACAGAAACACCATTTGAGTCTCTTGATGATGCGGCTGGTCAACACCACCGTCTCCTCAGGTAGGAGGTCACGCGGCCAATGACGATTCAGTCGCCGAGGAGGTCCACCCGGCAAGGAGCGGACCGACATGGCTTCCACCAGTGTGTTCGAATGTGTCGTGAACTTGTGCAAATTTGTGTTAAATTGTTGTCTAACTTCCTGTAAGTATGGTATGTACATGTCATGATGTAATGTTATGTTTGACAAGTCGTATGGGCATTATGTGATTTTTCGGAGGATTTTATTTCGAATAGCTTGAATTCTTTTGGTGTGTGAGAGCTTAGATATTCCGCTACACTCCCCCATTCTGGCCCAGTCTATATCCACCTTGTAACCTTTACTACGTGAGGTTTCTAGCTCAGTGCATAGATCTCCTGTTTTGTGTACTTCGCCATTTTACTCTATTGCAAACTGGACCAAAAATACAGCAGAGTATTTTCCGTTCATGAACGAGTAAATCCTGCTTATACTTCTTTGAAAAAAATAATAATAAAAAATTAAGCCATCTAACACCAAGCGTACCAGTCCTTCCAATAGAAAGTTTTTTTTTTATAGTTTATATATTTAGTTTTTTTTTAAATCTTATCAGAAAATTCAATGCTACGCATCAGATGTTAGAATATATTTTTTTGGCATTCATTTATTGCAACCCACAACTAAACAAAAATGCATAACCAGTGTGAAACAATGATGGTTAGTTTTCTATGAATACTGGGGGGCGGTAACCATGGCGAAGGGCGAAAGTGACATGATGACATTTTTTGGTGAACTTAATTTTCAAAGATATACTCCAAACTTCGATTTCAGTGAGATGTTGTTGTAGTATGAGTGATATATGTAGTGCGACTGCGCAAACAATATTTGTTTCTATTTTGTATGGGATACAGTCAGATGATATTGACGTGAGGGTCTAGCATCTTTTGTGTGTGAAGAGGCCATGACGACCAGGTATGATGATGGATCAGGGGCTTGGTGCCTTATTGACGCATCGTTTTACCATCCATCACTTCTTTCAGGGTGAATACCTGAGTGGCGGTAGTGCCAGCCGCCGACAGCTCCTCACACCGCCACATAGGCCTGCCCTGTGTGGTCTTCCGTGAGCAACCATTGCAACCACCATAATTATAATTATGCCAATTAATTATTTTTAAAATGTACCTAATTGTGACCATTGCAACCACCGAGATTAAAATAATTTTATTTTTATAACATTGGCGAAAAAATACCATTATTCTAGAATAACTCTTGTCTATTTTCCAGTCTCATGAAGAAACTGATTGAATTTCCCCCTCTCTAAAAAAATATCATTTTTAATACCAAACGCGAGATAAACTTATCATTATGCCAATTAATTGTTACTGAAATGTACCTATTTTTTACCGATTTTTAATCTTAGTGCTTTATTGACTATGGTCAAATGCTATATGCTATATTGTACCATTCACCACAGTTCTCTCATGTTGAATTCGGACAAGACTCCGCTTCTTCAGCCTTACCTTTTTTTCTCTTTTGGTATTAAAAATGATTGTATTAAAAATGATATTATTGATCGGAAGGTCGTCCCAAACTGGGAGAGGGGAGGTGAGAATTCAATCTGTTTCTTGATGAGACTGAAAAATAGAGTTATTCTAGAATAATGTTTTTTTTTCGCCAATTAATTTTATTAAATTGAATTATTTTAACCTCAAATATCTCAGCGACTACTATCCAGCGGATTTTTCTCATTCAAAACTCAATCTAAGAAAAATATTTTCATATATAATTCAACATGAAAAATATGTGATGCAAACAAGAAATATGAGAGTTGAGTTGGAGATGGTATGTGCCCAATTACTGGAAAACATAGTTTTATTTTCGGTTCTTTGGCCACAATTAGAGTGGTCATACATTATTTATATTTCGTAACTCACACATTTTCAGAGAAAAATCACTGATCCTATACAGTTGCGATATCCTGTATACTAGAGGGGCGGTAGTGCCAGCCACCACCAGCCTGCCCTATGTGGGGCTGGGCTATAGAGAAATGGTATTGACCTGTGATCTGTTGTGTGTGAAGGGACCATGACGACCGAATGTCGCCGTGGATCAGTGGTGTCATATTGAAGTACTACAAAAATCACTGATCCTATAAAGTCGCGATATCCTGTATACTAGAGGGGCGGTAGTGCCAGCCACCACCAGCCTGCCCTATGTGGGGCTGGGCTATAGAGAAATGGTATTGACCTGTGATCTGTTGTGTGTGAAGGGACCATGACGACCGAATGTTGCCGTGGATCAGTGGTGTCATATTTAAGTACTACAAAAATCACTGATCCTATACAGTTGCGATATCCTGTATACTAGAGGGGCGGTAGTGCCAGCCACCACCAGCCTGCCCTATGTGGGGCTGGGCTATAGAGAAATGGTATTGACCTGTGATCTGTTGTGTGTGAAGGGACCATGACGACCGAATGTTGCCGTGGATCAGTGGTGTCATATTTAAGTACTACAAAAATCACTGATCCTATACAGTTGCGATATCCTGTATACTAGAGGGGCGGTAGTGCCACCACCACCAGCCTGCCCTATGTGGGGCTGGGCTATAGAGAAATGGTATTGACCTGTGATCTGTTGTGTGTGAAGGGACCATGACGACCGAATGTCGCCGTGGATCAGTGGTGTCATATTTAAGTACTACAAAAAAAATAAGTGATTAACATTTTTTACTTCTTTCCCTCCTCATCTTTGGGGGGCTGAAAAGGTAGTTCTTAATTCATCTAACAAGTAGGTTACATGGGCGTTCCCCCTTTAGTAACTTTAACTAGGTTAGTAACGTTTGCTCCTCAGTTAGTAATTTTAAAATAGAGTTAATTATTATGCTCGTGACCGGGCTTTAACTAAGAGGTCATATCGCTTACCACCAGTGCGCTCTTTCGTCGTTCTGGTAGACATGAGCCCGACTCTACTGTGTGATTTCTAAATTTTGCCAACCCTAAATTTTTATTCACCTAGGTTAGGGGGACTTTAACAAGTATGTATCCTCCCAGTTAAAATAAACTAAGGGCCTCGGCCGGGTTTCGAATCTTAAGCTCAGTAAGCAAGCAAGCATACCACTGAGCTACCAGCGGCCCCCTTTTAAGTTAGATGATTCTAGAAATAAGTTGGACTTTTCAGTGGCTTGGGCCCTAACAAGATATTGTTCAGCTGATAATAGTTCTCCTAGATTATTCAGCTGATTACTGTTTCCTTGATCCAGGCTTATAAGGATGTTATAAGTGAAATTTCATGAAAATCCGATTAACCGTCATTAACAAATTTATGTAATGGACTTGAAAAAATAAAATAAAACTTGTTTATTTAAGATATTGTCTAATTTCACTAACTATATATACATGGGAGTACTTTCGGTATTTCTACCATCCTCAGCCAAAAGCATAAGAGATAAGACAGTCTTGAAATTAGACAATATCTTAAATAAACAAGTTTTATTTTATTTTTTCAAGTCCATTTGAATTATTTCACAATATCTCTGCAAAATGTCAGTTTTCAAATTTATGTAAATTAACATATCAAACCAAGACAGTCTTATGTCTTATGCTTTTGGCTGAGGATGGTAGAAATACCGAAAATACTCCCATGTATATATAGTTACTGAAATTAGACAATATCTTAAATAAACAAGTTTTATTTTATTTTTTCAAGTCCATTTGAATTATTTCACAATATCTCTGCAATAATGTCAGTTTTCAAATTTATGTAAATTAACATATCAAACCAACGGAGTTCATGGTTGGCCTCGTTATATCACTGTACTCGGAATCTCTGGAAAGCGGATTATCCTATACGTTATTTCTTTCTGGCAGTTCTACCAATGGTGTCTTTAGATTTGACATTATTCCGGGACGCTTCCATGACCCAGCTCAATGTCACAATGAAGAAGAAACAGAAGTGTCCCGAAATATTCTTAAATCTGAAGACATCTCTGGAAGAAATGCCGGAAAATAGTAACATGTGTACAGCTATGTGTCAGGACAGTTAGTGAAAGGAAAATATTGTTATTTAGATTTTCTCTGCGAAGTCTCAGATGAAAAATACCATCTCTTTTTTCTAAAGTGGCTCTTTCTGGTGGAAACCTCTTCAAAGCTCCACTATCCCTTATAATGCTTCCTTTTACCCCCCTCCTAACGAATATTTAAAAAAAAAAACAGCATCCATCTTTTTTGTTACTAAACTTCTTACAGATTTTTACTTTTTTCTGTTACAGGTGAGTGCTTTTTAAGAAATACTTCCTTCAAATTTGTATCGTGAGTATAGTGTTTCCTACGTATAAGATACATATTATTTTATTTATTAGCGTTAAATATTGAGAAACTAAGTTTAAAATATTGAGAAAGCAGGAAATAAATAAAAACGGGTTATTTAGTTATTGAGACTCATGCCCGGGCTTTACCTACAAGGTCATATTGCCTGGTGGACATGAGCCCGACTCTACTATAGGGATGGTCTATAGTCGATAGTTCTATCGATGTGTCGACAATTCCATCGTTAGTTATGAAGAGAGTTATTTTAAAACGTTTACTTCAAATTTTATTTACCTAAATGTAATATGTAGTCAAATTATTTGAGACAAGCAACGTTGCTTTAGAAATTAGGCGAGACGAACCAAAAACAAAATAACCCCGTTCTAACATTAATACAAGACGTACCTACGCGTTGGAACAGCATTTGTGGTTGAAGGACGAAAAAAAAAAAAAAGGAAGTGAATTAAGTGTTTAAGTTGCCAAGTGTTTTTTTTTAGTTTTACCAGTCTTTAGAGTTTTTTATGGTTCCCGAATGATAATGGTGCCTACTTTCCATAAAGTTTTACAAAGTACTTTTCGTCAATTGGTAATAAATTTTCTAATATTGTTTTATAAAAGTTGTTGAATCTAATGCCATTGTTTTTTGGTTATATACGAAAGTGTTTTTGAACTTTAATTTATGAGTTTATATTCTTGCCAAGTGTTATGCTTAATGCGATTATTTTCGACAGAAAATATTATTTTCATAAAATAAAAGTTCGATTTGAAAGAACAATTACTTATTCGATTGATTTTTTTATTTCCCTTTCATCCTCCATAACATAGAATAATTTAAATTAAGTAGATGTACATGAAAAAATAAAAATAAAATAATCATATTATAATATAATATTGGAATTGGAAAGTATTGTGCATGAAAAGCGGCGACTTCCTGAATTATCGATACTATTGATAGTTTCCCACCAATAGTACCGGACTATCGATAGTGACCAACTATCGCCCATCCCTAACTCTACAGTGGTAGTCCTAAATTTTGCCCTCCCAGTCTAAGGTAGAGGGGTCTGTAAAAATAAGCATTACATGGTGTAGGGGCAAAATTCAAAGTAATTAAGTAGCAATGCTTTTTAAGTAAGTAATTAGTATTGTCACCTGAAGTACAGTCGTTATCTATAATCATTGTGGGTCATGCATTGTTAGCATTACTTTATCCAATGTAAAGCAGCATATCTTTTTCTATTATCGTTTGCAACATATCATATAATTTAGGATCAACTTCTAAGTTGAGAAACGCGGACATATTGTGGAAACTTGTAATAAATAAATAAAACAAATTTATTTTTGAAATATTGTCTATTCCACTAAAGATATATATACATATATAACTACCGGTTTCGGCTTTATACCATCGTCAGGTCTAGTTATGAACTAAGTCAGTTTGCAGAGAGCGACCCTTCAAATACATCTCAGGTCAAAGGGTGCTATTAAAACTTGGGAGTCCCCCGGCTGTACCGTTAGCTAACTCATGAAATATTTTATGTAAATTTAGAACTAGGTTTTGTTAAGAAATATTTCATGAGTTAGCTAACGGTACAGCCGGGGGACTCCCAACTTTTAATAGCACCCTTTGACCTGAGATGTATTTGAAGGGTCGCTCTCTGCAAATTGACTTAGTTCATAACTAGACCTGACGATGGTATAAAGCCGAAACCGGTAGTTATATATGTATATATATCTTTAGTGAGGGCGCCGGTAGCTCAGTGGTATGCGTGCTTGACTTCTGAGCTCAAGGTTGTGGGTTCGTAGCCCGACCGAGGCCCTTAGTTTATTTTATCTGGGAGGTAAAATAAACTTAAGCACGCCGGATGGGACGTTAAGCGATGGTCCCGAGCCTGTACGATGTCAGGTACTCGTTAAAGACCCCTACCCTAGATGAATAAAAAATTTAGGGTAGGCAAAATTTAGGACTCCCACAGTAGAGTCGGGCTCATGTCCACCAGAGTGACGAAAGAGCGCTCTGGTAGTAGGCGATATGACCTCGTAGTTAAAGCCCGGGCATGAGTCATAAAACCTAACCTAACCTATATCTTTAGTGGAATAGACAATATTTCAAAAATAAGTTTGTTTTATTTATTTAATTTAGGATCATCAGAGTTACATTAAAAAACGGTTTTTACTTCCCCATCTATAAAGAAGTATAGGGTAAGTTATGTAATCGGTCAAAAATTCGATGCGGAGTTTTCAACGGTATTTCATGTTTCCGATTACTTAGATTCCAAATATGAAAAAAATATATATATGTCTGTCTGTGAGTGTGTCTATGAACACTATAACTACCGATAGAGTGATTGTATCGACAAGAAATTTGCGCCCCTAACAGTTCAAGGTGTTTCAATGCAATTTTCTTACACTCATTCGAGAACCTGGGTGTTCAGATAGGTTGGCTATTCGATCTCTATTTGCATTTTGCTCTCGTCAATAAACCACATTCATTCATGATAGATAACATGTCGAGTTTGATAGCTGCCCTTATAATGTATTTATCGATATTATGAAGATTTAGGCCATAAGTACGTCAATAATATTCATACAAACAGTCGAATAGTTTTGGAGGGGGAGCGAAAATTGAATAGATTAATTCCTTCATATTGTCGGTGATTCACCGACGACTTTTTCAATTTTTTTTTTTTTCTTTTATGAATTAACCATATGAGCTACCTATGGACTTACAAAATATTGCTGCGAGGTCAGTGAAATATATTGTAGTGTGTCGATTTGATCACTACATCACTTTATGCAAATTTATAGTATTTTTTTGGGGGGGGCGGGGGGGAACTTGTCTAAAAAAAGTAATGTTTCAATTAATAAAAAAAACTAATTTCTTGCGATTAGGGTCAATTTTTTGTGAAAATGGGTAACACCTATCTAAA
Source organism: Aradus depressus (assembly GCA_963662175.1). Classification (NCBI taxonomy): domain Eukaryota; kingdom Metazoa; phylum Arthropoda; class Insecta; order Hemiptera; family Aradidae; genus Aradus; species Aradus depressus. The sequence goes on from OY759214.1 coordinate 100,025,529, forward strand.
TCAAGTCATAACTTGCTTTAGATAGGTGATCTCTATGTTGGGGTAAAGAGAAATAAGTCAGAATCTTATGACATCATTGAAAAAAAAGGAAGTGAAAAGGGGGACAACTGAGAAACATGGGAGTTCTCTGAAAACTGAAATCAGAAAAACTGACATATACCCCTTTACTCCAACACCACAGAAATGAAATATAAATAGTTATTGTGTTTAAAAAAAAATAAATAAAAATATAAAGAAAATTGAAATGGATGAGGAGAATGTTTAGAATTTAAATAAAATAATATAAAAAAAAGTAATTAAATATGTAATAATCAAATGAGCGGCGGTAAAAAACAATGGCAGACGGTGTGAGAGACTTGGAAGAAGCGTGTGGAGTCTCTCTTCCATGCGAGTAATTTAGTGATCAGAAAAGTATGAGATCTTATGAGAAATAGATGTACTGAAGGGGAAGATATCGTGGCCAAGAAACATGGACAGATGAGAACGATTGATGACTAAATACCAGTGAAGAGGCCACTAAAGGAGACAGATGAAATTGTTTTCAGGGCCCACATGGCAATATGTCGAACAGGAACTTCTATTTAAAAAATTATGTAATCTTCACTATTAAAATTATCTTCATAAAATCTAACATTACAATATATATAGGTACATGAAGGTCATGTACATGCTGTTTTATTGTTTTTCGAAGGAACTGTTGTTATGTGCTGTGGAGGTGGCGCCCAGCTAACAGATTGGGAGCTGAAGAGAGAGGCTGAGTTTTGCCTTTCATCCGTGTCGAGTGATGTCGAGTGCCCTCACCCACCCTGAGAACTGCTGAACCGACCTTCCTATTAATTACCCTTAGAGCTTCACCCCACCGCTCCCGCATCCCTAATGAACAGACTAACCCATCCAATCCCCTCCCCTCTCCTCATTCAACTTTTCAAACTTTTGAACCACTTCTCTAAGGGCTGCAGTACATGGTTTAAGAAATCTCTCGGCTTTGAGAGAGCAAGACATTCTCGGAGTTTCTTGTTCCAACATAATAATAAATTTATTTCCGTTAGACCAATACATGGTAATAGGATACGTCAAAAAAATGTATACATTAAGATATAGATGACAATGTATAAATAACTATAACAATATATGAAATATATATATATATTATATATATCATATATATATATATATATATATATATATATATATATATATATATATATATATATATATATAGATAGATTACAATACCGTACATTCGACTGACCTTTAAGGTGTGAAGGAACTCTGCCCAAAAAATAAAAAATTAAAGCATATTTCTTGGTGGTAGGCAGGTGTAGTGATTTAAATAATTAAGATTTATATATATAAATGTCGGACTGATACATCTTATTAATTCTTTAAATGAAAGCTTTGTATCAAATAAGGTTTTTTGTATATGAAACACGATTTTTTTTATTGTAGTTATTTTATTATTTTACATTGAGAATAAAATTCTTTGAACAGTGAGAATAAAATTCCGTTTCCGTGCCGTGTAAAGGAAATTTTGTGTAAATATACTATTTTTATTTTTAGTTTTAGGATGTCAGAACTTTTGTTGTTTTCTCAGACCTGTCTCGACTCGACTTAGATACATGGGATATCACGGATACTAATTGATCATCATAATTTCAGCGTGAAACTGACGTTCTTAAACCCGCGGATGAAAAAAAAAAAAAAATTGGTGAATCATACATTTATTCCATTGACCGATAAATAGGTTTTACCCACTTTACCCCACCTGCTATGTGTCGTGGCTATAAGTTGCAAGGTGACATCATTGCGTTTTTTGTTTGTAATTTTGTAAACATCCCTAAATTCTTGAAATATTACACTGTTTTGATTTGCACAGCTTGTGGCTGTCAACAAGCACAGGTTGTAACCTTCGAGACCTGACGTCCATTATATTGGACAGACATTTCATCACTGATAACTGCTTTTCTGTAACGTTTTTTTACAATATTTTTATAACATTCCAGAAACATGCAATAAAGAGCTCAATATTTTTTTTTCCGCTCAAATATAAATTAGAAATAAGAAGTAAGTAAAAAACAAGAGCTTATGTGAGACTTGTGGAGACGCATCAGCCATCCTCCTTGTTTTGATAGTTCGATTTGTGAGTCGTAGGTAGCACTACTAATGCTTTAAACCCCTGCTAGAACGTCCACTATAATGTACATTGGGTTTAAACGGTCGCTGGACTTAACACATAAGTCTGGGTACCCTTGAAAGTCGTGTCCAATATATTGGACACTGGGACCGAAAGGTTTAAAACTTGTGTCGATATATTCATTACATTATGTTCATATACACACGATGATCGGAAAACATGAATAGTCGATTTTTTTAGAAATTATACATCTTCGTCTAAATTATGTGTAGCTGGTTAAGTAACAATTTATCAATAGAATCACAATTAGGGAGGGATTGACCAACGATGTAATCAGAAGGAGAGATCAGGCTTGTGGTCGAATAAAACAAACTTACAGAATTTCTGCCAAGCTTTCTGCACTGAGTATATTTTCTTCATGTATTGACATATATAAACTATTATAACTGAGTTAATGTACGTCAGATATGAGTAAAAGACATGACATAATTGTGACTAAACCAATAATAAAATCACAGAACCCTGATGAAGAGGAAGGTTGGGAAGGGAGAGGGCGTGAGAAGGCCAGCTCTCCATCGTGATCCCTTCATCAATGTCCTTTACTGATGTTACAAATCCGAAGTCGATTCAATTTTTTTTTTTTTAATTTTACAGCCCCGTCTACACGAAGTTATGTAATCCCTCAGAAATTCTACGTCTGAGGACGCGACACCTATTAATTTTCTGTCAAATCTGCCAAAGGGAAAAAAGGGGGGACAGAGAAAGGCTCAATTCAAAAACCCTCATAACAGCATGCCCGCAACCCTCCAAGGTATACTTAGCGAGAAAACACCTAGATTCCGGAACTTATTTGAATTTTTGAACTTGCATGATGGGAAGCGCTCTGGCCCCATAGAGAGGCTTGCTATCCGTTGTGACAACTCTCCCTAGACTTTGAGCTAGGCTGGCTGGTTGCCCAAACTTCCTCGTCTCGACGCTACCACTGGAAAGCGTCTGACACTTCACTTTTCCGTCGTTACCGCTAATCCTATTTTGGAAACGCTAATGGCTACAGGATCATTGTAGTATTTGAAATGAAAATAAATTTTATTCTGGGACCGAGGTTCCCTAAGAATAAATACATGACAGTCACTGGACAGAGCAACAAATAAAATGAAATATCAGTGATGAGATAAAGGTGCTACAGTGGATAGAACCAAGAGCAAAATAAATAAAATTAAATAAGAAAATACAATTAAATAAAATTAAAATAGATAAAATTAAATAAATAAATAAATAAACTAAAAAAAAAAATAGTAAAAAAGGAGTTAAATTAACAGATTCATATTAAGAAGACATCAAAAGAAGATAAATAAAACAAATAAAAGATAAATAAAAAATATTTGAGGAGGATTCAGAAGTAATTGTGTGAGGCAACTTTAGATTTTTAGCCAAAACTATCGATTAATTGGTGTTGGGGAAGTACACACACATGCTGGACGAATTTCAAAAAAATCACCAAATAATTCCTCTAAAATAGCACGTAAAATATGTAAGTAGTCAATCTAATGAATGGTTATGTTGGGCTATTTGAACTGGTGACTTCTGGGAGAGAGTGAGGACTGTAAGGGGATCGATCCGTTGGATAAATATTCGATTATAGTCCCGTATCCAGATGAGATTTAAATATTTAACTGGACTCTTCCGTCACTGGCCCTTCCTGCTAGCAACACTGGTGCTGTTCTAACAGGTTTCCTCTTTATTCTAGAAGTCTTCCGTTCAAAAATTGCATTTTTTCAAACAGAGATGTTGAGAGTTCTAGATTGGTGAATTGATAGATATATTTCTCTATAATAAGGGAACTTGGTTTGTCCTCTATATTGTCTGTCTGTCTATCCTGAGTTAAGCCTCTCCATATGTTTCAGCTCCAACCATTTGTTTAACCTATAGGTTGAAAGAATAAATAAACCAAAAACTATGAAGGTCTCTGTTGAATACTGCAAGGTTTTATCTTACACTTTTTCAACCTATTTCCCTTGATAGAGAAAAAACAAGGGACACTTTTAAGGAGAATGGATGATATTATGGTTAGAACGAAAAACTTTTTTTAAATATGAATAACAGTTTTCACATCACGATATTGTCAATATTTAAAATTGACTACTAAGTACTCTCATCTACCAAAGCCTATACATCAGTCAGTATCTGTTCTAAGTTATTTATCAGAGGTAAGATACCTGTTATTTCATGGTCCTTATATCCAGGTCACAGCACGACTATGATATTAAGTATCTCTGTATTTCTTAAGGATCTCACTTTGATGACTTCCTTAGCCAATAGATTTACACCTTTCAGTAGATTAGTTTTTAAATTGTGAAGACTCTCCCTCTCTTTAAGTAAACCACAGTCGTGACCAGTAATATTTCAAAGATAAGCATCGTAAACCACGGATAATAACGCCCGAACATATAAGCTGGTTTAATTTATTTAATAGAGGAGAATAAGAAACAAATAAGGAAGGGTATAGATTAAGAAAACAGAAAATAATAAAATATATAATAAAAAATAAATAAATGATAATAAAAAATATATAAAAATTAAAGAAATAATAAATTAGAAATTGAGGATTTTTTTCGAAAATACTCACTGATATGGCCCGTCGCCAGTAAACTATAAACTTTGTACTTCCTCCGTGCAAGAAAAAAAAATATTTTGTTTGATAGTCGAGTACATCATATGATAGCTTACTGCGATTGGATATCGAATATATATATTTTTTCCAAATTCCATGTTGAATATGGCCACTGGTGGAGACCCTTCGGTTGTCCTCTTGTCCATTGAATAATTTTTCTGGTAAAAATTTGGAAGATTTCCTTGAAATTGTCTCATAGGGAAAACTTTCGAATTAAATTGTTTCGGATGGACCGTTATAAATTTAAAATGATATAATTTAAACATTTATTTGTTTTATTTTTTGACTATACTCGCACCATTATACTGTCTACCTTTCTGGCAGTGCCTCATTTGTTATCAGTATTCATAGCCCAGGTCTGAAGAATAAAAGCACCAAGATACATTAATCCTCATGAGGGCGCGTCAGTGCATTTTGGACAGGTGGGTGTATTAATTTAAATTGTCTACACAATGATCTGACAAGAGGTTTGTTGGCGGGAGCTGGTAACAAAGTCGTGAAGGCCCACTCCCTCTCAAGGAAACGCGGCTTTTCCCCTTGATTATTAACCCCCCCCCCCCCCCCCCCCCCCCCCCCCCCCCCCCCAACGAAGTCCTAACAATTGTTCCCCCCTCCATGATTGAATTAACTTTCTTCTGCTAACTCCCTCCTCGCCATACAGCTCTATCCTTTCATCCTTAATCCTCTTTCTCGTTAAATCTCTTATTTGTTTCCTCATCTCTTTAATGTGATCAAATACAAAGGATGTTGAGAGTTGAATCTTTTGGCAAGGTTTCACTTTATTTTCTCATACGATACCAGACCTCAAACACCAAACAAATTATGGTAATTAATTCAGATATTTCCACCTCCTGATTTCGGTTGTCACACCATTTTAGGCGCCTCTCGACCATTCTTAGAATTATCTTTTAACTTTTGTCTACATTCGAGTAGTTTTAATTTCTATTTCATATCTGTATTTTATTTTTAGGGTTTTTAGGTCAATAAAAAAATTAATAAATAATAGTTTTCGGTCGTATGTAGGTCTAGTTCACATAAATAAAATCTTAACAACTTGAAATTTAAAAAGTTGAGTCAGATCACCTCAAACCGAGCATAGTGTCCGATTTCAGAAACCCAACATAGATTCGCTCAACCTGACTACGCCTTCCTAATTTGGCTTGTTTTTGGAATTTTACATCTAGGTCTGGCTATTTTTGAGACTTCAATCTTTAAGAAAAGTCGATATTTTAAAACTTTCAGAGTAGTTGCCTATTTATTGTTGGGCTAGAGATCGTTGAAAGACGCATACAACGCCGGGCACCACTGCTACCTTCTCATATTATGTCCTGACAGTCTCTACTAGAAGAATCCTATAAGTTTACTTCCCCAGCTATACGAAGTATAGGGGAAGTTATGTAACAGGGCAGAAATTAGAAGTTGAGTTTCCACCGTAATTTCATGTTTTTTGACACCCTGATTCCAAAAACGAAAATAAAAAAACTTGCCTGTCTTCTGGGTGTGCCTGTGAACTCCCGATAGAATGAATTGATTTTCACCCAAATCGGCAAAGGGGATTGGGGGGGGGGGGGGGGGGGGGGGTAACACAATTTCATATGTAAATTCATTTATTAGTTTCCAGTAGAATCTGCCGGAGGGAAGCTCTACACAAAAACCGCAATAACTGCTGATGTAATGACTGTATTGATATAATATAATGTCACAACACCATGAGGACAATAGATACCAGTTAAATTTCAGTAGAATCGGCCGAGGGGAAGGGCTCAACTCAAAAACCCTAATAGCTGCCTATTTAATGAGTATATCGTCATAAAATGTAGTATGAGGGTTTAGAAGCCCTTATGTACGTCAACTATTGATTATTAACCCAAACAGTCTATTGGTTTTTGAGAAGGAACGAGAAGTGTATTGAATCGCTCTGGGGAAGTACATTGTCGTTGATTCACGGACGACTTTTTTGTCAATTCAATTGTAGAGATTTTTTCTCTTTTACATTGTAGTTGCATAATGCCTGTTGATCACCAGAAATAATTAATAGGTGATCAAAGGGGTGGATGGATTGGGGCTAGAGGAAGACAAATGGGGCGTTTAATTGAAATTTTGATGGGTCACCCAGTGGTGAATCCCGATGGAGGTTGGAGAGGATGGGGGGTGGTCCCGTGTTTAATTCAGGCGGACGGGCGTAATGGATTATTTGAAAGGGGGGTATCAGTTTTATTCCCCCCCCCCCACCTGTCTCCCAAACAGAACAAATGACGGGGAGGGAGGGGATGTTGCCCCTTGGTGATTGGGGAATTCTGAAAATGTAATGTTACGTATCAGTTTGCAGTTTTAGCGATGCAATCCTTCTATCTGCCAATTCTGCCACATGTCCGCATACTACCCACTAAATGAATACAGCCCCAATCAAAACAGATTGCCAAACCATTTTTTTATTTTAAACATGCAAAATACATGGTACATTGCATATGTGTCCATGGATTCGAATATCCTTTTTTTCACGTACATAAAAACAGGGGGTAAACCAATCTTAGGAGTTGAGTAATATATTTAAAACAAATGTGTGATGTGGCAATAACAGGACTTTTTTATACAAACCACGTTTTTGATCACTTGATCACTTTTCCCTCCCAACCGATGTCAAATTCATTTCATGACATTCCTGGGTATGAAAGTAATGAGTTGGCAGCGGTTTTCTTTGTTCCATTATACATCGGAATTCTTGTACCGCAGAAATGCCAGTTTGAAGTGAATTTGAAAGGGGGGAGAGTTATCTGTACGACGCAAAAGGAGGGGAGGGGTGTTATAAGTTTGAAGCCTTTGTCTGCTCCAAGAGGCTGAACTGATTTCAAGGCGGTTTTTTCGTTTCAAAAGCTGGTATTTGCGAGATGGATGGTTTAAGCCATGTTTGGTGGAAATCGGGTATGCCGTTCACAAGATATTCAGATTTCATCAGAGTCTGTGTAGGGATCTCGGCCTCTATTACTGCTAGAGACTTGGGGTTTGAGCTCAAATGTTTATAAGGCCAAGGCCCCTTCCCCCCAAGCCACCCCCTCCCCCCCTCCCAAAAAAAAAAAAAAGCTCTACACCAAGGTTTCAGTAAGAAAAAAGAATAAACAAAAAAAATTTCATTTTGAAAGTGGGAAATTTGATAAAAAAAAACATTTTCTTGATAGGACTCAAGAAAACGTCTAAAAAAATGGGTTTTCGAGGTGCAATTTTAAGACGGTTTTCAGTACATATCTCACTTTCCGGGCAGCCTTCGTGTCTCGTATGTGTTTCATTATTTCAAAAATATAAACGGCATCTTGTACAATGTACTTAGGCTCTGAAGTAAAGAGATTATTTCAGCCAAAATCAAAATCAAAATCAGATCTAAATTAGCGCATGTGACAATTCATTCCGAGCTACATACTCAATCAAATAGTCAATACGTGCTCATGGATCCTTGAAACGTGAATTTTTGTTGAAACCCCGATCTCGGATTTTTGCACGATTACAATTCCTCCTCATATAAAGGTGGATGTCAATTAAACAAAAGCTGAAGTCAAGTTTTTCTTGAACTAGTCTGCAGAGCTGGTCACCTCTATTGCCAGTTTTTTTTTGCTCTTGAAGGAAATATACATACAAAAAAGTCAAAAAAGAATTTATCCAACTGCTCAAAGAAAAGAACAATTTTGATAATCAACAATCAGAGAGAGTGTTTTAAGTTTCATTAACTTTAAAGTCAAATATTTAATTGAAGAAGAGGTCAAAAGTGAGATTTAATTAAAGTACAGAAGTGAGTTGGGTTGGGTTATGGACGAGAGAGAGAGAGAGAGAGAGAGAGAGAGATGGCCTCTCTCTAAATTAGTAATCATTGATGAACCTTTACAGAACCTTTTTACTCCTCCACCTATATGATATATACGGCAAGTTATTTAATCCGTCAGAAATTCGATGCCGAGTTTTCAACGGAATTTGTTGTTTTCCGACCTCCTGATTCCAAATATGAAAAAAAATCTATGTTTGTGCATCTGTCTGTGAACACGATACGAATTGTATCTACACGAAATTTTATATTTCTATTCAGAATCCTCTAAGGACGACACCTATTGTTTTTCAGCCAAATCGGCTTAAAGAAAGAGGAGGATTATGGGGGAGGCTTAATACAAAAACTTTAATAACTGCCGTTATAATGAATGTATTGACGTTGATTGAAAGCCCTATAAGGACACCTATATATTTTCAGCGCAATGAGCCGAAGGGGAAGGGGGACCGTCTTATACGAGTATACTCCAATAAATGAACCGAAACTTTATATGTGCATGCAGAACCCTCGAAGGACGACACTTAATGATTTGTTCTATGCTGACATTATAATGAATGTATTTTCACAAAAGGTTTTATGAGGATTTAGAAGTCCTTCAGTAAGACCCATTGATTACAATTAGAGGGAGAGCGGAAACGTAGTGGGTCATTTCGGCTGGGGAAGTACTTTGCTACTAGTTAGCGTTACTAGTTATATTAGATACAGTAATTAATGGAAAGTCAGTCATTTTCATGCCACTATGAATTCTTTCATTAAGATTACAAAACTACTCAACACGCATCTCAGTGCACTTCGGGTGCACAATAGACTGGAGTGCATCTATCACACAAACGTACGAGAACATGCCTTATTTTCTTGTATCTTTCATAAACTTCTCTGGGATGTTAATATCTTCATTTTTTCCGGCAGTTTTTCCAGAGGTGTCTTCTTTTTTTCTTTTTTGACAATATTTCGGGACACTTTCACGTCCCTTCTTCTGGTCACTCTGGAAAAAATCAACTTATCTTCTTGTGCCAGAAACATCTCATTTCGTCAGGAACCATCACAGATTCTTCTGTCATAGAAATATTAAATATATCTCTTTTGAATCTGTGACCGTGTTAGATGGTGTTTTGAAAAATGTTACATAAATTGAAATGGCATCCAAACTTGGCTGCCACAGCAAATATCATATATTATCTATATATCCTACTATAGATACTTCAAATACAATAGTGACCAGTAGAATGTCACAGCAGTTGCGTTGTTATGTTAGATTTCTGTTCTGAAAGATGGTCGGAGGTGGCTAATCGTAGACCACTTGTCGTTTGAGTGTTCAATCTAGATTTATTTACTTGGGGCTCTGTAGTCTTACTAGGAACTGAAGGGGGTCTGTTGTTATATTGTTGGGATTAATTGTTTCTTAGGATCTTGACTATCAGTCACTTGACAAACTTTTCTGCTAACACAATTAGAACAATGTTTCATGAAGATTGTGTAGCAGTTGCTCTTGTCGTTATGTACCTACTTATATATCATGAAACAGTTCTAACTGCTGCAGTCCCGCTTCAAATCTATTGAGATCAATGTTCTTCCTCATTATCAATATGGTCTTCAACCAATCACCAACAAAAGGATTTACTGCCGTAGCTTTCATAGACTTTTGGCCTCTCATTACAGCTCGATGCATTCATTCCCTATAACTACTGTTTAATAATTAAATCATACCTGGAATACACATTATTTTTTGTTTACTATGGGGAATCAGTCTCCGATTACTGCTTCCAGGCTGCAGGCGTTCCCCAAAAAATTATTCTTGGTGCTCCCGTCTATTCTATCTGTACTTCCGATATTCCCCCCATCCAGACACTATGCTACACAAATATGCAGAAGACGATTTCTTTAAAATCAAAAAAGTCTGACCTGGAAGAAACTACTAGACTGAAACGAAAAGAACTAAATCGGAACTGGCTATTTGGCAGACGTTCAAAACTTTTCTGGATAACATAATATTGACTTACAATACTAAAACCAACTTGGACTTATGAACTTGAACTGTGGGATGAATCCAAACAAAGCAATCTTAACAACTATGACCAACTGTCCCTTCTACGTTTCCAGCCACATTTGACACTGATCTCTCGATAACGTTTGTGATTTCACTCACGCAACAGAAATACTCTATAACGCGTGTCCATACATTCCAATCCACTTGGAGTCCAAACAGAACTTACACAGTCACAAAACCCTCCCCGCCACTTTAATATTAAGTTGCCTCGAGATATCCTCAGCGACCCCTAAGCTGTGGATCAGGGGGTGACGGACCCGCCTCGTGCTTCCAGCATCTTTCTCCGACAGACATGTACACATAGAAAAAATTTCGTATCCGAACGAATGTGAGAAGAATAAAAAAGTTTGTACTGTAGATCATATACCACTGGGTTGCCGGAAATCGTTCGTCTGTTTTGTTTCCATGTCAAGTTCTCACGTAATATAAACGCAGGTGGAACTTAGTTCTCTCTAAAAATTGTATTAAAATTGATTGAGTCCTTGTTCTTTTAGATGGAATTCGTTAGGAAATCCCTTTCAAATAAGTAAAAGTAGGTAGATAGGACGGAGTTCTTTATGCACAACCTGTTGGACGGAGCTGCAAGAATCACTGCTAATGTAAGGTAAGGATCTATATCTGTATTATGCGTACCACCTAATGGCCTGAAAAACAAGCATTTATCACCTAATAATTTTACATATCTTAGTATCACATTCGTGTACATATTCATACGTCAAGATCCTTAGTCGTGTACATATCGATTGTTTGTTAAGTTTACTAAGAAATTTATTATCCAAAGACAATATAAAAAAAAGTCGTCGTTGATACCGGCAATGTACTTCCTCAGCACGAACTAATCAATTAATTTTTTACCCTCGAAACCTAATCGATTGTTTGGGCTTAAAATAGCAGCTTCTGAATCCTCATATTGAATTTTATATCGATATCTTCGTTACATCGACAGTTATTAAGGTTAATGAGTGGAGCTCCCTCTTCTGGGAAGAAAGAAGGGCTTCTTTGGCCGATTTCGCGGAAAATTAATTAATGGTCGTCGTGAGTTTATAATAATAAGAGTTATCGTGTTCACAGATACACAGAAAGACTTTTTTTTAACCAAAACGAAAAGGTTTGTAAGCTTAAATATTTTTATAATCACAATTCAACAATTTAATTGAAAATTCACGAAATATATTTTCAAAAAAAGTAGGTTCCTTATTTGTCATATATGTTTGTCCACGATTATACCGGGAACCACTGAATCGATTGTAATGCGATTTTCAATTAATGAATGTTGATGTTCACGAGAAGGTTTTAGGTCAGGAGTTCCCAAATGGTATGAGATTATCTCAAGAAGCACTGAACCGATAATGAAAATGTCACCAAATTAATATTCAGAATGTTTTAGGCATTCCTGGGCCAGGAAAATAAGTATCTTCAATATGTAAGAGCACAAAAAATACGAAATAAAATTTACTAAAAGACTAAAACTATTTAAAAATAAATAAAATACCGACACAATTAAAATTCTCTAAATAAATGTAAAATTATGTTTTTGTTGAATGGAAGTGGAATGTAGAAAGGATAGTTCTTACTTTCACTAACGATTTATTTACATCCACATAAATTGAATACTTTGAAGAAAAGCAATAACTGTAGAAACGTAATGGGAGAGCGTGCGCAGGCATTTGTGCCTTAGAACCAATGACGCTAGCCATACAGACCCGTGTCCTGGCAACTTTGTTACAACTTCCTTCTTTCTTTATCATCTTAAAGTTTTCTTGTAGCTCCTTCCATTCAGCAAACCTAACCTATCTTAAGGTTTTCTTGTAGGTAATTACAGTTAGCAAAAATATTATTTGAACCTTTTGTTTTGAAGTCAGTTTTATTAAGTAGGTAGCATTTTTTTTTTAATTTTCCAATGAAAAGACAGTTTTCTTAAGATATTCTGTTTTTTTTTTTGTTTTTATTATAAAAAAAATTCATGAAAGGAGAAGAAGAGTTATAAGTTTGAAAAAGGCATTAAATACACTTAATTAAAGTCTTCAATTATAAGTTTTCTTTAACGAGGATAAGAAAAAGATTCCATTCTTTAATTAAGATGCTTCTTTCAGAAAACCTATTCTGTAATAAGTGACAAACAAGGGGAATAAATGTTTAATATAATTTTAATGCAATTACTGATTGGAGAGGAAAACAAATTGAAAAAAAGACCTTTTGGCGTTTAAGGAGTAGTTCGGGAAGTATGGGAGAAGGAGGACACGAACTAGAGGATTACTGTGGGTACTAAAAGTGGGAAATAATTGTTTGTATTTAGCTAATTCAGTGACAGAGGAAACATTGATATCAGTGTGAAGATGTAATAAGGAGCATTGGCTATTGTGCCAAGGATTTTGGATTGCAAGGATTGAATGCTCTGAACATTGGAAGCTTTCGCAAAACCCCCAACAGTCGTGTTTAAATTAGGTTCAATAGAATTTTCGCTCTGAAAATGAGATGAAATATTAACGTCAACTCTACAATGTAATGAGATGATTGTGAATAATAAGTAATGAGCTGATTTCAATCTACTTGGAATTAAATATAATGAGTGGCTGTTAATTGGACATTAATTATATCTCTCAAATTTGAACTAGAGAAATGTGTTTGTGTTGTGAGCCATTAACATTGATAGCTCTGGTACACATGCTAAGTTAACCTAAATACCTGGCTACTTTTGTAACACTCTGAATGGTGGGTAATGTACAAATGGAATTAACCAACCGTTTGACGTCACGTGACACCCTAATTTAATTGACATTTTTTTTTTTCACTTCTTGTTTTAAATACATTATGTATTTGTTTCATAATTGAGTCGTGAATTTCTTCAAACTGACGAATCTGTATTTATTCATTCCTCCCTTCTAGTAGTGTCGAACTATCAATAGTACTATCGATTAATCGGTTGGAATTGACAATGGAATATTATCGATATGTATATTTAATATCGAATTTGATATTGAAATTTAAAATTAGTGGTCTTGCACTTTCCGATTTCTTACCTATATTCTCTATATTTTATGGTAAGTTTACTGAATTTTTACACTTATTTGACTATTTTTTCCTGGGATGACAAAAATATGACACGCACCAGACTTGTAAAGAGGAACTGTAAATTCTTTGTGAATAAGATAGGCCTATATTGGCCAATATGCACGGACTACAAGCCAGGAGGAAAAAAAAAAAAAAAAAAAAAAAAAAAGTATGCACCTAATTTATTCCTAATGATTCTAGGGCCACAAAATAAAACGGCATATATGATGCTAAATTTTATTAGGAAATAGATATTTTTAACATAAACTTTTTGCCAGTCTAGATTTTTGGTTTACACACTTTTTCATTTTACATGAACTGGTAACTGTGTATACATTAAAAAAAAACTTGTTTTTCTCAATAAAAACATTTTTTTTTAATAAAAACTATTTAATAAAAATATATAAACTAGTAGGTTAAAGGAACTGATAATACTGATAAGGACGAAACCTCTTTTCTTGGTTACTGGCAGAATAGCCAATCGTATGGAAATTCTTTTTCCGAAAGCGGCGTTTGCTTTTCTTGTTCGAAATTCATGTTTCAGAATTTCGATAGTACTATCGAGTAATCGATTGTTTGACACCACTACTCCCTTCTATTCTACTTCCCCACTTGTACGTAATGTAGAGAAAATCATGCGTAAGTACTGTTAACGCCCGAGACTCATCTTCTAATCATTAAAATTTCTTAAATGAATCCCGATATATAAATATATTTGCGGTATATTATACCTATATGTAACTTTTTTTCTCAAACACATTCATCGCCATCTTTTTTATGAGAACTAACAAGTGACAGACTTCAGAAGGGTTCTTTCCCTCCCTCCCCATGCAAATTTTCATCTTCTCATCATTAAAATTTCATGCATGGTCTTCTATATTTGTTATTTATATTTTTGTATAGTAGTATCCAGATTCAGAATTTTGCCATCCTGTACTATATATATGTTCTCTGAGCCTGTGGCATGTCATGTACTATTCTAGGCAACTAAACCTGGATAGGCAAAATTGAGGACTCCCATAGTAGTCGGGCTCTTGGCCACCAGAGTGAAGAAAAAGCGCTCTGATAGTAGGCTAAATGATCTCTTATTTAAAGCCGAGGCATGAGTCACACAGTAACTAACTACAAATATTTAAATTGAAGAAAATAATGATAACTAATCTAATTGAATTGCCCAGTGATTTATTTGATTAAGTTGCTTGTTTTTTGTGGGAACTAACTAAAATGTCATATCGACGATTGACGAATGGGCGCTGTGATTGCTGTTATTTTTTTCTATTATTTTCAATGACAAACTAAGAACCTTCAACGTAATTGTTGTTCAGCATAAGAGTTTATATTCCTGATTCAATTGTGTTCTTCTACGATCGTAAAGTAATGGCGACATTTTCCTGGTGTAAAACTGATACCTTTTCTTCGATTTTTTTTATGAAGAAATAATTCTTCTTGAAATTTTCTGTTAAGAAATGTTTTTTATCCTGGAATTTTGCTGCTCCGGGCTAACTCATTAACACTCACATCCATATATCCCTGCCTACATCTACAATGTTCTAAAAGATAAAAATTCTAAAAAATAAATTAACCGAAAAGCATTTGCAAAACAATGTCTTATTTTTTCTTACACCCTCTTTAAAACGCGCGTTAAATGTTGATAAGGTTGTGAAAACTGATAGCCCCGACCTTTGGAGTTTATGTTTACTGCGAGTGAAGGGGATGGAGAGGGTTCTGACAATAACAGAACCATGGAGCCTCGAGCATCCGCAAATGCATTGTCTGGTTGTAGCTATTGATTCTGTTGACATTATGAGTATTTCAATAACTATTTTTATCTGTACAGTGCGTATAAAACCCATCAGCTGCTCACCTGTTCAAATTAAAGTATGCAAATGGTACAATTGTATAAAAAAAAAAAAGAATCCAGGTGGCCAAAAAAATAATATAGGGAGATCAAATTTTTTTTTTTTTCCTTTCAAGTAATCAAATGTTTTATTCAATGAATTTATCCTACCTGAGTTGCCGCAGGCGCGTCGTAGCATATGCCATCGACGTCATATCTTAAAGGTTGTCAATATTAACACAAAAAGGCAGCTAGCGCAGCACCCGTTCGTCCAGTGTCAATCCTCGTAACTAGTCGACGAATCGCTCAAAAATCCAGCGGCTATAGAAGACACTAATCATTTGGGCAGCCTACCTCAGCGTTTTATTTTTATGTATAATAATAATATGTATTTCCTTAAACCACAATACGCTACAAACCCTCTTCATTATTCTGAAGGAATGTTTATGCAGTGTGTTTCTTAGGGATGATAGTTATTTTCTTTTTAGCCGCATTTCTTCCAGAGTTGTCTTCATCACATTCTTCCCTTAATATTTTCGGATACCTGAAGGATGAAATACCTGAAAAAAGTAACATGTTAATGTAAATCTGCTAATATATTTTTTTACATACTTATTTGAGATTGTCCGTGGTTACGTGCTTAAAAAATTGGATCAGAAGTCAACATAAAATATTGCTTACATTGTGTTATAAAAGGTGTCTAATTACAATTGCTAGAATGGCACATGTTAACTCGGATATAGCTACATTCAGAATGAGACGAGTCGGCTCTAGAACGGATTTGCTACCCTCTTGTCCTTCTCACAGATCATCCTCAGTGTAGGGGGCAGGGAGAGGGTAACACAGCTGCTGGGAGCTCATTCAAAGAGAGACAGGAAATAATAGCGATGAGGGACAAGGGATGATTCTGGTAAGTGTCAAGTGTTGAGCCCATCCGACTGATTGACTAGCAGTGATGTGAAGCTGGGGGAGAGCCACTGTTGTTGTTTGGCTAGGATAGGAGGACAGGAGCGGTATCTGAAGGAAGCTGAACCTGTCCCAAGTTGGCAGCTCCCGGATTATCCCTTCCCTAGGGAGGGAGGACAGCCCGAACTCGGCTTAGCTATACACCCCACCCCAACTCCCTTGGCTCTTCTGCCCATTTCATATTCACAGCCCACACTCACACTTCATGTACACACACACCACACATAACATTCACCCTCCTTCTATTTGAATATTCATCCACTTTACTTTATTTTTATTTTTTTCCTGTTGAAAAAGTAATCAAAACCAATATATGACATGGTTCCCTGAGGGCGTCCTGTAACTGCCTTCACTTTAATCGTCTTATTCAGGAAATTGTACCAAAGGAGTTGAACTTTCTGACTCTTTTGGTTATACTTCAAAGCGCATTGAGAAAGTAAAGTTGGGTGCCACTCGGGCATTTATCTCCATATCCAGTCACAATGTTCATGGATGACTATTCGCAGTGACTGTTGACTACATATCCACATGAAACATGTTAGTACTGGGTAGATCCGTTGCTTTAGACATTAAGATAGTTACGTTCCGTGACACGCAAGCCTTTATCCTCCATATCCAACCACAAATGTTCATGGATGCCTATTCGCCGTGACTATTGACTACATATCCTCATGGAACATGTTAGTACTGGGTAGATCCGTTGCTTTAGACATTAAGATAGTTACGTTGCGTGACACTCAAGCCTTTTATCCTCCATGTACAGCCACCATGTTCATGGATGACTATTCGCCGTGACTGTTGACTACATATCCTCCACGTGTAACATTGGGTAGTCCCGTTGCCTTTGCTCCGTCCCTAGGTTGGCTGACTCCATCCAATAGAGCTCCCATCCAGCCTGGTTTCCCCCGGGAGTGACCCTATTCGCCTTGACGACTACATATCCTCCACGTGTAACATTGGGTAGTCCCGTTGCCTTTGCTCCGTCCCTAGGTTGGCTGACTCCATCCAATAGAGCTCCCATCCAGCCTGGTTTCCCCCGGGAGTGACCCTATTCGCCTTGACTGTTGACTACATATCCTCCACGTGTAACATCGGGTAGTCCCGTTGCCTTTGCTCCGTCCCTAGGTTGGCTGACTCCATCCAATAGAGCTCCCATCCAGCCTGGTTTCCCCCGGGAGTGACCCTATTCCCCCGCTCCACCTCCACCAATCACATTAGTCCCGTTCCCCATTCCCCCCTTCCTTCCTTGCTCTGTGGACCCCAGGCACGCTACACAAATTTATTCCCTTCTCTGTGTTATGAACTTCCTACTCCCTCCCCCCCCCTCCTAAATCAACGCTAAAAACAAATTATTACACCCCAAGGGTAACCTTTGTCTTCCATTTAATATCTATATCTTCGAATATTTAGACCAGTTTCCTTTAAGAAAATAAACATAGGATGTCTTGTTCAGGAAATGTTCATATTATATAAGACACATGAAAATACAGTAAAGCCACATAACCACTAAGATGTTCTTAATTTCTAATTCCTAAAATATTAGAGGCTAGTTAAAATCATGAATAAAATTATAGGAAGTATGCCGCTTCTTTACACGTTGAAAGGATCATTTTCACACATCCCCATTTCATTTTGTAGATTAGTGAGAGGGGGGGGGGGGGGGGGGGGGGGGACTTTTATGAAAACATTTCCTTAGTATAAGGAAGTATTGTAATAGTTCTTATGAAATACCACTTATATTATTGGGGGCCGTGCGGGCTAGAGCGTAGAGCTTTGGTCGCATAGTCTCATCTTGGTTTGCGGGTTCGAATCCCGTCCGGGAGTGAGTTTATTTGATAGAACGCCCTCCCAGAGCCATGGATGTTGTAAATAATTAGATAAAACCGTTATAAGAGACATGGCGGCTAATATGCATCGTAAATAAGTTCATTCTTCCTCCCCTTCCCCCCCTCAAAATCTCTACAAAAAAAGTCTCTCAGAATTACGCTGGAAAATTAAAGAAAAAAAAAACACCAACATATTAGCCTCATATAGACATTAATGCCAGTTTGAAATGAGTTTGAAAATTGCGTGATCTGTAAAAATGTGGTTGATATAACAAAGTCCTGTTATGGCTACATCACATATTTTAAAAACAGGAATTAGAGCAAAGGCAAAGTGATAGCCATTATTTAAAAAAAATATGACAGCCCCATTAGTTAAATAATAGAGTGGAAGGGTGGAAAGCTTTATATCTATTGAGATGGGGAACCGGTCTTGTTAAATATTATAAATGATAATATTAAAGTGGACTGACTAATTCTGTTATGTGTTGTACCTGGGGGTGTGCCTACTAAAGTGGACTGACTAATTCTGTTATGTTTTGTACCTGGGGGTGTGCCTACTAAAGTGGACTGACTAATTCTGTTATGTGTTGTACCTGGGGGTGTGCCTACTAAAGTGGACTGACTAATTCTGTTATGTGTTGTACCTGGGGGTGTGCCTACTAAAGTGGA
Source organism: Aradus depressus (assembly GCA_963662175.1). Lineage (NCBI taxonomy): Eukaryota > Metazoa > Arthropoda > Insecta > Hemiptera > Aradidae > Aradus > Aradus depressus. Next base: position 100,044,541 of record OY759214.1, read on the forward strand.
CTGACTAATTCTGTTATGTGTTGTACCTGGGGGTGTGCCTACTAAAGTGGACTGACTAATTCTGTTATGTGTTGTACCTGGGGGTGTGCCTACTAAAGTGGACTGACTAATTCTGTTATGTGTTGTACCTGGGGGTGTGCCTACTAAAGTGGACTGACTAATTCTGTTATGTGTTGTACCTGGGGGTGTGCCTACTAAAGTGGACTGACTAATTCTGTTATGTGTTGTACCTGGGGGTGTGCCTACTAAAGTGGACTGACTAATTCTGTTATGTGTTGTACCTGGGGGTGTGCCTACTGAAGTGGACTGACTAATTCTGTTATGTGTTGTACCTGGGGGTGTGCCTACTAAAGTGGACTGACTAATTCTGTTATGTGTTGTACCTGGGGGTGTGCCTACTAAAGTGGACTGACTAATTCTGTTATGTGTTGTACCTGGGGGTGTGCCTACTAAAGTGGACTGACTAATTCTGTTATGTGTTGTACCTGGGGGTGTGCCTACTAAAGTGGACTGACTAATTCTGTTATGTGTTGTACCTGGGGGTGTGCCTACTAAAGTGGACTGACTAATTCTGTTATGTGTTGTACCTGGGGGTGTGCCTACTAAAGTGGACTGACTAATTCTGTTATGTGTTGTACCTGGGGGTGTGCCTACTAAAGTGGACTGACTAATTCTGTTATGTGTTGTACCTGGGGGTGTGCCTACTAAAGTGGACTGACTAATTCTGTTATGTGTTGTACCTGGGGGTGTGCCTACTAAAGTGGACTGACTAATTCTGTTATGTGTTGTACCTGGGGGTGTGCCTACTAAAGTGGACTGACTAATTCTGTTATGTGTTGTACCTGGGGGTGTGCCTACTAAAGTGGACTGACTAATTCTGTTATGTGTTGTACCTGGGGGTGTGCCTACTAAAGTGGACTGACTAATTCTGTTATGTGTTGTACCTGGGGGTGTGCCTACTAAAGTGGACTGACTAATTCTGTTATGTGTTGTACCTGGGGGTGTGCCTACTAAAGTGGACTGACTAATTCTGTTATGTGTTGTACCTGGGGGTGTGCCTACTAAAGTGGACTGACTAATTCTGTTATGTGTTGTACCTGGGGGTGTGCCTACTGAAGTGGACTGACTAATTCTGTTATGTGTTGTACCTGGGGGTGTGCCTACTGAAGTGGACTGACTAATTCTGTTATGTGTTGTACCTGGGGGTGTGCCTACTAAAGTGGACTGACTAATTCTGTTATGTGTTGTACCTGGGGGTGTGCCTACTGAAGTGGACTGACTAATTCTGTTATGTGTTGTACCTGGGGGTGTGCCTACTAAAGTGGACTGACTAATTCTGTTATGTGTTGTACCTGGGGGTGTGCCTACTAAAGTTTGAAAGCATTAAACACGGTAGATAATTATGAAAGTTTACCTAACAATACTTAATAAGCTTATTATATGAGACTTGAAGGATGGGGCGGAGCTACATTCAACTTGGAACATACTTAACAAATACATACATGCATCCAATAATAACAGTGCCAAGAGTTGAACAGCAAACAATGATATACCTGTCTTTAACAATAGCCAATCCACTCTACTCCAGCTTCTTAGTGGCACAAGGATCCTTCAGTTGCTGGTGTAGATGGGTTGCCTGTTTTCCCAGGGCGCCGGCAGCTCAATGGTTTACGTACTTTCTTACTAAGCTCAAGATCGCGGGTTCGAAATCCGACCTTAGTTTATTTTATCTGGGAGTTAATCTGGGATTTTATCTTTTATCTGGACTTAAAGACCCCTATCCTAGATGAATAAAAATTTAAGGTAGGCAACATTTAAGACTCTCATAGTAGAGTCGGGGTCCTGTCCACCAGAGTGACGAATGAGCTCACTGGTAGTAGACAATATGAGCTTGTAGTTACTGCCCGGACATGAGACTAACCTAACCTATATTAGGCCCTTAGGGTTTTTATCTGGGAGGTGAAAAAACCTTGAACACGCCGTCCTTCGGATGGGACATTAAGCTATGGTCTCGATCCTGTACGATGCCAGGTATTCGTTAAAGACTTACTCTAGGTGAATAAAAATGTCTTCTCCTTCGGCCGAAAATCATAGTTGTCGTTCTTAGAAGGTTCCGGGCACACCCCCGATTTTATTAGGTAGAAAACCTTGTCAGTCTTGTTCCTCACGATAAATAAACTTCAGGAAAGTGGGAAATGTAATATTCTTTGTTTTGTGGTAAGCAGGACAATAGCAAATCTAGCACGCAATAGCCAGTTATCTTCCAACCGCTGTGCTGTGTGGGTGGATGAACCACTGATGATGACGCTGTTGCGTCGAAAACCGGTTCTGGTATAAATAAAACAGTGGGAAGACAACGTCTTTTATTTCTATTAATAGCAAATCTTGTCGCTTCACCCCCGTTCCCATGTTATCTGTCATTAACATCCCAAAAGTCATTATGTTAAGTAGGCATCAACTTGTCTTATCATTAATAACAATTTATAAATTAATGGAAAAATAAAAGAATGGGGGCGCCGGTAGCTCAGTGGTATGCATGCTTGCCTTCTGAGCTCAAGAACGTGGATTCAAAACCCGACCGAGGCCCTTAGTTTATTCTATCTGTTCTATCTGGGAGGTAAAATAAACTTAAGCACGCCGTCCTTCGGATGGGACGTTAAGCGATGGTCCCGAGCCTGTATGATGTCAGGTACTCATTAAAGACCTCTACCCTAAGTGAATAAAAATTTAGGGTAGGCAACATTTAGGGCTCCCACAGTAGAGTTGGGCTCATGTCCACCAGAGAGGAAAGAGCGCTCTGGTAGTAGGCGATATGACCTAGTCGTTAATGCTCGGACATGATTCATAAAATCTAACCTAACCCACAATCAATATAAATAAATGAAGATGTATTACTTACATGCAGAACAAAGAACTGTTGAACAACAAACACTTAATTATTATGGTATGTTTTAGTTTTAACCTGCCGATCCAGTGGAGCGCAAGTTAGTTCAGTACAAATAATTCGATGTATGGAAGTACATAGCCTATCACCCTAGTGTTCACCCTTGTTGGCCGCGCTCCCCCGTGCCTCTCTGGCTACGCCCAAGAGTGTGGGTATAATGGGAAGAGTCTAACCAAGGTCAACCCCCTCTCCATTCGCCTTCTTATCTGATTGGCCATTAGCCGTCCATTTACAATCCACCTAATCGTCATGTTACAGGATGATTGGTTGGTAACGAAAGAGGGCATCTCTATCGGCCAATAGGGTTGCTTCTTGACTTCGAATAGGTGGGAGTATTCATATTTAATAGTCCATTCAACTACCCTGCACACAACTACTGAATAAGATGTCTTCTCGTAGCACTTGATGACTGATAAACATCAGCAGAGATTTGGTGAAGACATTGAATGGAAATACCATTGCCCATTGACTTTGTTCATACTCGGTTCCACGTTGTTCCAAGCACCCTATTGGATCGCTCCTCATCTCCCCTCCTCGCTATTATCTTCCTTACAATCTCTTTTCAATTTTTCTTTTATTGTCTTCCAGCATTGCATTCTTGTTGTTGAAAATCGTTGTTTTGGACAGACTGGAATAGTTTGCAGAGAATAAGTAAGATACTTGCAAAATGCTATCATCTTGAATGAAATGATTTCCATTTTATTTCAAACATAGGAGAAGAGATGGCGTGATAGACACTGGTGGTGGGTAGCAGTGAACGTTCACGTTTTGTTTAGGAGTCTTGTTGACTACTGTTGTCTTTTTAGCGTTGAACAAGTCACAAATGGCGACTGATGGTCACCTTCATATTCCCCAACTCCTACTTGAAAGTAAGGGTCATCGACATAATACGTTAACTTTTTGGAAAGTTAACGTCGGATTGTTCAAACATATGCAACGCTCTAGAAGCACGTTAGGAGAACTTTAAACAGAGCCATAAAGTTAGTTTCAAGGTTGATACTGAGTAGACATGAAAATTCAATGGTGTTTACTACAGGTGCTAAGTAAATACTACCTCTTTGAAATTTCAAGCAAATGATCATTTGATGCTTCGATCTGTATTTATATGAACCGGGCTTATAAGGATGGTACATGTCTCATTTCATGAAATTCCGATCTAGCGTTCACGACTTCATTCTATTTTTTGAACTCCAATCCACTCTCTCGTTCTGAATTTTGAGGTGCAAATTTCATGAATATTATATGTTCAACTATAAACATGAAAGTATATGGCAGACAAAATCATTCCAACCATGAGCAGAGAAAACTTTAATTGTACATAATACTAGATTTACATTAATCTAGGGGGCCAAGATGGCCGTGCGGGCTAGAGCGTAGGGCTTTGGTCGCATGGTCTCACCATGGTTTGCGGGTTCGAATCCCGTCCGGGAGTGAGTTTATTTGATAGATAGAACGCCCTCCCAGAGCCATGGATGTTGTAAATAACTAGATAACACAGTGACTAATATGCATCTCGTATATAAGGCCAAAAAAAAAAAAAACAACTTTAATCTATAAGCTTTAAGGCCATAAAAATAGTAATTTCGCTATTACAAATATACCATTGGAGGGAGAATTATTAAATTTCCTTGAAAATCCTTTCAAAGCCAATGTTTCTAGAGAGACTTGTCTATCCTTTTTTTTCCTGGAACTTCATGTATGTTTTCAAAGAAGTGTTTGATGCTTTGTTTTCCTTCAGTACACAGTATAAAAGTGGAAAAAAGGGAGTAAAAAGGGAGAAAATACGTTGATAAATTGATTGTATGCATAGGGAGATAGATGGTAACAAAGTTGAGGTGGGGGAGAAGGAGAGAGCGTTTGATCAGCGAGGCGGCAACATTTAGAGGCAGCAGGGAGAGGATGGTCCAGCTCACATCGGGGGCAGCCTGTCTGGAAAACTGAGTCTGTGGCAGCTACCAGCTCTGGAATACCTCCAGTAGCTAACCACTCTCTCCAGGGTAGCTAACCATAGACTCGGTGTCGCAAACTTCTTAACACTATTTATTTTTAAAGGAGGGACACTTTGAAGTTTCCGGCATGATGTGTGATGTGTCGTCGGTGAATCATCGACATTGTACTTCCCCAGTGTGAATTAATCAACTAAGTATTTGCTCTCTCTCCAAAATCATTCTTCTCATTGAATCGTCTTATAAAATTTTGAGTCGATAATTTACATTACATTGGCAGTTAATAGACTGAAAATCAATAGGTGTCGTTCTTATGAAGTTCTGGAATTTTTTTTTGCATTCAGGGGTTCGCAAAGCATACAACTCTCGTGCTAACTTTACATAAAATTTCTGACTGACTACATAACCTCCCCTATATTTCATATGACTGGGGAAGTAAAAAATTCATTACCCTTTCCTCAATAACGCCCCTTCTTACAATCGTTTTCTAATCTATAGTATTGTGTTTTAAGTAAGCCATACCCAAGATTTCTTGAAAAAATTTTCATTTTTAATCGTTTTCGTCCTGATGATCGACAAACAACTTGTCCGACCATATTTCTACTTCATTTATTCAGATATGTCTATAGCTTTAAATTGAACATGAAATTGAATAAGTACGTCTCTAAGAGTCTTTCCTAAACCCACTCTCCCCCGGACGTTATGTTTCCATCATGGGACTACCCTGGGTCACTTTCCCGGATATTTCCAGGTATTGGTGGTAACCAATATTTTTTGTCAATGCTAACTAACGTTTTTCACGTAAAGATGCTTTAAGGTCATTCCATATCAAATTAATTGGTGAAGAAAATTGAAAACATGGGGGAAAAAAAAATCAATTAATACAAGTAGTGCTTGAAACTCAATTGAAACTGAAAACACCGATATATGTTTACATATACAGTTGTTAATCTGCAACCCTTTGTCCTAGAGAGCTGAAATTGGTGTCATTTTAAAGCTATTGAAAGGGGTTTTAATTTGATAAGTCACAGAAGGAAATAACAAATTTGTTAGTTTGGAAAAAAGTATTTGTATGACAAAAACCTCCAAAAATCAGCTTAGTAAATAACATTTATTTTTTTGTAAGCTATTTCCAAAATGACCCATAAAATGTCAATAATTATTTTTGAAATTTCAGATAAATATGATCCTATTCCCGTTTCTGTGTTTAAACTTCTCCATCCGAAGGACGGCGTGCTTAAGTTTATTTTACCTCCCAGATAAAATAAACTAAGGGCCTCGGTCGGGTTTCGAACCCAGGTTCTTGAGCTCAGAAGGCAAGCACGCATACCACTGAGCTTACGGCGCCCCTGACCTTTTAAATGTTCTTTGAAAACTGTTGTTTTTTTGTTCTCCAATGATGCAGATCATTGAAGCTGTGCAAATTGTCTTCGCTACTGATGTCCTTTCAACGAAGAAGGTAAAAGTCTGTGCATAGAGACACTTATTCATGACATTCGGGAGAATTTTCTTAATAAAAATTGGGTCTAGTTGGACATAAATTCAACCTTCTATGTCCCAATTTGTTTTAAATAAGAAAAACATAATTTTTTTTGAAATATTGTCTATTCTACAAAAATAATATCCATACACTATCACCGGTTTCGACATAACACCATCCTCGTTTAGTGTATAACTATACATTACTATGCCCATGGTGTAATGCCCATACCGGTAGTGTATGTATAAAAGTCTTGTGTTGTATACAATATTTCAAATAAGTTTGTTTTATTTATTTATTACAAGTTTCAACAATATGTCTGTCATTGTCAAATTATTTTGCTGAGGTCGTATTGAATATAATAATTCCTGTCAGTCCTTTATTTAACTATTTATTCAGTTTTCTGGACCAATAAAAGTCCAGTTCTTTTCTTACTGTTGTTTTTCTTCTTCTAATTTAAGAAAGGTGCCAAGGAGCTCTGTTGAAAGAAAGCAGAGGATGAATGATGGGAGGCAGGTCTTTCATTGGAGATCTGCTTTCCACTTCCTACTTTCCATCTAACTGGTGTATAGACCCGGTCTCATGCTATTGAAGGGAAGTCAACCTAATGAGGAACTCTTCTAAAGGGCATCCCAGCTTTTCATCGCTCAATTTGTTCTGTCTACTGACTCGAGATGCTTTTTTCACACACCACCGTTAAGTATATATCAACTCAGTAAGTTGACGTACTGACCATTTCAAAAAAGTAGGTGCTCGGATATTCCTCAAAAAACTCACAAAACTATAGGAGAAAAGAGTTTGCAATGGCAGTATTACACCCATATTTTCCCAGGTATTGGTGTTACCCAATATTTTTTGTCATTAATAACTAAGGTTTTTCACGTAAATGTGCTTAAGGGGTTTTCCGTATCAAGTCAATACGGCAAAAAATAGAAAACAATATCTGTTTACATATAAAGTTGTTTATCAGCAACCCTTTGTCCTAGAGAGCTGACATTGGTGTCATTTTAAAGCTCTTGAAAGGGGCTTTAATATGATAAAGTCACGGAAGGAAATAAAAAAATTGTTTGTTTGGAAAGAAGTATTTGTCTGACGAAAACCTTCAAAAATCAGCCAAATAAGCTAAGGCTGAAATTTATATAAAAATATATCTGCAACCTATCAGTATTTAGTTATATTTCAAATTTCAGGTAAATATGAACTCATTCATGTCCCCATGTTGAAACTTTCTGAACTTGCTAAGGAAGCTAACTTTATACATATAATTTCTTCAAGAAAAAAAAATGAAATTTTGTTGTTATTTTGTTTCCTCCAAGCTTAGAAATAAAAGTGTAAGTAAGGCTCAAATTTGGTGTTTTCCCCCATTTCTTAAAATTCATTAAGCTACGTTTTAGTAGCAAGTCTCTCGGTCAGCGTCGCCTCAGACTTCGGGGAGGATTGTATGAATGGGAAGGTGATAACAGATAATGAGGAACTGTGTCAAGTAGGGGAAGGTTGGAATGGAACTTTGCACATAAGAATAAGTCCAATAACATGTGTGTTATTTAATAACAGATAAGGGAGGATAAAACTGTAAATTCTGAGGTAACTGTCCTACTCACATTAAAAGAATCACAAACCATTTTCTTGAGACGTTTTGACCTCTTCCTAGATTCCATTCTCCCAAAGTTATGTGCATAAACTGTTCGTTATTATTTTCTAAGATATATACATTCTTATACTGTTAATTATTATGTTATTAATTTTTTGTTTCAGGTATGTATTCTTGAATAAGATGTGTTTATGAAATTAATAGCCCATTTGTGAGTAAAAAACTTTATTATTTATTTTTTAAGTGTATGAAATAGGTCAACCCGTGCTATATAGTGAATAGTTTTTCAAAATTTGTATCGCTCCTTACGAGTAAGGTTGTGCCTTCTGAGTAAAAAAATGAAATAAAAACTATTCTACGCTGAATTATTTTCTCCCTCTTATTTTTCAATTTTCGGCCGACATATTTTCAGTTTTCAAAAGACACGCTATGAAATTGTTTTCAAGATATATGCCGTAATTCCTACGACTGCTAAGCAATTTTTTGCTCGAGATAAGAAGACCAAGAAAGGTAAACGAAGTTTTTGAAGATTGAAATCTAATCTAAGTAGGAGGAAAAAATAGCAGTTAGAAATAGTTAGAAATGTTCTATGTAGGTGCCGCCTCTGTAATCTGGCTATCATATATGCATGTTTGCCACCTGGGCTGTTGGTTGGCAGCTAATGCTAGGTACACAGAGTATGCTATTCATATTCATAGAGAGACTGAACAGGCTGAGCTGGTGAGGGCTCCAGGCTTCTCTACTTATCCAGCCTCACATCTCTCCCTTCAGGGGGGCTGGGATCAATGAAGCCTTCACGACGACAACCCGTCACCTGGAACCTCAGCCCATCACATAGTCAACCTGCTCCGAGAGGAAATAGAGAGACTGAACAGGCTGAGCTGGTGAGGGCTCCAGGCTTCTCTACTTATCCAGCCTTACATCCCTCCCTCCAGGGGGCTGGCATCAATGAAGCCTTCACGACGACAACCTGTCACCTGGAACCTCAGCCCATCACATAGTCACCATCATTGAGCCAGCTCAATGGTAGCTAAGCGAGAGGTAGCCAATGGGAGAGATCCTGAATTCCTATATCTCTCGGCTGTCCCTGGTAGTCCCTCATTTCATTCGCTTGTGCCTTGCCTAGGCAGGGATGAGGTGCAAGGCTTGACAACGATGTATTACTACTTACTACCGCCACCGCAGTTGTCACTTTTCACCGCCAAAACAGTATACTGATCCGGGGAAGTCACTATCTTCTCTACCATGTCGAGTCTCTACAACAGCTAAGTGACCAGTTGCCAACTAAAACAATGAGGTTATTACTTATCATGAGCCTCAGAAGAAGGAAGATTCAAGCAAGTTTTTTTTGCTTGATTTTCAAATTTTTAATAAAATGTTCAATTAGACGAGAAGAATGCTTCCCTGCAATAGCTCGAGACTTGAATTTGGAAGGCACGTAGTTCTTTGAAGAAAAACAATGAAATCTACAAAAGCTATTTTTTGTCCTAGGGAGCTATTGCCCGCAGAACCCTTACAGGTTCAAGCCGATATTGCATATATTTTATGTCAGGCCATCGCTAAGATATCGCAAATATAATTTCGTTACTTGATGTTATGACGTTTCTCCACTCTGTACTCCCTTTAAGACTCCTGTTCTAAGAAAATGAATAAACGTACATCCATTTTCAGAAAATCAATTTGGTATATACATATATACATATATGTATACTTAATCGAATTGAATTTAAGAGGAGTAATGGTGGGTAACCCCTAGTATTTTTGTCGGAGTCGCTTTTTGAAAGAACAGACAGTTTAGCATTTTTTAAATGTATATGCATGCATACTTAAACTCTTGATAAGCTGTCTCAGCTTCGTCTTACCAAAATGCGAACCAACTGATAAAAATGAAGACAAGGGAACTTTCAAGACCTATCTCAAGGGAGTTCAGTTGTGGTGTTCTGGCGACAAACTTCCTATCTCGATCACGAGATCCTGGGCATCAACTCTAATAGGGGATAAAATGCCTCAATTTCGATGAAAATTAATCATTGGTGCGGAATGCAAAAAATTGAATGTTCATAATGCCATGACTGAAAGGCAATAATGATTTGATGTTTTCATCCTTCCATATATTGTATGCATTTTACTGCACAGTTTTTCGTTGTAGAGGAGTGAAGGAAATATTTAGGCTTTGGAACATGTACTTGTGGAGAATTAGGGAATGGTTGGTTTAATTGGAGGAACGTTTTGTAGGTGCTGTAATGGACAATCAAGTGCATAATTGAATTCATCCAGCTATGTGAGTGAATACAGACATCCACTTGCGACACAATTCATTATCAGGAGGAATGGCTGTGCATCAGTTGCAGTGTCGACACTGGCCTGCTCCGTGACAAGTTGCACTTTTGACTCCTCTCCACGCGCCAGAATGATCTAATCCGTGTTACCAGGTGCACTTTTGACCTTTCGGCCTTGTAACCTGCCCATAGCGTGAGGTGCACCCGTTGCCGATGCGACCTACTCCATGACAAGAGATGCACGTTTGACCTCTCGGCCCTGTGACCTGCTCCATGACTTGAGGTGCACTTTTGACCTCCCACCCCATGTGACCTGTCCCTATGAGGTGCACTTCTGACCCGATGACCTCATCTATTATGCAGACAGACAGATACAAGGTTTGCCCATCAGACTACTCTGAATAAACAATGGTCGCCATGCCAAACCCAGGTTTGGCTTATCAATTATTCGGACGATGGCTTGGAGTGTAGATGCCACTCTCGGATTGTCACTCTCCCCTATATTTAACTAATGCTCTAAACAGGTTTGCCGTCACCCGGATAACTGACGTTTGCCCCCCTGGCTCCATTATTCACCCTCCCGTCCCCTGTTTTGTACACCTCTCACCTCACCCCTCTCAGCTCTTCTCTTTTTCCTCTGGGACCTTCCATCCTGTCTCTATTCCCCCGTCAGTTCGACACCCAAATTGATAACCCCTTCCTCCAAACCCCATTGAACCATATAATTTACTTCTAGAGAACAAACAACCCACCTAAATAAAGTGAAATGTCACTAGTATCCATCCCTTCCGCTCTGGGCTCAATTTGGTGAAAACATCGCTAAATCCAGCGTCATATAATGAGCGGAGACAAAATGAATTTTTTGAGGATATATGGAATTGTATAAATACAGAAATAACTGTACTTTACTCCTATTACCTGTTATTTGCTGTCCAATATTTGTTATCTAGAAGAGCTGATACATGCTGCTGTATAGCGAGCTCATCCTTTCTGGCCGAGGTTGGAGTATACCGCCCGTTAAACCAATAATAAGAAACAAGAACAAAAACAACAACAACAATGGGACTGGAACCAGCTGAATATTTATAATGGTTTCTTCTATAAAGAGACAGGTATTTCTTTGAAACTCCCACATGTTATAAACGACCTTCTGGACTAGTTTTTAGTAGCAGTAATAATATGAAAATCGAGTTGAGGGAACCATAATATGCAGACATCATCATGAAATTATACAAGCGAATTCAGAAGTCCATAATTTTCTGCTAAATCAAGGAAAAGAAAAGGTTGAACCGAGGGAGAATAATATATAATTTGATCCATAAAACGTTCGTCTCATTCATTAGAAGCCGAGATATGGCGTTCAGAATATATGTGTTCGTTTACCCAAATACTTCTGATCGCTTAATACTTCATTTTAAATATTTAAAACATCCCTCAAAATGTATTTTATAGCTTAATAGGCTATAACATTTGGAGAGTATTAACAGTGCGACGTAGTCTGCTGAAACAAATTTCTTAAGGCTAGTTATAATCAGGGAAAAAGATACAATGCTATCTATCCATATTGTCAGCCAGGAATGGTAGAGGACCAAGTTGAACGGAACGTAAGGTTGGTCGACCTGGCCCTACACAGTCTCTTGGCAGGATGCCAGACCTCCTAATTGCCCACTGTTCACTTCCACCCTTGGAAGTACACCATACCTTTGTAACAGTATAGTGCTTAACAATAAATATTATAGAATGGGCTTGCTTACCTGGTAGTCCATGCTGGAAAAAAGGAGATTTATTGGATCTACAAGTAGGTTCCGCAACACCCAGTCACATTACATTGTTATTATTTTATTTATTTCAGCCAAACCATAACATGGCAGTAGGTTAGATACTTCATATAGATGTATACATCAAGATATTCTATGAATTAGGTATATATAAAGTTATTAAATCTCGAGTCGGAAACGCATGTTTAGTAATAACAATAATAGTAAATAATAAAAAATTAGGAAATAAATAATGGAAAATGTATCTAAAAATAATAATAATAAAGCAGATATAGTTTTAATTATAATTTGAACTATGGTAAATATTTTGTGTATGATTCTTCCAGAAGAGTCTTTTTCAAAAAAATATTTTAGGATATTCATGGACCCTTTCTCAGATCACAATGTACTAAATATATAAAATAAATAATGTATTAACAATAAAACTAATAATATAAATAATAATACATAAAAAGAAAAGAAATACTCTAAGAAATAAATTAGTAAATAACTAAAAAATAATAATCAGATTATGTTTCATACACACAATCCCACAACGAAGCCTGGATATAGCTTCGCTCGATCTGAAGAAACGGCAACCTTGACCGATGGGCTCAGAGAGTAAATTCACATTTTGGACAAATTGAAGACTTTTGAGTTGATTTGATTTTCTGAGAGCTTGTTATGAATGGGTGGCCGATTTTGAAAGAGCCTATTCTGAAGCAGTGCTATTTAATCAAATCTCCTTTATCTGGTTGGCTGGGCTGAAGGAGAAGGTGCCCTGGTCCCTGCCGTGGTTTAATTAATTGTCCCCGGGGGGAGGAAGATCCCGGCTTTGTCGCCCATACACAGAGCCTCCCTCGGAAGAGGCATTGACGAGCTATCCCCAAACAGATTCCACCTCAGCAATAGGTTGCTATACCTCACTAACCTATAGTAATTGGAGGAATTCTCCTGCGAAAAATACTTAAACTTACTGAGAAAAAGAAGAGAAATGCAAAGAGGATAACGGCGGTAACGCCATGAAGAAGCTCTGATTTAAACCACGGACGTTTTTCGGCTATTTTTTTCATACTTCTTATATCTAGCATGTCATGGAGGGCTTCTCTCTCTCAAGGAAGTGCAAATAAAACAATAAGGATATGTGGAAGATAATTGGCTTTCATGAGGGAGTAACAAACGGGAAACAATGGTCAATTGATGTTGAAGCACTTGAGAAAGCCGTAGCATCTCTCTGGTGACGGAGAGTTTCATTGAGGAAAGCCCTTACTTAACTGTGAGTACATTAGACAACCCAGAGACACGTTCCCCATTCACAGCCAGCTCACATTTATCAATGGTCTCCACCCTCCACCCTTACTTCCTCATTGGGCTTTCACAGTAACATTTTTATTTTAAACGGTGAAAAGCTCGTTTATATTACAGATTATTAAAGGAAGACAGAGATTATTATTTTTTTTTTTTTAAGAACTGGGATAATACCTGGAATAATACTGGGATATGTTAGTCATGGCAGCCTGGAATGGGTCTACAGCTATCCTGTTTCTTTGATGAAGTCCTGGATTCTGCTGCATTATCCTGTTTCCTGTTTCTTTAATGAAGTCCTGGACTCTGTTTTAGGATCCCAAAACTAGAGTAAACCCTCTCAATTTATTTACTTCTCTGAAATGAGTTTTGGCCTAATCAGCAACACATTTCATGAATCAAGATCAAATAAATACTTCTTTCGTTTTGTTTATACTGTTTTTCTCTGTTTCAAGAGAAGAAACAGAGTAGTTGTATATCCCAACTTCTTTTGAGAGACAGAAAATTAAAATTATAAAAGATTTTGATGAGGTAACAGGGCAGGGGATCAGGGTTCATGCCTTGGTATATTATGGATGACCGAGGGTGAATATTAAATCAGGGGTTGCGAGGGGAGAGGTCTCCCGGATAAAATCTGTCGCGACGCTCAATGAAGCCTCGAGGGAAGATCTTTCTCTCCCTCTTGGTCGAGCTCCAACCTTCTCAAACCTTATTTGTACAGAGATTTTTCTCTGATTGTACCAGTTTCTGTTCCATATATTCGGCAAATCCTCCAGAGATTTCCACTTTTTCCCGATGACATTTCGGGTTGATTTCACCTCACTTCTTCATGTCACAATGAATGAGAAAGGGACGTGATATCAATCCGAAATACCTTTGGAAAAAAGTGGACACCTGAGGAAGATTTAAAATAAAATGATAGATAAAACACTTTTTTGAACACTTATATTGTCTAATTCCACAAACATATACTTAAATGTGGACCGGTTTCGGCTTACGCCATCGTCAGCACAATGTTCAACAATAATTTAGATTATTGTTAACTTTACCTTATAAACTTCCCTACGTTGGGACCAGTAAAAAGGTTTGCCCTTTTTTCTTGTATTTGTTGTTACTAAATTTGTGTGCGATTAATGAAATTATTCATCTAAAAAGCCTAAATATACCAGAAAAAGTTCACTAATTAGGTAATCCAAGATTAAAAAAAAGTAGGTTACACATTAAATTGAAAATATTCTGTGTAGGTAGGTCTAGATAATGGATTACAGTTCATCAACAAATAAACACTAGTTAAAGTGTTAATACAGTCTCATTAACCTAATATGTAAGCCATATGTAACCCTCAACTATTTGAACATTGTGCTGACGATGGCGTAAGCCGAAACCGGTACACGTTTAAGTATATCTTTGTGAATTAGACAATATAAGTGTTCAATAAAGTGTTTTATCTATAATTTTATTTTATTTATTAGTATTTCCACTATATCAACAGAGAATGCAAAAAATGTATTCGGACATTGAGGAAGATTTGCCAAAAATGTGGAATTATCACATTGTTGTGATTTCGTTTATAGTCGTTTGTCAAGTTAAGCTAGGCGAAACAAATTGAGCTGGATCTTGTTTACGTAAGTAGATTTTCTAAAGCAATTATATTATAACAACTCAAGTGAGGGTAGACAAACAGATGACCGGAACTGCCTTTGCTGTTTGCATGCCCGTCTATTTGACGAATGATGTCTGATAAGTTATTTCAACAACACAATTTACCCCTAAATCAAGTGTCAGTGTAAAGTTCATTTAAATTGAGTTTGGTAGAGATTGATCTAGTTAATGCACAATTCCCTTCAAGTTGAAGAGCCAACAGAGTGGGGTCTCGTCCAAATCCAGACTATGGTATTGTAGTCATTCTTCTGAAACCTGAGTTGGATCTCTGTTGTCCGTCATAGTGTCTAGGTAGTCAGTTAATTTTTTATCTTTTCAGTCTTGTTATGATTTCACATACGTCACTTGTCAAGTAGATCTCGTTTTTGGTAAGTTTCAATATACATGTGCATCATTAAAACAAATTTTTCATTCCATATTTCGAGTTTGATAGTAAAAGACCTTGACACCTCTCTCTAAACTGTGGACAGAGGAAGACTACTCGTAGGACTAAGCACGCACCCGTTTCAATCATTGTAGTTTCTCCTTATGGAAGTGCAGAAGAGAAGGGAAACACAATTACTATAATGGTTTTTTTTCTTGTCCAGGGAAATGTTTTATTAAATGGAGAACATTATCCCTCAAGGCTCCCCTAATTATTCACCTCCAAGGAGAGGGTTCCCACCCCGGAGAGACCTGACGCTATTAATTAGTTTGAAGATAATGGACTGGGCATTATGTGTTTACGTGAGCAGGGAGGGGGGCATTATGTGTTTACGTGCTGAAGATGGGGTGGCATGTTTCTAATGGGCCGACGCCCATCCGCTCCCACCTTCTGCTAGAGTCCACTTTTTAATTTGAGTTATAAGAGGCAAAATCGGTAAATCAATTTCTATCATCCCATCACTCAAGATTGTACTTCCTACTTCAAATGGACAGCAATCGGAAGTTGGGAGAAAATTATCCAAAAATTGAACTGCTTTCAATTTTTTTTCTTTTTCATTTTATTAGATCAGGGTTTGACAACCTTTTTGCACATAATGGCTGCTTACATTCCAGAACAATCCAAATAAAACTAGCTTTACAACGTGCATATATTACAGGAATATTGCATGAGGCCTGTGGGTTGCTGACTCGAGCATTAGGCAGTTAGGCCGCTCAGTTGGTTGTTTTCTGTCAGGAAAAAAAGGAGCATTTTTGAGAGAAATTCATAATTAGGCCTGTAGACCAGTGGCCTCGCGCCCATCGCTACAGATAAGATACGGAATAAAGTTTTAATTCCCGAATAAGTAAAATAACGTTCAGCTGATTATTGATTATTGCATGTGCTAGACAACAGTTGACCCAGCTAACGTGTGCTGAGCAATGGTGGTACCCGGCCCCCTTTATAGGTTGTCCTTATAAGGTTTTGTATTTTATTGTATGTGTAAGGCAGAAAGTTTGTTTTTTGTCTCTGTATATGTTCGGAAAGAGAGGGCGTCGGTAGCGCAGTGGTATCCGTGCTTGCCTTCTGAGCTCAAGGTCGTGGGTTCGAAACCCGAGGTACTCACCCTGCCCCAGGTGAATACAAATTTAGAGTAGGCAATGTTAAGGCTCCCACAGTAGTGTCGGGCTCATGTCCACCAGAGTGACGAAAGAGCGCTCTGGTAGTAGACGAAATGACCTCTTAGTTAAAGCTCGGGTATGAGTCATAATAACTAACTGTTTGGAAAAATCCCTCACTTCCGTCCCTTGGAAATTTCTTGAGCAATGCGAAAACTGTTTAACTTAATCTGATAATGAAATATTTCCTTTGAACAAGAAAGCTTGATGGTAAAAGATTGCTCCTGAACTATCCAATAAGTGACTTGCATTGGAAGCGATTATACTTGAACGCATATCGTTCAACAGAAGCCTCTCAAACTCGTTAGTAGAGAAGTTAGCAAAGTATCCATTGGGGACAGACTGACAAACTTCAGAGCTCCAAACAATGTAGAAAAAGCTATTATATTTTGCCAAAACACGCAAGCCGCACCAATCTGTCGCAGCGACTCTATGACAGAGTCTTTCAGTCCGCGAAAATGGAATGCGTAACATTATGATTAACTCGTCTCCATGTTTTTTTTCTCTTAGGAACGTTTGTTATTCACTAATCCTCTTGAAGCTGTGATCTTGATCCCTTGGGATAAAATCATAAACGTGTTCCAATTTACAGCTAATGTTCCACTATAAATCCTCATCTGCATTAGAACTTCCCCCCTCCGCCCTTAAATAACAGGCCAGTTTATACAATCGGCCACTATTCATTACATTAGGAGATAATACCTCCCCCTCGTAGGGTAGGTTTAATTTGCCAATATGTGAAAGGTGGTTTCATATGTGTAAGTGGATTAGTTTTCCACCAGGTGGGGCATTAGGAACTCCCCCAATTATATAGGAGGTGCTATTGTCTGAGTCACAGTTAGCCTCCTTTCTAGACAAAGTTAGTCCATCATATAGCGTGACCAACTTCATCTCATTTCCTCTCCTACGCCTGTCTTCTCCGAACTCTGACTTTCAGCCGTACAACTATGAACTTAATATCGTATTGTCTCTAAGTAATTACACCTTGTTCAAATATTTCATTAGTTGGGATCATTGTTCGTGTTGAAAGCAATCCCTTTTATTCTCAGATAGTTGAAGGGACGATCTGCAAGTAGTAGCTAAGGTTTGCACTTATCTACTTGTATGTTAAGGATCATCCTTGTTCCCCTCAGGCATTTGAAGAGACCACTAGCAAACAGCGGATGAGTTTCAGTGGGTTTTCACTATTCGCCTTGTAAACTGCGGATAATTCAAGACGGATTATCTTGTGGTAAACTACGGACAAGTTTGTAATCGGTTTTGTTGTTGTTCGGTGGTAGGAACTCTGGGGCTTTGAACTGCTGCGGTCATCAGTGGAGAAATTAATCCTTGGCGCTTTATTGTTGATTTTTTTATTACCCAGTGCTTCTTTTTTAAATTGCTCTCTTGTACCATGTGCGTAGTAGAAGTGGGATAATCAATCCTTCATTCTGGTACTTCGATTTTCCTCTGTTCCCCTCAGGTACTTCAAAAACCATTTAATCAACTGCAGACCAGGTTGGTAAGGTTTTTTATTTTTGAGTAGGGTTTCTCGTTGACTGAGGTCGATATGGTAAACTGCAGACTGGTTGGTATAAATTCATGCTAAAACCAATCAACATCCTTCTTTCCTCTACAACCAACATCGTCGCCCCCCAATTTTATTTAGTTTTTCTTCAAACGATATATTTTTTTTATTGTGACAAACCCGAACTTCGTAGTGACTACTCTTCGTGGCAAACAACACTTTTTACCCCTCACTCGTGAATTGGTGGCAGTCTAAGAGAGATTCTCCTTCGTCAAGTCTGGTCGAGCTCTGTGTGTTTGACAGTGTTCAAACTGAATTGTCAAGTCACCGTATTCCATTCATCGCATTCCAGTCCATCTGATGAAAGAAGAGTCGGTTCAATGTTCGTGCTTGAGTCAAAATTAAAAAAAAAGATAGATAAATAGAATTAGGTGGAGACGATGTTGGTTGTAGAGGAAGGGAGATGTTGATTGATTTTAGCATGATTTGAGAGCTGTTGGTGGGCCAGGGGTTGCGGAGTGGAGTGGCAGTGTTAAGTGGTAGGTAACCTTAGACCTGTGCTAATAAAGCCAGCCCAGCCTCAAGACAATGGCTCAGTTCAGCTCTTCTCATCTCATCTCATCTCATCTCTGCTCTTCTTCACCTCCTCCACTGGGTCCTTATTTCAATACATCTTCTAAGCAGCTTCTATAAGTTACTTTTCAGATTGCGTTCATGGCCCGTCACACTAACCAGTCTCCACTCAACAACCTCCAACTTCGTAGCAAATCGCTTTAACTATGCAGCTATCGCGGTCACCCTTATGTATCCATATCATGCTAACAACTCATGACCAGAACATTAGAAATTCTTGAGTTCAGATAGAAGTCCAGAACTCACTTTTTTTTGAACTGCCCATACTCAAACCGTTAAACCAATATGTCACTCAACATGTTGCAAAAACGACGTTCTGAAGCCTCCCTCTGTTGTAGTCCTCCATAAAAAAGAAGACAAAAAGTACGCTAAGTAGCCTAACCTTTTCCCCGTCTCCTTGTATATTCCCTAAATGTTTCGTGAGTTTAGTTCGAATGGGATCCCCTCCTCCCTAAAATATTTTTTCAACTCAAGATTATTATATTCTCCTAAGATTAAATCTCCTTTTCAAGAACTTTAAAATGAACGAATATTTTACCTAAAAGAGATTCTGGCGCTTTCCCTGAAAATTCAGGTGTGCCAAGTAGCTTTTCTCTCGGTTCCCAATATTCTCTGAAAATTTCATATATGAAGGTTAGACGCCATGTTGGATCAACAGACAAATGGACACTTTATT
Source organism: Aradus depressus (assembly GCA_963662175.1). NCBI lineage: Eukaryota > Metazoa > Arthropoda > Insecta > Hemiptera > Aradidae > Aradus > Aradus depressus. The sequence goes on from OY759214.1 coordinate 100,063,902, forward strand.
CATATAGATTAACATCCGATCCAGAATCACCACCAGTTCTCAAACCTTTGACCTCGTCCAACTCTCTTACCCCTCTAGGGAAATTCAAAACCGAACAACGACTTCTGCGGAAACAACTGTATCACTTTATCCAAAACCATATCACTTTACCCACAGTCCCACAATGCAGTGCTTCCTCACAAATGTGACGCAGCACTCTGATATGCGCTGACGGCATTCTGTGATAGTTGCTTAATAAATGTGTGCTCATAGCTTCAATTCAGAAACAACTTTGCTAATAAGCTTAAGAAAAAAAAATGTAAATATTAAGTTTAATGGCTGGGAAAGTTAATATAATTGAAATAAATGAAGGAGCCCACTCTTCCATTATGATGCCCCCCCCCCCCCCCCCCACCACCAAATCATTGGCCACCAAGTGCTGTAATCTCTTCATTAATTTTACCCAGCTATTTTCTTCGTTAATTTACTGCTAGGCTAATTAATTATATTCTGAAAAAAAGAGCTTTTTTAAGGATATTTCAAAAATCTCATCATGAGTTCTATATTTTCAATCAGGTGAAGAGATTCAGACGAATTTGCCTAAATTGTCATGTATATGTAAGATTTTCTAAACAAAACTATGTGGCCAACACGTTGCTTTCAGTAAGCCAGTTCGAAATGATTTTGAGAGGGAGTAGAGAGAGAGAGATTGGTCTGTAAAAACGTGGTTGGTATAAGAAAGTCCTGTTGTTGCACATATTTATTTAAAGTAACTAGAACAATCATAGGAATTCCCAGCAAATCGGTGATTATACTAAAATGTTGAACTATCTCTACCAATTACATATTGAAGAACCAGTTCAAACGGAACATTATTTCATTTGATCCAGTCTTGATAAGCTTAACATAAGTGGGCGTCCTGCCACCATAGAGAAAAGCATTTAGTTAGTATTATTATATGGGGTAAGGTTGGTTAACAATGTTAATATTGTTATGCTCCTGAAACCTGACTTAACCGAAACCCACTTCAATCACTGAATATGTATATGTGTATATTGTGATCTCTAGGTAAATATCTTTGTTGTATTACTGTCTGAAAGTTAGAGTACACACCTGCCGGTTCCCGGTATAACATTGTAGGTACGTAGCCGTTGTTGGCTCTTCACCAGAACATCTTAAGTAAATTCAATATGAATATGAATTATTTCACTTCATTAGATAGTTCTTCTTAGTTCAATGACCAACAAATTGTCTCTGCTATTTGTGTCGTTTTCCTTTCTCTTTGTCAGTCTGTTCGTACATATATATATGTTGTTATCCCTTCCCTGTTATCTCTATTGTAGGAGTCATTTTGCATATCCAGGTTTAGTTACCTAAGGTAGAGGTTTTAACGAGTAACTTCCCATTCGAAGGACGGCGTGCTCAAGGTTTTTTTCATCTCAGAAAAATAATCTAAGGGCCTCGGCCGAGTTTCGATTTTATTTATTTTTCTATGCTAGCACCTCTGAACTAGACCTTCTGGAAGCAGAACTTGATCTTTGAGCCATTTTTGTACATCGTTTGAAAAATTTTATTGCGAACGGACATAATATATAATATATAACGTGACACCTAAAATCTTTATTTAGGGGAGAAGGTTTGATGAGCATATCGTGGTAGTTTCCGTAGGCCTCCAACAGAATGAGCGCATAGGCTGACTTTTATAGAAACCCACTAAAAGCTGTATGAAGAAAACATGGAGAGAATATAATATGAGTGAAGTGTTATTGTATTTACCAATATAATTCTGTGTAATTGGTAAAAATATTTAATTTATCCAATTGTACGGTGTAATAGTTTATCTAAACTCGCCTCGTTATATAATACGCTGAAAATTAAGGAAAACCAGAAGCTAGATAGTTAAAATTGTTTATTTATTTTTTTCCAAACTTTGTAAATGAACAAACTGATGAAAAACATTTTTCTATAAAAATTCATTCTCGCAAAGCTAAAATATTCATTTTAATTTGTAGTAATATATGATTTATGAAACAATTTGGGCTTGTGATTTTTTTATTTTTTGTCTAGATCGAATGGTAATGCATTCAACTTTGAAAGAAAATGTAATTTGATAGGAAAATAAAAGTGGAAAAAAGGCAGAAAAAATTAAATTTTTCACTCAAGTTGGTGTTTTTAAAAGTAGCCAACGTGGCTTAATAAGAATCAATATTTACATAATTGAATAAACGAGGTGGATGGGTGGCTCCTGGGCCAAATGGAAAAGTCGGTGCACGCAGAGCTGCGGAAAGTTACCGGATTTCCATTGTAGACATTCACAACCTTTTTTTTTTTTTTCAATGGCAAGTTATATTGGCTGGATACAAAGCCGGGAAACACAAATTGACAATAGAGACTGTCTCACTAAATTTTTGGAATACTGCGGGACTTTACTGAGACAGTGTCTCAATTTAATGAAAAAAAATGTATAACGTCTCACATCCTAGCATAGTTGTTTATTTATATAGATATTTATATATACTGATGACTAATCTAAATTATAATAAATAATATCACTGTGACACCTTAAAATCATTTTAATAATTGTAGTCCCATATCAGAAAGACGAGACGAGCCCAGAGGTATAAAATAATATACATCTCGTCTGAACGCTTCGTACTTTTATTCTGTTTTAAAAACATGTTCTTCAGTTTTGCAATAACGATTTTGATGCGAGCTTTTAAAAAAAATTAGAATAAGCGTTCAGGAGTAATGCGTGAAAGGAACTCATCCAGACTAGGATGGCAATAAGTAGCGATTCCATTTTCTATCCAGTCTCCTGGGGGAGTAAGAATGGTGAAATGAGTCAAAGTATTTCTGGAGTTTTGTGTCTTTGTAATTTTTCAAAAAGTCTTGTATAGCGGTTCTGTGTGGAGGTTGTGTATTTTGTGTTTTGCCGATTATATGAGGTAGGCATTATGTTGAGTCTGAGGAATTTGTAAAAAAAAAACTTGAAGGTGGAAATAAAAATGTGTATAATGAAACTACCTGTAATTTACACAATAGGCAATTATATGTGAAGTTACAGTATTGCGGGTAAGTATAGCTGAAGATGGAAGGGGCTGGGATCATACAAATGACCAATGATGGTGATATGTTGTAGGTAGCGATAAGTCAGTAAGGGCTGGCCTCCTCCATTAATCTGCCTCTTCCTCCCTTCTCCCTAATACGATTTATGCCCTTCCCTCTTATCTTGTCTTGTCCAACCCCGCAGATACACTTTACAACAGAATCTAGCTTGTAATTTATTATTTACTTCAACGTACTGCATTAACATTGATTAAATGCCTTTTATATACTTGCTAAGAACAGTGAAAAATATTCTAGTTATCTCTTCAACCTTATAAAACATAGGCAGGGCTTAGCCGTCGATTAGTGTTTTAAAATAAATGCATGATTTCCAAAAAGTTGATTTGGTGAATATTTATATTTATATTTTTTTGTTATTTATTCCTTAAGCTCCTTAAACTTTTCAATAAGTTTGAATAAATCAATAAATGACATTGTAGATTCGATCTCAGTTTTGTGTAGGTTCTGTCAGTGTTGGACGTCAGACCGCTACCTACCCTCCCGAGACAGAACTGATCAATATTCTATTTCCTCCCAGTCTTTTTTTCTTATTAGTTTTTGAAGGTTTTGTTACTCTTCTTTCTTCAGTCTGTATATTGTTTGTTATTATAAGGAAATGTAACCAAATATTTTCTCAGGAGATGTTCTGTGAAAAAATACCATTCCATTTTATTAAAGAAAATATTAATTTTAGTACATATATATTTTGGTAGTGAAGCCCATTAGCAGTATGGAATTGTGTGTTCGAATATATTATTTTTAAATTATACCTAATTTCTTAAGGTAATTTTATACTTTATTTTAATTTATACTGTTCAACACTTATCTATTTATTTCGATCATAAACACGCAATTCATCTCTCATTTCCCACCAAATGTTACAAAAATAAATCAATGCGATCTTGACCAAAAACCATGACAATAAATAATGTATGTTCTACTGCAGTGCATAAACTCTTATTAATTATTTATGCAATGTTTAAAATAGCTGATTTATTAAACTCGGAATTGACCAACAATAATAATTACTTAAGATATTAACACTATTTAATATCTATCATGATTAATTTTTTTTTTTTGACTATTTCAATTTGAATAATTTGGCGTGAATATAAAATTTCAGTGTAGCTATAAAGTGAAGATGCCTATAATTAAATTAAAATATTAACATTAATGTGATGAAATAAATTTTATATGATAGACTTACCTAATTTTTTATTTTGTGTAAACCTGTTCGAGGATCTGATCGGATTGATACCTTAAATGTCTTAATCGGCTCAGCCTGTCTCCAGTTATAAAAGGACAAATCTTACAAATATATGAAGTGAGAGAGGATGTAATGTTGATTGTATCTGTGCCAATTATATTCTAAAAGAGATAGATTTGGTACAATAAACCCTTGGGGGTTGAGTCTGGGGACGGAAGGACCAAGTTGTGTTGGCTCTAAGGTGGATTTAGCGCTAGCCTCCGCCCCTCCGGCTGGCTCGAGAGGTCTCATTCACTCTCCTATTGTCCTCCCAGAGTGTCAATTATTTCAGGTTCCTTGTTAGCCCAGCCTTGCCTCTCCCTACCTCCCTTCACCTTCTCCCTCACCTGCTCTTTTTAATAATTATAATAATAATAAGAAAAGACAAAGAGGAATGTGTATAAAATGTAAAATGCACGATACAAATACAATTCAGGTCGGAGCTGTTTTCCCATAAGGCTATTAAAGATGAGTATCGATAAACAATATTTCAATAATATCGATAGTATGGCAAAATATCAATATTTATTTTAAAATTATTATACCATTCCTCTCAATGCCAGCTAAAATGACCTCTTAACTCCCAGCAGTCTTAACACTCTTAACTCGATCTTTCACAGTTCGATAGAAATGTAGCCCGTCGTGCGGTACTGTATTTCCAAACTAGCCTAACCAGTTAAAACGATGACCATTTATGGCTAATACTTTCACATGATTTATGCACCTATTCTGTCTGCAATCCTAAATTATTTTTAAGACTTTATTTTTATATACAATATATTATATTCGTTAAAATAAACATTATTTATATTTTACTTTAAAATTGTGAATTGTATTTACAGAGCAAAATGTTAAAAGCTTTCATGGATAATATATTTTTAAAATATGAAAAAATCAATATATCGATGTCACGATGATTTTTTTAATATGGAATATCGATATTTTATATTTGAAGCCTCTCTAAAGTCTGTACTGAGGGATGTTTGACCAGTCCTCCTCTGTTGGCCAAGGGTTAGTCCAACTTCACTACTTTATTGTTTTTATGTTCTTTATTTATCTTTGAAAAGTGAAGCTAACTAGTACCATTACCCATTTGTTCAGTTGGGATGGTAGTCTTTGGCTCAGTAAGAGGTTCACTGTAGAAAATACAAATCGAGTTGGGAGCGCCAGGATGTCATTCAGACAGTAAGATCGCCTCATGATCTCCATTCTACTTCTCTCTTAGCTTTAGCTGCATAACCCCGATCTATATTCCATCCAATTTTTTAGTTTTATTAGTCGAAATATATGTGTCAAATAAAAATGAACAATTTTAATATCCCTGGTGATGGGATTAAAGTAAATAATAAACATAAAGTATGCTCCTTTGCTTCCTTCAGTTATCAATTATGTAAATATGAATGGACATAGTGATTAGTACACATGTTGTAAAATAAAAATATAGTCTGACTTTTTGCAGGTTTTATTATTTGTGCTAGCCGGCTTTTGAGGTTGCCCTCATCATCAGGCTGTCTACAAAGAACCCATCATTTAGTGTAAAAAAAAATATATATATATAATTATTTTAGCCCTATGTTTTTATTTTACAACCTTTGAGACATTATGTGGTCGTGGTTATAATAGTCACGTAGACATCGGGGGCATAGGACATACATGCATATATACGTACCTACACTCCCATGAACACACGGCACTTTCCAGAAATAGTGCCATTTTGATCTTCAGGACCCAAGTTTTGACAATAAAGCAAAACCCGACCAATTTTTTTAAAATGGTTACTAAGGGAAAGTATAAAGAAAGTGATTGAAATTCTTGGAAAGAGCCCCGAGCTCGTGGGCGCCTCTTTGAAGGTAAGCAACACAGACCAAGGGGGAAAAATATCTCTAAACTGATTTTGTTATTTCTTTCCTTTCATGGGGAGGCGGGCCTTAAATAGCTATTGTTCTATTGACTAAACTTTTATCTAAATCAAATGAAACAAGAAGTTGTCTTCTCTCACTGCTTATTTTGTAAGCCAGAACCGGTTTTATTTTTCTGAGTGTTAGATCCAACACCGCACTAATTGGTGATAAGCTACTGAAGATGGATACTGTAGTGTACGAAAATCGGCTCTGGTTTAGAAAATAAACAGTGTGAAGACTTCTTTCCAACCTTTTTTCGGCCCACTAGCACTATCACTAGGACAGTTGTCAGTTTTTAGTTCATTAATTTTACAGCACAAAATCTGTTGAAAAATTACATTAAAAATGTTTTAAAATAATCAAATATAACATCAAAAGATGGGCGCCGGTAGCTCAATGGTATGCGTGCTTGTCTTATGAGCTCAAGGTCGTGGGTTCGAAACCCGGCCGAGTCTCTTAGTTTATTTTATCTGGGAGGTAAAATAAACTTAAGAACGCCGTCCTTCGGATGGGGCGTTAAGCGATAGTCCCGAGCCTGTACGATGTCAGGTACTCGTTAAAGACTCCTGCTCTAGGTGAATAAAAATGTAGGGTAGGCAAAATTTAAAACTCCCATAGTGGAGTCGGGCTCAGGTCCACCAGAGTTATGAAAGAGCGCACTGGAGTAGGCGATATAACCTCGTAGTTAAAGCCCGGGCATGAGTCATAATAACTAACTATAACATCAAAAATAACAATGGAAAAGGAGGAGGACTTTCTCATAATGAAACCAAAACATTTTTGGAACTTCTTATTCAGAAATTCTATTTAGTTCGGAATTACATATTTTTCAGCCCTTTAAATTCCAAAATGAAAAAAAAAAACATGCATCTCTGTCTCTGTTTTGGGACAATTGAAAATTTAGTGCACAGGATTCTATTTAGTATTATTTGTGATAGTAGTCAGGCAAAAGGTAAAGAAAAAGAAGCCACGACTATAGGAAGGCGCTTTACTTATTATTAGATAATAGAAATAAACCGCTTCATTTCCAAAAATCTTCATTTTTCCACAACATTTTTGCTACCGAGGACATTCCCCTTTTTGCTTTTTTCATATATAATATCTTTTTTGAATAAAATATACAGTGGATAATGTCATTTTACTGACAAACTTGTTGAAAAACAGAGGAAATTTAAAAATGATATTCAGATATATATATAACGTACAGGTACTTTTAGTATAAGGAATTATTGTATTTAATGTTAAAAATCCGAGATCGAGTTTTCAACGGATTTTCACAAGCTAAAGTCCCCTGAATACGTTTTGACTATTTTCACTATGATGTCTTTCACGCTGTATGTAGTTGGAACTTCATGAGCGCTCTAACTCAAAAATGATTGTAGCAATGAACTTGTAATATAAAACAAACAAAAAAGATACTTTTTTTTATTAAATATAAGTGGATTTTTTTATTGGATATAAGTGGATTTGACATCATAACAAAATTATATTGATAGAAGTACCCACTGGATTATATTTACTTTGATCCGATGTCACTTTATTAAAGAATGTAATTAATATGTAGATTGCCGATCTCGACAATTTGATTCCATTTGCCTCGTTCGTTCTCCACTCTCTGCCTAACCCCATCTCTGGTCACTTTTGTGTTCATATTGTTTTATTCTCATCTCTCCAGTAAACAATAAACGGATGAAATACTATCCTATGAGTTTCATATTTCCAAAACTGCTAATCAGATTGGCAATTAAATCAATAGGGTGATCTTACTGAGACAAACATTTTACAATAAGAATCATCCAAAAAAGTGCATTTTCCCAGAAATTATCGTCAACAAAAGAACGACATTTTTCTTTTTACATTTTGAGGGTAAAAAATTACTAATGAGTTAACGCCAGGCGAACCTGTTAGTAGCATATCTTCTTATATTGTGATTTTGCTAACAGAGAATATCTATTTTTACTTTACTTTTTACTGATATAAGTATGATTCTCTTTTTCACAGGTGAGTACCAGTCTTTTTCGTGAATTCCAACCAGTTCGAGTTGGTAAGAGCTATTTTTTTATTTTTTGAACCTCTAAAACCATTTCTTTGAACGAACAGAAAGACGGATTCACTTTTGTTCACATCCTTGCTATTTTCCTTAGATTATTACATAAAGAAAACATTTTTTTTTTTTTTTTTGCTGAATATTTTATCTATTTTCAAAATATACTTTTTATAGCATTAAATTTTTATGTTTGTAGCTCAAATAATACTCATTTATTGCGTTGTGAGGCAGTTTGAAGATGGATAGTTGGATGTCAGTATGAGGACGTGGCTTAACTCGTCTCTCTAACAAACTTTCCTTCATCACAATTTATGCTCAGATAGCTTTTCGATTTATACAAGTCTTATCTGACCTCAATTCTTGGAAGAATGCTCAAATTTCTCATAATTTAATGCGCTACTATTCTAATTTGAGGAACGTTTTGGTGCAGACTATTATTTATTGTGAACCAAAAGATACAACCTCTGTTTTAAACTGCCTGCGAGACTCTAAGATACCTGTGTGTTTTGGTGGTTAGTTTATAAACTCACAGAACTCTTGCTTATTTGAATTTTCACAGAAAATGTTTTAGAAATTTTTTTCTAAATCTTAATTTTGTGAAAAGACTAAAATAACATTTGTACTCTTCTATAAAAATATCAATAAAATTGTTTACATATTATGGGCAAAGTGAAAAATATTTTTAAGTGTTCACTAAAATAACAAATCATCTATAAACTAGCCATACATATAACATGCATATTATGTTTTCGTTGTGGATTTTTCCTGAGAAAAGAATAGAACCCAGCTGTGCGATCATTGGTATCGTTGGATTTGCCTTGACGCTAAGACGGCTATAAAGTCGCCCCTTTTTTAATTGTTCCGCCTGTGAGAGGAACAGTTCCTGATTTTTTTTTTTTTGCCTCGGTATTTTTTGATATGAAGGTGTATGAAATCACATACATATTTGGTATGATTGGATTCTTTTTTTCCATTTCAACCTTGATATGATAGAAATTAAGGAAAAAAGTTTGGTAACAAGGAACATGCAACATACAAAGCTGTGGATAAAATAATAAAAAAAGTGGATAAAATAATATAGTGAACAAGTACAAAACTAGTAAACTAAAATTTAATACAGAAACAAATTTATCAATAAATATATTTCACACTATAATGCAATCTCCGATAAAATAATTAATTTGTTAAGTATTGATGACGATGAAAAAATAACTAATATAGGTATTTATTTTCGTAACTAATAGAGTACCTGATATCGTACAGGCTCGGGACCATCGCTTAGCGTCCCATCCGAAGGACGGCATGCTTAAGTTTATTTTATCTGGAAGGGCCTCGGTCGGGTTTCGAACCCATTTTCTTGAGCTCAGAAGGCAAGCACGCATACCACTGAGCTACCGGCGCCCTCAATATATATATATAATGTATTACATTTATGTGTGAACTAGTAAGGTCAACTCTTGCTATGAGATTTGTATTTCTATAAGCAATAAAGTTTCATTTCAAGTGAACAAGTTAAAAACTAGTAAGCTAAAATTTAATTATAAAGTATCTTCATATAAGATGAATTGATGATATTTATTGGCTTGTAAAAATGGGATAAAGCGCTCTGATGTGAATCGCACAGGAGTGTGGTTTTGCTGCGTTTTCTTTTGCTTTAAATATCGCGAAACAATCTCACTTATGGGTTAACTAATATAACATAAAGTTATTATGCCGAAACTAAACCTGATTAAAGTTACTAACTGAACATTGTCGGGTAACCTGTTAGTTTATTTATATTATTATAAGTACATGTATAGTTTTCTTATAACTTCAGTATTTTGATTATTTCTTAACTTCTCAGTTCTAGTGTACTAATGCGACTTAACAAAGCGCGTTTAACACAAGGTTAAACTTTATGTTAAGCCCAGTATTGCCCTGTCATTGGTTTGGTTAAGTCAGTTTAAGCTTTTTGTGTGTTTGAGTTGTTGAGTTCACTTTACCCACTAACTCGAGGGAAGATTATTTTACCAAGGAAGATGGGACGTTATATTATAGAAGTATGTAGCGATATTACAGAATGCCATCCCCTATAAGATGTACCCCTACGTATTTTTAATGAAGTTGGTGATATGAGCATTTTTGAGATATTCATCATTGCCTTGTTGGTTGAGTGGTTACAGTTGCTAGCTGCCAGCTTGGAAGCCTAGATTCTAATATTATTTATACAGTATGGATATTTCGAATAGGGTGGCGCTCTGTAGATAGACGCTCTGTACAATTGGCGTACCACCTAATTAAGTGGTCTGAAAAACAAGTACCATGCAATATGTTCATACCCATATAAACATAACTCAATTGTGCACTGAATCTACAAAATTATCTATTTTCGTTGCGTTAAAACAGGTTATTCAAAACGCTCATATCTCACACGGAGGTAAATATCCTAATTCGCAGTAATTATTATACAAGTTAAACCGGGCTAAACTGAGGTCTGAAAAAAGGAATAAAGCTATTGTTAATTGTTTTATTAATGAGTTTTAGCTGCATTAAATCCTTATAATTTCCTAATTGTATTTAAACGAACTTTATGCTAACTTTGAGGGAGCTGAAGTGCACTTTATTCATTTTAAATACTTATCTCTTTTCCATTTACTTATTATGTACAGTTCTAGCTAAAGAAGAGCGTACTTCATAAAAAAATCAAAATGCCAAGTGAAATGAAGCATTCTAGTATATAACAGGAATTAAAATAAGTTTTCAACTAATTCATTTTTAATGTTTTAATTTTCCAATTTAAATATTTGAGATGGTAGATTATTTATTCTTTGCATATTCTATTATTTACTCATTTATTTGTATTTAATAATTAATGCCTTTGTTAACTTTTAGTGGATGGATTATTCAAATATTAATCGTATTAATATTGATAAGTTCGTGCTATTTCAATCCCATGATAATTGAGTAATATGTCAAAAAATAACTGATGCGTAGTGAGCTCTAAAAGGCCCCACCACGCACTTTTTTATGCCTATTTAGATTCCATCCTATATCCATCTATACTACAGTTGATGCTTGGTAGGATTGTCAGTACAACATATTGGAAGGGTATAAATGAATGACCTATAGTCAGAATTGCAGGGAGTTCCTTTATCTTTAATAAAATTGTGAGTTCCTTTTTTTTCTCACTTTTTGACACGATTCATGCCAGTAAGATCATAAACACAAAATTTTATACAGAATATTTGGGCATAAATGCCAGGAGAACACAATTGTAGGACAACAAAAAAAAATGCCGAGATCGCTGCAGAGATTGGGGAACCCAAAATGACAACAGTAATAAGATTGGCTTTGGGCAGGAATCTATGAGGGAAGTCTCTGGACGAGACAAGCTCGAGCGGGATTGAGGACTCACAATGTATGTATCTGAGAATAAATGCGAAACCTCCTCCACATTTTTAGTAAAAAGTTTGAAAAAGTGAAAAATATATATATATATATATATATATATATATATATATAAAATTTACCAACTTGTTCCAAAATGTTTAGGGTGTTCATTGTACCATGACCGCCATAATGTGAAGTAAACGTTACGAGCGATGAGGCCGCTGAGATAATGGGATGCAACAAATATTCGCCTAGAAGCAGTTTCTTCAAGTGGTATTTTTTCGCGTTAGAAAAACGCATGGAGAGTTAAGCGGAAGAACGAAGGCTGTCTGAGAAAAGTAGGATTTTCCTGGGTGTTCTCGTATTATATATTAACTGAAAGAGTAAATTAACCTGTGATCGGAACTCAGAATACAAACTCGAACATCCCACCAAACGAACAAAAATTTCTGAACAATGTAAAATAAATGACCAAACTGGTTTAAACGGTAATAAACACATAAAATTGAAAAAAAAAAAAAAAAAAAAACTAATGAATACAAATATGTGGGTAGAGAAGTACAATAAACCCCCTCGGGGTGTTGAAATAAAAAATAAAATATAAATAAACAAGAAAATGAAAAGAGTAAACTGAAAAAGAAACATTCAAATATCAAAAATAAATATTAAGGAATATACAAAAAATAGGAATTGTTCTGTATTTCTGAAACCGACGTCGTCAGTACACTATTAACCAGCTTGGATAGGAAATAGATATATTAGGAGGTTGCTCTAAAGGCTGCTCTCTATGTTTGAACTTTATAAAAATATAGGTAACTAATAATTTCAGGCTAGATAAAAAATCGCTAACTGCCATGGCCTGGTAGGGAAACTGGGGTTGACTACCCGCGCGTCTTACAATGGCGGACTGGCAGTAGTCTTTCTTTCAACATTCTCAACCGTGTTGTTACCACACTTACTTATTGCTCCTATAACAACAATATACATTTATGTTGCTTAAGCTTCTCTGGGATGTTACTATGCTGATTTTTCCAGCATTTTATTCCAAAGATAAAAAACTAATATCAAAAAAGAAATAAAGGAGACACCTCTGGAATAAAATGCCGGAAAAATCAACAACATATATATACAGATATGTACAATGTATATTGTACATACATATATAAATTTAGGGTAGGCAAAATTTAGGACTCCCATAGTAGAATCGGGCTTATGTCCACCAGAGCGATGAATGATCTCTCTGGACGTTGGCAATATGACACCGATGTTAAAGCCCGGGCATGTGCCACAATAACCTACTTTAGCAAATGAAAATCGGCGAATCACCGGCCATGTAATTCCCCAGCTTTCCTTAAATAAATTAAGTATTCGCTCTTCCTCCTCTTCAGCCGATTTTGCCTGAAAACAAAGAGTTTGTTACTCAGGGACTTCACTACACGAAATTTAAATTGAGGTTTCAGACGTCCCCAAAAAATAATTTGTTTTATTTATTTATTAGTAACAATACAACAATAATAATGTTTTTTATTGATGTTCTTTATCGTTGAAAATATATTTTTCTAAACAGTTGAAGAGGTTTATTTTTGTTAAATAAACATATACATATAATATTCCCAGATTAGGTTAAGTTTGTGAAATGGAGTAAAAAAGAAAAAAATATCGGTATAAGAAAAGTATAACTAATAGGTAGCATTAAATCCGTTGAATATTTACTGAATAAGAACAGAAAGTATGAAAGAAGAATTACAAAAAATCGTGTTTCACCACTTTTGGCTTACATTACTGACGCCCCGTAGACCGTAGCATAATGCTGTTGGCTTTAAAATGCTAAAAATGTCTTAATGAACAATTTGAGTACAAATATGTTGAACTTAATAAAGTAGTTCTCGAGAAATTAACTATAATGTACAAAAAGTTAAAAATAAGAAAATCAAAATGTTCTCGACTCATAACGTTTACTTCCCAGTATGGCGGTCATGGTACAATGAACACCCTAAACATTTTGGAACAAGTTGGTCAATTGTATATATAACTAGATATTTTTCACTTTTTCGAACTTTTTACTAAAAATGGGGAGAGGGTTTTGCATTTATTCTCAGATTGTGGGTCCTCAATTCCGCTCGAGCCTGTCTCTGCAGCGATCTCGGCATTTTTTTTGTCCTACAAACTGCGTTCTGGCATTTATGCCCAAATATTCTGTATAAAATTTTGTGTTATTAATATTACTGGCATAAATCGTAAAAGCATTCAGTCAACAAGTGAAAAAAAAAAAAAAATGTAATAGCCTAGAATGTGGACTGTGTATATATATAAGGATGAGGGTGGGCCTGGAGCAAGGTGTTGGAGGGGGGTGGGGAGGGGAGGGTTGATTGGCTCAGCTCAGCTAAGTGATGGATCACTTTATTGACTGATTTTTATTTTATCCTTCCAACAGATTGCCTTTTAGATCCATGGCCCATGAGAGGATCTTCTCTCTAATCGGTGGCCATCCTTCCTATCACTCTCATGACGGTCACAACACTTGTACGACAGCATCTCTCCTTCTCCTTCTCCTTCCCCGTATACACATTATACACTAAGTTACGTAATTGGTCAAAAATTCTGTATTGAGATTTCAACGGAATTTCTTATTTTCCGATCTGAAACCGAAGCAAAACAAAATCTCGTGAGTCCGATTTTGATGAATATTAACTCTTTTTTTCAACTACATATTTACTTATTAAATTGATAATTTCCCAAACAAGAGTTGCAGCAAGAATGAGCGGTGGATTTTTATCAGTCAGAAAAAAAATTAACATTTAATTGAACAAATTACTATTTTTCTCTATTATATGATAAATTATTATTTTTTTTAGCTTCAAAACTGGCCCAATTAGACTTATAGATTCAAACCCGGCTGAAATGGAGTTTCGGGAACAAAGTCGGCCAAATTTGTGCTTTCAAATGCGGCCATTATCAAATTGAATTCGCCAATAAAGTGTTTAATATGTGATTATTATATTTGAATCAATGCTTTATACTCGTACCATTAATACAACAATTAAAATATCGTACAATTTGATGTCCCAGTGCTTTTTTTTTTTTATCGCTTGGTCTGAATAATTCTCGTTTTAAATTCCACGACCGACGTAACTTCCCCTATGTTATGTATAGCTGGGGAAATAAAACAGGTGTGGCGGTGTATGATGAGGGCGGTGTATGAAGTACAAAAAGTGTTAAAGTTAGAGAAGACAGGTTGGGATGTTGATGTTGAGACGGCGGGTTACCCTCCATATCTCCTACAATCTCGTTATCTTGATCCACCCCCCTGTCAGAAGAACTTTTCTTAACAGAAACTTTCATTAACTAAACTTATATGGTACCAACTTTACTCTTACTTAAATATGAAACAGTATAAAACCTAGGAATTTATGAAATCTCCGCTGTCTCTGGTGTAACTAAGTATAACTGGTAGTTTTCCTCATATCTGGTACAGTTTTTAATAAAATAGAATTTATTATCAGGTTACCCGGTCCGAGATACGTATAGGTCTGCGGCATCTTTGTCTTATGATGTTCCAGCTTAAAATTGACTGTACGTCAATATTTCCAAATTGAGAGTCTGATTGCCCCAGTAGATCGGCGAGGATCGATGAAGTTATTCGCTGCTTCAGGAATGTTGTATGTCCTTTCAGCTGCGGGTGTTGTGGCCTCATCCTTCGTATCGTGTCTCTCCTTATGACCCAGATTAGCAAAGAACGGTTGGTGATTCTGGGTCGGTGCCTCCTGTTTCAAGTGCGTAGTAAGTAAGTAACCTACCGTGAGGCTTTCGAAAACATTTGTCAGAGATTCCGGGAAAGTCCTCCAGACACTGATTTGGTTTCCTGAAGGGTTAAATTCCGGGTTCCTCTGAGTTCATGTGATGTAATGAACACTGTCGCACTGTGCCCTTTTGTTCTTCCTGATTTGTCAAGAAATGAAGCCATACACAAGTGCGTCTGCAGGATTTCATCCAGGTGGCAGAACTTCATTTAACGGAGGTGAATCCCTGTTAAGAGATCCCCTGTTAGCATTATGGGGGAAGGGGGTATAATACCACAAGTTTGTTGCCGACACATTTATAGATAAGTATTCCATTCATTGAGATCATATACAAAATGGCTTCCAAATTACTTCTCTCATAATAATGAAAATTAGGAAACTTCCAACAATAGATGGCAGGCAGAATTTTTTACTTAAAAAAAAGTAAGAACTTATATGTCGATAGTAAATGATTTGACGGAGATGATTTTAAAATGTTGTAAGAATGACTCCATGTTATTTGAGAAGTTTAGTAAATATAGATTATTTGTAGAATAACATTAGCTTCAGAGTTTCAATATGTTGACCAGAAAAGTTTTAGGTTTCTTGCTATAGGAGATTTTCACCTATCCTGATATATATATTGAGGGCCCGGTAGCTCAGTGGTATGCGTGCTTGCTTACTGGACTAAAGATAACGGGTTCGTAACCCGACCGAGGCCCTTAGTTTATTTTAAGCGATGGTCCCGAGCCTGTACGATGTCTGGTACTCGTTAAAGACCCCTGCCCTAGGTGAATAAACATTTAGGGTAGGCAAAATTTAGGAATCCCACAGTAGAGTCGGTCTCATGTCCACCAGAGTGACAAAAGAGCGCTTTGGTAGTGGGCGATATGACCTCGTAGTTAAAGCCCGGACCTGAGTCATAATAACTAACTATATATATCGAATTTCAAAATCGATAGTCAGTTCGATTATGTCACACTTTCTAAATAGTCACAGATCCGACTTCAACAGGTCTATGTGTTGTATGACAGGAGTCAAACAGCAGTCAGTTAGTTCCTTTTGTTGTGAGGCAAGTGACAGGAGTGAAGTGTGGCTGTGGGCTGGTGTCCGGGTGTCTCGCCCCTCATCAGGTAATGTGGGCATTTTGTGGTTTTAGTCAAGTTGAGAGTCCTCAGGGAAATCAGAACTCCCGAACACCACAGATCTGTTCATTCTTCATCCTCCTCAAGGACAGCTAAGATCAACTCTCCTTCTTCGTTAGCGTAGCCATGTTAAAATGCCCGACCCTGTAACCGTAAATAGTAGCTTATTTCTTTATTGACTAGAATAAATGAAAGAAAAAATTTCCCCTCCTGCTAATGTAGATTTTAAGGCTAGAAAAGAAAAGAATGTCGTTCTGTAGACAGATTGTCTTTTCTTCCCAAACTTTGTTCAGGTTTTGAGTATAATGCCTAGTCCATATGTAGAATACCATATCTGTAAAAGGAACTATTTAAAGACGTTTAACGAATACCGAGAAAATAAAAAAAAAAAACCGAATAGCCAATCAGAGGAGGGGATTTCATAAACGGTCTACTAAAGTCGTGTAGGCCATTCTCTGATTGACTGTTTGCTATTTGGAAGACAGAGAAACACACACACCACTAATATAGAACAGCAAGATGGCGATTAAGAAAGGTTTTATTTTAAATATAATTATTATTTGCCCTTAATACATTAATAAAACATTTATTATTTAAAGGCACCACCTCATACTACTAAAGCAGTGAACATTACAATGTCAATAAGTATCATACAAGCTCATATGACAACATCACAAATTGAGATGAATTAATGAACTGAACGTTGATGATACGATGGTTAAGCACAAGACAATACATAAATAAAATAAAAAGTATGTACGTTCATTGTGATAATTAGGAACCAAACTAACAAACTAACTCTGAGAATAAAGTGTGAAATAATTAATTAGGATAAAAATACATAAAATATTATATAGGTTTCAAAGCGTTAAACTTCATGCGAATGTCCTTCAGATAATATAAATTTATAATAGGGAAATAAATGTAAATAATAATTTAGAATAATAATATTATTACTGAGAGAAAAAATAATAATATTATAGGACCCGAGTTCATCAACAGGAAACTAAATATTTCCACTCTCATAAACGTTAGTTTAACTCAAACTGTTATATCTGACATCAACGGCCTGAAACTGCCTAGGTGCTCTCAAAATATGCCTTGAGTTTTAGGCTGTATGTAAGTCCACTGTAATGTCTGGATTCTATATAATTTATGTAAAATAAATAAGATTTAAAGCTAATATTCAACAGTTACATAGAGGCTCCTAAATCCTCATACTAAATTTTGTGTCTATACATTCATTACACTGGCAGTTATTAGGGTTTTTTGAATAGAGCCCCTCTGATCCCTGGAAATCGATAGGAGGTTTAGGTCACAGATGAAATTTCGTGTCGTTACATTCATTCTATCGGCAGTTTATTCGATTTTTTTTGTGAAGCCTAACCCTTCTTTTGGTCGATTAGGCTGAAAAAATAGGTGTTGTTGAGGGTTCTGGATTCACATGTGTCCAGTCGATATAGTCATTCTATCGGGTATTATCGTGTTCACAGACACACAGACAGACATAAAATTGTTTTTCATGTTTGGAATCTAGAGGTCGGTTTGTGTTTTATGCGCATTAGGTAGAACTGCATACAGTTTATCACATGGATACCTAATCATCAAATAATACCAAAGGTGGTAAGTGCAGTGGGGATCATTGTTTGGAAGTGCCCTCTATCAGCCTCCTCCCTAAATTATTGCACCTCCGTGTCCCCACCCCAACCTTCCAACCTTCTCTCCTACGTGACCCTACTTTCTAACCTTACTCTCCTCCTTGCAAACCCTAAATATATTGACTATATTTTTATATATTTCCTTAGGGATGTCTTGGACACTGCTGTTTGTCTATCTGAAACTTTTCAACCTTGAAAACCAAAACCAAAAACCGTGATTTATAAAAAAAAAACAGATAGGCCAATTTATGTAAGATAGATAAATGTACCTATTGACAACAGTAAAATTATTTATGACTCATGCCCGGGCTTTAACTACGAGGTCATGTCGGTAATCCAAGACCAAAAAATGTTTCATCGAATGATAAGCCTCCCCACTAATCCCCCCTTACCTTTTGTCGATTTGGTTGAAAATCAATAAGTGTCATTAGAGGGTTCTGGATTCACATTTAAAATTTCGTATTGATACATTCATTCTATCGGCAGTTATTAGAGCTTTTACGTTAAGCCTCCCCTCTGATCCCCCCCTTCCCTTTGGTCGATTTGGCTGAAGAACTATAGGTGTCGTCGTTGGAGGGTTCTGAATTCACAGATAAAATTTTGTGTCGATACATTTCTTCTATCGGGAGTTATCGTGTTGACAGACACTTTTTTTTTTTTCATTTTTGGATTCAGGGAGTCAGAAAACATGAAATTCCGGTAAAAACTCAACATCGAATGTTTAGCCTATTTTTTAATTACATAACTTCCTCTATACTTCGTACAGCTGTCCCCCCCCCCCCCCCCCCCCTCTAGTCCTTTCTCTTGTATCCCAATTCCTATTCCCCGAAAGAAGGGGAATAAATAAATCATCTTCTGTCCCTCTTGCATCTCGAGATCCATTGCATTTCAGAATATGAAAATGAGGGATGTAGGAGAATGGTTTAAGAACATGATACTGGTTTACATCAAAGGATGCATTATATAATTATGGTAGAGAGGCCAATATGGTAGGGGCTTAAAAAAAAATATTTATGTTTTAGTTAGGTCGTATGTTTTTTTAATAAACTCTGGGTTGTACCAAATTAATAACGGTATTTTTCTCGTTGGCTGTAAATGAACGTTCTTGCAACAATATTGTAAATTTAATGAGGACTCGGCTTCATTCTGGATTTTTTTTTTTTTTTTCCACAGTGGGGAATTTTTTTCCATTTTTTTAAACAGAAAATAATGATACTCAAAATAAATTTTTAATATTGGAGTTACAGGAACTCGTATTTTTGTTGTATGCATGGTCAATTAAGAGATTGGTAGTAGGTACATACTTCTCTTCAATGTAACGAAACGAAGCAATTAATTAAAATGGTTTTTGTTTCATTACAACTCATTCAATTTTAAATGTCAATTGTTAACCTTAACCAGCCTCCTCTGAAATTCCGCTCTGTCAAATTTCAGAGTGACAAGAGAAAGAGGTAAACATTTTAAATTGGCGATAGCCATATATTTTCATTTCTTATTTGCCCAGGGGAAAGTTAATCCGCCAGAAATTCGCTAATGAGCTTTTACCGGAACTTTGTGTTTTTCGACCCCCTGATTCTAAATTTAAAAAAAAAATCCTCAACACAAAAACATGAAGATCGTATATATAAACCGAAAACCAAATAAGAACTATAAATGTTCAGCCGCATCGGCCAAACGAAAGTCGCAAATGAGGGGGTTGTAAACCCTAATAATGACCATCATATAATGACGTATCGATACGAAACTTCATATCGTCACCTTAATACTACAACTAGATAACTCGAAAATCGCCATGTATGGGATAATTGTACCATTAGTTGTATTTTGCAGGTATCTTTGTTGTTCTAGACATAGACAACTCTAAGAAAATATCTTAAGAACATATGTAAAAATGTCAGTAGCTCAATTTGGATCATTCTACTGATTAAAAAAAAAAAAAAAAAAAAATTTGCGTTTTTCTCAAACCTAAATTTCGAAATGTCTAGTTGTAGTATTAAGTATACTAACTTTGACAACAAAACGACTTATATACAACTCAATACTCAAACCTATGTGGACTTACGGACTTGAACTCTGGGGTTCTGCCAAGGCTTCCAATCTCCAGCGCATCCAAACCCTTCAATCCAAAATCCTTCGTACTATAGCCAATGCTCCTTACTACGTCTCCAACAAAACTCTTCACACTGACCTTAACGTACCTTTCATTACTGAAGTCGCTAAATCCAATTGTAAAAAATTATTTTCGCTTCTTAGTTCCCACAATCATCCTTTAGTCCTTGCCCTCCATTCTGCCATACTTCCCCAACGACGGCTTAAGCGTCAATGGCCTAGAGATCTTCTAATCAGAAGCAGTGACAGTGATTAGCTAAAAACGAGAGAAAAACAGTGACTAGGGAGTGTCACCACTGGGTGATTTCTCCCCTCATGACATTTTGACATTGCCATTACCTCTTTATTAGCATATTTGCTTGTTGTATTTATGTGTGTACAGTTGTAAATAGCTATTTGTAAATAAAAAAAAAAAAAGATAATGCCCGAATCTGGGCAAAACGTCGCATGTCCAGGACTAGCCTGGACTCCTCTTCGGTCACGTACCTCAGCAGTACAGCGACACACTTGCCACAGCACATCATCACGATCACTAGTGACAAATGTTGTCGTTGTGAATATGTAAATAAATAAATAATAAATTTTGGAGACCAAAAGGCCGAGTAGTCATATTACGTTGTCACGGATCATAAGACTTCCGTGAACACGGCTCCTGTTCCCCCTCTCACTTGAAAGGACAGAGAGAGCGTATGAGCGGTGATATCTGGTGGGTAGGGTTTATTCGATACAACCTCGTTATCGATATGATACCTATAAAGCCATACCGAAAAAAGGTATCGATAACGATAACAATATCGAAAACCTTATCGATATTAGGTGATATCGATAACAGTCGATATCTGGTTATTTGGTTATCTGGCAATTAAGAATCCATAGAAATAAGGTTTAATTAGAATTCTGTCAAATTAAAAAAAAAATGTATTATTAGTTACGTAGGTAACTTACGTTTTAAAATAGCATTACATTAGGTATGTAAATAGAAAAAATATTTAAAGAAAGAAAATTATTAAGAAATTACTGCTGTATTCCACTCGCTCTCCTCAGCACTTTGCAAAACTAGCAACTTTTCAAGCAACTTTCCTGAAAGTTTTTTTCTTGCCTCCCTTATTGTACCACCTGCTTTGGAGAATAACCTTTCTCAGGGAACAGAGGTGGCCATGTTGACCAAGTAAGTCCTGGCTACTCTATACAGTCCTGGGAACACGTTCTTCATGTCCTCCCAAGTTTCTAGAGGGTTAGTGTTCAAAGGGGTTCCACAATTATTTAAATAGATGGACAATTCATCGCGTATAGTGTTAGAGTCTTTTTGTTTCCTTGTACTCTTGCTATGAGCTAGACGTTTATGCTGTGCTCAGAAATCGAAGGAATCGTCATTATTGAGTGACTCAACGTCCGAAGATGAGTCAGTTTGCGGATCATTAATCAGTAAAGATGTAATTTTTGTTTGGGCTTTTGCCACATTATGTGGGTCTTTGAAATGTAGAGGTTTAAAACGAGGGTCCAATATTGTAGCCACAGCTAGTCTAGACACTTGTTCACACATTGGTATCCAACTTTTCATTCGATATTCGATTTGATATCTTGACTGAAGTATCGATATCAATAAAATATCGAAAGAACATTATCGGATTAAAAAATATAGAAATCGGATGCATTTTATCGATATTATATCGATATCGATAATATCGAATCAACCCTACTGGTGGGTGGTAGGAACGCTTGAGGTCTCGTGCTGGACGGACGTTGGGAGGCGGCTCGTGCCAAACTATCTAAGTATCTATAGTAATAATTAATGCCTGGGAGCAATTGTTTATATGTGTCTTGTACTAAAATATAATTCATTATTTGTCAATCTGGTTTATTGGTTTCTTCCCTTTCTTGTTTCCTGCCCTGATTCCACTCCAAGGGCAAAACTTTGAGAAGGGTAGGGTGACAACGTTGTTAACCCTCCACCCATGAGAACTGGTAGAAGCGTCGTAATAGCACGGAAGTTGCTGATTTTGGTGCAATGCTGGATTACAGTTAGTCAGAAATATTTACGAATTAACTAGAAAATCAGGATGTACAAAAGCATGGCATACATTTAGGGGTAGAGGAAAGTAATTGAAATTTGGTAGGGGAGGGTGGCTATAATAGGATGATGGCTTCCCTCCCTTATTAGATATATTTTCTCTGCCCTAATCTCTACAAACGGACTGTAACTGCCTGTTCCCCAGAACTAGATTCCTATTGAATTGTCTCCCCTTATTCCAACTACTAAATTCCCCATTATTCCGATTGAATGACAATGTAACTTCCAACTGTCCTTTATTCTACCTCCTTCTGTCCTGGCTCAATTTTATTTCTACGAGGAGAAAGACATTTATTCGGGAAGTTCAAAAAAAAAAAAGTGAACTACTTTTTGAAATGAAATTATTGAAATAGCTAAGGGGTAGTTTTCAGGTTTCAAGGGTTCTCCTCTAAGGTCCTCCAAATAGTCTACCACTTGTCCAATTTACAATTTCTCATGGATTGGCGCCAGGGTTCACTCAAAGACTGTACCTGTCCCTCATGTTGACCATGTTATGTTACATTCAGTTGCAGTCACTCACAGGTTACTGAAATTTGCCAGGTTAGCTCCAGTGTTCTTGGCGATGTTAAAGAAGTGAGTCGGAGTCGGCCTCTATGTCGGACCTCTAACAAGCCGTCCGCTCAACTCCGCTCCTCCAGTCTTTTTACTTCCCCAGCTGTACCAAGTATAAGAGAAGTTATGTAATCACTCAACAATTCGATGCGCAGTTTTCAATGGAATTTCATGTTTTCCGACCTCCAGATTCAATAAAATAATTATGTCTGACTGTAGGTGTGCCTGTGAACAACATAACTCCCGATAGAATGAATCTATCAACACAAAATTTTATATGTGAATCCAGAACCCTCTATCGACGACATTTATTGATTTCCAGCAAAATCGTCAAAGAGGGGATAAGGGGGAGGCTTAACATAAAAATAATTATAACTGCCAACAGAATGAATATCACCCACAGTTAGAGTCTGGTTAACGTCCGTCAGAGTGACGAATGTAGGCGATATGACTTCGTAGTTATAGCCCGGGCATGAGTCATAATAACTAACTAACGTTTAATTAATGTTATTATTTATTTGTTGAGGTGTCAAGTTTCACGTCAGTATAACTACTACCAGGTTAGGAAATGCAATGCTGTGACACACACGGACGGATAGACCGTCTTATAAGGGTTCCGTTGGACCCTTTTTGGGGTACGAAACCCTACAAAATATTCCGAAAAATGTTGGAGGGCAATGAAAACTGAGCCGGTAGCAGCCAGTTGTGACGGTTCTATATGTTGTATGTAGGCTAAGGTGACCATCCGTCCCGATTTTTGAGGTTGGGTCTCGAAATTTTCAGAGCGTCATTCGGAACGGCCGTTTGTCCCGAATTTAGGTATGAGATTGTCATTTCAACAAAAAATTTCAACTATCGAACCAACCTCTCGGCATAATCCAAGCGAGTTGCATTATGGGATACCATTGGTCAAAAAAAATGCATTCATCTGAAAAGTACAATGCCTAATTTATGTAACTATTTAACCAGTTTTATTTATACTTAAACAACAAATCAAGAATTTGTGTTGTATTTTTATGTGTAAATACATTTAGTTACAAATGCCACTTTTGTAGAGTCCTAATACACTGCCCAGAAATTTCCTCTGATTTAGTGTGCAGAGAGGCCAAACACACACATCCTAGGACCAGCTTATTTTTAAATTATTTAAATAAATAATCAAAAAGTTCATGAAGACTCATTAACGATAATAAGGTGTTATTTTTATTATTAGAATTTAATTGCCCTTACGAATTCTGTTCCAAAAAATATGGTCACCTTAATGTAGGCCCTGTACTCGTATCTTAGACAAGCTGCAATATCTGTAAGCTGTAACTCACTTCTGTTTGGGTCGGCACAAAACAGAATTAATTTGTAGTCGCCCCCCGCCACTCCCTTTTTATCCTACAGAACATTGACCAATTAAATTTGGCAACCAGACAATATACCTACAACACCGCTAATTAACATAATTAACTATGACTCAAGTATTCTACCTTTTCCACTTAATTTTTTCACTCTCATATGTAAATAATTTATTAGCTGTTTTTTTTTTTTTTTTTTTTTTTTTTTTCTTTTGCCTTTATGTACAGTGCATATTAGCCATGTCAATGTGTTATATATAATTATTTACGACATCCATGTCCCCGGGAGGGAGTTCTATCTCTACGAAATAAAAATTAGCTGTTCTGTTGCTAGAAAACGAAAAAATTAATTTAATTTTTTTTTCAATTCCTTACCTATACGAAGTGTAGGGGAAGTTATGTAATCGGTCAGAAATTCGATGCTGAGTTTTCAACGGAATTTAATGTTTTTCAACTGACTCCAAAAATTAAAAAAAAAAAGTCCGTGTGTATGTTAACACGATAACTCCCGATAGAATAATTGTATCGACTAGAAATTTTATATGTGTGTCCAGAACCCTCTAACTACGACACCTATAGATTTCCAACCAAATCGGTCACAGGGAAGATAGGATTTGAGGTGAGACTTGAAAAAAACTCCAACAACTGCCCTTGAAATGAATATATTGGACCCGAAATATTATATGTATGTAAATTCAAAGGCCTATAAGGACGACACCTATTAATTTTCAGCGAAGTCAGCTGGAGGGAAGTGGGGGGATAAGAGGTGTCTCATTAAATCTATATATATTGTATGCGTAACTCGTCCTAAACCATTGAACTGGTTTTGATGAAAATTCTTTCAAATATTCAGAAAAAAAAGAAAAAAATTTACTCTTTCAAATCAGTTTTCTTTGTTCTTTCAGCATGGTGCTATCAAACTCAACATGGATTGTGGTTGAGGTGTCGAGAGCGACATATCTTAAATAGAGATCGAATAGTCAACTTATCTGAACACGAGTTGTCAGCGTATAAGAAAATTGTAACACCTAGAACTGTGACGGGCGCATCAGCTGGTCAACATAACTTAATACTGCGCATACACTTGTCGAGTTCAAGGACACTGCTGTTTTTCTTTACAAAGAAAAGTTATAATTTTTTAAATTATCAGTACCTTCTATAGAACCATTCGATCTAGTAATGACACCAAATCATTCCAAATATTTGTTAACTAAAGTTTTAATAATTGTATTTGTATCTAAGTTTATATGTATGTGAATATTATTATTAATTGTCAATTGTAGAGTTAGCTTTGAAGATGGTCGAATGTGACTGAAACTGTTCTTTCACTAGATTATCTGTCAAACCAAGCGAAGGAGAACTCAAATTGTATCAGGAATAATTCCTATATTGCCTTTTCAATTACTTTTTATTCACTGTATTTAATTATTATTCCAATTTCTTTCATCAATCGTTATTTGACGATATCCAATTTACTACGATACCAATAAATAATAATAATGGAAGAAACATTAAATTATTGAAAAAAAGAGTATTAGGACTTGGTTGGTAGATTGTAGAGTGTGTCTGTGTGTGTGTCCTTTGTTGGTCTCCCCTTCTCCATTGGAGGATCTCAGCCGTGTAATTCACACCAAGATAACTGAGGGGGGCCCTGCTAAATATGGCCCTGGAATTAGGCAGAGACCCCCCACCCTTCAACAAGTCCCCCCCCCTCTCCACTTTAGTTTAGCACCCCATCCCCACCCCTCTGCTTTTCTCTTCTTTTTCTTCTCTGCCGTCATCAAGTTTTGCCCTTTTTGAAATTAACCCTCTGGAAAATTTGTTTGGCGAAACACTACTGTGAGAGACGGGGTCTCTAATTGTTTGTACAATTATATGATAAAATGCACTCTTCCGTATTATGAAATCTTTTGGAAAGATGTAATAGTATGGCAGCACTATAAAATCTTTGTTGGGGTTATTACATAGCTTGTTTATACATTTTTTTAAACATTTCATTCCTTGAGCACACCGTCCTTCGGATGGATTAAGCGATGGTCCCAAGTTTCTACGATGTCAGGTAACTCATTAAAGACCCCTATTCTAGGTGAATGAAAATTTAGAGTACGCAAAATTTAGGACTCCAATAGTAGAGTCGGGCTCAGGTCCACCAGAGTGACGAAAGAGCGCTCTGGTAATATACGATAAGACCTTGTAGTTAAAGCCCAGGCATGAGTCATAGTAACTATAAATCTTGCAAACTTATTGCATTCATAGCTATATTCTGTTGCCACGTTAAGAAGGGCCAGCTGTGGCACACTGCAGTGCTGAAGACATGAATGATCCAATATGGAGACTAGTTGGCTAACTGTAAATTACCCCATATATTATTTTCCCAGCTATACCAAGTATAAGGGAAGTTATGTATTCGCTCCGAAATTCGATGTTGAGTTTTCACCAGAATTTCTGGTTTTCCGACCCTCTGATTCCAAAAACAAAAACAAAATGTCTGTGTGCCTGTGAACACAATAACCCTATAGAATGAATGAATCGACACGACATTTTATTTGTGCATCCAGAACCCCATAAGGGCGACCCCTATTGATTTTGAGCCAGATCGGTTTAATGGCAAGGGGGGATTGGGAGGGGGCTTAACATAAAACTCTAATGACTGCCGTTGTAATGAATGTATCGGTACCAAATTTCATATGTATTTTCAGAACCCCATCAGGATGACACATATGATTTTTTTTGATATTGTGGTATCGGCTGTACGGAAAGAGAGGATCAGCCAGAAATTTAATAAGCTTAATTAAGAAACCTTGACATTTCATCTTACCATATTAGATAACCATGGGGAGGTTATTTCCATGTAGTTTTTACCTCTCTGAAGGCACTTGACATACAATAGAATCAATCCCCCTGTCACTCCCCACCCGTCATCTACAATATGAAAGAAACCTACATGCAAATTTTCAGTTTTATAGGCTTCGTGGAATTACTCCAGAATTAAATCAGTGAGTATGTAGATGACTTATGCCTTTTATAAAATTACATTACATTTAATGTAATGATAGATAATACAATATTAAATATCTGCATGTTAGTTTACTATTTCTGAGGGGTAACCTAGTATGTAAACGATTTTAAAAATATTAACCTCGGGCAATTCCTAGTGTTTATTTATACAAGAGGTTTTATGTTTAAAAAATAAAAAATGTAATTAATAAAACTAAAAAGGCTCTCTTTGAAAGCATTGTGAGCCATAGAAGGGAGCATGCACACAATATGTGCAAACAAAATATTTTTGTGAGAGGGAGGGAAGGTTGCTGACTCGGCCTCCGGTACCTCCGGTAATCCAAGCTAATGGATGTGTACAGTAGAGCAGCATGGTAATGGCTTTGTTCTGTCCTGTCCTGTCCCTCCCATATCACCTCCCTTTCAAAACACCTTCTCACCTTTTCCTAAATCAAATTCGACCTCCATTAAAGGAGACATGTAGGTAAAGCGCTAATAAAATTAGGACATAAAAGTTATAGTTAGTTATTATGACTCATGCCCGGGCTTTAAACTACGAGGACATATCAGCTACTATCAGAGCGCTCTTTCGTCACTCTGGTGGACATGAGACCGACTCTACTCTGGGAGTCCTAAATGTTGCCTACCCTAAATTTTTATTCACCTAGGGCAGAGGTCTTTAACGAGTACCTGACATCGTACCGGCTCAGGACCACTGAGCTACCGGCGCCCTCATTTAAAAGTTATATATACATATATGAATAACTGACTGTAAAATAAAAGCGAAGTTAATAAGTACATTAACATTCCGACTTTTTAACTAACAATCATATGGAATTGAATGTATGGTCTAATAGCTTACATACTACATAGAGGAGTATCACGGGTAAACCAATACATACACGGTAACATAAAAGTATGTAGTCAGAGTAATTAACATATCCCCCCCTCCCCCTCCACACCGGCTTCTAGACTATGAAAGTAAAAGCAAGAATTAATCAATTACGTTTTCGCTCTCCCCCCCCCCCCCCCCCCCAAAGCCAATCGACTGTTTGTGCTAAAACTCAATATTCGACTTACATAGTGGCTTCTGAATTCTCATACTAAATTTTGTGTCGATACATTCATTACATCGGCAGTTATCAGGGTATTGAAGTCGAGCGTCTCTTCTCTGGTCCCCTTCTTCCGTTCCACCATTTTACAGGAAACTAATAGGTGCCGTTCTTAAGTTTTTGTGTTAAGCCTCCCCCTAATCTCCTTTTCTTTTGGTCGATTTGGCTGAAAAACTGTGTCTGTCTTCGTTAGAGGGTTCTGGATTCACATATAAAATTTCGTATTGATACATTCATTCTATCGGGAGTTATCGTGTTCACAGGCACACACACACACACACACAGAGACAGATTTTTGTTTTCATATTTGTAATTTTGAAAACTCCGCATCGTATTTTTGACTGATTACATAACTTCCCCTATAACTCACATAGCTGGGGAAGTAAAACACGGCTTTTTGGAGCCGTTAAGTCTAGAAATCATTCGGTGGGAGGTTGTCGCTCTCAACAACACATGTTGTCTGTGTACACACTTATTCGTCACATCGTAACGACGAAAAAGCGTTTAGTCGATTGGTCGACTGTTTACAGAGACTGAAGCCCGGCTCTGTTAATGAATTTTTGATAATACAATCATAAGTTGGGATTATCGGGACCTCTTATAATACGTAAAGCGGGGGTGAAGTAGAAGTTCAGTGTGAGTCATTAGACAGGTGTCCCGCGGTGCACCATTGAAGGTCATCTTATTGACCTAGTTGAGGAGAGGGGAACAGAGAGACTAAACAAACCTGTGAGGGAGGGGATGTGTGTACTAGTGACCATAGCAACCAGCTGGCAGAATGCACGCCAGCCCGCCCCCGCCAGATCCCACCACCAGATCACACCACCTTTGCACTCCAGTCTCCGCTTAATTATACATTTACATGACCAACGTACAAATACGTTATTCAAATTTTAAATATTTTTCATGTGAATATGTTACTTTTTTTTTTGTCACGCATGCTCTGGTGGCACGTCTTAGGGAACAACAAAAAAAAAAAAATCATTTATTTATCGGAGTATGTATATTTTTTAAAAATCATTTTAGTTTTTTAATTGTTATGTGTGATGAAAAAGGGTTTCCGATGTTGGGGCAAACTCAAAAGCCGGCTAGCATAAAATACGTGTGTTGTTTTTATTTTGTAGCCTGTGAAATAATCACTAGATCTTCTCACTAGATCAGCCATTTTCATATTGATCATTGTTCTTCTATCGTACATACCCATCCAATGGACGTAATGAGTGATTCAGGGACCCCTTTTTTAGAATGTCAGTTCGTTGCTCATGCAGAATTAGATTTTCTCAGGATCAAGGAGGGTGTACTCGTATTTATTCCGTTGGGAAGGGAAGGATGTCTTTTCAAGGGAGTGCCTTCCTCCTACTACTCGTATTTTCCAGGTTGGATTCCTCCCTTTTTTCGCCCTCTCCCAAGTAGCAGGCCTGATAAGTGGCCCTCGGGGGGCTTCTGCAGATAGCTAACTTCAGCCTCTCTCATACATGATTTAGATACGACTAACCCCTCTGTCTGTCTATCTACTTCACTTAGATATCTGCTACTCCAATCACTAACACTCATACATTTATCAGATATCCACCTGACGGGTAATAAAGTAAATTTTCTGGTTAGATAGCGCAGACTCATGTTTATCCAACTGTTTCGGGACCGTCGAATAAGTGAGAGTGTTCTTCTCCAGCTTTATGTTTTTATAAAATTTCGTATCGATACATCAATATTGGTATTACATGGGTAGGTATTAGGACTTTTGTTGGGATTAAGGAGGTCGGAAAACATAACTCGACATCGAATTTTTGACAGATTGCATAACTTCCCCCATACGACGTATAGCAGGGTACATATAGAAAATATATTAATAATCATTATTGAATATTTAAATTGAGAAATAACGTTAAAAATAACGGGTATAAACAGTAGATAGTGAGAGAGAACGGAGTACACATTGTGAATGAGAAAGTTTGGCTGATCAAGTGAGTGAGAGCGTTCCTCCCCTACGTCACCTCGCCTGTTCTGCTACTCGAAAATGTTATGTATCTCCTTTACATCTTTTTCGCAAAAAAAGATAAATGTTTAAAATGAAAATGCATTTCAGTTAGTTACTTAGGTACTGGGACATAGGCCCGTGCCTAAACTGCTAGGTCATATCGCCTACTACCAGAGCGCTCTTTCGTCACTATGGTGGACATGAGCCCGACTCTACTTGGCAGTCCTACATTTTTATTCACCTAGAGTAGGGGTATTTAACGAGTACCTGACATCGTACGTTCATCCGTCAACGTTCCATCCGAAGGACGGTGTGCTTAAGTTTCTTTTTTACTTCCCAGATCAAATAAACTAAAAGCCTCGGTCAGCCTGGTTTCGAACCCGCAATCTTGAGCTCAGTAAGCAAGCACTCATACCACTGAGCTACCGGCGCCCTCGAAATGTATTTCATAGTGATTCTGTAACTTTTTACGTGGGATCAGTAGTAATTGAGAAAACAAGAAATAACTGATTCTGTCGGATAAAAACCAAATATTTTTCAAAAATACTTAGTCTATGGACAGTTTATTTATAAAGATAAATCGAGTTGTAAATTTTTTTTTTATAAATATCGTGTTGAAGAAGATGGGAGGGAGCTCGGTAATTGGTTCGAATTTCCGATTTGAAAAAGGTGTGATGGGCCGGGGTGGGCTTGGCTAACTTATGATCCATAACGGTGATATATTGGAATGGGCAGTCCAGCCCTGCCTTCCCTTAATATAAACCTAGGGCCTATTGCATAAAAGTACAAGTTACAATTTTACAATTACAGGCACTTATAATGATACCGTGTATAATTACAGGTGTTGTACAAATCATGTTTATAATTGAACACTTATATCTAAGTGCCAATTATAATAACTCTACAAGGACCAATCAAAACTTTCAGAAAAGAGCTTTATTGACAGAAATATGCATACAAGAGAACAACTTTATTAAATTTATTTTAAAACCGACATAATATAATATTTATAAATGAAAAATGGTTGGTGAATTTATTTCACCAGCCGGAATTAGTCAATTACGTTTTTGATACTTAAAATTTTTTGCAGAGATATTGAGAAATACTGAATAAAAATCAAGAACAACGTATGTTTAATCTGTCAGCGAGCTTCGGAAAGGTATTCCCAATTCGTCGAAATATATTTTAGTTCCGTAAAATACAAATTGAATTCTTTCAACCATTTTTTTTTTTTTTTTTCCGTTGCGCCATACACTGTGGCAAGAGGCCTCAAAACCTGGCCAATATACAACAAAACAGATGCAGGTTTTAAGGAGGGAGTGAAGTTGTTTACATACACCTGAACAAACATAAACAAGACCATTGCAGCCTTTTAATACCCTCTACATTTCCTCAGTCTATATTTATAACGTGTTGAAACCCAATCTTTTTAATTCTTTTATTGTCTTAAATATGGAGATCACTTCTCAAGATAAGTTTACTGAATTATAATTACTATCATTAGCGTCACTGCTTAATAAAAAAACTACTGAAAAAAATCAGTTTTTCTTGTTGCCGGGCACTCGCTTTTTCACCTTCTTAAGGTAAGGTATTTTCATCAGATAACTAAAATCAGTTTTTGCGAAAATTTGCGACTTTGGGAGAAACTTAATTTTAAAGTTATAAATTCGTCCGAAGAAGACGCAGACGTTTAATTTTAGCGAATTTTCGAAGAAAATGAAACTATTTCAATTTTTTTTATGAATTTATTGATACAGTTATAATTCTTAAGAATAATATTTTCAATTCGCTGTAAAATTGACTTCATACACACTTTCTCCTGCATTTCGACTCGCTGAATTTATCGATCACATCATCGAAATAAATTTTTCTCAAAATGTCGGATTCAATACTATGAAGACTTAACATATCTAGTCGCTCTTGCTGCATAGTAGCTCTTCGGCCAGCCTTGATTCGTTTCAACTCTGAGAACGAACGTTCTGCAGAACAATTCGTTATCATCATTGTCAAGAATATTCGAAGAGCTACTTCGACGTTTGAAAATACATTACCGAGTTTGTCTTTAACGATAATCCTTCAGCATCGGGGGCCCCTTTATTATGGGGGGCCCTAGGCACCTGCCTAGGTTTGCCTATTGGTTAATCCACCACTGACAGCACGTGTTCACCTCGTCTTGAGAAGCTGATGTATTTGCCAAAATACAGTACTCAATGAAGGGTCGGGGAATGTTTTAAGTATTTTTTTCCTGTTCAGCACACCAAAAAACATTAAGTACCTAAATAAGTTTCATAATTTTGGCCAGAAATGTGTTCATTGTGTGCGCCACTTAGTTTTTGTGGTATATCTGAAATCTCGTTCATAAGCTTCTGAACAGACATTCAGGTAGAGTAAGATATTACAACTAGAATTTTATAATGACTTTATCACATCATAGCATGCATAGCAATAAGTACTCTGAAGCTATAAAAAAAGCCGAAGTGTGGGGTGAAGTGTCTGTCCTGCTCAAATTAATTAATACCCTAAATCTACTTTATAATACCAACAGTAATGGTCATTATATTAAATGGCCTCAGAATTTTTTTTTTTTTTTGCCCTATAAACAATTTTTTACTCGTTTCAAGTAATTAGGCCATTTTTAAAATTACGCCTGGGATTCTTACATGACTTGTTAAATGAGCTAAGAAATAATCAAAACTATGTGCGTTCGTTTCTGATATATGCCAGAACAGCAACAACGTTTATTTGGACCAGAAATACACAAATATATAAAAGAAATGTTTTAAAATAGAAAGGCCAAGTAGAGTCTCTGTTTGAGTTGCCTGCCAGGAGTTGGCGCACCTAGACTGTAGTGTACAGCACACTGATCACTAGCTTCCAAGTGTGAGCTGCAAATAGAGCAACTCAAGTTCTTGGTGGATTTCGTGATTCCTGACAAAACAGGGTGCGTACTTTGTTTACCAAGGTTTGTAGTCTTTTCATATTGGTGTTGCTGGTACCGATCCAGTCATTCCATGTTAGAAGTGGAAGTAACTCCACATGGAAGACACTATTGAAGACACTCCGTCTTGTATAGCAGAATGGTAAATGTATGTTTAAGTGGCGTGTTTCTGTTTATGAGAGGGGAAAGTGTGTTGAGTCGTGAATGTGCTTCCATGTGAATCATGTATCCAAAAGTACTCCCAGACATAGCACAGTATGCTAGAACAACAAAAGCATTTATTTGGACAAGAAAAAAAAAAAAAAAAAATGCTATCCTCAATTGTATAAAAGAAAGGAAACTGTAGTTTCAAATTAGTTTTATTTTTTATACTTGCTTACATCTCATTAGAACATAGAAAGTGTTTTTTAAAGAATAGTTTCTGAGATACGAGGCTGAAAATCAAGCGTTCTACACTGAGCCATTTCGTTATTTATCTCAGAAATTATGAATGAATGATTATTTACTTTATTTACACATGAACTTATAATACATCCTAGTATCGAGTATCCAAATGTACTGACAATGGCCAGAGACGAGTTGTCAGGTCTTAACTCAGAAACAATGAATGAATACTTTATTTACCCATGCACTTATAAGACATTCTAGTATCGGGTATACAAATATAAAGAGAAACTATGATGAATGAATGCTTCATTTACACATGTAAAAACATTCTAGTATTAAGTATACAAATATACTGACAATCGCCAGAGCCGTCTGTCAGGTCTTATCTCAGAAACTATTAATGAATACTTCATTTACACATGTAAAGACATTCTAGTATCAAGTATACAAATATACTGACAATCGCCAGAGCCGTCTGTCAGGTCTTATCTCAGAAACTATTAATGAATACTTCATTTACACATGTAAAGGCATTCTAGTATCAAGTATACAAATATACTGACAATCGCCAGAGCCGTCTGTCAGGTCTTATCTCAGAAACTATTAATGAATACTTCATTTACACATGTAAAGACATTCTAGTATCAAGTATACAAATATACTGACAATCGCCAGAGCCGTCTGTCAGGTCTTATCTCAGAAACTATTAATGAATACTTCATTTACACATGTAAAGACATTCTAGTATCAAGTATACAAATATACTGACAATCGCCAGAGCCGTCTGTCAGGTCTTATCTCAGAAACTATTAATGAATGCTTCATTTACACATGTAAAGACATTCTAGTATCAAGTATACAAATATACTGACAATCGCCAGAGCCGTCTGTCAGGTCTTATCTCAGAAACTATTAATGAATACTTCATTTACACATGTAAAGACATTCTAGTATCAAGTATACAAATATACTGACAATCGCCAGAGCCGTCTGTCAGGTCTTATCTCAGAAACTATTAATGAATACTTCATTTACACATGTAAAGGCATTCTAGTGTCAAGTATACAAATATACTGATAATCGCCAGAGCCTTCTGTCAGGTCTTATCTCAGAAACTATTAATGAATACTTCATTTACACATGTAAAGGCATTCTAGTATCAAGTATACAAATATACTGACAATCGCCAGAGCCGTCTGTCAGGTCTTATCTCAGAAACTATTAATGAATACTTCATTTACACATGTAAAGACATTCTAGTATCAAGTATACAAATATACTGACAATCGCCAGAGCCGTCTGTCAGGTCTTATCTCAGAAACTATTAATGAATGCTTCATTTACACATGTAAAGACATTCTAGTATCAAGTATACAAATATACTGACAATCGCCAGAGCCGTCTGTCAGGTCTTATCTCAGAAACTATTAATGAATACTTCATTTACACATGTAAAGACATTCTAGTATCAAGTATACAAATATACTGACAATCGCCAGAGCCGTCGGTCAGGTCTTATCTCAGAAACTATTAATGAATACTTCATTTACACATGTAAAGGCATTCTAGTGTCAAGTATACAAATATACTGACAATCGCCAGAGCCGTCTGTCAGGTCTTATCTCAGAAACTATTAATGAATACTTCATTTACACATGTAAAGGCATTCTAGTATCAAGTATACAAATATACTGACAATCGCCAGAGCCGTCTGTCAGGTCTTATCTCAGAAACTATTAATGAATACTTCATTTACACATGTAAAGACATTCTAGTATCAAGTATACAAATATACTGACAATCGCCAGAGCCGTCTGTCAGGTCTTATCTCAGAAACTATTAATGAATACTTCATTTACACATGTAAAGGCATTCTAGTGTCAAGTATACAAATATACTGACAATCGCCAGAGCCGTCTGTCAGGTCTTATCTCAGAAACTATTAATGAATACTTCATTTACACATGTAAAGGCATTCTAGTGTCAAGTATACAAATATACTGATAATCGCCAGAGCCTTCTGTCAGGTCTTATCTCAGAAACTATTAATGAATACTTCATTTACACATGTAAAGGCATTCTAGTATCAAGTATACAAATATACTGACAATCGCCAGAGCCGTCTGTCAGGTCTTATCTCAGAAACTATTAATGAATACTTCATTTACACATGTAAAGGCATTCTAGTGTCAAGTATACAAATATACTGACAATCGCCAGAGCCGTCTGTCAGGTCTTATCTCAGAAACTATTAATGAATACTTCATTTACACATGTAAAGGCATTCTAGTGTCAAGTATACAAATATACTGATAATCGCTAGAGCCGTCAAAATTAATCTTCTGTACAAAGTCCAAACATTTTTTATAAAAGCGTCGCACTAAAAAAATTGTTGACAGTGGCCATCTTTCACCAATGGTATCAGGGAACTTCTTAGGTAGACGTTGCCTAGGGTAACCCCGGTCTACTGCTAGCCATGGATAGTAACGCTCGTTCCGCTCCCTGGTTCAACTCAACAACTAACACTAGGAGGCGACTTCTGAATGACTTCCTGGCTTTCAGTTCTGTTCTAGTAATGAAGGATGACCCCGACAATCCGAGCTGACGAACAAGGAACCGAAGAAGCTACAATTGACCTCACTTTGTCAAAAAACAAGTTTGAAAATTTGTTTTCATCTTTATCATAAAGAATTTTTTTTTTTCTGTCATCAGTGATCTCATTTTCTATCCTTTTCTAAGAAAAACAAACAAATATACAAATCCTTTACATTTTTGGAGAGAAGCGGCGTATTATTTATAAAATTAATAAATGATAATAATATCGTTCTTTCTGAAAAAAAATTATGTCTTTGATAAAACAGAATCAAACAAACATATCGATGCCATTAAATGTCATAAATTGTATCCTTTTAAAATATATTGAACAAAAAGTTACGAAATGAAAAAAAAATTTAAACAATAACAGGTTGAACTAGAGGGAGAGATATATTTTCCCGTTGGCTTCTCAAAGAGATAAAATAAAATGAATGTCCTTGAGAAGTGGCTCATTGTTTTTTCTGACGAGGTTCCATTTTCTTTCTGCCAACCCTTCATTCCATTTGTATTCCAGTTAAGACTTTAATTACAACAAACACAATTAAACTAGATAAAATCCTGAATGGAAAGATTAATATCAAGAGACAATTTCAACTGTTTTAACCAGCCATTAGTGAATTATAATTATTGCATTTTATGTTTCCTAGAAAATAATAATAAGAAATAAATAAAATAATATAATAAAATTGCATCTTTTGAAATTAAGTTAAATTTTCTAAATTAAATAAATTGATATTAACATTTTATTATTTCTTCAAGTTTCGACAGACTCCGCGATAATAAAACTTGGGTACCTAGTGGAGCTACAAAAATGAAATTTAGAGCACATGTAGGGTATATTACAGATATAACAAGAAATGTGAACAGATTCCGTTTTGTCTAGACAATATTGGAAATGTCTAAAAAAATTTAGATAATATACGTATCAAACCCATTGTTTTCATAATTCGTTCTTTGTACTGACTAGACATTTCTGAATCTGTCCGGAACAGCTTTTGTTAGATAGTAAATGTTGAGCTTTGCATGTCCCGTCTGGTCTACCTAGCCAATATGGCGCCATGAAATATATATATATATATATATAAATATATAACTTTTTAACGTGGTGTTTATTCCTATATGTACATATATATGAATAGAATGTCTCGTGAGTATTTTCAAATTCTAAATAAATAAGCGGAGTAGTGGTTCATTAGCAGAAGAAAAACGGTCCGTGCATGCGCAAGCCTTTCCTTTTGTTCTTTCCATGTGTTCTAATGAGATGCACTTATGTATGAAAAATAAAATTAAAAAGGTTGAGAGCTTTGGTTTTGGGGCTTTGACCGTAGAGTGTCCACTTGTAACCACTTCAGAAGATTCTATGAATGCTCAATGCTCCGTAGATAGGTCATCCGTCCTCTTTTCCCCAGACACTGTCATATTTTTTTTATAACTGAGGGGATTTTTGAAATGACTCTGGGTATTTTAATTAAATCGGTTTTTGAGATTTTTGGTTTTGGAAGTTTGAAAGTATTGTTACATTAGTGTGCAATGAAAGGTGAATATCTATTATATTATTATCAAAGAATGTTTATCAAATGTTTAGTTGAATTTTTTTTTTTTTTTCTTTAAAAATTTCTATTTACATTCCCTCTCTTGTATCGGATTATTAATAACACATCAATATTGTAGGTATTGTATATTGTAATAAGAAAAGTTCATTTCAATAAAAAAAAAAACGAAAGTAATGTGTGACTCACGAGAATTGATGTGTAACCATCTGCTTTAGTTCCGAAAACTTATTTTGATTAACATTTGTTTTATAATGTTACAATTAGAAAAGTATTATGAGGAATTAAACTTTCGAATTTATTGTTCTTCAATTACTTTTATACATGAAATTATAGTGTGATAGCTAAAATAAGATGCATACAACTGTGATTGTAGTGTCTCTAAATACCACAAGAATACAGCGTCGATGGTAGTTTTCGAATTTCTTGTTGAAATGCTTCGATTCTTATCCATTTGTAGATCAAGTTTGTCATTTAAAAATGAAATAAGCTGTTCGGTATCTCCTGAAATGGGTAAAAACATTATATTATTTGTTGTGACAATATGACAACAAATATATTATTTATTGATCGATATTTTCAGCAGTTATTATTATTATATAATAATATTATATATTGAAATATTATATGTTATATTTTTTTTTTAGATTTACGCTGCTATATTGAAGAGAGATTTAGTTCATAAAAAGGCATAGTTTAGCAATTATTTTGATGAATTAGAGTACAGACCGAAAGTCGTACGTGTATACTTTTTGTAATGAATAAAATGAAATAATCAATTGATAAGTATAGATAAAATAAAAGGCTCTCTCCGAAGTGATGTTATCAATTTTTACTTCTGGAATAGCTGACAGCTGATAAATGTTGGCTCAATCCTTACAGATCGGTAATACAGACTGAAGGATTGAACAATTTCTCTGTTGGGGATCTCATAACGTTATAAATATCTCCCAAACTTATTATTATAAGTGGCCATTTTTCCTCCTCAAATGGAGAACATTATTTATTGATAATAGCCCAAGAGTGAGAATAAATATTTGATACATTAATAAGTTAAAAAGTTCTCTTCCGGTTAGTGGAATATCTAGATAGGTACTTTGAATATGGTGGGATGTCTGTGTTATTGGCTGGTTTTACTGTGTCTTTATGGTGACTTTAGCCAAAAGGAGTGGTGTTATCTTAAAAAGCCTCTTAGGGGTACACGTCTTTTGCAATATAACCCAATATGGTGGCCCCCCCACCTCCGTAAAACATCCATTAGCCCCACCTTACAGACCACATCTTACCCCCTCTTTCCTCCTCCATATACCTACTACTGCACTTTAGTATGTAGCTACACATTAAAATGGTTAAATGATATTTAATATGAGCTGCGGCTTCACTGAAGAGCTCTGCATTTTTGCACTCGACTGTTTAATAATATGTTTGCGCTTGTTGTGGCATGTTTGGACTCACGGACTCTTACCAAGTCTAACAATACAGAAATTCACCATTAAATTCATTTTTAAAGGAGGGCGCCGGTAGCTCAGTGGTATTCGTGCTTGACTTCTGAGCTAAAGAACGTAGGTTCGTCACCCGACCGAGGCCCTTAGTTTATTTTATCTGGGAGGTAAAATAAACTTAAGCACGCCGTCCTTCGGATGGGACGTTAAGCGTTGGTCCCGAGCCTGTACGATGTCAGGTACTCGTTAAAGACCCTTGCCCTAGGTGAATAAAAATTTAGAGAAGGCAAAATTTAGGACTCCCTAGTAGAGTCGGGCTCATGTCCACCAGAGCGACGAAAGAGTGCTCTGGTAGTAGGCGATATGACCTCGTAGTTAAAGCCCGAGCATGAGTCATAAAACTTAACCTAAGTATATTTTTCAATTTATTTTTTTGGTAGTTCATCGCTATATCGCAAAAAATGTTGACGATAAGGTTGATCCTCTGTGACAGCAAACCTCTCTAGCTATTCAGTTAGATTAGACTTGCTTAATGATTTATTAGATAAATAAAACGATTTTTTATATTGTCTACTCCACAAAATAATGTTTTACTTATACTACCGGAGAGATATTTCGCCAGGTTTAAAAAAATATTCCATTATATTTGGACAGTAATTATGAAAGCTTGCTGTTACGGTATGTTTCTAAGGTCAATCCAATAGGAATTATGAGGCAGGAGTAGCTCTTACGACTCTTCTCTGTGTCATGCAAGAAACTTGCTTAGAAATATGATTGATGTTGGAGCTGGTGAAGAAGGGACAAAGGAAGCCAAGGTTGAGTTGGGGGGGCGTTGCAGAGGACAGAGGACCACCCCCTTCTGATGAGCTAAGGCCCCCAGTAAACAGAGTGGAGTTAGCCTCCGGCGACCCACCGCCCCCGTCCTTTGTCAAGCCACCTCTCCCATTGTATGCCTCCTACCTCCTTGCAACGGCTTTCCCCCAACACAATCCTTTTAGATATTATAAATGGCTATTTATTTATTTATTTATTTCAATTTCATCATTATATCAAAATAGCGCAGTTTAATACAAAAATAACTACCGATGAAATAAATGTATTTATTTTTCTTGGTGGTAGGCAGATGTAGTGGACTTACTTGTTAAATAAGTAATTAGATTTAGCAGTCCAACATTGAGGTAGAGTATCAGGGACCAGCTGGACACTGTCAGTATGTGTCCCTTGACCTCTTCTCTAGCAAGATTCCACCTCAAGATGTCAGTCTACTGACGAAACTAGTCGCGGTTTAATAAATGTTGGACCGATACATCTTATTACTAATTTAATTTATTTATTTACTAAAACTTTTATTCAGAACATTTTAAGACACATTAATTAAGTTTAATGCGAAATCGG
Source organism: Aradus depressus (assembly GCA_963662175.1). Lineage (NCBI taxonomy): Eukaryota > Metazoa > Arthropoda > Insecta > Hemiptera > Aradidae > Aradus > Aradus depressus. Next base: position 100,104,600 of record OY759214.1, read on the forward strand.
ACGAAGAGAAGGGGTAGATGAGAGGAGGGGCTCAACTCCAAAACCGCAATAAGTGCCGATGTAATGAATGTCGATACACGACAGAGTGTTTAAATTCAAAATCCCATAAGGATGACACATATTTTAGCGAAATCGGCCGAAGGGAGGGGGAGCTCAATTCGAAAACCTTCGCAACTGCCGATGTAATGAATGTATTGAACATGAAATATAGTATTCAATGATTCAAAAATCCCTATGTAAATCAATTATTGATTATTAGCCAAAACGGTCGATTGGTGTTAGAGGGAGAGCAAAAACTTAGTGGATTAATTCATGGTGGGGAAGTACATAGAGGGGTGATTCACTTTTTTTACCAGATAGGGGTTAACAAATCAGGAGGGGAGCAGCGAAAGGAAAGTTATCGCTAGGAGATTTCACGTCATTGCCTTTCAGTTTTATCAGGCTAGAAACTATGAACTGCTTACGTGGAAAGTTACCTCAGAGTGTTTTGTAAATAATTTATTTACCTGCTGAAAGAAGATGAGAGTATAGAGTCAAGCCAAGTCAATAGGCTTCATACAAACTAATAGATCCGATATATCGCCCATTTGCTGCAACAGCGACATAACTCAAAAACTGTGATTTTCCAGGTGGAGCAATTCAAACTTTGGACGAGTAATAACTTGATGCATTCATTCGATAATAACTTATCAGCATGTTTTATTGAAATAATATAATATAAAAGAAGAGAAAATGTACAGTAACAGCTACAGGCCTTACTGAGGTTTCTCCCTTAACCTCATAACTACCTTCACTTTGAATTATGACATTCTTACAGCAATAATTGTTTTCTCGGCGAGCAGTCGAAGCTCAGATGTGTCGTTCTACCCGCTAAAAGTATATAATCGTTGTTGAAGCAAATGAGCCATATGAAATTTTCTTGTAATTTATTCTTATCTTAGTGGTTATTTTGCTTATTTTATTCTGATATTCAATCCGAGTTTGTATTTCTAGTCCATTGAAGGCATAGGGCAAAATACAAGCTCCAAGTTTGAAAAGTTTGTCATCTCCTGCCCTAGAGGAAAACAAAAAAAAAAAAGAGACCGAAAAATGAAAAAAAATGTCAAAATCCTGCTGACGTGGTTGGTCATGGCTTTGGCTAAAATACGAAATGAGTGAAACCAGGTAATATGCTCACACCAACCTCGTCGGCAGGTTCATTTAATTAAGACTAAAAGGCCAGCAGGGGGTTTTACTGTGAAAATGTTGTTTTTTCTTTGTTTTTTGTTGCCTCCGATGATAATGATAGATGGAGAGAAGTACGACGGTAAAGTTTTCACGGTGGAAACACAGCATCATAAATATCGAGACTAATGGACGTTGTTTGTCATCGGGGTCCATCCCACAGCCTCACTTCTAGACAACTCTAGTACCACGTAGTCAAACTATAGCACCTACTAGCATTTCCAATAATACTAGAGGCTCCTTTATTGGAATTTGGGTTGCCATTCTTTAGTTTTATGTTTTTCTTAGGCCTATAGTATAAGGAAGTAATCTAATCGTTTGAAAATCATGTTTCTATGTCCCCTCAATATGTTTGAGATATGTATGTGATTGGATCTTTGTGAGCGTTTAGTTTATTTTATATGATAGGTAAAAAAAAAACATAAGCATGCCATTGGACGTTAAGCCATGGTCCCGAGCCTGTACGATGTCAGGTACTCGCTACTAAGTAGACAAAATTTAGTACTCCCGTTATAGTGTTGGATTCACGTCCACCAGAGCGACAAAAGGGTATTAGGCGATATGACCTCGTAGTTAAAGCGATTAATGAGTCATAATAACGAAAATAATAATTTATTCAATCATAGATGTGCCACTGATCCAAAATAAAAGAATGGGAAGACAACATCTTTTATTCTATGAGAAATCTCATCCCACAACATCTTACTATCACATATATAAATTTTCATGTCAATACGTTCATTCTATCGGGAATATTCGTGTCCACAGACAGACGGGAACTTTATTTTTAATTTTTAAAATCAGGAAAACATAACATTCCGTTGAAAACTCAGCATCGAATTTCTGACCGATTACATAATTTTCCATACACTTCGTAAAGCGAGGGAAGTAAAAAAGGAGTTATGTTTTTCCTGTACTTTATCATTAAGTCTTATACTAAACATTTTTTTTTTTTTTTTCTGGAAGTGGTTATAGGATATATTCTACTTGGAAATTCTGTCGCTAAATTGGATTTCATCCGTTCGATGTGAAATTGAAAATGTAATAATTCTTTTGACAGTAGAATACGATACTGGATCCATTTTCCTCATTTCCGCCTTATTGGATCTTCTTTTCTTAAAATTTGTCCGCTTGAAGTGAAATGGAAAATGAACTAATACATTCGACTGTAGAATATGGTTCCGGACCGACTATGTTATTTATTATGTATACATGCAAACATAATTGAAAAAAAAACTTGTACATGAAATAGTGCAATATGTAGACACTCTTAAAAATCAACATACAATTAAAAAAAAAAAAAAAAAGACAAACATTTTCGTGGTCTACGATTGCATTAAACAATTACAATTTGCTACTCTGGTGTTTGAATAAATTTCACAATTCCCCGCCTGCGAAAATAAATTTTAATGTGCATTATCAAAATAGGACCTTTTTTAAGTTATTATCGATTATTACAGGTCGGGTCAACTCAAAAGTTCCACGAATATTTCCACTCAGTTATTGTTTTTTTCTGTCCATACTCCCTCGAGGAATGATGCTAGTATTTTTCTTGCGAACAATGTACACAGTATGACCGGCTAAGGGCCCACCTACCCCTTTGTAAGTCCATCTATATTGGTCCAGTTCTTGACCAAACCAAGCTCAATATTGTCACAGTGCCTAAAAAACCTCCCTTTATCTGTACAGGTCCCCCCTGCAAGTCAGTGTGGCCCTTGTCAACGATCCATCTTTAAATAGCTCTCGGATATTAAATAAGTTTTTTGTTTTTTTTCCAAATATATTGAAGGATAGAGCTTTCTGGTCTTTTCGGAATGCTAACAATTTTTTGGCATGGATTTCAAACATGTTCTTCCCAAAATGCATGCCTATAGAGTCATTGAACGATTTTTTAACTATTTTTTTGTCGAAATTTCAAAATTTGTTTTGACAAAAACGTGTCCGCTCAACAATTACAGGTTATTGATTATAATAATCAGCTGAACTTCAGGCCTAAGCTTATTTTACGGACATTTTCGCTTATAATAATGACCTAATCAAAAATCGTTTCAAATAAAAGTTGTAGAGAAAAATAAAAGGCAAATTTTATATGAAATACAATTTTTCGCAGGTTGGCCGGTTTACGAGATACATGCCGATTTACGAGATACATGCCGGTTTACGAGATACATGCCGGTTTACGAGATACATGCCGATTTACGAGATACATGCCGATTTATGTTTCCTCGATTTAGGCAACAACGGTTAGTCCTGCCGAAAAATTGGTCTTTATCAAAAATGTTCCTTATTACATTTCCAAGTACTGTAAGAAATATTTCAAAGTAATATTTAAATTGTAACGCATAGCGACGAATTTTAAAATATATTTTTATTTGTGTTTTTTTTTAAGGATTTAAAAAATGTTTTAAAAAACAAAATAAAAATTAAGATTTTGTTTTTAACTTGAAACAGTTGAAGTCTGCGGTACACAGTCAGGTATCTTAAGCAATTCTAGTCATGATTACGATACCAGGAAGAAAGAAGATTTTCGAATAACTAAACATTCCTCTTCTCTTTTTGAAAAAAACTATAACTCATAAAGGAATTAATTTTTTGTAATGCCCCTTCGCCACTTCTTGAAGTCAATAGATACAATACAAAAATTTTAAACTTCAACTAAAAATGTTTATGTTAGAGGAAACCCTTTACACGGAAACGGAATTTTATTCTCACTGTTCAAAAATAATAAAATAACCACAATATAAAAAGTGTCTCATATCCAAAAAAATTATTTGATATAAGACTTTCATTTTTATTTTTTTGACAGTTCCTCCACACCTTAAAGGTAGGTATGTCGAATCTAACTAATTTATTTTATTTCTCTTGGTATATTATTTAATGCATTTTTTTTATTTTTTTTTATTGTTATATTAAGAAAAAATATATTTTTATTTTAAAAAAATTATTAAAATTTTTTTGTTTATTTCTCATACTTATTATTATTTTATGGATCCACATTTGATTAATATCCCTACATATATTTTTTAATTTTATTTTCTTATATATTTGTTATTGTCACATTGTTTTTTTTTTGTTTTTTTCTATATTTCGCACATTGGGACCAGATGAAATGAAAGAACGTCTCGAAACATCATTGTGATTAAGATACTTCCAGAAGAGTTGAAAAAAATAGTTATCTTAATTTTTACTAAATTGAAAAATGTTTCTATTTATTATAAATGTATCTATGTATTAATATTAATATTTTTTGTATTCATACATTTTTAAGTATTTATTTATTTCATTTTACTTTTGTAAATATTTTTGTTATTACTAATTATACTTGTGTCATTACCTCAAATATGTAGTTATAAATCTAATTTATAAGCTATCTTAATGTATACATTCTTTTGACGTATCCCTATTACCATTTATTGGTTTAATGGAAATACAATTATTATTAGTATTATTCAGGTTTGTGTAATATAAAGGGAATATAGGTACCTATAAATAAAGGAATGAAATTATTTTTTCTTTAATTTTTTTTTTACTTGTTATGAATTTTGACTAATATCTAGACCTAGACAGTGGTCACTGAAAGGGGTGGGGGAGATGAAGGTGGATTGTCTGAGGAGGGTAGCCACCCCTACAGCCCTGGACTGAGTAATGTTGAGGGTGTGATGCCTAGGAGAGGCACCCAACCGAGGTATTACCTATTGAGACATGATCGTAAATCTCCGTAGAGGACCCATGCCATCCCTTCCCAAACAGACAAGGGTCCTTCTACCTCCCTCCTTTATTAGGATAAATTGGATTTCGTGAAGGTTTTGGAAAATAGGTTACACAAAATAACCAACTACTGTTTCTTATCTCCTTCTCTTACTTCCTACATAACCAACCACACTTTTACATTGCCAGCTAGAGGGGAAGTTGTATAATCGATCAGAAGTGCCATGTTTTAATGGCTTGAGCAAAATCAGTATTGCACGGCGGCCTTTCTCAATGTCAAACAAGCGTTTGACAGAATTAGGTACTTTACTTTTCAGAAAGAACCTTTTGTATAAGCCCAAGGTTTTGCCTTATCTCCACAAGATGCTGGCGTTCCACAAGACAGTATCCTGGGTTCTATCCTTTATCCAATATATACAGCGGATATCCAACAACACAAGTCCACCCATACCTTTGCAGATGATACTGCTATTCTCCTTATCCCGACAAAGTCCTATCATACAGACTCCTCCTGCAACACAGAACATCCCTTCAATCCCGGTGCAAACAAGAAGTCAGGTCTCACTAATATAGCCAGTACTCCTTATTATGTCTCCAACGAAACTCATCATATTGACTTAATCATTACATTCATTACATCAGCAGTTGTTAGAATTTTTGAGTTGAACCCCCCTCTGATCCCCCTTTTCCGATAGGCCCCATTCAGCTGAAAATTAATAGTGTCGTTCATCAATGGGGTTTTGATTTTACAATGACATTTCGTGTCATTACATCCAATACAACGGCAGTTATTACAGTTTATGTGTTAAGCCCCCCTAATCCACTTTCCCATTGGCAGATTTTGGGGCGGAAAATATGAGCTTGCAATGAAAACTTAACATCCAATTTCCAACTGATTACGTAACTTTGTTTCTTAAACTTCTCTGGGATATTGAAATGTTGATTTTTTCCGGCATTTCTTCCAGAGGTGTCTTCTTTTTTCCTTTTTTTTGACCATATTTCGGGAGACTTTTACGTCCCTCTGAACTCAGGTCGTCACTATGAACTCAGGTTCATAGATCATAAATCTACCAATGGGAAAGTGGATTAGGGGGGCTTAACACATAAACTGTAATAACCACCGTTGTAATTGGATATAATGACACGAAATGTCATTGTAAAATCAAAACCCCATTGATGAACGACTCTATTAATTTTCACCTGAATGGGGCCTATCGGAAAAGGGGAATCAGAGGGGTGGGGGGGTCAACTCAAAAATTCTAACAACTGCTGATGTAATGAACCTGAGTTCATAGTGACAAGAAGAACGGAAGAAGGGACGTGAAAGTGTCCCGAAATATTGACAAAAAAGGAAAAAAAGAAGACACTTTTAAAAGAAATGTCAGGAAAAATCAACGATTACGTAACTTCCCCTATACTTGGTATAGGTGGGGAGGTAACAAATGTATTGTGTACTCGGGAAGGGTACCTCCAAAATTTCAATATTTAATTGTAGAAATGAAGCTGATGATAGATGGAATGTTTGCCACTCTAATGCCGTGCAGATACAGATACAGTTGTGTCGTGGTTTGAAGTGTTGGCTGACAGTAGAGTACACATGTGTACTGAGCCGCCTCCGCATGCCGCGCCGCCCCACACACAACCCGCTAACAACTTTATCATAATCCTTGCTAACTCTCTCATCAGTTCAGCTCACTCAATTACCAGCCTACTATACCCTTCTATTTGTGTCCCCTCACTAATTCTCCAATAGCAATTCAACCAATATATTCGAATTGTATTATTTTTTAATTTAAAATAAAATGTACAGACATTATTACTTCCCCAGCTGTACGAAGTGTACACGAAGTTATGTAATCGGACATAACTTCTGGAGCTGATTCCAAAAAATAAAAAACTGACCATCGGTAAACTTTATAAGGACGACACCTATTAATTGTAAGCGGAATCGGCCGAAAGGAAGGGGTTCTATCGAAAACCTGCCTATGTAATAAATGTATCGATGCTCCTTAGAATCAACTATTGATTTTTAGCCCTTTTAATGGCCGATTAATTTTGGAGGGAGAGCGAAAACTTAGTTGATTAATTTCGTTTTGGGGAAATACATGACCGACGATTTTCTTTACTATGTAGTGACAACAGAAATCAGTGTAGGTCACCCGTAAGGCTGTCTGACGGATTGAAGTGTATTCATTTATATGGGAGTACATTTGTGAATAAAAATTAACTAATTACTTCAGAAGAAAATTTAAAAAAATATTAAAACAAATCTTCTGAAGGGAAAATAAATAAATTTATATTTTTCATGAGAAGTTAGTAAGTAGTTTACTTATAGTTGGTGCTTCTTTAGTCATTATCCATCTTTTATTTATTTTTTAAAATGATTATTATGAATTTATTATTGTTTAGTCTTGTTTTATTTCTATAATAATATTCGTGCACGCTGTGTCTTGCAGTCCCAGGTTTGTGCAGATATGACTGGTGTATGGACGCTAAATCATTAGTTCAGACAAATCAGTTTTCATTCTTCAGGGAATGAGCAGTTTTTTTTTTTTTTTAGTTTTTAACGCATCGGCTACTATGGCCATTAGCGTTTCTAACTCAGGAGACATTGAGTGAGGTGGGCAGGCCCAGAGCCTCCAATCAGAGAGAGGCCAGCCCAGCTCATCTCGTCTCACTATCATCGCAAACCGCTACCTACCACCAAGGTGGAGCGAGCAACATAAGCTTGGGTCAACACATTTCAGAATCCCGTAGACATTTTTAAGTCTCTCAAGAATCGTAGAAGATTTCTGAAGTGCGGAGAGTTCTCTTGGAAAATCTCAAAGAGGTTCGCAGGTATATCTGCAGCTTCTCGTAGGTTTGTCAGCACATCGCATTCCTCTATTAATTATTATATATATTATTTTTGCTTTGTTGTCTATAAGACTGTTGAAGCTTATCAATATTCATGGCTTGTAATTTTCTCATGAGGAAATAATAGTGACAACAGTTGAAAATACGCTTTGGTTTCCATACGTAAATTGTTATGCCATTTACCCAATATCAGATCTATCTCGTTAAGCAAACTGACATAAAAATATTAATCTCATCCCCCCCCCCCCCCCCCCCCCTCATTTTGTTTGTAGTCGAATTTTTTTGTCTCTTTCTGTCTTTTATCCACGTATATAGTACATTGCGAATAAAAAATAATTCTTCTTCCGTCCCCTCGAATAGAAAATCTGACTAAAAATAGTTTGATTTGACTCCATCTTCTTCGCAAGCATTGTTGAACTAAAATACATAACTGAAAGATGTGTTCTATGGAGGGGTCGTTTACTTTTACTCTAGGAGAGTGTTTGGATACAGCACAAAATTGAAGAGTTAATTTTCTATATATGTACATATCTGATTTAGGAGATAATGTTTATCAGAGGGATACTAATCCAACCAACCTCATTAAATCGGGTTTTCAAAGCCGGGGGGAGCTCTGGAACTTATTAATTTAAATAATGAAATGATAAAACAAATTATATTGAACGTTCATTATTGATACGAGAGAATGTGAAAATATTTTATATGTTCAAGCTATCCTTTATGCCATATACAGTCTGCAATTAGAATTAAATTTTTCAAAAAGTATAAGTATCTACAGGTATGTAGATATGTACATTAATGGATCATTCCAATGGAAATCGTTAAATATTAACGTCAGTATAAGTATCTACAGGTATGTAGATATGTACATTAATGGATCATTCCAATGGAAATCGTTAAATATATTTTTTCAGGATTTTATGATTAACTATTTATTACTTTTTTATATCTTTAGTATAATGAAGTATTGTAATAATGGAAAAATCAAAAATATAATTTTCAGCAATTGACGTCTTCTGTGTATGTGATTAGAACTTTGTGAGCGCTGTAAGTCAATATTACTACTGTAGTAGTGAAGTTAAATTTGAAAGAAATATTTCACATGTGCCAACTTAGATCTGATTATATTTTGGCCGAAGTCAGATGAAAATTAAGATCCCTTTATTTTGAGGCCTAGTTTATATTTATAACAAACTCTTCAAATAAAGACAAAGTAGTAGAGGGTACGTAGGTCACCTGGTTTGCGAGATACATGAAGATACCCATTCTGAAATGTCGTTTTGACACACAGTTATTTTTATACGTTTGCTTGACTCATGCAAAAACGTGGTTCCTACAAAAAATTGGTTCTTACAAAAAATGTTCCTTATTAAATTCCCAACATTTTTAATGACCTTAGATTTGATATAGGACCAATACAACCACAGTTATAGCGACCCAACAAATGTACAATAAATTACTGTAGGAAATACTTTAAAGCCCTGTTTAAATAGTAATGACAACGAGTTTACTTACACCAACCACTTTTTTACAGATCTCTCCCTCCCTTTCCCCTCTCAAATTCATTCCATATTGACATTATTGGGTATAAGAAGTCAATCTCAAAGCTTCGCTGTAGAGTAAAACAAAAAGAACCGCTGATGCGAACACATTAGTTTCCCCAGTGATGGAAATTTAAAAAAAAAAAAAAATATTAAAGGGTGGAAGCGGAAAGTGATCTGTAAAACAGTGGTTGGTATAAGGAAGTCCTGGCGACATCAGATTTTTTTTTTCTTATATAATCCTAAAAATGTGTATCATGAGTAGTATTTCTTCTATAAACTTATCCAGCAGACTGTCGTTTCATCAGTGTCAATCGTTCGGAAAATATTAAATATCAGGACAAGAACAATTATGAATAATATATAGTTATACTTCTGTAGAGTGATACCAAGTGTGAAGGGGAGGTGAGGTGAGTTAAGGGGTGGGGTGGGGGAGATAAGAGAAGTGAGGTGAGAGGGGTGGAGGGGGTGTTTATGATTCACAGAAGGATCCCGTGTTCAGCCCATCGACCAAATCGGTCAGATTAGCTGCCTAACCCGCCCGGTAATGGTCTCCTACCTTCCTTCCTTCCTTTAGACATACTCTCCATGTGAAGGGGAGGGGGTCCAAGAATCCTGACCCCCCCCCCCCCCCCCCACATCACCATCTACTTACGAAATTACACGTCTACACGTCCTGTCGTCGACTTACTAATATAATATATTATAAACGTGCATTAGAAATAAAAAGTAAGATAGGTATATAGCGCGCTTGTGCACTAAGGGCTTGGTCGGAGTGCGGAGGGGACTACTAAGTCTTACTCTCTTTCTAACATTCGAAATATCTCGCCATTCACTGTTACTTCCCCAGCTATTGGGGAAGTTATGTAATCGGTCAGAAATTCGAAGTTCAGTTTTTACCGCATTTTCATGTTTTCCTAAACCCTGATTCCAAAAATGAAAGCAAAAAAGCCTATCTGTGAACAGATAACTCAGAATGAATGTAATGAACGTAACCTATTGATTTTCAGCCAAATCGGCGGAAGGGACTATGGGGACTAGGAGGGAGGCTTAACACAAAAATTAATAACTGCCGTATGTAAATTCACAACCCAATAAGGACGACACATATTAATTTTCAGCGGAATCGGCTAAAAGGAAGGGGGGAGCAGAGATGTGGTCCAATTCAAAAACCGCAATAACTGCCGATGTAATGAATGTATCAAGGAGGACAATACCTGTTAATTTTCAGTGAAATCGGCCGAAGGGAAGGGGGCTCAACTCAAAAACCCTAATAACTGTGATTTATCGACGACTTTTTCACTTGTATTATTCATCATTCTTCAAATTTCTTCAATATGTTTAGCAGTTTGTAAAATATTACTGGGTGTAGACAGGCGGACAGATAAAATTAAAATGTAGTAAGAATATTTATGTATATTATTTTTAGTTATGTTAATGTTACATTTTCTTTGATACATGTCTCAGCATTTTCCAGGATCTTGAGTAACTTTTCCGTTAGGTCCTTTGCCTCTTAAGAATTCTGTTTTTACTTCTATATGGAAGATGAAAGTAAGGCTGACTTAGGTCAAAGCATCATTTTAGTCTCACAGTGAACTTGAGCTTAGCAAAGTAACCTGGACTACTTCATCTGATATCTACCTTATTTTAACGTAATAACAATAACCTGAACTACACTCTCGATGTACCTGCAACAAGGTAAAATATTGGCTCCGTTGTGGTCGCTTTAAGTTTCAACCACATCTCATATTTCAGTCTCCAATCTATATTTTAGCGAATTTCTATAAGATTTTATAGAAACTAATATAATATTTTCATTAAACAAGGCGCCCCTGAGTTGTGCACAAAAATATTAAACTTATACAAAAGGAGATCATTCGTGTACCAGAAAAATCGGACCACCAAGAAAAAGAGAAGGGAGGAAATAAAAATAAAAATCGTATCTTTGCAATAAGCTCTTCTAATTCATCACTGTCTGTTAGAAATCATTCTAAAGAGTGTTTTATTTAATTTGGGACATAAAACGTTCGTTCAAGTTCATGAGAAGCTCAGATATACTCATAGTGTTCACAATATTTGTTTTTTTTCGTCATATTCTGTTTGTATTGTTCCAATATCTACTATTATATCCTTTACTTTTCTTGATATAGTTTAAATACTTTTTTTTCAGTGTCAATATATATTTTCTCTTTTTGTTTCAGGTATGTGTGTGGTTGCTTACTGATATGGTGTTGGTCTATAGACTGATTACGAGAACATCGCAAGTATACACATAGATATAGCTTTATATTGCAACGAACTGCATATTTAATACTTCTGTTGAGACGCCAAACAATATATAAAATAAAATAAAACACAACTTTTAATTTTCTAAAAACTTTGTTTATTCCAATTAACCTCTAATAGTAAACACATCAAACACAAAACATATACAACTCCTACACCTCCGTCTTGTCCCACGAACATTACAATACTGACAAGATAGCGTCCCCACGCTTCGTCGGCCATTTTTTTTTTTTTTTTAACAAAATAATATTGATAACTTATATAAAATATATTAATAACTAAATAATACTATTTTATTGTATTAAAAAAAAAAAAATAATAATAATAATTAAATCTATTCAAAAATATATACTTAATAAATATACTAAAAAAAAATATATATATAAATAAAAAAAATTGTTCTTTAACACAAACAGGTATAGTCATTGAATAAAACTAATAATATAAAAATAAAAATAAATATATAAGTAGTTCTAAAACTAATATTGATTACAGTTGAAGTGATCCTTCACACCTCTATTATGGATTTGAAAGGTTATGCCAACAGTACGAGTATGTTGACAATCCTTCCTCTGTGGTGGTTTCAAGAGTAATGTTCATTGAAGTCCAATGTAGGCTGTAGTTTGAGTTTAACTAAGCATCTCTGGAGAATCCAATATCGCCCTGTCACATGGTTCTTGGAGAACTGTTTTTACGTTTTATGAACCATGCCTTTTTGTTTTATTTTTGACGTGAAAACGTCTATTCGCTCGTTAAGCACAGTGATAGCCGGTCAAACTTTCTTGTGTTACAAAATACCATCTGATTTCAATCGATAATAACTACGAGACTAATAATGCGATAACAACGGTTGAGGTCACAATGGATAGAGCATGTCTGTACGTGTTTGTTGTGCAGTGTTTGTTTTGCCTGTGACGTTATCGGGCTAGTGTGGGCGCCGGCGGATAATTGTTGCGAATTAGCGTTGTGTAAAATTAGAAATTAGTGTAGCGTGATAACACATTTAGATAGGACGTTGATTCGGGTGTCATTGTAAAGAGCTTGAGGAGCACTACTAGGACTCAAAGGAAACAATAAAAATATTCGCCGAAATATATGTAAAAATCTGTATTGATAATTGCAAAAAAATTAAAGATGTCTCATATGAATCGAAATATGCGCGGAATTATAGAAAACACAAATCAGAGGAAAGCTTGCATCAAAAGGAATTTAAAAAACCTAAAAAGTCTAGTGCCGAGCAAATGCGAGCTACGGCAGCGTGAGAGCTACGGCAGCATCGAAAAGAAAATGAAAAAACGGCGCAAAGACGTTTCACGGAAAATCTACGGCGTGGACCTTGACTACGCCTTAATGTTTTTTATAATGCTCTTAAAGTGAATAGCATAAAATATATATACATATAAAATCCCTAATACTTGTTTAATTCAGGATCTTAATTACATTTCTCGCTATTCTTACGAGAAAAAATATAGCATTCTGTTAAAAACATAAAAACTAGAGTACCTTCCAAGTTAAAGTCTTTTATTCTCAGCCATTCGTCTCACATATTTTTAGAAACGCCATTTCTTATGACCATCATTAAATAAACTAAAATATTAACATTTCAGTTCAAAACCACCTTTTTTGTATTCAGGTTGAAAGGGTATGAATTCATCTTTATGGGGATTAGAATTAACATCATAGTTGGTTATTGTGACTCATGACTGGGCTTTAACTAAGAGGACATATCGCATATTAGCAGAACACTCTTCTGTCGCACTTGTGGACATGGGCCCGACTAATGTGGGAGTCCTAAATGTTGCCTACCCAGGGTAGAAGTCTTTCTCGAGTACCTGAGACTCGGGTCCGTCGCTTAACGTCATCCGAAGGAGGGCATGCTCAAGGTTTTTCCACCTTCTCTGAGCTACCGGCTCCCTCAGATAATATGAATATAATTAACTTTCAATTTAATTCAGAAACAAGGAGTTTCATGGCATTTTGTTTATCAGTTATTAACATTTTATTTTTTACCAAGCCAGAAATTTTTTAATGCTTATAAGTCAGGAACGGCGCATAGAATATTATCAACATACAATTTGATTGATTGCAGGGGCAGACTTTTTACCTTGGTGTTTACCCTCGTTATTCAAAGCCTAAAGACCCCTTATAAGACATTCTCACTGACACTTTAATGAAGTGCTGTATTTTTTCTCAATACTTCTGTTGATAAACGCCTTACCGAAAATTTTCTTTCGGTGGTGTAATTAACAGATTGACCCAGGACTTATCGACCGGTTGATCCAGAAGAATTGTACCTCTTCCATTATCCGGGCCTCTCTTTTGATTGTCGACAGCCAGTTCGCGCCATGATGTGTTGTCTCTCTACAATATCCACTCCTTCAGGGCTGTTCTTTAGTATACTCCTGGTGAAGATCCGGATTCAATAAGGTCCTTCCGTTCCTGCACGAGCATCAATAGCTCATTAATGGCGCCATTAGTCCGATAAGATCCGTGTGGGTGAGGTACCCGTGCTCTGTATAGATCCAACAGATATCACTAATCTACCTTGTTGGTGTCTGATACGGACTCAGACGGATATCAGGGACTAACTGCATCGTGACTACCTTCCTAGATCAGTGGCTTGTCATCCGTCAAAGTTGGCAACCCATCTCTCCATCTGTCCTCCAAACTAGGTTCAATGTTAGTTGAACTGCTTTACCGATTCCAACTGGGAATTAATAAGTGACAGAACAACTCTCATTGGGGTCTCGATGGCTGAGGAGGTAACAGTCTTGCCTATGAACCCAAAAATCCAAAGTTTAAATCCCAACAGCGATTTTTCATTAATTTATTTTGCCGTCGACTGTTTTTTCATGAAATTTGATTAGTAGTATTCCCCCCTTGTTACAGTTATTAATTGGGCAGATAACATTATTAACCTGTTTAAATTTACCAACCGGGCAAACTCGGGTAATCTGCTAGAGATTATAATTTATATTGATTCCGGCGGAGAACCGGTTTGTGGGCAGCGATGCTACTCCCTATACCATCGAGGAAAAAATATCTGAAATCCACAATATTCATAATTAGAAAGTGATTGGAAGGCGTATAAGGGGGCTTACTTGAGACTTAGGTATTTTCCAAACAAGTTTTCTTCGAAGGATCCAAATTAAGTAACCGGAGAAAGCTGGTGTTGGCCCAAGTAAAGTTGGCAGGCGGGCCCTCAGCGCCAAACCAAACTTATTTCGAAATACTTTTAATTAGCAACCCTCCCACTCCATCCTTACCATAAGAAATATATTTACAATGGAAAATTTTTATTTATGAAAAATATTAATTTTTCTTTTGGGTTGTATAAGGAGACTCAGACTTTATATAATGTATATTTTTACAGAGAACGCCAGTAACTCAGATGTAGCGTTCTAGCCTACTGAACTCAAGATCGCGAGTTCGAAACCCGGCCGAGCCCCTTAGGGAAGTGAAAAAACCTTGAGCACACCGTTCTTCGGATGGGACGTTAAGCGATGGTCCCGAGCCTGTGCGATGTCAGGGACTCGTTAAAGATACCTGCCCCAGGTGAATAAACCTAGGTAGGCAAAATTTAGAATTCCCGTTGTAGAGTCGGGCTCTCGTTCACCAGAGCGACGAAAGAAGAGCGCTCTATTAGTAGCCGATATGACCTCGTAGTTAAAGCCCGGACATGAGTCGCAATAACTCTATTTTTATATATAATTCTCCCATCTATTATAGTTGTTATTAAGTTTCAATAATTATATTTAATATAATATAATTATCCTAAACACATGTTATGAAAATAATGTTCAGATGATGTTCAATAAATGAGTTGAAATGGCTATTTTATAATGCATATAGATACAATATTTGGCGACGAGGATATGACAGCATTATTTAACAATGTAAATTCAATTTAACAAAACAAATTGCAATTTAAATTTTCTAATTTCGATCCAAGTGTCAATAAATAAATGAGGAAATGGTTACCTATTTTATAATAGGAGTATATACAGATGCATGCAATAACAAACAATCCAACAAATAGACGTTTCGGTAACAACTCCCATCATCATTATCCATAACTTGTTTGCTGATACTTAATGTAAGCAACCCCTCTTCGTATTCATCTTATTCCTTTGCAGAACATATTTATTGAGTCGACCCCCTGTCATAACATCTATTATAAAAAATATTATTTAAAAAAAAAAAATTTAAGATAAAAATCCAACTCCATGTTAGAATAAATTAAAATTTTTTTTTTTATATAAGTAGAAATCAGAATTACCAAAATTCTTAAAAATATTTCACGTAATATGTTCTGTCAACGACGACTTCTTGAATAATCCATTAGTTCACCACAATACCGGCGGGAAGCGGGGTTGAGGTTATTTTAGGGAGCATGCCAAGTTGAAAAAATTGTTATGAATGTTAGACTAACATACAATCAAAATTGTTATGGTATTGTGTGATTTCATTTCCCACTAACATAGATTCAAAATGATTATGTAATCGTGTGATTTAATTTCCCACTAACATACATTCAAAATGATTATGGAATTGTGTGATTTAATTTCCCACTAACATACATGGAATTGTGATTATGGAATCTCTCCCTCACCTCACAGAACTATTGGACTTTATCCCGAACAATTTTATTCAAAAGCACCCCTTATGATACAATTCAAATAGTGTTTCCAGATTTTAATCGTCTAAGCCTGTGGAGGGAGGGACCAACTTTTCCAGGCGTATTTCCCCCTCTCGCCGCCATTTTAGCAACTAAAAATAAACAAATTATCAGATTCTACTCATTACCTTTCATTTGATACCCCCAATCATAATAATTACTTTTTAAAGAT
The DNA here is from genome assembly GCA_963662175.1 of Aradus depressus. Taxonomy (NCBI): domain Eukaryota; kingdom Metazoa; phylum Arthropoda; class Insecta; order Hemiptera; family Aradidae; genus Aradus; species Aradus depressus. The sequence continues at coordinate 100,121,065 of OY759214.1, forward strand.
CCCCTTTCCTTGAGCCCCACTCTAGTACAAAATTCATGGTTGGACGCAAACCAAGTCACTTGTTCTTAACTGATTGCCAATTGCTCAGGTTTTTTAAGTGGCCTTATAAAATCATTTGAAAGCTTACTTCAAGATCATTCAGTAAGAGAAAGGATTTATGTTGTTTATAGATTTGTGAATGGGTAAATAAAAAAATTTCCTTAGAGGGAAATACTATTTCAATGGGCTTATTTGGCGTTATTTGGAAACATTCACCCTATTTTCCATTGATGATTTTAAAGTTAATTTACATGGAGTGTCCCGGAGTTATTATCTTAATGTCATTACTGTAGATGACTAACTTTGCAGAAGCCGAGATTTGTAGCTGCTTCCGAAGTGCGGGTGTGTAGTTAGGTGGAGCTAAGGTTGTGGAACACAAGTAGAGAGGGCTGGGTGGGGGTGAGATTTGTTGTTAAGCCCCTCCCCCCCCACACACACAACACACCCCCCTCCCCAGAACAACACATGTTTGCAGAGCCAACACTACCTCCATTAAGATTATTTACACAACTTGCTTTGTCTTTGGTACAACATTGCCTTTATTCAATCCAGCGCGGGGTCTCCAGTAAGTCTTTCTGTCTTACTGGATATTGGAAAACTGCTAACAGTCTATTAATTATACTTTTTTTTTTTTTTATCTTATTCATTTATTATTCTTATTTTAATATTAATAAGAACTATACTTTCGCATTTCCCACTTGTACTCTTTATAACAACTGTTATAATATGTATTTACTCATGTCAACACATATATCACATCTCCAGAGGGCGCCAGTAGCTTAGAGGTAGCGTGCTAGCCTACTGAGCTAAAGATCGCGGGTTCAAAACTCTGGTTTTCTTATTTGAGAAGTAAAAAAAAAACTAGAGCACACCGTCCTTCGGATGGGACATTAAGCGATTGTTCCGAGTCTGTGCTATGTCAAGCTCATGTCCACCATGAGCTACGAAAGAGCGCTCTGGTAGTAGGCGATTTGACTTCGTAGTTTAAAGTCCGGGCATGAGTGACAATAACTAACTTTAGGAGTAACCAGTTTAAGGTTAAGACAGTAGTAAACAGGTGGTTCAGTCACCGGAAACTGATAATTCGTTTTGTATAGACTGTGTTAGGGATGCAAAATTAAATAATAGATTAATTAATAAATGAACTCAAAAAATAAACATGAATAATAATTTAGTAAGAAAGTTATAAATTGGATTGAGGTGCAATAATAATTTCTTATTTTTAAACAAATATTACTGTTAAAACAACAAAACAACTAATATAAAACTAAGGTTCAATTAGAAGCATAGGGAGGGGGAGGTTAACAAACGATTTGTTTTTTGTACTTTTTATTTATTTTTTAAATTCTTTTGTTTGGCCCTATATACGATGCATTTTAGCCATGCCTCTATACGGTGTTTTTGGTTGTTTACACAACATCCATGGCCCCGGGAGGCAGTTCTATCTACGAAAATAAAACTCTTCCGGACGGGATTCGAACCCGCAAAGCATGGTGAGACCATGCGACCAAATCTCTACGCTCTAGCCTTCACGGCCACCATGGCTCCTAACCCCATCGTGACAATAAAAAAAAAAAAGTCGTCGGTGAATCACCGGCAATGTACTTCCCCAGAATGAATTAATCAATTAACTTTTCGCTCCCCCCTCCAAAACCAGTCGACCGTTTGTGCTATAATATTCAAGTTGACTTACAAAGGGGGGTCCTAAATCCTCATAATAAATTTTGTGTCGATAATTCATTAAATCGGAAGTTTTTAGGTTTTTCGAATTGAGTCCCCCCTCTGCACCTCCCGTCCCTTTTGCCGATTCTGCTGAAATTTGATGTCGTCCTTTTGTGGTTTTGAACTCGCCTATAAAACGTGTCCGACATTCATTACAACGGCAGTTATTAGAGTTTTTTAGTTAAGCCTCCCCCTCCCCTTTGGCCGATTTGGCTGAATATCGATATGTGAGGTCTTTACGGGGTTTTGGCCACATATGTAAAAGTAGATACATTCATTCTATTGGCAGTTATTAAAGCTGTTGAGCCTCCCTCCTAATGGCCCCCTCCCCTTTGGTCGAATTTTTGGCCGATTACATAACATCCCCCATACCTCGTATACAGGGAAGTAATACTAATACATATGTCTCCACATGTCTGCCACAAAGAGCGCAATAGAACTGAAGAAAGTTAAATAAATGAGCTCAGTTTACAGAGATTAATACGGGACAAATTTGATCAGTCTTACCATATTTACCAATATTTTTTTTTTTTTTTTTTCAAACCTCGTATTAAGTGGACTTGGGTTCTGAAAATAGTATTTGATTATCCTAACTGTAAGGCAAGTTTACATTTTATACTTGTTGCCAGAAGTGGCTTCATCGATGAGAATTGTTCAAACAAGCTACTGAACCAACAGTGAGTTTTATGAACCCGCTCTGAGAAAACAGTTCAAAAAATAGGTTTGAATTGCACAACTCAACAATTGACAATATGTAAAGACATGTAAAACGTTGTTAATGACTATTTGTAATACTTCACAGGTTGTAAAATAAAATATAGTCTGATCTCTCACCGATTTTATTAATTCTTGCTAGCCGGCTTTCGAGTTTGCCCTCATCATCAGGCAATCTGATAAAATAATCTTGACAACAACATAATTTAAAATGTTTTAATAAATAAGATTATTAAAATAAACGTATATATGTAGAACTATTTAGAAACAATTTATAATTTCATAGTTGGGGACAGTTGTGACTCAGATGGGGAACAGGAATAACATATCTGTCCCCATTCAGCAAATTTTGAATTGTTAAATTGTTTTCGAATAGTTTTATATATGTTTATTTTAATTGTCGAATCTTATTTATTAAAACATTTTAAATTATGTAGTTTTCAAAATTATTTTTTCGGACTGGCTGATGAGAACAATCTTGAGCAACCCGGCTAGCAAAAATTAATAAAATCTGTGAGAGGTCAGATTATATTTTATTTTACGACCTGTGAAATAATCACTTCTCACTACATCACCCATCTTCATATTATTTGTAATACACATGTAAAACTATTTTAAAACCCTAAAAAGGGGGTGTATTCTTGAGTTGTCCCAACAAAACCGTTGAAACTACCGACCTTACACTTGTTAGATCTTTAAAATAATTTAAAACCTTATTGAAAATTTTAAATTAATACAAATGTAATTTTTTTTCTAATAACCCCGTCCGAAAATCAAATCATAAAACTTCAAAACTGTTTATTTTGTCTATGCACTTTATAATTATCGCCCCCCCCCCCCCTCCCCCCCCCCCCCCCCCGACCCAGGTGTGGAACCTATTATTTAAACTTGATTTGGGTAAATTGTAATTGAGTAGTGGGCTGGAACCCCCGATCTTCTGGTAGGAAATGAAATGACATCACAAGTGGTCACCTGGTTGGTTTAATAATCGAAAAAAATTCAACGAACGTAAATATAGTCAGTCTCATGTTTCTTCTGACCAATTGCCGGTCCTAAGATGAAACTTTGTGAAAATGTACTTCCGTATGATTGTGATTTGATGAAAACATTTAATTTATTTTGATATATTTTCGCTTTTTCCCAACAAAATATTTATTTGTATTTTTTCATATTTGATAATTTCATTACAAATGAAATGAGACCAAGTTTACCTTTCTGTGTTGAATAGAACAGGTAGTACCTACGTATTGTATGCGGGTACAAATACGAAATTACCAAATTTGAGGTCTTCTACAGTTGTCCTTACACACCATACTAAACTTTATGAAATTTCATCGAATTCTGAGGGTGTCATGTCTAAAGTGGCTGATTTGGCATGGAATGATCCCAATGCCTTCTAAATAAATTGCTTCTCATCATTTTCAATTAAGCAAATAGTGTTTGAATAATAAAAAAATATGCTTTGAGGAGAGAGGGTTTCTGTCCGTCACTCACCTATATTGACGTTATAAACCTGGCCATTGTCAGTTTTGACAGAAAAAAATATTGGAGAGGCCGACTAATGGATCTGAGGCGCGCTGTATCGATACATCCCGACATCGATCCAACAGCTCATCTACTCAAGGCCGTCTTGTTTTAAACTTCATCTAGGTTAGGTAAACTAGAATATATTAATCGATCCAACATTCAATATTTTCATCGGATTTTCACATTTTCGATTACCTTGAATCCTGAATATATTGATCGAAGTTTTTACGATTGGTTTCAAAACTCCTTAGACTTATTCATTTTCAGATAAATCAGACAAAAATAATAATATTTATTTCCATTAAAATATAATATGGTAATATGATGCTTCATAAAAATCAAGAGACTATGAATTACGGATAGTTATTGTGACTCTTGTCCAGACTTTAATTACGCGATCATATCGCCTACATCCAGAGAACTCTTTCGTTGCTCTAGTGTACATGACCCGAGTCAACTATGGGAATCCTAAATTTTGCCTTCCCCTAAATTTTTATTCACCTAGGATATGTGTCTTTAATGAGTACCTACCTGACATCGTATAGACTCGGGACCATCGCTTCACTTCACATCCGAAAAACGGCGTGCTCAAGGTTTTGTGATCTGGCCATTACGGGACTTTCATATACCAACCACTTCTTTACCTCCCCCCTCTCAAATTTATTTCATACTGGTATTACTGGGTATATGTGTGTTTGCCTCGGTGGTTTTCTTAGTTTCATTGTATAGGGTGACATTACCCCGATTGAATTGCTGTAAAGTGAGGTCTCTTTGTTGAGGCCAACTTCTTCTCGAAAGGTGTATAGATAGAGTCAAGAATTAATATGTTCCATTGACACAACTGGGCGGCACAACTCACTTTTCTGTGAGAAGTATACTTTTTTTAGTTAGTTTCTAGTTAGTTTAGGGAGGAGAGATGTGATTTGAATATAGCGAGCCTCCTCTTCAATAATAACAGTCTCATTAATGTGGACATGGTGGCCCTGCCCAGGGGACCCCAACCTCCTCTAGCTCTCCCTGGGCACCAGAATTCATAAACAGGATCCCTGCTCTCAAGTTACCTGGTTCCTACTAGACACATCAGTTGACTGCCCACTTTCGGGAGCTCTGGTCCACAGTTTCCAATACCGGAATCACGTCCAGTTTTTAGTCCCTCAAAACCAGTAACATAAAAATCTTCGAATATAATTTCTTCGTAATAAAAAAAAATGTTACCACGCTTACAAATCACCTTCCCCTTTCTTTCATACTGGCATTACTGGGTATCTGAATGTAATGAGTTGGCGTCAGTGGTATTTTTTTCTTTCATTGTACAGCATAATACTGAGTTACATTCTTATGCCCTGCAATGCCAGTATGAAATAATTTTCGAAGGGAGGGGGAGAAATAGTGATCTGTAATCGTGGTTGGTATAATAAAGTCCTGTAATGACCACATCACGTACCTATGTATATATTTGTTTTCTTCTTCATTTTCATAATTTTTCATAAAAACTATCAATAATAAAAAATAGTTTATAATTCGTTGCTATGCGATACAATTTAAACATTGATATATTTCCATCATTGGGAGGTAAAATAAACTTAGGCACGCCGTCCTTCGGATGGAACGTTAAGCGATGGTCCCGAGCCTGTACGAAGTCAGGTACTCCTTAAAGACCCCTATCCTAGGTGAATAAAAATTTAGGGTAGGCAAAATTTAGGACTCCCACAGTAGAGTCGGGCTCATGTCCTGGTAGTAGGCGATATGACCTCGTAGTTAAAGCCCAGGCATGAGTCATAAAACCTAACCTAACCTATTTTCATCGAAATTTTATTTTTCATTAAGAATACATTTTTTGATAGGACTAACCATTCCTGGTAAAACAAGGAAACGTCTCAAAATATGTGTTTAAAAATGACATTTCAATACGATTTTCGGCAAATATCTCAAAAACTGGACGACCTGCGAAAAATCGTATTTTATATAAATATGTACGTCTGTCTTTTCTAAAACCTTTTGTTGAAACAATTTTTTATTAGGTCATCAATGTAAGCGGTATCTTGTAAAGTATACTTAGGTCCTGAACTAAAGATGTCTCAATTTTCGTTCTATTTCGGCCAAAATCGAATCACATTTTTCAAATTACATACACATATATACACACATACGCACAGACAGACATCATCGCGAAAATGTTCAAAACGGATTCAGGAGACCTTAAAACATAAAAATCCGTTGAAATCTCGTTATCGGATTTTCGCACGATTACAATACTTCGTTATACTATAGGTATAAGAAACTAATTATAACTCTTACTGCTGGCAACATCTTGCAATGACTTTGAAATGTCAGGATTTTGGAAATGTGACTGTATTGAACTACGCACCATCGAAGGCTCAGGCATTTACCAAGAGAAATCATTAATGACAGTTCTAGTAGGTACCTAATGTCATGATGTCTCAAGTACCAATTTCTTTGTGAATAGATAAATAAATAAATATTTCATGTTGTACAAGGAATCTATTTTGTTCTGAACTCAAGAGAGTGCTTTGTTTTGTAAATGTCACTGTTCTGAAATAGCACGAGTTTTACTTTTATTTTGTTCTCTGTGGATAGAGGGAGGGAGGTCCATTTAAATAGGGCACAAGGTAATGTCAAAGTAAGGAAAGTTTGGAAAGTCGTCTGCTCTCCTGTCCTCATTCTTTTTATTTATTTTCATCTCTCTTGTTGAGAGTCTCGGCAGAAAGAGAAACGAAGAAGAATTATTTTGTTGAAAATTGAACAAAAGTTTCCAGGAAGTTGTTTTGGAGAGACCATTTCCTTCCTTGTTGGATCCCCTACAGAGTCCATGAGCAAACTTGTTGCAAACAGCAGGGATATGCAGACGATACTTGGGACTGGCCTGCTGTAACCGCCATTTAGACTGCAAGTCTATCTCTCTGTAGACCGGGCAGCCAGAGTCCATGAGCAAACTTGTTGCAAACAGCAGGGATATGGAGACGATACTTGGGACTGGCCTGCTCTAACTGCCATTTAGACTGCAGGTCTATCTCTCTGTAGACCGGGCATCCAGAGTCCATGAGCAAACTTGTTGCAAACAGCAGGGATATGGAGACGATACTTGGGACTGGCCTGCTCTAACCGCCATTTAGACTGCAAGTCTATCTCTGTAGACCGGGCATCCACAGTCCATGAGCAAACTTGTTGCAAACAGCAGGGATATGGAGACGGTACTTGGACTGGCCTGCTCTAACCGCCATTTAGACTGCAAGTCTATCTCTCTGTAGACCGGGCATCCAGAGTCCAGATGTGGAACCGCAAGATGAAGATGGCTCATGTAGTGAGAAGTCATTATGATATGGATTGTAAAATATATACATCGTCTAATTTCTTAGCCAGCTTTTGAGGTTGCCCTTGTCATCCTGCTGTCTGATAAACCATTTTCTTAAACAATAATTTAAAATGGTAAAGTGAATAATCCTGGGCACTGAAAAAGCGCTCTGGTAGTAGGCGATTTGCCCTCGTAGTTAAAGCTCGGGTATGAGTCACCTAACTAACGTCGTAAATAAAAATACTCGGGCAGCAGATTTCCTAGGCTGGCTTCTTTAACGATACCACTTTTTTCTTCTATAATTATTTTTTACAATTATAACAATGAGTGACTGAAGGAGGAAAAGAAAATGACTTTCAAATACATTTCAACTGTATTCATTAGCAGGGAGAAGTAAAAGAAAAGTATTTTTTAATGGAGTGAGAGTGGAACAGTATGGAAGAAATAGACGCTCGACTCTGCTATGGCAGTCCTCAATTTAGCCTACCCTAAATTTTTATTCACCTAGGTAGGGGTCAATGAGTCCCTGACATCGTACATGCTTGGACCATAGCTTAACGTACCATGAAGGACGGCGTGCTCAAGGTTTTTTCATCTCCCAAATAAATAACCTGAGAGCCTCGGCCGGGTTTCGACTAGAATGCACACCACGTATCGGATATATGGATTGTATATTGACCGATCTATAGTTGTATATCGATATATTATGATATATCGGAAATACCGATACCTGTATATCAAAGGTATTATCGTTAATTATGATTAATACACAATTAAATAACGAAGATAAAATTTATTAACTCTTTATATAGGTTAAAAATTATCCATTTAATCTTACAGTGAGCCAAATATGTGAAAAATGTTTTTGCTTTTTGATCAATATTTGTTATTGAATGAATAATATGAAGTTAGTTAGTTATTGTGACCGGGCATATCTACTAGGTCATAATCGCCTATTACCAGAGCGCTCTTTCGTCTGACAGACATGACTGTACCTACTATGGGAATTCAAAATGTTCCCTATCCTGGTTTATTTACCTAGGGTCAGGTTAGGTTTTATGACTCATGCCCGGGCTTTAACTACGAGGTTATATCGCCTACTACCAGAGCGCTCTTCCGTCACTCTGGTGGACATGAGCCCGACTCTACTGTGGGAGTCCTAAATTTTGCTTACCCTAAATTTTTATTCACCTAGGGCAGGGGTCTTTAATTAATAGACTAATAAATAGTTTATTTATTTATGAGTTCTGAAGAACGCTTTTCGAAACCCAGACCAAGGCCCTTAGTTTATTTTATCTGGGAGGTAAAATAAACTTAAGCACGCCGTTCTTCGGATGGGACGTTAAGCGATGGTCCCGAGCCTGTACGATGACAGGTACTCGTTAACCCTTAAACTAAACAATTTTGTATAATTTATTTATTACAAAACTCGTATTTTATTTATTTATTTTGCCATTTTAAATTATAATTACAAAAAAATTGTTTCATCGGACAGCTTGATGGTGAGCGCAACCTCGAAAGCCGACTTTATTTTAGTTTGACTGTCTTTATTTAATGTTGTACATGTGGAGATGCTATTGCACCGGGCGGCTAAATTCCTAGGTGGTTCTGGTAGTAAAACCATGGTGGTCCGGACCCCCCCCACCCCCCAGGGGGCCATCTCGTTCAACATATCTGATGTACAAACAAGAGGACCCATCTTATTGAGAGACACCACACCCTGGATCTCTTTCCATTTGATGGCCACCCCATGTTTGCTCCATATTTCTTTACTCGGGGGACGGGGACGGGGGTGGCCGAGATGAGTAGAATTACGAGGCATACACCCGGTCCAACAACATATTTGTAATATAGCCCGGACGGGAAAAGAAAAATATCATTGTACAGTCAGCAATACAAAGTCAGCCGGAAACTTTAATTCAATACAGCTGAACCATATTTATATTGCTGGTCAGCAGAATAGTTCAAACTCAATCTTAGTTTAATTATGTTTACCTATATTTTATAATAATTAGATCTCCGAGTTGACTGAAAATCGGGTTCAGATATAGTGACAAACAGGTTTTTTTGTTGTTGGTATTTTTGGGTTTGGGGGGTGTGAAAATATAATATTCTAGTAGACCCATTACAATAACTTTCCTATTTGCTGGGAAGTTAATAAATTAAAAAAATCACTGATTTAGAATAAAAAAAACAACTTCTTATTGAAAAACATTTAGACAGGTTTCACACTTGGGCAAGTATTTCCTTGAAACTGTTAAAATACGACTCTACATTGGGTATCATATTCTGTCAGACTAGGGTTCATGGAACCTTTCAGGACACAGTAGTTGACGCAACGTAAAAAAACTCTTTAGACAAAAAAAACAAATAAAACAAAACATTAAACTGGTACATTATTAACTTGTTGATTTTCTAAGATCTAACATATAATGTTATTTACATATAATATATTTAAAGGGGGGTATGTGAGATGTGTAAGTTAAGTCTACATGTCAAAGCCCCCCTCCCCCCCACACACATTTATAGAGAACAATATCATATTGTCAAAGTGAGAGTGAGTGTCTTTGAACTGGTTGTTTCGGATCTCACAAAGGATTCAAAACCCGATATCCGATTAATGGTTTTATCCATCCATGGTTTTATACTCCACCTCCATCTAGACATCCACACCATGTATCGGATATATGGATTGCATGACGACCGATATATCTATGTTTTATATCGATATATTATGATATATCGGAAAAATCGATTTATATATATATAACTTCTAAGTTGAGGAACGCGGACATATTGTGGAATTTGTAATAAATAAATAAAACAAACTTATTTTTTGAAATATTGTCTATTCCACTAAAGATATTTATAAAAATAAAACTATCGGTTTCGGCTTTATATCATCGTCAGGTCTAGTTATGAACTAAGTTAGTTCATAACTAGACCTGACGATGGTGTGAAGCCGAAACCGGTAGTTTTATTTTTATAAATATCTTTAGTGGAATAGACAATATTTCAAAAAATAAGTTTGTTTTATTTATTTATATATATAAGTTTATGTTAACATTATATGTGAATAAATTATTCGGAAGTATAAATTGTGTTCAATGTAAATAAGAAATTATATTTAAAAAAACAATGTTTAATATTTGTATAATGTATATTTTACTCAACATTTCTCTTAAGGCCTATTTAATATTAAATTTTTTTCAGTTCCAACCATAGTTATATGGGGTGAAGAGCTAGCTGGCTGGGTCAACCTCTCCTGTAACTTACGTATTTATGATAAGATAGATATGGGGTGATGATATTTTGGCTTGGTAGATGGCCAATCGTCATGGCAACTTGTCATCATCTATTAGCTAGCATGACATACTGCCTTCCCCTCCCCTTACTATATGTGCCCAGCCCAGTAATTAATAACCAATTAGACCCAAAGACGCCGCCATTGTTTGTTTTATTATTAGTTAATGGGTTGCCTCTATTCTATTCTCGAGAGAAAGAGAGATAAAAGTTAATATGTGAAATTATTATTATTAGTTTATTATTAATCTTCTTAGATATATTTGCCCCTAACCATAACTCCGCCATTGTTGTGGATATTGAGGAGGTAGGTAAGATGGTCAATTATCATGGCTATAATCCCCAGTGAATACGTTACGTCATTCTGATTGTGTTGTCATAAAACGCCGAGGAACTTGGGCTTATAAGGCTAAAATTAAAAAAACAAAACAATTTTTTGTATGTGTGTCTGTGTACCAGATCACTCCCAATAGAGTGAATATATCAACACGATATATTATTGATAATCAGCCAAATCTATGGGAGGGGAGTGGGGGATTAAAAATCTCAATAACTGCCACAAAATCTTGTTTTTATTATTTTTTTTTTCAAACTCAGTTTTTCTTAAATTAATTTTATTTCAAACCTTGCGTCCTTCCCTCTCTTTTGTAGTTAATTTTTCTCCACTGAGACTTAATTTAATTCATTCCTCTTACTTTGGAGGGCATACTGATATTTTATTTCATTGTTTCTCTTCCTCATTTTTTTTATGTATTTTTCGTTAGAGGACATCGGTTCCAGAATACAATTTATTTTCTTTTCACTTCAAGTGTCCAGCTAGCACACTTATATAGTTTCCACTTGAGCAGAAAGGAATGGAAATAAGGAAGTAATGCCCTGGCCTGATCCCGAGCTGACGACGAGTGATGTTGCACACTCGCAGGATGCACCCAAAGAAGTTAATAAATATATAGAATTTAGAGATTGCTCCCCTTGTCTACCTCTATGGCCTCTACTCCAACGGCATTTAATTTATTCAACAAGATCTTGAACAAATCCTCGTGTTAAGCTCTCAAATAAATCAAATTACCTAAGAAATAGAGGTAGTACAATTTATTCATAAGTTGTGGCAATAACGAACTAATAACAATTTTTTTTTTTTTTTCGAGAAGCTTCTCTTAGTTTCAACAATAACTTAGCCATGACGCGATTCTATATTACGTATATTTTGGGATATAAAAAGAGACAAGACATATTTCTTGACTACTTGAAACCGTTCCTTATCTGAAATATTGTTAACCTTTAACCACTATTATTTTTTTGTGTTGGACACGGTCTCGGGAGGAAGAGGGGAGGGGGCGGATACTGAAGGTTATTTAAATAAAAAAAATAAAATAGAAATGAATTGTTAAAATATTTATTGTTAATATACTACCTATCAAATGAAATGTAATAATAATAATTAGTTAAAATATCTATTTAACAAAAATTATATAAATACAATATTATTCATCAATATACTGCTTAAAAAATATTAAATATGCTGTGGAAAATACTTTTTTTTAAAGTTATTTTTTTGTATTCACATTTAGGGAAGCAATTTCCATTTTCTTTAAGCAATCATAACTTTTTTTTTCTTAATTTTTTCTTAACATTTTATACAAATTGCTTGGCATATATGATGTTCTCTTCTTTTAGAATCGTATGCATTAAATGTTTTTTTGTATTTCGCGGGGCTCACTAAAAATACGGGAACAAAAAGTCAATAAGTTCCTTGACCAGTACTTTGAAAACAAAGATTGGTGGACCTTACTAGAAGGGAAGCCTGAAGATACTTGGTTTTCCCTGCGAGAGTCTCTGGGACTTCACCTCAGCGGTTACCTTGCTGTTCATCGAGATCAGCTCAACGAATCAGCAATCATTCTTCCGTAAATGACAGGAGTGTCAATAACAGTTACTAGGGTAGACTATCATGTAGATGAAAGGGTTGGAAAAGTTGTGTAGCAGTAAACAGGATACCTGTTAGAGGGACAAATTAAAATAGGGGTTGGCAAGTCGTCCCCAAATTGAGTTAGACCCCAACGGGACTCAAACATTGTTTTTTTTGTTGGGCTCCTGCTAGTCTCCCTTAATGAAACAATTTCAATTTGTCCCATATCAGGTGATGGAGTCAAATTCCCCAACCTAGCTACGTAGGTAGCATGTATCCTCCAACTGAAGGACGGAGATACTCTTCGGAGTCCACTCTGGGACCGTGCAGTATGACAGTGTCACCATGCACAAAAACTGCATCAGTGGAGATAGCGCCTCTCATAGCCATGTCAGATTGTCACAAATCCTGGAAGATCATAACTAATGTCAACTATTGTGTATCTGTCTTGTGTTCAAATTTCTTTGTTATTTTCCGTGTTATTTCAAGAACTCACTTAGTTTAGCAGAAAGTATAATCTATTTTAAAACAAAAAGTCGTCGGTGAATCATCTGCTATGTACTTCCTCAGAACGAATTAATCAATTACGTTTGTGCTCTCCCTCCAAAGCCAATTGACCGTTTGGGTTAAAATGCAATATTTGACTTAGTGGCTTCTCAATTCTCATACTAAGTTTTGTATCGATAAATTCATTAAATCGGCAGTTATTGTGGTATTTGACCTCCTTCCCTTCGACCGATTTCACGGTTTTGAATTTAGATATACATCATGTCGATGTCTTCATTAAATCGGCAGTTATTAGGCTTTTCGAGTACGACCCCCAGGATTTTGAGCAGGGGGGGGGGGGGGGGGGGGGGGGTACAGACTCCCGGGGACACAGTCCACAGTTTCCGTTGTTAGCCCTGCAGACTTTTTTTTTTATTCATTTGGGAGACTCGGACCTCTAGAAGCTCCCCCTGATGTTACCACTGACTTTAATATTTTCCTAACTTAACATGAGCAGCAGCTAATGCATGCTGTGGTTTCTGTGCTTTTAGAATTAAATGTCTCACATCCAATAGTGTGCATTTGCTGCTGCTGCGCTTTGCATTTTTTACTGCGCATGTGAAATCAGCTTTAAGAGTATAAAGTATAACATAAATGAAGATTTTGAACGAGGAAATGAAATGATCGAATTCATGTACCTATATTTAAATAAATGTAATATGACTTGTTTTGTACATGTACATTTAAGTAAAGCACAATTTTCGTAATCTTGGTTTTTGAAAGTGCCCCCCCCCCCCCCCCCCCCCCCGGGCTTCGCCCCTGCTTATAGGGCTTCAAATTTTCATATGAAATTTCATGTCAATACATTCAATACAACGGCAGTTTAATAACTATACAATTTACACAACTTCCTCGTATACCTAGGGAAGTAAAACATAACTTAACCTACTACTTACCATTTTTTAAAGGAAGTTATCATTTCTAGTGTATGAGTATTGATACTATGAAACCTGCTTCAGTGACGGATGGTTAGTATCGTTGTTTAATGAATTATTTTATTCTCTATCTACACTTAGTGATGTACACAAAGTACACACATTATGAATATTAAAATACTTTTTAAATAAATCTGTGGTGTTGGAGTAAAGGGGTATATGTCAGTTTTTCTGTTTTCAGAGAACTCCCAAGTTTCTCAGTTGTCCCCCTTTTCACTTCCTTTTTTTTCAATGATGTCAAAGATTCTGACTTATTTCTCTTTACCCCAACATAGAAGTCATAACTTGCTTTAGATAGGTGTTACCCATTTTCACAATATTGACATATACCACTTTGACATATACCCCTTTGACATATACCCCTTTGACATATACCCCTTTACCCAAACAGCACAGAAATTATTATTTTTAAAGAAAAGAATAACTAAAATGTTGAGCTTTTTTTTATTATAAAAACAGCTGTTAAAGATATTAGTATATTAATTAGTTAGGTTAGGTTAGGTTTTATGACTTATGCCCGGGCTTTAACTACGAGGTCATATCGCCTACTACCAAAGCGCTCTTTCGTCACTCTGGTGGACATGAGCCCGACTCTACTATGGGAGTCCTAAATTTTGCCTACCCTAAATTTTTATTCACCAAGGGTAGGGTTCTTTAACGAGTACCTGACATCGTACAGGCTCGGGACCATCGCTTAACGTCCCATCCGAAGGACGGCGTGCTTAAGTTTATTTTACCTACTATATTAATTAGTGATTATAAATATAAAAATATTAAATATATTTGCTTTAATTAAAAGTGGAAAAGGACAAAGTACGGTGGAAGCAACAAAAGCCAGCCGTGCCAGTTGATAAGTGTCGGTGGGTTTACAAATATGAACCAAGTGACATCACAGTGAGGATAGATACAAGACCAGATACAAGTGTAAATATAAAAAAAGACAAAAAAAAGATAGGACAATTGTGAGTGAGCTCTATAGAAAGAAGGCACTTTTTTTTTTTTTTTTAATTAAATAAGCCTATTAAAGAGTGGCTACAATGAAAAGACTGATGTCATTTTAGGAATTACAATTCATACTTGTTGTTTATCAGCTGTTTGGCAACCAACTTGAGAAAAAGTAAATATTTTGTTCCGTTAGATTTTTTATTATTTTCAGTGCTTAATGACAAAAACAAAGTGTGTAAATAGTTATTGTATATAGTTCTTGTTTCGTTTTTTTCTAGACATGAGTTTTGTGCGTTTTCATTTCGTTATGGTTTCTCTATCTTTAAAGTGTTAAAAGTAACCTTTACAAATACTATTTTTATTTAATTATTGTGATTTTGTGCGGACTTAATGGTGGCGGGAAGTGAGGAAACCCCAGTTGGGGCCCTTGCTAGTCCTAGCACCAGCACCACAGTAGCCATGGAACAAGCCCCATCCAACTTGGGAGCGACCTGGGAGTCAGTAGTGGGCCGGAAGAGAAGCGGGACAACGTCCAGAGACCCACGCAAGGTAGCCAAACAGTCAGGTGAGCACCTCACCCCTACCACCGTTGCAAATAGCTTTAGTGTTCTGACCAACATGGAGACATCAGCTATTGAAGAGCCAGAAAAAACAAATAATGTTACAAAAGCTGAAAAGCCTCCACCTATTTACCTAAAAGGCGTCGAAAATTACGACAGCCTAATAGAAATTTTAATAAAAGAAGGAGGATTGGAGTCATTCTCCTTGAGGACTACCACACAGGGCATAACAATATATGCCAAAACGCCGACGGCATACAGGGCCTTCATCCACCTACTCGAAGGAAATAATGCCAATTTCCACACCTACCAAAACCCAAACGACAAAGTGCCTCGAGTGGTCATCCGAGGTCTTCATCCCTCCACGAGTGTGAACACTATACACAGAGCCCTGCAAGAGAAAGGGTTCGTCGCCACCCGAATTACTAATGTGTGGTCGAGATACAAAGTGCCACTACCATTATTCTTTGTTGATGTAGAGCCTGGCAGCTACAATGAAAAAATTTATGACATTGAATGTTTATTGTATACAAAAATTAAAATAGAGGAGCCAAGAAAGAAGCACACTATGGCACAGTGCACTCGCTGCCAGGCCTTCGGGCACACAAAGAGTTACTGTAGGCACACACATCGTTGTGTTCGGTGTGGCGGCGAACACATTTCGGGAAGCTGCAACAAGCCCCGGACTGTTCCAGCCACCTGCGCGAACTGCCAGGAATCCCACCCGGCCAACTACAAGGGATGCCGGGTGTACAAAGAACTGCAGTTCAAACGACAGGGCAGTAGACCACAACCACCGAGAAACCCAGCAGCAGCGCCTCCATCCCACCAGGACCAGGCGATCTACCCTTCTCTGGTGCGGCCCGCCCCTCCACCACCTCCTCTGAGGCAGACCTTTGCAGCCACCGCCAGGAACCTCACCACCGAGACACCTCCCCTTCAGAGACCTCCGCACATTTCGGCAGGCCTGAGAGAGGACAACACCCAGTGGTCAGCAAATGGCCTCCCACCTCAAATGGTACACTTCATATCAGGTATAAACCAGATAGTCCAACCTCTTTTTAATCTTCTTAGCCAGCTATCCCAACTTACCCAAACCTTTTGTTCCCAGTATGTCCGCTAATACTCTCACACTGGGTTCCTTGACAGTCCTTCTATGGAACGCCAATGGCATAATACAACATAAAAATGAGCTTGAAATAATTTTGAATCAAAAAAGAATTGACGTAGCCCTCATTTCGGAAACCCACCTGACAACTAAATCTAAATTTTTCATTCAAAATTACAAAGTGTATAGAGCCGACCACCCAGACAACAGGAGCCACGGCGGTGCGGCTGTCATAATAAAACAATCCCTTAAACACTATGCACTACCATCACATACCACACCACACATACAAGCGGCAGCTATATCCTTACACACCAGACACAGGAAAATCTCACTCGTGGCCGTATATTGTCCCCCGAGGCACGCCATAAGGCCGGAAACATTCGTCCGGTTCTTTAGGGATCTGGGCGCATGTTTCCTCGCTGGGGGCGATTTCAACGCCAAACACCAGCGATGGGGTTCGCGCCTTTGCACCCCTAGGGGCAGAAGTCTGTATTCCTCTGTTAATCAGCTCTCATTAGACACTATTTCGACAAACTCACCGACTTACTGGCCAACCTCAAGACGCAAATTGCCGGACTTACTATACTTCTTCATACAGAAGGGGCTGCGAGGTGTGCCATACGATGTTAAATCTTGCTCTCATCTCTCCTCGGATCACTCACCAGTACATCTCACTCTTTGGGCGGAGATTGAGATCGAATCAACGAGGCCAAGTCTAACGCCAGGAGTTATGGACTGGAACCTTTTCCAACAGCAATTGGAGACAACATTGTCCGTGCCATATTCACTGAAGACGGGAGAGGAAATAGAGGAGGCTGTGGAATTTCTTACCGTATCCATACAGCAGGCTGCCTGGCAAGCAGTCCTACCAACAAACACTGGTCCTCATCCGACTCTCCCCTCCTACCCTGCATACATCCGTGAGCTGATCGGAGAAAAGAGGAGAGCGAGAAAAAGATGGCAGACCTCGAGATTACCTTCAGACAGACGGACATACAACAGACTAAGCAATGACCTGAAGACGCAAATCAGACTGATTAACAGGGAATACTACGACTCCTCCCTTTCCAATCTGAATGCGGAGAATGGCAGCCTATGGAGGAGAACCCGTAGACTTCTCCGACACCAATCTCAGTCGATGCCAATGCGACAGAACGACGGATCCTGGGCCGTGACGGACGACGAGAAAGCCGATTTGTTTGCTGCGCATCTCTCATCTACTTTCAGACCTCATCACGATCTTTCAGACATCCCTCATGAATCACGTATTCACCATTTCTTAGACACACCCCTTCCTATCTCCCTCCCACCAAAAGCCTTCATACCCTCCGAAGTTCAGTACGAAATTAAAAATCTCCCCAGAAGGAAGTCCCCGGGCTATGACCTGATAACAGCGGAGATTCTCCAGCGGCTGCCTCGGAAAGCTGTTGTATTTCTGACAACTCTGTACAATTCCATACTTCGTACAACATACTTTCCCATTCAGTGGAAGTACTCTGTTATCACCATGATCCCAAAACCAAACAAACCTGAGCATGACCCTTCTTCCTTTCGACCTATCAGTCTTCTCTCTTTTCTTTCCAAGATCTTTGAAAAACTTTCCTATAAACGCCTCATTTCTATCCTTTCACTTCATCTTCCCGATCACCAGTTTGGGTTTCGTTCTTTTCACTCCACCACCCACCAACTGCACAGAGTTGTCGACTACACAGCGTCTGCATTAGAGCGAAAACTCTATGCAGCCGGGGCATTCCTGGATATATCTCAGGCTTTTGATCGGGTCTGGCACGCGGGACTTCTATATAAACTTAAACCCCTCCTACCCCATACATATTATCTTATTCTCCAGTCATACTTAACGGATAGGTATTTCGCCGTCCGTCAGGGCTCAGCTATTTCCTCCTGCCACCCCATACTGGCCGGCGTGCCTCAGGGCTCAATATTAGCCCCCCTATTATACTCCATGTACACCTTCGACTTACCCACCGACCCTCTCACATTAACAGCCACATACGCAGATGACACCGCCATTTTAGCCTCTCACACAGATCCTCACACCACTTCACTCATACTACAGCAACACCTCAACAAAATTGAAGTTTGGAGTAAATCTTGGAAAATTAAATTTAACACCACAAAATGTCAACACATAACATTCGCTCTCCGCCGTGGTGACTGTCCCCCAGTATTCCTTGAAAACCAGCCATTACCCCATACCTCTTCCGTAAAATATTTAGGATTAACCCTCGATAGAAGGCTGACTTGGAACCCTCACACTTGGACGACACGACTCACACTAGACCGGCGACTTAGACTATTGTACAGTATTTTGAATAGGCGTTCTAAATTATCTACTCGACAAAAATTAAATTGTTATACTTATCTTCTCCGACCTCTCTGGACCTATGGCTTACAAATATATGGTACAGCCAAGACTTCAAACATCAAAAGAATACAGATATTTCAATCCAAGACTCTCCGACTGATTACGCAATGCCCACCATACGTTAGCAACAAGACTTTACACCGCGACTTGAACATCACACCCATAGACACTAGCATTAAACATTTATACCAACGTTTCTACACCAAAATTTACTTACATACCAATCCGGAAGTTCGCAAAATCCTAAGTACTTTACCCCACAATCCCCCAAGAAGATTAAAGAGAGTTTGGCATAGAGATCTCCTGGTATGAAGTGATGTCATGAGGGTTCACCGCTGGGTGTTTTTCCTCTCTCAAGCCTCTCATGTCATATTTATTTTTATTATTTTATTTTATTTTTATTATTTTTGTATAGTACCTACCTGTCAGCCCAGCCGCTGGTTGTGCATTTTTTTTTGCATAGTTGTGGCTTTAAATAAATAATTACAAAAAAAAAAAAAAAAATTTAGGAATTAGTGGCATAATGTTTGTGATAAATTGACTTTTATTTCCCAAATTTATTTTTTTTCTTTATAATCTAGGTTGAGTGTTAATAAACCCAATATTTTGTTCTCGATTCTCCCCCTGTCAACCAAATAAGAAAATACCTTTGGATTAGATTGACATTTTTTGAAAAATTTGATGGCATCTCAGAACTACATATATATATTTTAAAAGAAATCCAAATGAAGTAGTTACAAATTGAATTTTTTTTAATATACTTAAATGAAATTTTTTCAAAATTGCACGTCATAGACTTTCTATATTTTCTTATTAGGACCCTTTTCTGAAACAGCTAACAATTTCTACAGTAAATGTATAATAATTATTATGTTTGATATTATTATTTATTTTTAATTAATAACATTTCAAATTATTTTTATTATCACAACGTAGTGTGAGGATAGTTATGTAATCGGTCAAAAATTCTTTGTTGTATTCCACCACAATTTTATGTTTTCCGACCTCAAAAAAAAAAGTCTCTATGAACACAATAATTCCTTATAGAATGAATATATCAATGGACATACATTTTTATGTGAAGTACAACTCCTCCAGCCAATTTGTCTAAAGAAAGGGGGCTCGTGTCTAAACAAAATGAGCTGAACGTATTGACATGAAATTTTATATTTACTTTCGGAAGTAGCGCACTAATTTCCTGACCAATCTGCCGACAAAGTAGAAGTTATATAACAAAACATGTCAAGATTTTGAACGAGAATAGGAAGTAATCTAAAATGTTCCTAACACGACAACAGCTGGTAAAAAACTAGTTTAGTATAATTTACGTGAAACCAAGACCAGTTTGGAAGATATGCCAGGGCCGGGAAGGCGGAAGTTTAGCAATATTAATCAAAATGTGGAAAAGAGCCATTAATTTCAATAGTGTGTGCATTTTGAAGAGAGGTTTGCTGATTGATGGGCTGGGCTGGGAGCCGGGAGGCATAGCGGCGACATGTCACCCTCCGCCAACATACTTCACAGCAGATCGTCTACATACTAAATAACTTATTATATTCTTCTTTTCAACCTAAAAACCTTCTTCTGGGTTCCCACATCATCATTTTAACCATTTAAATTATGGGCGCCGTGGACACGAAGAAAAAACGTCAAAGTCTGTTTTGAAATAAGGAAGGAATTCAACTTCTCTTGTAAAAACATCTACAATTTGACAGGCCTGCTGCGACTTTAACCGCTTCCATGTGTTGTAGCTTGTTGCATTTATTAGAGGATTTTCTTTTATTTATTATTATTATTATTTTTTTTTTTTTGTGCCGAATAAGTTTTGTTGCCAGAGCAGTCATTTTTGAGTAAAAGCTAAAAAGCAAATTTAGCGGCGCTAACTCAACTCTGTTGGGGAGTTTTGTTATTTTCCCCCGATATACTGACACTGAAGAAATATTCTATTCTTCCTTTTTGTTTATTTACATCTCTCGACAAATTTTTTTAGTTAAATAAAACTTTTATTTACAAAAGTTAACAAAAAAAAATGTAAAATTAAAATTTTTCATCAAAAATTACTTTTATAAAAAACAAAACAAAAACCTTTTCTGACCTTTTAATAAGACGTATTACCTCCCCTTGCCCTGATGACAGCTCCATTCGCCGTGGCATACTTTCAAAGAGCTTCTTAATGGTTTCTTGTGGGATTTGCTGCCACTCTTCCAACACAGCGGTCTCCAACTCGGCGTGGTTTGTAGGGCGATTACGTGTCCCAACTCTTCTTTTAAGAATATCCCATAAGTTTTCAATACAATTCAAGTTAGGGCTTCTTGCAGGCCATCACATTTTCTCCGGTGATCAGAATACCCGCAGTGATCAGATAATCGGTTACACGCCTAATAATGTGTGGTCTGGCATTATCTTGTATTAGTTTCGAATCAGGGCCTAAGATGGGCATAATTGGAGTCACATGTTCTTCTAAAATCTCCTATATATACCGTAAAGGAGTCAGAGCACCTCCTCTGACCACAACCAGATCGGTACGCGTCTCCCAAGAAATCCCTCCCCAGAACATTATCGAACCTCCACCAAAAGGGACATGTGGCATTATAAAGCAGGGCTGGAACCTCTCCCCTTGCCTTCTCCACACTCTTGCTCTGCTATCTGGGCTATTCAGAGCAACTCTGGTCTCGTCTGTGAGAGCACTCTTTTCCAATCTTCTGTGGCTCTCTCGCAAACCTCAATCTAGCTGCTCGGTGTTGTCTAGGCAGAAGCGGCCCTGACGCTGGCCTTCTTGACACTAGATTGGTCTCCCTCTGTCTTCTCCTCACTGTTGATGTTGAAATACGACGTTCCTTACATCGACAATCAAACTTTGGAGGCTGGAAGCTGTTGACTGCCGGTTTCGAAGTGCATGAAACCTCAGAAACCTATCATCGACCTGTCACCGTTGAGCGGCCTGTGGTTAGCCTCCTAGAATGACTCACAGTTTCTCTGTACCTTTTTAAGACTCTAGAAACCATGGAATGATGTCATCCAAGTCGACGTGCGATGTACCGTAGAGATCGTTCATCCTCAGACAAAGCAACAGCTCGGGTACCTTCTTCCACACTAAGATTCATTACGTTAATGAAAAAACCAATGTTTAAAAGAAATGTGGCTGAGGCCCTAAACAACCGAGAGAATTGCCAATAAACTGGAGAGATTAAGGACTAAGAGATTTCAGTATTAATGCAACAATTCTTAATCCCCAAACGTGGATAACTCTTGTCTTTGTTATTGAAGGACATATTAAAGACAAAATAAATAAATAAGGCGACGATTTTAATTAGGAGTAAATATTTACAAAAATCTCTGGGTGTTGCAATACTTTTGATAAGTGTATAATGTAAACAAACAGTAGACAGAGAGAAAGAGAGGACATCTCTCCATCTCACTATCTCTCTTCTGCTTTGCTATACGAAAATGTTATTTATATCCATTATTTCTAACTTTATCAATACAATGTATGAGCAAAAAATTATTTAGATAAAAGTCTCATCCTCACACGAGACTGAAAAGACAAGAAATGAACAGACGTTATAAACTTTTACTAAGACTACTAGACAAAAGATCCAAACTAACTCTGAAAACAAAACGACTTATATACAATGCAGTACTCAAACCTATGTGGATTTACGGACTTGAACTCTGGGGTCCTGCCAAGGCTTCCAATCTCCAGCGCATCCAATCCCTTCAATCCAAAATCCTTCGTACAAGTAGCCAAAGCTTCTTACTACGTCTCCTACAAAACTCTTCACACTGACCTTAACGTACCTTTCGTCTCTGAAGTCGCTAAATCCAAATATAAAAAAATATTTTCGCTTCTTAGTTCCCACAATAATCCTCTAGTCCGTGCCCTCCATTCTGCCATACTTCCCCAACGACGGCTTAAGCGTCATTGGCCTAGAGACCTCCTGATCAGAAGCAGTGACAGTTATTAGCTACAAATGAGAGAAAAACAGTGACTAGGGAGTGTCACCACTGGGTGATTTCTCCTCTCATGACATTTTGACATTGCCATTATCTCTTTATTAGCACATTTTCTTCTTGTATTTATTTGTATACAGTTGTAAATAGCTATTTGTAAATAAAAAATAAAATAAATAAAAAAATAAAAATCTCTTTCATATTGATTACGTAAGGTATATTTATCAAGGGTTCAATAAAAACTGAAATAACATGAAAACATTTCTATGACCCCTCTCCCTTATGTTTTAAAAAAAAGATATTCCAACGTAAGAAGTTTAGTTAAAACGAACAAACAAACATACTCGAAAGCTAAAAACCACTTACATAGTCTTTGTTTAACCTGAAAGGGTTAATTTTCAAAAATACTCAAAACAGACAGTAAATTTTCTTGTTATTTATGAAGGTAATAGCTAATGGAAAATGACAAAAGGTATATTCAGGGTAATAATGACAATTAGAGGAACCGTCTCCCGTCAGAAATTCTCCTTGATATTAATATGAGAAGTGACGTAGGTATCTAGACGTGAAATGTAATGAATAATTAAAATGGAAATAATTAGTGAGGGTAGAGAGAGTTGTGTATAAAATATTAAACGTTGGCAGTTAATAGAGAGGAGGGCAGGTTGGAGTTTGGCCAAGTCTCAAACCAATTTATAATTTATTAGGGAATTATGCAGCCCATGTTGGGGATGCATTACCTGTATTGCTTCCCAGGGGGTGTAGTTATCACACGCTACCAACTCCACTGAATTATATCTTCAACATTCAACATGAACCCGAGCCTCCGCCGTTAGACTTTCCAGGAAACCGCTAATTTCAATACCGGATACCCGCTCGCTATTCAATTGAATTTTTTTTTCTTGTCTGATCAAAAATTCTTATATTTTATAGAAGCTTTAGAGACCATCAGTTAAATTTTTCTCTCTATGTATTGTGATATTAAAAAAAAAAAAAATTAAATGTATAAGTAATAAAATAAATAATAAAATTACCACATGTTCTGTAGAAATTATAGCTGGTCTTCTACTAAATTTTGATTTCTACAGTAGTTTCCGAAAAGAGCCATAAAAAATATCGAAAGTTCAAGACGTGCAATTTTGAAGAAAGTGCACGTATTTAAAAAATTTCAATTAACAAATTTTTCATTTGGATTTCTTCTAAATTTACTAAAGAGATGCCATCTTGTTTCTTTTTTGTTTATGTTAAATCTAATCGAAAGGTATAAATTATCTTACTGGGTTGAAAGAGAAATGAATAGCATAGAACAACAGAACAAATATTGGGTTTATTTACTTAAACCTTCATTATAAATCAAATCAAAATATCAATGTGAAATAAAAAATCAAATTACTTTTAATAAAAATCTTACAGACTTATTTTTACATCTACTTTAGTCTCTTTTCTTTTTAAATATTGTGGTCATTTTTTAATTCAATGTTATTTTGGGCATATAAATAAATAAAAGTACCTTGCGCATCTACTTCCCTAAAAACACTTCTCTCTCTCTAGAGTGTCCACCTCCACATCTCTCCTTAGACTGTCTTTCTCTATTCGAACAGCTGATCGTCTTTTGTTCTTCATTCATTGGTTGTTCACATTTAGTTTTAAAACAAAATGCGACTAGTCTTTCATATATTTATTTACTAATTAAGTTACTGCATTCCTAACAGCTGTTTTTATACAAATAATAATAATTGATTTTATAATATATTACTGATCTTGATGTGTGTAAATTGTTTTTTACATCACGGTATATTTGTTTTTTTGAGGTTCAAGGAAAGTCCAGCTATCCTTAGTCCTCTGTTGTTTAACCGTTCCCCTAATTAATTACTAATAATCCGTTCTGTAGTTGTGATTCACCCAATGTTTGGGAAGTGTGGCTGCCTCCGGACATGACATGTAGACGTTCGGCGAGGTCTATACTTCCCAGTTTGTGTCTTGTTTTACTCTCATCATCTAACCACCCAGACGGTGAAACAGGCTGAGTGCACTCTAACAGAGGGCATAAAGCTGCCAAGATCCCATCCCAAAGTTCACAGCTCATATTTGCTTGAATTAGTGAGTAGTGTTAATGCTGTTGTGCTCCACACTCTCCCCTTCCCAGCATCACTACATTATCCAGTCACTATCTCTGTCACAAAAGATTTCAGTGTTTCTCTTCATATTTATGAATTCAACTTGGAAAACTACCATTGACATTTCAGCTCCTACTTCAGATTTGATTAGTTATAAATCTGTCCCAACGTCCCCAAGACTTATAACGTTCACTGAAGCCATCCATATATTGGGTAGTAGACCCAATTTTTTTGTCGCTATACAGAAAGCTGCTTGTTCCATTAGTATCCTATATTGGATTGAGACAGGAGATTATGTTATTTATCCTTCTCAGATCTCATCGTAGCTAATCCTGGGTCAGCTCTCCTCTCTATCAATGGAATAAAATGT
Organism: Aradus depressus; assembly: GCA_963662175.1. Lineage (NCBI taxonomy): Eukaryota > Metazoa > Arthropoda > Insecta > Hemiptera > Aradidae > Aradus > Aradus depressus. The sequence goes on from OY759214.1 coordinate 100,146,513, forward strand.
TCCTTTCATATATTTGTACAAGCAACAGCATACAAAAATAAACAACTTGTGGCTGGTGGTTCATGGCGGGTGGTTCAGGGTAGAGACGGCCCCGGCCCCCCTCTACAAGGATTATATGGATCCCTAATCCCCACAAAACTCCCTTCACCCAAAATTTATATCCACTTGTTTATATTCTGGATTTCAAAACTGTTTCTCTTTCAATCTTTCTCACTTTTAATTAACGTTCGTATAGGCTTTTGTGGGTAAAATGAGTTGAGGAATTTTCTTTTGTGATGTATAAAAAAAAAATATACATACATTAAAACATTAATATAAAAAAAAATTAATTATATTTATTTTTCTATAAATAATAAGAAATCATTTCTTTTAAAACAAATGCATGTAGAAAACAAAACACGGCCATCAGCTGTTTTTAGATGTGTAGAGACGACGGGTCGAGGCCTGGGTGGAATGAAGACGGTCTGAGTGTGTGGAGGAGAGTGGTGTTTAGGCTTAAAGTGAAATGAACTAAATAGAAGTGAATTGACGGTGAAATTGATCCACAAAGAAGGTACTATTGTTTGTTTATATGTACAGGCAGTTTGTTTATATGCCCAGAAAGATATAACTTAAATTTAAAGAATGGCCAAAAGAAAAAAGATTGAAATAATAGTTTTAAGAATGTAGTTTTTAAGAATTTTTCTTTTGAATTTTGTTTCTTTCAAAGTTTAGTTTTATAATTTTATAATGTAGATGGTTTTAAAAAATAAACCCAAACTATTTGTTCTAGTAAATTCTATTCTATTCATTTTCCCTGTTGGTCCAGTAAAATTATTTGAAAACCTTTGGATTACATTTAATATTATTGAAAAAAAGTAAAAATGGCATCTGTTTAGAAATCCAAATGAAAAGTTTAAAATGTGTTTTTAGAATAGATCATACATAGCCTATATACGCTCAAATCCCAGAGGTTAACTATAAGTATATTAATTCAATATTATTGAGAAAAAAAAATTAACACGGTGGCGGAAGGTAGATAGGTATATATTTTAGTTGTCATTGTGGTGGGTACATTGCGCCCATTGGGGCGTAGGAACCATTTTAGTGTTGTATTGCCTCAGGTATTGTGGCCAACCCTCTCAGCTGTAGGAGGGAGAGAGAAATAGCTCTTTGTCGTGGGTAATGGGGCAAACTTTTTAATACAGGTTGGCATTACTGAGGCCATCCTGTGTTGGGTCTCTCTGGGAATAGGGTAGTTTTCTACACCTCCTGAGGAGAGGGCCCTTTCAATGTGTTCCGCTAGAATGTACTTCAATTGATGTACACATTTTTGGTACCTATCGGTTGAAACAGGTGTACCCGATGTGAGCGTCCGAGAGGAGGGAAGCTATAATACTTTAATATACATACAACGAATATGAATTTTAAGTAATTCCACAAACTTTTATTATATTCTAAGCATTAGGCATTATAATAATATTTATTTCTGTTTAGCCATAGTTGGATAGGTGTGACAGGTTATACAATTTTGGATGTCAAGTAGCTTATAAATTTCATAGATAAAACACTATTTTTGAAAAAGAACGAAAAAAGTATATCCAAAACAATGAATATATGAAATAACCTATTGACAAACATTGAATGATTCAATTTGTAACAATTTCATTAAAAATAGAGTGATACCTTAGCTTCCCGCACCCCTTTTTTACAAGTATTACATTTCCTGTAAATTGTCCGTAAGATCCATTTGAAAGGTAGGTAGGTATGAGGCAGTTAAGCCAATTTAGGAGAGAGGTAGAGGTGGATGTCTGGGGGTGGCTAGAGGAAGGTAATGGAGGTGGGAGCACGGAACAGAGGAGCCACGCCACCCACCACTTACTGCATGTGGAGGCAGGCTCCAGAGGGCCTTATTGCATTAGCAGCCCTCTCAGGAGCTAATGAACATAACTTGCAGACCAATGGCAACTCTTCCACAACCTGCACTGTTGACTCTTGGAGCCAGGGCGGTCAATCATCCACAGTGTACTTCCCCCATTCGGCATTGTAGATAGTCAACTAAGTTTCTGTACTCCTTGAAAACGTTCTCTTCTTTGACCTATTTAGCTGGAATCCATTGGATATGCGAGGAAGCAAAACGTTAATGTTCTTTCTTCTTCATTTTTCATCTATAAGCTCTGTTAGAGCCTTTCATTGTTTTGCGAGTGAGGCACAAGATGTGCACTACTATCTGTACTGACAGTCAGTAGGCCACTTGTTTCTGTAACTTGTATTTACTAATGTTGTATGTTTCAGGTGCGGACCCTCTTCGTGAGCGGCCTCCCAATGGACGCTAAACCTAGAGAACTCTACCTACTCTTCAGGGCCTATGAGGTAATTTCTTTTTTATATTACTTCCATGTTCTGGTAAGAAAATGAAAGACTGGTGAGTGGTTCAAAAAATTGTGTCCGAGATAGGGACAGTAGCGTCTGTCTGTGGACTTTTCTTTCCTTTCGTTCAGGGCATATTGATTTCGGTGCCTATCCGATCAGCTGTTTCGGAAATATGGGCGAATGATGTTGCTATAACGATATCATAGTACCGTATACTGATAAATTACAGTGAAATAATAAATAGCTGAGCAATAACCATTTCAAACAGTTTAATGACTTACATTTAATCGGAAGTTCCCAAAAAAATATTCCACACTATTTATATAATGAGTATTTCTACATAATATTAACTTTTTATAATATAAATTATTTTACAGAATACATGGTTCCCCATACATATATATTTTTAGTATTATTTATTCTTTAATGTAAATGAAAATTAAATAGATACATTAATTAAAAAATACGTGCTACATGGAATATATAATATAATATGTTGGACCGGTTTTGTTTTATCGCATTAAATAATGATAAAAAATGGGTTTGTTGCGTGCAGCCTTTCATGAGTGCATGTTACCATACAGTTACCATAACACTAGTGAAACGCAAACATAAAATGAAGTTCTACTTCAGGTAGGTATATTGGGTCATTCAAGAAGAAATATCCATCAATATTCAATTGATCATTATCCAGGTCTACAAACAGAATAATAATGTGTGATCTATTGTAAAAATTATAAATATTGGAAATTTGTATATGTACTCTTGAAAAAAATATAAATAAAACAATATATGTGTATATGAATTAAAAAAGTAAATAGAAAATAATAAATATATTAAAAATAAATTAAACCTCAACATGTAATTTAAATATTTTACTAATTGTTAGTATGAACAAAAGCAAAACTTATTAAGGTTTTATAAACTGAAATCATGACCTTGAAAAAAGGTAGTGAATCGCCGGCTGTGTACATCCCCAGCACGAATTAATCAATTACGTTTTTCTCTCCCTCCGTTTGGGCTAAAACTCAATATGTCCTTCGGATGGGACGTTAAGCGATGGTCCCGAGCCTGTACAATGTCAGGTCCTCGTTAAAGACCCCTATCTTAGGTGAATAAAAATTTACGACTCTCACAGTAGAGTCGGGCTCATGTCCACCAGAGTGATTAAAAAGAGCGCTCTGGTAGTAGGCGATATGACCTCGTAGTTAAAGCCCGGGCATGAGTCATAAAACCTAACCTAACCTACAGTCCCTGTCGAGAGACGTAAAAACCACGTATTTTCTTCTGTCACGCGCTCTGGGAAATTTTTAGTTAGACCGGGGACTATACATGTTGAAGAGACCATTGAAAAGTGAGATTTGATAAAGACATTGATTGGTGTCTCCGTTTTGTTGAAATATTGAGTTCGTTATCCATTAAGGATCTGATAAATATCCTATAAAACATTTACATCTTAACTCTGACTAAACTGAAATGACAGATGCTCCAGAGAATATAAATGTGGCACTCTCTCTCTGTTAATAAATGTTTAATTTCCAATCTCCAGCCAACTTTATTACGGATTATACTTGAAGGAATCTGAAGGGATAGTGACATTTCTGTTGCTTACCGGATAATCTTTCATGTCGATACATTCACTCTATCAGGAGTTATCGTGTTCCACGAAACAAGAAACACACTGTGATGTACAAAAATAATATACACATTAAATTATTAATAGTAAAAAAAAAATAATTATATTTATTTTTCTATAAAAAGAAACTGAAATAGTAAATAAATAATAAGAAACCATTTCTTTTAAAACAAATGCCATTATAAAACAAAACACGGCCATCAGCTGTTTTTGAGTGTGTGAAGAGAGAGTCGAGGCCTGGAATCAATGGAGACGGGCTGAGTAAAACATGAAGAGTGGTGTTTAGGCTTAAAGTGTGATGAACTAAATATAAGTGAATTGACGGTGAAATTGATCCGCAAAGAAGGTACTGTTGTTTGTTTATATGTACAGGCAGTATATATGCCCAGAAAGATATAAATTAAATTTAAAAAATGGCCAAAAAATAAAACAAAAAAAGATTGAATTAGTGTTAGGAATTTAGTTTTTAAGATTTTTCTTTTGATTTTTATTCGTTTCCATGTTTAGTTTTTTAATTTTATAATGTAGATGGTTTAAAAAAGTAAACCCAAACTATTTGTTCTAGTAAATTCTATTCTATTAATTTTCCCTGTTGGCCCAATAAAATTATTTGAAAACCTTTGGATTAGATTTAATATTATTGAAAAAAAGTAAAAATGGCATCTGTTTAGAAATCCAAATGAAAAGTTTGTTAATTGAATTTTTTTAAAAATATACGTGCACTTTCTTAAAAATTGCACGTCTTGAACTTTTGATATTTTTTTAGGGCCCTTTTCGAAAAACTACTGTAGAAATTTAAATTTAGTAAAAGAAAAGAGATAAAATTTCTACAGGAAATATGGTAATTTATTGTTTCTTTATTTATTATTTAATTTATTGTTATTATTATTTATATTTTTATTTATTTATCATTTATATAAGATTAACACTTAAACTTTTTTTTTTTTTCCACAACACACAGACAGGAAACTGGAAAAGGGATAGGGGAGAAAACTCAAAAAAAAAAAAAAAAATGGAATTAATGTACCAACACGATATTCAAACAACACTTAATATGGTCTCTTCCAAAATTTTGCAAAATCTGATAATAGTTAAGGGTAGTTAACAGTTAACTTGCAACCATTTTTGAAAAACTAATTTTTTTGTCACAAAACGTGTTATGACAAAAACGTTTACGCTCAACTAAATACAGATAACAATCAGCTGAATAATAATGAAATGTAGGTTTATGTACGAAGAAGCTTCGTGCAATTACTTGGCAGACCTTCTGTAATTACTTAATGTTTTATTATATCTAGAATTTCTTTTTGTTTTGTTTTCCTCTATCTAAATGTCTAATATTAGAACTTTTTATTTCTCTCGTTTTTTTATCACAAATATTTCATATAAAGTAGAAAAAATATGATTACTCTGTAAGAATATCATCATAAATATTATTATAATAAATTTATTTTGATGTAATGTTTTTATAATTTCAGGGTTACGAAGGGTCTCTGCTAAAGGTGACCAGCAAAAATGGGAAAACTGCTTCAGTAAGTAACAGATAACCTAGTCCATACTTTAGGTTTATGTCATGCTATAATCAAGTCAAGGTTAATGTTTCGGTACAAAACAAATAGATAGAATCAAAATATGGGAAAAAGCATGGGACTTTATTACTATAATGAAAACAAAATGTGTAAAAAATATTTGTTTTTTTTACAATACACCACTTGTATGCGCTTCGTGCGCTATATCTTCTTCTGCAAGGGTCTTATGCCAAATTAAAAAAGAAAAAAATGAGAATTTTCTTATATTACTATTTTAAATGGTAAATTTTTTATATGACTGGCAGTTTTCACATAATTTATATGAATAGCCTGGAAAAGGGAACAAAAATGAATATTTTTATGTAGAGATGAATTTCAGGCATTCGGTCTTCTAAATTTTATTTAAGGGAACGTTTCGAGCCTAAGCTCATCATCAGCTCATTCTCAATCTTCCCATTTTTACTTAAGTAGTCAAACTGAATTAGAAAAATCATCCTTATGTCTAAGGAAACAGTCAGATAGGTAAGAACGAAATAAACTTCTGAATAAGAAGTAAATCTGAATAATGTGTCATTGGAAAATGGAGATATATACCGAGAGTGACCTAACTATATTCTTATGAAAAAGCTGAGCCTATGTTTACTTATGTGTATTATACAGGGTGCCTCAATTAGATGGCCCTGTCAGATGTCTCCGAAGCCTTGCAAGATAGGCATTTTCTTGATTCTTTTTGAACCTAATTAATTAATTTCCCCAATGGTTTTCAATTGTGTTATATAAAAAAAAAGTAAGTTTGGCCACCCGATTCAGCCCTAGAGGATCTAACTTCAGTTTTTCAAGTGGTATTAGTTGTTTTTTTTTATTCAGAATGTAGATATTTTAAATAAATAAAAAGACCAGTGGGAGATGAATCCGTCATGTTCTTCCTGAGATATTAAGCGCTTTCAATTTTAATAGAAGAGCGATTTTTTTTTCTTATTTGCACAAATTAATTACGTCGAACAAGTTGTATGAAATAAAACATAAATAATTTGTTTGAATAATGCAAAAATCTTTGTTAATTATATAAATATTCAGCATTTTTAACGAATTGATTATTTATAAAAGGCTGTGTATCGTATCAGTATTGAAAGAAGAAATCTTAAAATACAATATACAGATTGTTATTGTCTTGAAATAAATCTTATTAATTTTTTTTTTTTTTTTGGTTAATATGCAATTTTCATAAGACTATATCGTGGCGTTTCTGCCAAGAGTGATCAAGTCACAATTTGGCAAAAATAAGTGTATTTGACCAACTATATGGCAGTTGAAAAATGTTCATTATCTAGTGAGAGGTACTGTACCTGCAGAAACCCCACGATACGCAGATTTAATCTTTGAATCGCAGATTCAAGCCCTTGCCTGATATTTGTTATTTTTACTACTGTTACTGTATTGTACAACTTGTTGTTTCAGCCTGTAGGTTTCGTGACGTTCAACACTCGAGCTGGGGCGGAGGCGGCCAAACAAGATCTTCAGGTGGGTGTCTATAGAGCTCCTTACCAGAGGAGGACTATCCTGGTGTAAAGGGGATGTCTGTTCCACCAATGTGTACTCACCAACTTACCCCCACTCCACCATCTCACCCCACCTCACTAACACACCCATCAGTAGCCTCATCCTTCCTCTCACCCTTCCTCCTTCAGCCCAGAGTCCGCTCCCCATTAAAAAATTCATATTTACCAAGAGTTATGAAGGTTAAAATGTAAGCATGGTCATTTCATTTATAATCAACGAACTTGGCCGACCAATTTTTTTTATTTATTTTTGATTCCTTTCTTGAAAAATAAAAAAATCAATATGATAGATCTGCATGCAAAATATTACGACAATACCAGAGGCCCGGTGGAGACACACATAGAGACCTAAGCATCCCTTCTCTGGAAGCTGTACTGTGTGAGTCCTAAATTTCATTAAAGTCTCGGGAGCGCCATTTAAGAGCCTGGTTAAGCTTTTGCTACCTCCTAGAAGAAAAAATACCGAGTTCGAACCTGTGATCTTGAGTACAATAGTCTAGCATGCTACCTCCGCGCTACCGACATTCTCAACACATTAGTTAACAACACTTCAACTTCTCAGAAATAAAGGTTTAAATAAAAAATCATATCGGAGTCAATTGGGTATAACATTGGTTAGTTATAAATGGAATGACCCAACCTACAATAAGACAACAATTTTGTGTTCACTTCACCAGGAGTCAGAAATGTTAATAAGTACTAACATAATAAATACATTTAAATAAATAGTAAGTAATAAATGTTAAGACAGTTGCCATTTCAGAAAATGAATAAAACAAACTTATTTTTGAAATATTGTTTATTCCACTGAAGATATATATATCTTTAGTGGAATAGACAATATTTCAAAAATAAGTTTGTTTTATTCATTTATTACAAGTTTCCACAATATGTCCGCGTTCCTCAACTTAGAAGTCATTTCAGAAAATGTTTTTAGATCATTATCAAATCTTTATAGAAAGCAAAACTGTATTATCTGTTATTATTATGATTGATATTCACAAAGTAAAGTCACCACAAATTAAGTATGAGTTAACTTGAGAGACTTAAGTCATATTTAAGCAATTATCTCGTGTTTTTTAATTACTGTTATTTTATTTTTGTGTAATGTTTTGAAACTAAAGGTTTTGAATCCGTAAAAAAATAAAATTAACTCAAGTACTAAAGTTTATTCAATTCTGAATTTACAGTAACATATTCACAGCCTGAATTATATATTTAAAACTTATTGTCGAAGTTGTTACCTATTAAGAAACATCACTGCACTGCTAGTGTATACAATATTAAATTATATTTACACTCAGTTCTTACTATTTTCCTAGTTAGAATATTATAAATAATGTAGGTTTGTATTTTATGGATAATTCCATGTCAACCAACTAACTTGCCTCAATCTCTCATTATCCTTTCAAGTTTGGGTGATTCAAGAAATATTAACATTAAAACAAACTTTTTAGATATGTCTTTACTATATCTAAAATGTTAATGGATATTATAAAAATTGAGGTAATTTTAGGTTGAAATGGAATTCCCCATAAAGAGTATAATAAATACTGTCTAAATATATGGCTAATGTACAAAAGCTGTAAGCTTCTCCCCCCCCCCCCCCCCCCCCCCCCCAGACCCTGCTTGTGGAGTGCACAAGGTGCTTGCACTGTGGGGCTCGGCTGCTCCAACCCATCTCTACCATTTCTCACTTTTAATTATAATAATAATAATTATTATTATTATTAAAAGTGAGAAAAGATGTAATTTTTAATGAATTTAAAAATCCTTTTTTATGATTATAAAAAGTATATTGTTTATAATCAGAAAATTTAAAAAAATAGGAAATATTTGCCAAACTATAGTTAAGGCTGTGCATCAAGAAGGTAGCAATGGAAAACATAGTCTGACTGAAGAAGAGGAATATACCTTAGAAAAATATTTTTATCTCTTTTAAGACAACATTTTAGAAAAAGAGGGAAAGACATTTTTAAGGAATTAAGGGAAACTAAATGTTCCTTACATAAAAAAATTTGCTGATTTAAAAAACGTGTATAAAACAAATTCAGATAATTTTTTTCTTCAGATCCTCCCGTTACACCAATAAAAACAATTGCAGAAGACATCGATTTTGTAGAGAATTTAATGAAGTACTTTTTTTGCAATTGTGGTGGTATGCTGGAAATTTTAATTATTTGGATTAAATTTTAGATACTAGCTTCTGTTTTAGGTTTCAACTCTAAGGAACCAACAACAAACATACTCTTTTTTGAATTTAGAGTATTTCCCCGGAAACATTTAGCTACCCTATAATTCTTCATATATATCTGTAAATTCGTGGGAAGTGAACCTATTCTATTTAAAAAAAATCTTGTTCAAATTGTTCTATCCTGGTGGATGCACAGTCTTGAGTCGGCCTTATAAGAAATGAGACTAGATACTCGTAGTATGGGTTGAGGTTGAGGTTGGGGACACAGCTTCCGACACACCCCCATCACCATAGCTGCTCTGAACCACTTCTCTATGTAGTTGTCACACTCATTATTATTATTTGTTTTGTTATTTTTGACCAAACTCCCTAAACCTAGAACCTGTGGAAGGGTTCGTTCAACCCTGTCCATCTCACAAAGCACGCTCTCTCCTAAATCACCCTCACTTTTTTTTTTTTTGTTTTCCATTGTGTTTTTTTTTTCGGATTTCAACCCTTTTGTCAGTTGAAACTTTGTTCATTTATCATGTTTCTTTATTATTTTTTGTGTTTGTCATCCGTCCGTTTTGAATTATTTTTCACCACTTGTCATATCTGTTCATTTGTTTTCCGGGATTGTTCCTCTGTCTTTCCGATTGGTCTACTCTTTGCTCTTCCTTGTCTTGAGTCTATCTTTGATGACTTTCTGGATTGGTCATCTATTTCTCTTCCTGTCCGTCCGTCGTCTGTTCCTTCTTATATTGTCTAGTCAAGCATTTTTTTTTTCATACATTTTTGTCAGTTTTGCATGTTTTAATGTTTTGTTCTTGGGTTCCTCTGCGACAATTCAACAAACCAAGCTGTTCCATCCTCTGGATATTTGTTTAAGTTTGTCGACTTGATAGGAGGCCATCCTTAGGCGTTGTACATCTCCAAATATTGTGCATCATTTCAAATATTGTCACTGCTCTGTTACTTTGCTTCCAAATGATGATCAAACTGAAGACAACATACACCGTACGGTTTTTATTTAATTCTAGTACTAGCAGGTTACCCGGGAGTAACTTCGCGTTATATTACTCTACCTGAACCTGATTACATCGATATCCAGACTATACTAAGAATATGTTTAATAAATTCTTCTGAAGTCGATTAAATAAATATTCGACTCGTGTTACCTGTTTCATCGGAAATTAATATTTTCTGACTTTGTTAGTCTATGTGTAACTTCCGATATGAAGGAAATACCTTACAACATATTTTAACTGTTTATCCATGTATAAGGGACATAGTGAAGGAAACAAGTTTAAAAGAGAAAACTTACTTTATCTCATTTCAATATAATATAAACTTGAGCGCTCCTGTGCTCACCTCAATAGCCAACTGGTTCTTTTTACCAAGGATTTATTATTACCCAAATTATTACGCAGCTTTATCATAGAAATTAAGAGTGAAAAAAAAAATTATATTCATTATTATGTAAGTTCGCTAACTTTACGTAGCTTCTGCATGCATTGACTCTAACGATACTAATTTTCGAGGGCGATGGTAGCTCAGAGGTAGTGTTCTAGTCTACTAATCTCAAGATCGCGAGTTCGAAACCCGGCAGAGGCTCTTAGTTTATTTTATTGGGGGGGAGGACGTTATGCGATGGTACCGAGCATGTACGATGTCAGGTACTCGTTAAATACCCCTATCTTATATAACTAAATCTGGGTAGGCAAAATTTAGTGCTCCCACAGTAAAGTCGGGCTCATGTCCAACAGAGTGACGAAAGAGGGCTCTGGTAGTAGGCAATATGACGATATGTTCAAGCCAATTCAACATAGGGCATGAGTCATAATGACTAACGATATCAATGAAATGGTTTATTGCAGCCCAATATTTCTGCTATAGATAATTTTAAATGACAGTTGTTTTAATCATCGTTGCCCTTTGTTATTACCCTTTTTTTTTTTGCGTTTTAAATACAATTTGGATTCAAAAAAATTCAAAACGGAGCTTATACAATGGGAAATTTCAAAGTTCCTCTCCTCAAAAGCTAGCTGGCGCTTTATTTGAAAGCCAGCTATTGTCATGGATTTCATTATTTTGTTTAATAATATTTTATTTGCGAGTGAATTTTTTCAAAAGTGTTATCAGCCTTCAGGTAAAGTAATAAAATGCAAAGTTACTTCCTGGAAACCCCGGGTTAACCTGCTTGTTTTAAATAATTTAAGCTGCGGACATACATTGCCTATGATTCACCGACAATTTCTATTATTTATTTCAACTACTCCTGGCATTCTAGTTTAAAATTTCTCTGTATATAGAAGTTGAAATAATGGTTTTAAATACACTTTTTTATATAGTAACAAAATTTGGTAGTCACGGTTTAAGAAATCGATCTATAAGTTGTGTATTTCTTCAATGTATTCTTACTTTTAGTTGTTTTTTGAAAACCTAAAGTTTTCTTAGTTCTGTAGGGTGTTGCTTGTTTAAATAAATAAGTTCAATTGGAGGAAAAATTTAAAAAATAAAAAAAAAATTGTATTTATTATTCATGGACATGGCTAATGAGTAAATTGCTTTTATTTTTTCTTCCTTTAATTAAATTAATTTATTTAAGCACTCAACACCAAGATTGCTTTTTTCCGACCCTAAAGTACTAATACAAGTCTTAGACACCAGAAAAAAATTAATTAAAATTATAAATAAATATACAAAAAGAGGTTATTGATAGGTTTAGGAACGACTGGCACAGAACTCGACTAACTGACCTGTCACTTCCATTGACCTCTGGTGGTCAGTCAAGAACATTTGTCCTAAGGGTGTGCCTCAACTGAATCATCAAACTTTAATCACTTGCCAAGTTGGTTGTCAGCTTTGTTACTTTGTCTAAATCCTGAGTTACTACTCCATTCATATTTATTTGTTTGGTCTTGGGGCCCACTGCATAGGGAAGTGGTCCGGAACCGATCGTTAGAATGAATACTTTTCAAATTTTTTTAATTACATTTTTTTCTATTTTCTCCTTTTTTTTTCAACTTCTTGTATGGATCTCGGTGTTGACATTGGGTTTGGGGCTATATGATTGCAGCAGGGGGTCCGTTTCGACCCGGATATGCCGCAGACGATCCGCCTGGAGTTTGCCAAAAGCAACACGAAGGTGAGCAAGCCCAAGCAGCCGTCTGCAAGTCTCACCAACTCACATCCGACTCTCATGCACCCTCTCACTGGACGTAAGTAATCCCCCACCCCCTAACCCTCCCCCCCCCCCCCCCCCTACCTCTCGTCCGTGTTTCTTTCAGACAGTTTCACCATTAAAACCCCTCTCCCCTCCCCCTCTAGGGACCTCACAGGGCTCTTATAAGCTCGCTCATAGAACCAGGCACTTTTTTACAAAAAAAAAAAAAAAAACACCTGGGAATATGTAAAAATTCAACTAAAATCACGATTTTATTTGTATATTTGGTTTTTCAAATTTTAATTGATTATATTGTCATTTTTATTGAAACAAGACTAATGACTAGCCCCACACAGCCGTTAACGAATAATATAAAAAATAATAAAAATTAAAAATTGTCAATAATTAATTGTCATTCGTGGCTCTAGATTGACAATTAAATTAAATTGTCGTCCTTTAACATTTTTAGATCATTTTATCCTGGTCTATGTCTAGAGTTGATCTAGAAGTAAATATATTTAAAAAATTAAAATTGATCTGACACCCGTTCAGTAATGCGGCGGAATCTTATTCTACGTAATTTGTATAGTTGATTTTCACCTATAATAATTTTAGTGATATTTAAAGTAAAGTACATTGATCTGATTTCAAGGCTATTTGGGTGTTTATTATGGTTTTGTTTTACGTTAACAACTCTTTTCTTGGGTAATTTTTTTTTTTTTTTCATCAACGCAAAAATGATGTAGGTTTTGGTTTTAAGTCTTTTTTTTATGCCTAAAATAGTTGATGAGAAAAATGCCAATTCAAGTGTATATTCGTAATCTGTATATCTCCAAAGTATTTACTTTTGAATAACATTATCTTTTGGGGGAGAAATCCTTTAGAATTTTTTTCTTTTTATACCTACATATTAGCAATTCCCTCACACTTCAGTAATTAAATTCCACACATATTCCTTGTAGGCACTGTCAAATTCCGGAATTGAATGACATATTTAAATTGGGTCAGGTCTAATTTGCCTCAACTATTTGTTATGTTATATCAGGAGAAGAACAAATAAAGATTATTCTATAAAAACACAGTTTTATTGTTATTCAAGTAGAAATTACTCCAACAAACGGTATTTGCTAATAATTTATTATACTGAAACGCCTTCAAGACTGACGGCAGCCAACCGATCAAGATAACCATAATTTCATTACATGATATATATGTCACTTACATTTTGTACTTGAATATTTATTTACTCAAAAAAAAAAAAAAAAAAGTATATTTTATTTAGCTTTATAGCCCCCAAGGTACGCCTAGATATCACTTGCAGTTCAGCTTAAACTGGCAGACTCTGACCCCTGTATGAACTGGATGACACTTCCATTCAGTTCAGATAACTAAACTGAAACTGAAAGAAACACTGACCTCATATCAGTGATAGATAATATAATACGATATATGTATGTACCAAGCAGTGGAATATTTCACAGCCTGCACCCATCTTCTTATCACATCTTTCTTATCACGGGTCTTATCACTCATCTTTCTAGTATTATTTGTTTAACTTTTATTGTATTTATAGGACAAAAAAATATTTATGTTAATAATCTGAGTTGTGTTTAGCTATTAATTCAATTATAAAATGTTATTTTTTTACAGGAATCATTCTAAAAGGGCCAAAAAGTGTGTTTTAATCGTTCTGGAAATTATATGGAGTACTTGTGTGAGTGTGGTTGCAGGAGGTTAAATGGAAGGAGTACGGCCGGTCAGAGGGGTCAGGAAATGTTTCCTTAACAAGTTACATCCAAAAAAAAATTTTTTAGAATGTTTTGGAAATTGTTTATTCAAAACAAAGTTTTGCTAGTATAAGAGCCACTTCAGCATAACCTGTTTATGCGATCATAACATGTAAAAATTGGCGCATATTTTCGTTTTCTCTTACTTCTCTGTATTTTTTTTTTTTTTTTTGCATTTTACATATTTGTATATTCATACTAAAATTCATTCATGCGCTGAATTTCATATCTATTTGTTAATTATGATTCAATCATTAATAATAATTATTCAAATTTTGGAATGATTGGGGGGGGGTGACCTCTCTATCGAGTCATTTTGTTTTTAATGTGCTTGTCACAAAATACTTTAAATATTTCGGTGAAATTCAGTTCTAGAATGTTTTAATTTCATGGACTATTTTGAAAAAAGACAATTTTAAAAGTCATGAATAATCCAGAAATATGAATATGCGGCTCACTTAAAAAAAAAAAAAAATACGTGGGGAATTAAATTCAAATTGAAGGTAGTGAAAATAGAAGAGCTTTGGATAAATGTGAATTCCGTTTATAGACATTTCGATATGGCCCTAGTCTAGTAATAAGCCCTACTGCAGTGCACTTACTATATTCGATAAAAAATATGGAGATATTGATTTGATGATATTGTGGAAATGAACATAAATCAAAGATTAATATGAGAACAAACGTCGCTCCACCCACTTTTGCCGCCAGACCATATATAAATATGTATATTTTTTTTCCTTTAATGTACTCTTTTAAGGGAGGGACTCCTACGTCACTCCATTTGACCTCTTGCATCCCCTATATGTCTGCAAATATATAGAGACACTGATGAGCAGTGGTCGGTGTCCTTTATCTTGTTGATAATGGCTTCTCCGACTTTTCCAAATCTCTTGGTGGCCTCAAGAGGCTAATAAAGAAATGGATCACGAGAACATTAAAGACAAAATCACAGATGTGCGAATTTTAGCTTTTGACATTGCGAGCTTGCAGAATTTATATTTTGTACATAAGTGAAAATCGACAAATTTATACACTTTACTTTCCCAACTGCATGTAATCTAAGGGAAATTATGTAATCTGCCAAAAATTCTAAGTTGAGTTTTCACAAGAATCACATGTTTTCAAAAATGAACAAAAAAATTCGTGATAGAATCAATATAACGATATTAGTAAGTCAACCAGTGATTTTCAACCAAATCCGCCACATTGCACACCGATACTGATACTGAGATTTTCCGTGTAATTGGACCAAGGAGAATAAAGATTTAGAGGGAGAGTGGGTACTTAATTATTGCAAATAGTTGGAGCTGTGTATAATCCTATTGTCGGTAATTTGCCGAGATCTTTTGTTGTTTCATATTTGGACCAACGATATCAGACAGCCTTTCTTATATCGATATTTTTTTTTTTTAAAGTAAAAACCTAAATTTTATCATTCAGAGTTATATTTATTTTATTTGTTGAGTCAAAAATATTAATTTTTTAATTTCCCAGTAAACGCTCGTTTATGTCCATTAGAAGATATGGATGACGTTCAGAATAGTAGCGCTTCTAAACGAACAGCCTATTAATTTGTAAGTACTCTGCATTTCTCGTCTTTGTATTTAGCCAATTTAACCTGTCATGAGAAAATATAAATAAAATATATATTTTGTTGAATACATTCTATGAAAATTTGCTAACTTTACGCAGCTTGAGCGTTTACGGTTTTTTTTTTCTGCGGTGGACACGTAGGTCGGTATCGACTAATTGGTCCACCCTCGGATTTTGGGTCAACTCTGAGTGGGGTGTCTGCGGTGGTGGTGGTTGTTGTAAGTACAACATAGTGTGATTTGTGTGTGTGTGCCAACCACAAATCTCTACAGAGCTTTACAACACTAGCTCTTACTCCAGAGAGGATTTTGTTGATCCTATTTTGACAATCGGCTTTCCGATATCTGCTTGGTCAAGTGGTGAACACACACACACACACACACCAACACTAGAACCACCTCCCAGATTTGGTCCCAAACGAAAATACTGACTTGTCTATGGTAGCTAGTTTAATTGACGAGGTTGGGAGCTCTGCCCACTCACCAACCCCTAGCTATAACAACAGCTCCACCTAGCTTACTGTTCATCGACAAATTTCAGTTTGAATACATTTCATATGCGATTTATGGACATTTAATTTTTAGGTTTTGAAGACAATGGGAAATGAGGGTGAAAATTAACCTCGTTATTAAATCAGATTAATTTTTTTCGTGTTTTTGAATACAAAAAAAAAATGTTTTCCGTCACATGGCTGCTTGTCTGTGGGCCAGTGTAGCTTTCAGATAGAAAATCGTAGCAAATTTGTCTACACAGTTTCATTTGTTTGAAAATAGTTTTCCAGTCGGTTGAAAGCATTGTTAATGGACGAAATCGATCCAGTATTTTGGATGTAGTAAGTTGAGGTGAGAAACTACGGACATCTAAACTACAACTTACGGAAGTGGTCTCATTATATTCCCGAGGTCTGAAAACATGAGGAAAAAAAAAAAAAAAACATAACTCAACTTCGAATTTTTTTCATAATTATATGTAACTTTTCCTTGAAGGGGATACCTGTACCTTGTAAAAATGAACATTTTAATAATTAAGGATTGAATTAAAAAAAGTAAAACTTTCCATGAATAAAAGATGGTACATTGTACAACAATGATGTTATATTTCAGATCTCGGAGGTCCGTTCTTCACAGGGGGCCCGGAGCTATGGCCCCACCCCCTGGCCTACGCCGCTGAGTTGCCTGGGACCGCACTCCAACACGCCACCCTCGTTCATCCGGCCTTACACCCCCAGGTTCCTGTACGTTCCTACCTTTGACTATCCGGAGACAAGCAGGAGAGTGTTCCCGACGCCCCGTATCATCATGTAATGGCCACCAATTTAAAGACAAAACAATCTGGAAAAAATTAAAATAATAACGGCAACAACTGCACCCCTGCAAGCACTACACTGCCCTCCACCATTTTTTCTCCCTAATTTTCATATATTTTTTAAAATTCTTGTTTATGATTTTGTCTTGATACAACCTCCCCCGCATAGCGAAACTTTGCTCCTTTCTAGTTAATACTCTTTGTTACCCGCATGACTTACATCTTTCTAAAAAAATGTATAAGTTTTCTTGTAAAATCCATCTTTTTATTGGGATGCTTGAAATTCTTTAGTATATTTTCGACCGTGACTTTTTGAATGTGAACACTTTTGTGTCGAACCCAACTTCAGTTAGCTTCATTGGATACATCCTAATAATGCATTTCTGCAATTTTTTTTTTTTTGCTTACAATGAGCCCAGGATTTTGATATTCGTTCATAGCGAACTTGACTGAGGGCACTCCAATTACAAAAGTACCAACGAAATCAAAAGTCGTTACAAGTTCACACATTTAAAAAGTCCTTGGACTATTTGTAAAAACATTTATAAGCCCTGCGTCATATTATATCTATTATGTATGCAGGGTGCGAAAATAAATTGAATAGTATTACAAATTGTTGAAATTTGATTAGTCTTATTACAAGTTAGTAGCGCTTTTTCTAAAGGCATTGTAATATTGACAGCTCTCCACCAGGGTCGCTCCACGCACTTTAACTTCAAAATCTACAAAAGAAAGGGTACTTACATTATACCTCATTTTATAGGTCTTTCAAAAAGAAGCAAATTTTTTTGAAAAATTTCTTGATGTACCACTATTTTATTCAAAAATGAAGTGGAATGTAAATATACTAAAAACTTTCTCTCAGATTCACCCTTGTTGACAATTATGCAATTATGTCTCGAAGTTGTGTAACATATCATTGTTGTGTATTGAAGAGGCACAGGGAGAGGTTTCAGTTGGGTTTTCTTTTATTATCCTCGTCGCCAATATTGTATCTTTATTTATTATATTTATAAAGATTACATAACTCACTGAACTTATAACAAAACTAGATCACATGGTCAGCACACAAAAAAGGTAACCCAACTGAAACCTATGCCTATGCCTGTTTAATACACCAACAGTTATTTAAATATCTATTAATTCAATTGAGGAGTGAGTGAGACAACATTTTTGAAAGCTCCATTTCAGTGGGCTGTCATTTTGAAACAATAAGAGATACCAAAAAATATTGTGGACATTTTTTTTTTTTAATGAACCATAAAATGAGATAAGAGTTTCTTGATTGGAGTTTTTCGAGTTTTGTGTGGAACGCTCCTGATGAAGGCTATTAACATGTCGTTAGCAATGTTTGGTGATAAGTACTCCAAAATGCTACGATCTGTAGAACCAGAGATATTGAGGTATTTCCAAACAAGTTACGCCACCACGAATTAACGCCAAAAAATAAAAACAGTTTTTACAATCAACTAGGAAGAGTAAACTTTTTTAACGCTTTCCATGTCGTGTGGTCCACTTTTCTGAAGTTGTGGCTGTACAAGGAGTTGTGGAGAGTAAACAGGATATCCTGAATTGGAAAAAAGTAGATGGCGGGGGGGGGGGGGGGGGGGGGCAGTGTTTACAATATCACAGCTTAAGCAATTAAACCCTAAAAATGAAAATATCCTTTACTATGTTTGTTAACTTTTTCTATGTAGTCGGATAAAATGCTGTACAGAGCCTGAAAATTTCAGTTTTCGACGTTCTACCAGTTTCCATATCGGTCTCGACAGCCTTTTTGTTCTGGCGGCATCATGGTCTTGGTTTTCAAGTGCAAAATGAGAGTCAATAAATAAGTAAACCAGATACGGTTAAGCTAACTCACCCTTTAACGATTATCTTCAGTTTTACTAATATTATTTATGTGCTTTAAGTGAGTAAAGTAAAAAAAAAAAAAAAGTTACGAGGGGTATCGAATTGGAATAGGAAATAATAATATGGAGTGCCTGCAATTCAGGAGGGTTGCAATTCCGCTAAACGGCTAATGACAGAATTTCCTCTCAGAGCCTCATCTCCCTTATCTGAACTCACTTTGCTAAAAAAAACACGTATATATAGATCCCAACCGAACGAAGCATGTCAGCATTAAAATTTTTTTTCTTATTTTTTTTTAACGTACCTTGTTGAGTTGATGTAGAATCTATCACCTTAACACTTTTTCTAGAGGAGAAATTATAAAATATCTGTTGGCTACTTTGGTGGAAGGGTTGCCCGACCATTTTTACAAATTTCATTAATAAATCTTGCTAGGTGAATGTTAAATGCACGTTATGGTGGTCCGAATTTCGATTATGGGTGTTGCTCGAAAGTTGCCACCCACCATGTACTAGAAGCGAATTTTATTAGCGTTTTTCATATTTCCTCAGAGATTTAAAATTAAAAAAAAAAGTTTTTGCCCTCCCGTTCATTTGTACTTGAAAGTTAAATGCGGACCCTGAAGATGATGTCCAATTACGATCCGCTTCTTTTTATTTGTTTAACTGATCGAAATTTATTATAAAAACATTTTTTTATCTCTCAAGAAGAACCTAGAACCTCAGAAATTTAAAATGTTGAAAAACGCGATTACATTTTTCAACTGCATGTGAAAAGGCAACATTTCAGCACTACCCATACAAAAAAAAAAAAAAAGTCACTTTAGGCCCCCCTCCCCCTGATGCACTAGTACATGTTGGCACGCTCTTCAACCTTGCTTTATGCACTTTCCTTGTTATTTTTAACATGCCGCAGAATTGTTTGTATCGTGAAAATAATTGAACAAATAATGTTTCCTTTCTAATGTTTTTCTTATATTTGTTTTTTCCACATCCTCTGGGAAGCATGTACGTTTTTCCGCCTGAAAATAACAGAAGAACTTCCTTTTTTTTTACATATATATTCGTGGCCCTTCAATTTGAATCAGTTGTTCTCAATTTTACCCAACCAAAACAAACAACATAAGACAGTAGGAATTTCTTGAAAACTCCCATTCTGTGAATACAAATTTCCACTTAGCTTGCTTGTCTCCTGTATTTATTTTCTTATTATTTAGATGTTACCTTTCTCTTTTTGTTAATTTACTTGTTTATCTTTTATTTTATGTTTTTTTTTTGTGTGTGTGTTTTTTTTTTTTTTTTTTACCACTGAAGTAGGTTTTATAAACTCATTAGCAGTTTGCAATAATTGCATGTTGAAACAATTGAAGAGAAAAAAAAATATGTGTAAGGCTTTTCTAGAGGCTTCAAAAACAAAAAAAAAACATTACATAAATATTCCTAACATTTTATTATAAAATGGTGGCACAGTAAAATATTGTCGTAAGTAAAAAATATTGATTAAGTTTGAATACAAACAGGTGTTTTTTTTATATAAAATATCTTATAAACAAAAAAAAAATATTGTAATTATTTTGCTCACAAAATAATTTTAAGAAAAGCAATATTACCCTACACAATTTAACTTAAATTGTAATTACTAAACAAAAATAAATGAACAATGTTTATTTATCTACTACTGTAGTTTACTAGCTTTGCCATATTTTGTTACAATTTTAATAGTTTTATATACATTTCTTTGTTTATTTAAATGCTGCATGTTTTGTTTTGTGTGAATTTATATTACAATTTAATTCTCATTAAATTATGTTTGTATTATTATATTTCTTATATACATTAAATCTTTTAATTTATGTATAAAATAAAAGTACATTGGAATCTCGACAATTCGAAGTATACCTAACGGTTGATGGAATTATCAAAAAATCTGATTATCGGGAAATTTGTAAAAGTGTAGCTGGGCATCAATGATAATTTGTATGTACAAACTAGCTTTAAAGGCTTTAATTTTCTCATAAAGTTGAATGATTGTTTCAAGCATAATTCCTTCTGATATCGGTGTTCCTCTAGACCTCAACCTATGGAGCCACCTAAACAGACCTATTTTACAAGAGGATAATCACATAGTTTTCTATTATGAGACAAACTTTGGAATTTTCTCCCTTTTGTTTTTCAGTATCCGATACATAAAAAATCCATAACCGTTACACGAAAATGGCGTTCAGATTAGCACGAATTCGTGTTTATTCGAATTATCGGGACTGCAATGTACCATTGAAAAAAATATATAAGTTAATTTTTTATTCTGTCGTTTTAAGTGACATTTTTTACAGACAAGCTATTAAGCACCCATGTTATAGGGGACTTTGTGTCTACACTTTACCTCCTATATCCTAGATTGATCTGTCCATGAGCCTTACATACTTTCTTACGTTTTTAATTCAAATTATTCTATACCAACTAATTATTTTTATATAAAGTTCATTTCATACCATGTTGGTCACTTGAAGAAAATACAAAATATTTTTCTGTAATTTGTCTCAAGCTTGGTGGGCACATGTGTAGCTTTAGTAGATCCGACAATATGTTCTTCATCTAAATTATATGCCACATCTTTCTTTCCAATATCCTTCGTAGCTATGAATTTTTTTTGAAATATGGTTAAAATTGAAGCTCATTTTTGCTATTAAATCTCCCAAAATGTATTGGGATGGAGTGATTTTTAGCGTAGGGGCTGCAGCCAATTGAAAGCTTCCAATGTACGAAAATAGAGATTTTGAAGCGTTAATTTCTCAAATTGAACGATAAATATTTAGATTAATAATTTTAAAGTTATTTGGGGATAAATATTTGGATTTATTTTCTAGTCTAAAACTGGCCAACACGTCCTTTTCTCCGCATTTGGAATATGGGCGAATAATTTCAGGGGCGGAATAGTGTAAGCCCCTGGCTAGCGCTGCAAAGGATATATTTGCAACGTTGAAGACTCTTCATTGGGGACGAAGGTTATGTCAAAAATATTTAAATAAATGGAACAAACATTGTTTTTTGACATATTTTCTATTTCACAAGAAATGTATACCAAAACTACAGGTTTCGGCGTTAAACCATCGTCAGATTTAGTTATAAACTCTGACTATAAACTAAGTCATATTATACTTATAAAGTAAACTAAATCTGACGATGATCTAACGCAGAAACCGGTAGTTAATATACACATTTATGGTGGAATAGACAATATTTCAAAAAAATAAGTTTTTTCCCTTTATTTATTATAAATTTCAGTAACAGAACTTCCTTTCTCAACTAAGAAATGCTCAAGAATATTTTTCGTTCATACCTACTTTAAGTAGCTAAAGGCCAATTTGTGAGTAGCAACTACGTTAATGCGCTAAAATTACTCAGCTTCTGCCAGCTCGGACTTAAAAAAAGTGTATGAACTGAGTCATTATATAGGTTGTTGACAGTATTTTGATGTTTTGTGTGTGTATGTATTAGGCACTTCAGATGGGAGGTGGAGCCCCACCGCTGACCCACTCGCTCCCCCACTTCCTTCCATCGCCTGCACTCGCCTCTCCAGTAGCCTCCTCCCCGACCTCTATCTCCGGAGGGGCCATGACCAACAACGGACCCTGCTCCACACTCTTCGTCGCCAATCTGGGACAGTTCGTCTCAGAACATGAACTCAAGGAAATATTTGCCAGGTAATAATAACACTTATCTCTCTTGTATATCTTAGTATATCATATCACATCACATGTCGTCAAATGGTCGTCATTTTTTTCATACAATAAACCAAGTTTTTATTAAACTGTACTTACTAAAATAGTGATAGAGAGGTATCATGGAAAATAAAAAAGGTACAAAAATACAGGTTTAAACAGGTTCATTACAAATCAATAATAGTTGGGGTGCCAATGGTGGGAGGGGGGGGGGGGATAGTTTATAATATTAGAGGAGAATGAAAAATAAAACATTTAAAAAATCGAATAAAAAAACTTCAAAAAGGTATTTTGACTACAAAAATTCGAGGGACTATAGACTTTTGTAGAAACCAAGCCATTTTTTTTGTTTTTGTTCAAAGCGGATTAGGAACTATAGGTATTGAAAAATTTGGAAAAAGGTTATTTAAGTCACCTCTTAAAATGAATATTCTGGAAAGCCTTAGGGGTAGAAAAAAAAAACAACCCCCAGATACTACATTTCATTGGAATATTGGAATGGAACAAAGTTATCTACAGGAAAAGTTGATATGTAGGTTGGACCTTTTGAAGGGCATCTCTTGCCTATACAAATGTTTCTTCAGTGCTGATAAAACATCTTGATCAATGGACGACTTAATACTCGCAATAATTTTATCAAAAAAATTATTTCATTGTGAATCTGCCCTATTAAAATTTATCTTCCCTCCATTGATGAGGGGGTGTACAAACTAGAAAAATTATTTCACATATATGTATATACAACTCTAAGTATTTACATTCTGAGTTTCATGAAATCATTAGGGAGTTGGGTTCAAACTGCCCCAATGTGCGGGGAACTAAGTCACAGATAGATGAGTCTTTGTTTGGGGGATTGATTGGATAAAATGACGGCCTATAGAACGTTGAGGAGGACACTGCACTATCTTTATACATAAATCATTTATTAATATTATAATAAATAAATCACAACATATTTATCTGTTCTAATAAGACACGGGCTGCGGTGCACCTTGCAACCTACTAGGCGGACATATGTAGGTTTATTGTACAATGCTACCTCAAGTACACTACTTTGAAATTAATATAAGAAAGTGTACTTTTATTCACTTACGCACAACGGTTTTTTTTTTAGTGTAATATTATTATTTTGTATTGTAATATAGGTTAGCATTTGCTCCTAAAATCCATATGGAGTATCACAATTTCTTGCCTGCAGTTGCTTTAAATGCAGGTTGGGTTGTGTCTTTTAAACAAATGTCATCTTCCTGCTTAGCTGCAAAGATCTGCAGTTTGCTTTATGGCCTTGTCACGTTCATTATAAGCAGTGCTAACTACATTTTACCATTTTTCATAATTAGTAAGTATATCTTATTAGTGACAATTTCTATATTAATTTGGTGTAGTTTGTTATTTTATATACGAAAATCACTATTTTGTACATTCACATACTTAAAAAAAAAATAATAATAATAAAGTAATAAACACATATTATAGAAACAATGAATGTATTGGTGGGATTGGAAGTAAAGGGTATTACTTTATTTAATAGATATATGCTGCACAATATCTCTAACCGCTACTTTAAGTATCACATTATGAAGAAGTTCCCTTCAAAGATGGAGTAAAAAACTATCACTCGTGAAACACTGATGCTTCCCGAGGACGACATGGACTTTGGACCTGATTTGATTGGGTAGCTTGTAATGACTGTAGGAAGTGAGCCAAAGACCTGCTAGCTCTCTCTACTTTGACAGATTTGTTTGAAAATCCTTTTTTATATTGATAGTGGATTTATGAATTCACATAAAAAATTTCATTTCGATAAATTTATTTTATGAAGAGTTATCATGTCCACCAGAATGAAATCAATTGTTGAAGTCAGATGAATAAAAAAAATGAAATTCCATAGAAAACTCAATATCGAATTTTTGACTCGTTATATAACTTTCCGTATATAACGTTTAGCTGGGTTCGGTAAAGGTTATATTGGGAAAGATAGAGATAAGGAACGATAGATTATGGGATGCGAACAGTCACTCCAAAGATGTAGAGAGATGCTACTTCCACTGATGTGAGCTACCAGTGGGGACAAGTTGTGAAACAGATCTAGATGACGATCCAAGATCCTGATCGGCCACCCACAGTATTTCCTTCTTTAACACAAAGTCGAGGACATGTGTATCCCTATTTCATTAATAACTTCCTGTTTCAGGCCGAACTGGCTAATTTAACCATCCGGCTATCCGTTCGGTGCCACCCAATTACTAAGCACCTACGGATAGTCGCTAGGGACGATATGTTAATTAATAAATGGGATTGAAACGTTGGTCTCTCCTCCGTTTGTCGAGGCAAGCCACGCTCATTGAACTTCTCGACAATCCCTTACAATTGTAATGATTTCACCAATTAAGGCTCCCTGAATCCAAAAAATGATTCATTCGGTTTGTTGTCAATTTGCACAGTATTTTAGTCTGAACGAAATTATTCAAACTGAATATTCAATTCGATTCTTTCGTCCAGTGTCTTCAAATTTTATTAACACAATTTTTGAACAACGCTTCAAGAATGATAACAAAATAGCCTGAAAGAGTTTATTAAATAAATGTCGTTGAAGATTATAGAGGATGGGTTAATGGTGCAAGATTGGGAGAATTATAGCACATGCGCGAATTGACAAGAAATACAACCAGTGTTGAGCAGCTAACAATTTTTTTGGGGTGTACTCTGTGTAGAAGCCTGCCAGGAAGAAGGCAGACGGCTCCCTGTTAGAGAGAAGGTGCTTGTTACGTTATTTCTTTGCCTATGTAAGTAACGCCACAGCTGAGTAACAACAACCCACACACACACACACACACTCCAGTTTAGTGTGTGTACTCTTTATTTTCATCATATATGTTGAGTCAGCTAAACAGTCCTTTTCGTTTTTCTCCAAAACTGAATCGATTGAAGAGGCGCTTTTTTATTTATAGTGTTAGAAATTGCCTTTTGAATATGCTCAGCTTAAAATGTTTCAAAGCAAAATTGTACGTTGGTGCATAAGAGTCGTTGAATCAATACGATAGTTTGTTACAATTTTTTGTCTTTACAGTTTGGTGAAAACCATTTTCAAGGAAGACTATCCGTTATCCATTGCAGGTACCAATATATATATATACTATATATACTAATAAGCAATTTTCGCAGCGAATCGATGGAATTAAAGTTGAAAAAACTATTTTTAACAATATTTTTATTTACTGAATTTAAAAAATCAAAACGTATTTTCTATCTATAATTTATCTTTTTATGTTAACTATTCCTTCTTTCAATCAAAATCTTTCTTTTATAAAACATATTTATTGAGTCGACTTTTATATTGAAGTGCTGTAATAATATGAAGAGTACAGGGAAAAAACGACGGATGTCAAAAAAATTGATTTTGAGATAATCGCAAATATACGTTTTCACATGAAGAATGAACATTTTGAAACATGTGAATGGCGTGGAAAGTACTAAGAACCTGTAACAGTTTGTATAGACTAGTTTTCCAAAATTTTGTTATATTTTTGTTTTGCTTTTGCAGGCTCCAGTCAGTGATAAATATAAAAAAAATATATTTGTACAGGGAAAAAACGACGTATGTTCACTGACAACCGCTGTTCTTTCACTGTATTGTGAAAGCAGTATTCAGATTAATTCAAATAACAAACAGTCGGTGCCTACTTAAAAGATTGTTTTTAGAATTTTTTTATTTGAAACAATACAAATCCAGGCAAAAATATAAGAATTAATAAAACAATAATAAAACTGCCTTCTCTACATTTTGTGTTTTTCTGTTTCTGTGAACATACCAAACATTTTTGTCACATTTAGCTCCTCCGGCAGATAAGTTTTTTTCAGATAATGATTTTGTCTGCCTTTGAATGACTTGATATGCTCACAAATTGCGTTATAATTAGTATAACTTAGCTTTCTATGCTTTGAACTGTGCAGACCTCGTTCATCTTTTGGGGACACGCCAGTCATCTTTAAACATTTCTGCAAGTACTTTAACTTTCCTTCAGTAAAGCATGATAAGAATCAACCACGTCGCGGCGCATTCTAGTGACAGTGGTCGTTCTTTCCCGGGTTGCCATGGACAGCCGCTCTTCTTTCCCTGTACCCAAAACTAAAAAAGCCTGAAATACAGTTAACCATTGTTTTTTCCCTGTTTCTACGTTCTAAGCATTAGTACTACACTATTACCAACAGATGGCAGTGAAATCTCGATTTTCAATTTTTTTGACATCCGTCGTTTTTTCCCTGTACTCTTCATATATTATATGTAAATTCAGAATCTCTTTACACAACCCAAAAAGGAAAATTATTATTTATTTTATCTATATTTCATCTTTAGGTTTATCATTATATACCTATCTCTGGTGTTTGGGCAAAAGGGCTTAAGTCAGAATAAGTCTTGTGATCCTAAGGATTTAGTGCATTTAAATATTGTTACCATATGTAATGATTGTTGGAATATTTTACTTTGTTTATATTTAATACTTTATAGAAATAATATTTCTATCTTCATAAATGTGTTTTACCTGATTTGCAGGAATTTTTCAAACCTTCATTAATTCCCCTCCTAAAATTCAGATTTGCTTATGCCCTTTTGCCCAAACACCAGAGATATACTGCAATATTCCCATAACGGATAGTGAACATGAAAACTGTTTCAACCATAATTCTTTTAACAACATTAAATTCCTTACGCTATATGTCTCAAGAACATTTCTACTAAGAGAATAAGAATAATTTAAAACTATGGTAATTTAAAAGACAATGTCAAACTGAACAATATAAAAACAAATAATGATCACTTCTCTAACCAATTCTGTTTTTGAGTATAAGAGAAAGGGAAGGTTGAGCGGACTCTGTATTTTTATAAGAAATAGAAGTTGTCAAACAAAGCACTGGTTTTCGTTGGTGTTGGTAGAATACATGCACCCCTACTAAAAAAAATGTTTTCTAAAAAACTATCAACAATTACACACCATTTGTGGGTAGGTAAGTAGTCATTGTTATCACAAACACACGTCGTATCAGAGAAGGTTGTTACACAAGCATTATGGTGTTATTGTTTTGTTTTTTTAAATGTTGTCTCAACACATCACAATTTACCCCTGTTGTATTTTGAACACAGTATTATCTTTGTATCTCTTCTCACTATTATTGGTATTCCATGTTGAAATTATTATAAATTAAACATACTTTTGTCTATACACAACAACAAAAATAAGCAGACACCTGGAAATATTTATTATTTAGGCAAAATTGATGTAACAAATTATTTATATTTCTTTGCCTTTTAATGTCGGTTTGTGATGTTTCTAATTACTGTTTATTATAATCTTTTATTCCTTACTCTTTTTAAATTCGACATTGTTTTCTTACACGTTGTATTACTAATATTTCTTGTGTTCCTCTTATTCTGTCTGATGAGTATAGAATATATGTCGATTATATACAGTGCATGTAGTTTATATTATAAATATAATCTCTTTCATTTGTATAGAATCAACATATAAATATTATTATTATGTATTAATGATAATTTGGTATATCTTAAGAGATTTTTTTGTGGTGTCTTGTTTTTAGTGAGTGTTTGAAAGTTGGGGGTGGACATAAACAGTGAATTATGAACATCTTTCAGATTTCACTTGTTTAATTTGTGGCAAATTTAATACTAACAGTTTTTTTTTTTTGTTTGCCCTTATGTACGATGCATTTGAGCCATGTCTCTCTAACGGTGTTTAAGTTATTTACAACATCCATGGCCCCGGGAGGGAGTTCTATCTACGAAATAAAACTCACTCCCGGACGGGATTCGAACCCGCAAACCATGGTGAGACCAGGCGACCAGAGCCTAGCTCCCACGGCCTCCATGGCCTCCTACTAACAGTATACTCACTCAATTTTCCATAACATCATATCGCTGAGAAATCAAACTTCTTAAGAGAGCTTTGATGTCTATAAAGAGTATCAACATTTTCAAACCCCAAGTTTTATCATCTAAATGAGGAAAATGTTCAATTAATTTAGTCTATTTGCCACTATAAATTTAAAATAAATTTGTGAACATTTTTTTTTTAATATGTAGTTATTGTGAATGTGAGGTTATTAACAACAGTGGTGATGGTTCCATAACCGTGTGGTTTGGAGTAACAATTTTTATTATTTTTTAAATGGTTTAAGGATAAATTTTATCAAAAAGACAAATCATTTGCACATTTTCATCTGCAAATCATTATTGAAAATGCAAGCTACAACATTTAAAAATAAATGAAAAAAATTAAGTTGTATTTTAATGTCTATAGGGCAGTCGGAAGCTCATAAATCTTGATTTTATGTGTGTGTTCATAGTTACATGCTGAATTGTTAATGTGTTTATTGAAAAGAAAACTTTAAGCTGTAATGTTTTTATAAATGTTAGTAAATGCATTTTTGATGTAATTTCAGAAAAGCGAATGGTTTGGCTGAAACATGGTGTTAGCTGAAGCGATTAAGATTAAATTTATCTTTAATTTTGGGTAATTCACTCCAAAACTACTCTCATTAACGACATCAACTTTTGTTTTCATTTAATGTTGAGCTGTACTACTAATGGAGTTATAAAATAAATAAATCTGTCTAGTTTTTCATTATTTTGTTTATGTTTTCTACAGATCTTGAAGAGATTATTTAGTGAAATGTCAAATTTCTATTAAATGTATATAAGCGAAATAAAGACAATATCCCTTGGATACTTTAAGTAGCTCTATCAGTAGTACGATTTATCAAATATTTATGAAAATCAAAATTTCTATTTTGGAAATGTGATGATGGTTTCGGCGTGAAATTACCTCATTATATATCTAATAATTATATTATTGTTCGTCATATTTGGGCGGAGGGAGGACCTCGATAGAGGTCCTTAGCTAAACAGCTCGATACTCAAAAAAACCTGGCAGTTTTGTTGATCCACTAACCCTAACCATTTTCAATTTGGTGGAAAAAATGAAAAAAGTGCAAAACATTGTTATGTTCGAAAAACAGCAAAGCTTTGAAAATTTTCAAAATATGAAAAAAGTAATAATAAAGAAATGTTTTTTTTAAGAAGAATGTTATCACATTGTAAATATATAACCAAAACGATAACCGCAGAATGAGATGCAGTATCACCTTGAATCTAAGAAATCTAACTTTTTTTTTTTTTTTTCTCCTTTGGCTTTATGTACGGTGCATATTAGCCATGTTAATGTGTTATATATAATTATTTAAGACATCCATGGCCCCGGGAGGGAGTTCTATCCACGAAATAAAACTCACTCCCGGACGGGATTCGAACCCGCAAACCATGGTGAGACCATGCGACCAAAGCCCTACGCTCTAGCCCGCACGGCCACCATGGCCCCGAATCTAACTTCTTGCAAACTTATTTTCTTTTTATTTATTCATTATTTATATTTTCTTTTTTAACAATAATATAAATTTGTAACAAGTTATATACATTCTTGTTTACTATAATATCAATTTTTAACAATAACTTTTCAATCTTCAACTCTTTTGATTCACTTCTAATTAACAGTAACACAAATTTATGATAGAATTTAATATATTAATTCGATTCAATGAATGCAGATAAATCCACTATATTACATTAATTAATACACACTCGTAGGTTCCTCAAGTAATAGGTAGGTAGATATACTTCTTAAACTCATTATTGTTTAAGGCATCGATAAATCTTGAGCTTGCAAGTTTTTTTTTTTTTTTTTTTTTTTGGCTTTTATTCATAAAGATGCAACTGTTGCTAGGGGGCAACAACCAGCATCTATGTTGGTAGGTATGGAGACGTTGGCGTGAATGGCATGTGAGAGGAAGGCCACCCAGTGGTAGGTCCTCGGGACGAAAATTTATATTAATTATAAGGACAAGGGAAAAATAAAAAAAAAAATAAATAATAATAATTTAAAAAAAAAATAAATAAATAAAAAGGAAGTGAAAGACAACTTTGATGGAATGGGTGAGAGAGATGGTAAAACTGAAGGAAAATAATGTAAAAGAATAAAAAAAAAAATAAAAATATTAAGAACGAATAGGAATTAAGGTGGCAGTAAGTCGCGGTTCCACCTCCTCTTCAACCTTCGTGGGGGGTTTTGTGGTAAGTGTTGTGAAGATAAAGTACGTATTTCTGGATTTGTATGTGTGTAAAGTTTTCTAAAAAAACGTATGTAAATAGTTTGTATTGTGTCGGGTACTGTGTGTATCATAAGATCGTTATGAAGTGTTCTGTTGTTTATGTATGGGGGGCATTGTGTTATCAGTCTGAGGGTTTTTGACTGAAATGCCTGAATTCGTTTGATGTTGGATGGTTTTGCTGAACCGTATATCTGTGATCCGTATGTCCATAATGGTCTAAGTAAGTAAGTATAACAGTTCCGTTTTTGTGTCATGTCTAATTTTGATCGTCTATTTAGAAGTCCGTAGAGTATTTTGAGTCGACGGTTCAGCGTGTTTCGTGTGAGACGTGTGTGAGGATTCCATGTCAGTCTTCGATCCAATGTCAGTCCTAGGTATCGTACAGTATTAGTTTGAGGGAGGGGCTTGTCGTAGATGAAAACGGGGGGGCATGTTTCTCGTCGAAGTGTAAATGTGATGTGCTGTGATTTTTCTGTATTTAGTTTGATTTTCCATGTGTTGCACCAGTTTTCAATTTGTGTGAGATGGTGTTGTAGTGTAAATGAGGCGTGTATGTGAAGGTCAGCAGCAGCTAAGATGGCGGTGTCATCGGCGTATGTAGCTGTCATTGTGTGGATGGAGGTGGGCATGTCAGATGTGTATATTGTATATAATAAAGGAGCTAAGACAGAACCCTGCGGTACACCCGCCAATATGGGTCTTATTGAGGAGATAGCAGAGCCCTGACGGACGGCGAAGTATCTGTTTGTTAGATATGAATGAATGATTAAATAATATGTGTGAGGAAGCAACGGTCTCAATTTATAAAGAAGTCCCGCGTGCCAAACTCGGTCAAAAGCCTGACTTACATCAAGGAACGCCCCCGTTGCATAAAACTTTCTTTCTAGGGCAGACGCCACGTAATCCACAACCCTGTGTAACTGGTGTATTGTGGAGTGTTCTGAGCGGAAGCCAAACTGATGATGAGGAAGTGTTTGCTGACTGGAAAGAATAGTTATGAGCCTTTTGTATAGTAATTTTTCGAAGAGTTTAGAACATAGTGGAAGAAGACTGATAGGTCGGTAGGAGGAAGGAGAGTGTTCTGGCTTCTTTGATTTTAGTATCATAAGAATGTGTGAGAGTTTCCATTGAATTGGAAAGCGTGTTGTGCGTAGTATGCAGTTAAACAGGGTTGTCAGGAACACGACAGCTTTCCGAGGTAATTCCTTGAGAACTTCAGCCGTAATGAGGTCATACCCTGGGGACTTCTTTTTGGGGAGGTGTTGAATTTCAAATGCGACTTCAGAAGGTGTGAATGATTTGGGAGGGAGTGAAAGGGGTAATGGGATATGTAGTGTTTGTGAGACATGTGTTTCATGTGTTAAATCATGCATGTCTGGATGAGGTGTGAAGGTTTGTGTGAGATGGGAGGCGAAGCGCTCTGCTTTCTCCTCGTCTGTTATGGCCCATGAGTCATTGTCATATCGCAGAGGTACTGACGTTGCTGGTTGACGCAGCACCCGACGAGTTTTTCGCCAGAGACTGCCACTTTCAGCATTCAAGTTGGAGAAGTAAGTATCAAATTTAGCTTTTCGAAATAGTTTAATTTCCGTCTTCAGTTTGTTATTCAGTCGATTGTATATCTGTTTGTCAGTCGGTAGTCTGGAGGATTGCCATATCTGCCGTGCTCTCCGCTTCTCCCTGATCAATCTGCGAATGTACTCTGGGTAAGCCGGTAGATCTTGCCTGGAAGGCAGCTTTGAGGGAAATGATGAAGACCATGCGGCTTCCTGAACACTACATGTGTAGAACTCCACTGCCTGCTCTAGCTCCTCCTCTGTCTTTAGGGAATATGGTACAGAGAGCTTAGCGTTTAAGGTTTCCCTGAATAACTCCCAGTCCATCAGTCCTGGAGTTAGCGTCGGTTTACTCTCCTTTTGAGACGGCTCCGCCCAGACGTTTAAAAACACCGGTGAATGATCCGAAGAGAGGTCGGTCGTGGTGCTCACAGATGATGGCATACCTCTTAAACCTTTGTGTACAAAAAAGTCAAGTAGGTCTGGTAATTTGCGTCTTGAAGTTGGCCAGTATGTTGGTGTACTCGGTGAAGTGGTTTGTAAGTTGTCATTGTTGATTGTAGTATTGAGACTCCTTCCCCTCGGTGTACAGAGCCGCGAGCCCCATTGCTGGTGTTTAGCATTGTAGTCTCCACCGGCAATGAAACAGGGTCCCCATTTCCGGAAAAATGCTGAAAATGTAGCAGGAGCTATGGCGAACCTCGGAGGGCAATAAACGGCAACAAGGTTAATCTTTTTGTGTCGTGTATGTAGAGTGATAGCTGCTGCCTTATTATAAGGCTTTATTAAAAATTAATGAGTTTAGGAGGTATACCTACCTATTGCTTGAGGGACTTATGTATTAATTAATGTAATCTAATGGATTTATCTGCATTCATTGAATCGAATTAATATATTAAATTCTATCATAAAGTTTTGTTTCGGGGAAATTTTATAATTATCCTAAAATGTTTCTAAAATTCTCCCATTTTTAAAGTTTTGCTGTTTTTCAATCGCAACAATATTTTGAACATGTTTATATACCTATTTTTTTTTTTTTTTTTCTACCAAAATTAACAAAATTGGGTTGTCACACCAAAAAAAAAAAAAAAAGGTTGATTGAAAAAAATAAGGAGCACCCTAAGTTGGCACTTATGTAGTAGGCATGCCACCAGCTTTGTCACTCACCAACACGGCAGTCACCCACCACGGCTCCATCTCTTCGCACCCACCCCCTTCCCACTCACAGTCAGCACCTCCAATTTTTTTTTTTTTTTTTATCTCACCGCTATTATTTTTAAAATCTATTTTGGACACGTATATTTATGTTATTTGTCTACATGCACCTCTTTTTCTCACAAAAACTTTTCATACTAATAAGATAAATAAATCTCCACTTTCATACCCATATTATTGGAATTAGTGTTTAAAAAAAATATATATATATATAATAATTAATAATAGTTGCATGTTGAAGTTTGCTAATCCATACTAACAACTATTTCACTTTCTGTAAGTATATTATTTATTTGTGGGTTTTTAATAAAATATTTCAAAAATTTTGATTAACTAATATTGTATCTTCAACTGAAAATTGTCATCTTTCAAACATCGAATTGCATATTTTTTAATTTAATAAAATGTAATAGTTCTTATCAATATTAAAATAACATTTTAAATAAAAATGAGGAAAAGAGGGCCATGTCGTGTTAAAGAAAAAAAATATATAAAGTACAAAAACAATATAGTTGGATCCCTAATATTTAATTATATCTCAGGAATGGCCTCTTAAAAAATAATAATAATAAATAATTATTTAATAACTTCTAAAGCTTAGCAAGCTACATTTTTTCTTATTTTTTTTGCATCAATTGTTGCGGTTATTAGCGACGGGCTACCTACAGGAAGTCTATTTCTTAATATCCTGGACCCTTGCTTTGGGGCATGATCATTCCGATCTCCAACGTACTTATTTCTTGTTTACCTTTGTTGAGTTTTATTCTTAATAATTTTTTTCGTATTATTTAATTAAAATATATTTAATAGAATTTCCGTTTATCCCGTTATAAACACCATTACTTACTACAGTACTTTTTTTTTTTTGTTTGTTTATTAAATGTATTTTTACATCTATATTAGGCTCGATTTAGTTATTATGACTCATGCTTGGGCTTTAACTACGAGGTCTTCTCATTGCCTACTACCAGAGCTCTCTTTCGTCACACTGATGGACAAGAGCCCGACTATACTATGGGAGCCTTCAATTTTCCCTACTCCAAATTTTTATTCACCTAGGGTTATTAGGGGTCTTCAACGAGTACCTGACATCACACAGGCTCGGGACCATCGCTTAACGTCCCATTCGAAGAACGACGTGCTCAAGGTTTTTCATCTACCAGATAAAGAACCTAAAGGGCCTCGGCCGGGTTTCAAGCCCGCAATCTTGAGCTCAGTAGCCTAGCACGCTACCTCTGAGCTATCGGCACCCTCTATTAGGCGCGATATTTCGACTTAGTACTCCGACCAGGGCAGTAAGGATGAGATCTTCAGAGAGTCACAATCGTTTACCTACGTTTGAAATCAATTCTACTCCATCGGGGCCATCTATATATTACGTAACGCAATTGTTGACCCCCTCCCCCATCTGCCTGTCACAAAATGTCGTATCATGACTTTTAGAATGTGCCTTGCATCAATATTAATAGCAGATTATTGCGAGTGGGGCGAGAGGAAGAGGAAATGCACATAAAATGAGGAGGCCAGGAGTAGGAGGAATACGAGTACCTGGGAGTGATGATCTGCAGGGCGCGGAGACGGAAGGATAGACCAGGAGGTACTTAATGGGGTGAGGAGGCCAGCGGCTCAGGATCGGGGGGAGAGAGGTCAGGAACCGACCAAACTGCAGATCTACAGGTCCAGGTCCGTCTTCCTCCACATCAATAGCTGGACTTACTTGGGAAAGTATACCAACAGGATCACGACTGCTGAAATGAAGTTCTTATGAAGAATTACTGGAAACACGAGAAGGAACTCAATCTGGGAAGAAGCCCTTTAAGGAAACTCTGGAGAAACGGTTACGAAGCTAACGTGGTACGGCAAGAATTTTGGAATTTCATATACATACAGATATTTGGTTTTTCTCACTTTCGGGCTTTAAGATCGGAAAATAGGAAGGTTCGATGAAAGTAGAACATACAATTTTCGAACAATTACATAACGTTTCCTTACTAGGGCAAGGTATGGCTGGATGGTCCGCCCCTTCCGGGTTCAGTTTAGGTCGGTGGTGTTATCCTCTTCAGTCTTCTGGCTGATCCTGGTCATTTCAAAGTGTTAGGATATTCAAAAGATAGTTTCGTTTTTGTCAATATAGTCTTACAGTATGTACCCATGAAATGTTATGTTAAAAACGGAAATATCCCATAATGAAAAAAATATAATATCAAAAAATATTAGAAAAAAGTACCTACTATGAACATTTTGATAACCAGAATGAGTAAACAAGCCTACGCATAACAATTCCATTCGGTTTAAATTTATTTTCAAATTATTTGAAAAGTAAACGTTAATAGATGGGAAAAGTTGTCAAAGTAATGTAGTAAGGAGACCAGGCCATGGGGAGCGCTAGTGTTGATGATCCTCCCAAAATAGCGGAAAGTGGCACGTAATGGTTTGAGTAGCATTTGGCATTAATGCATTTGGGGTGCTGCTATGTTGCCATCTCTCCCTGTTAGTATCTCATTTGGCAACGCTGCACCCCTACTACACTAACCAGTCCGCGTCCCCTACTCCCATGATCCATCAGCTCTACTCTGAAATCCCACACATTTAGGTTTTTGAAATTGTTCAACATTCACCGAAACGGGGTGGGTGGGTGTGAGGCGATATATGCAGCGTGGTGAGGTGCGGTTTGGAGTGGAGTGCAAGAGTGCATACAATAGGGTGGTTCTTATTTGAAGCTTTTTTTAAAAAAATAAATTGTCAGGGGCATCTTCTCTTCTTATTAGATTTTTATTCATGAGCAAGTAATACAATATGTTTTTCATCATTTTCAAATAGAATTGAGGGGGTAGTATTTCTTTCAAATTTGGTGTTTAAAAAAAATAATTGACTCATACATTTTATTTTGAATCATGACTGTAACATTATAACACAGTCTTGAACTCAAACAAGCGAATTGAGAATTCTGTTAGGACGACAAAATGGTTTTATAAGATTATTGTTGCCATCTTGTACTTGGGAAATCTGGCTCTGGGTATGTGCTTAAGGGTTGATGGATATGTAATGATCCTTTTTTAGACGAAGAAGGAGGTGCCCCGACAATATTTATTTAACCACCAGCCTAGTGTGGAGAATGTGTGGGGTGCTGTTGTGAATGTTGTGTTGATATGTAGCATGGCAGGGTTTGGCCGGCTGCGGGTCCACACCAAGGCAGGTAAGCCCGTGGCCTTTGTCGAGTTCCAAGACCTGAGCACTGCCTCCTCCGCCATGTCAGCCCTTCAGGGATCCCTCCTATTGTCCTCCGACCGGGGCCCCATTCGCATTGAGTATGCCAAAACAAAAATGTCTGAGGTACTATTCTCAAAAAAACACAAAAAAAATAAATAACTACTTAAAAAGAGGAGTTCACTTTCAATAACGAATTAACTCACGTTTTTGACATAAATGTCATATCGAACAAATTGCAAAAATCTCTAAAGGAACAATAATATTTTTGGGTACTCTGCTAATTGCCCACCATTTTTCAAAAATAGTTTATAGTTTAAACAATTTAACTTAATTATTGAACAAATACTATAAAATACATTATAACTGAATACAAATATACTATAAATACATTATTATAACTGAAATTCCATTATCTTACGTCTTATTCATGCTGATAACTACCTATAAAGTAGTTGCAGTTCCGTTGTTAATATCACGTTGAGTTTGAGAAGAGTGTGTTTTATACCTGTGTTATATACACAAGAATTACAACAGTTTATTGAAACATACTTTTATTTATATATTAAGGCGCATAATGATATATATTTATGATAATATATACTGTAATAACAAATATGACAATTGGTTAGCAATGAATAAGGAACGGACATCAAAGACATACTCAGACCTATCCTGTTTAAAGTTTTTCCTTCTTAATTAAGCATAATTTTTTTAGTTTTAACTTAAAATATTTGGCAGTAACAGAAAAATCTGATTTTTATGCGTTTTGAAACTGAACTCCTCGACTATACTTTTGATTTATACCTCCATTTGATTTTGATTTTTTTTAGTGCCTATGTTCCTGTTCCTAGAAGTTAGAATGCCAATTTAAGCACTTCTGTAAGAATACTTTCAAAGTCAACGACAATTAATAAACAGCGTTTTCTAGGTCGAATCAATGTAATTTTATGGGTGAGTGTTAAGAGGTAAAAATATACGACCCGTATTTTTTTCTTATTCGCCTTATATTCAACGTTTTGGGGATGAAACGGAGAGTCATTGTAAATAGTTTCACAATAACACAATATAATTGGAAACGATAAGTTACGAAAGTCATTAAAAGAAAATCGTCACTGAATAATCGTCAATATTTTACTCAAAATCAATAGGTGCCTCCCTGAGGAGTTTCTGAAACCACACTTAAAATCTCGTTTAAATATATTCAGCCATCGGAAGTTATTAAAGCCCCTCCCTTAACTCTCTTCGGCCGATTTTGTTGAAAATCAATACGTGGAGTATATATGCTACGGGTAAAGTTAGATTAACGGTTAAACCTAGGATTACCCGGGTAAACCTAGTAGTACCCGCTGCCGCTTGGTTAAAAATATAATTGAAATAGTTCACGTTTCGGGTTTTACCCGGGTAAAGTATATGTTAAAGCTAGAACCTGTACTACTTCAAATATAGGAACGACGGGAGGGGCAGATATATCGTCCCGCCGGCGGAACGCCGGCAAATATGCCCCCAAATTTTGTAATATTTCCATTTATGTTTGTTCTAGGAATTTATGTACCCAGATGAATGATTATCGCTGTTAGACAGCTTACAACAATGGAAATTGAGGTGTGGTTGAGCTAATTAATAAGTACCTAATCTTTATAGTGGAACATGCGTCCACTAATGGCCTTGTCATTATTAGTATACCCAACTTTAACCAAGCGGCAGCGGGTACTACGCAGTTTACCCGGGTAATCCTAGGTTTAACCGTTAATCTAACTTTACCCGTAACATATATACGACATATAAAAGTTCCTATCGATACATCCATTCCATCGTCAGTTATTGGAATTTTGACTGATTTAGCTGAAAATCAATAGTTGTCTTAGAGCCACATATAAAATTTCGTGTCATTCGTTATACCGGGAGTTATCCTGTTCACAGACAGACAATTGAATAAATTAAGGAAGAACTGCCGTTGGGAGAGAGTCTAGTTGGAGAAGGACAAGAGCCAGGACCCTGTAGAGCCAGCTTCTGCTCTGCCCACTTATTTAATGCTATTTTAATGCTATTTTAATGCTATTTTAATGCTATTCATTTCTGTAACATTAAACATTTATTTCTTTAAATGGATGAAAAATGAAAAAGGAGCAAGGAATCGAAGTTAAACCCTGTGAATAAATAATTCTCCCTGTAAATTCAAGTGAAACGGAAGCAATGCTAACATTCCCAGGCCATTATTTTAAAATTTGTATCCAGTAAAACCATTTTATTTTATTTTATGCTTAGATTTTCTTTTAGACAAATTTCTAAATTTCTTATTATTAACAATATATAGTTATATGTATCTCATATTGATAATTATGCATTGGAAATTTAATTTATGCAAATAAAGTTTTAGGTAAAAGTATTTTAAAAAATCGACGTGCAAAAAATTGTGATTTTTTTCATGTTGCAATATCAATTGGATAATATACAAAAAAGTGGTTTCGAAACCCGGCCGAGGCTTGAATTTTTTATCAGGAAGGTGAAAAACCTTTGAGCACGCCGTCCTTCAGATGGGACGTTAAGCGATGATCCCGAGCCTGTGCATGTCAGGTACTCGTTAAAGACCCCTACCCTACGTGAAAAAAATTTAGGGTAAGCACAATTTAAGACTCCCACAGTAGAGTCAGGCTCATGTCCACCAGAGTGACGAAAGAGCGCTATGGTAGTAGGCGATATGACCTTGTAGTTAAAGCCCGGACATGAGTCATAATAATTAAGTCTACAAAAAAGTGTATGATATAATACAATATGTTTGTTTAATTTCCGTTCACAACCGTCCGGGCAACAATAATTCTGATCACGCGCTCTCTCAATTTTCTCGGATTTTTTTTTAGTTTTAGCCGGGAACTATATATGAGAACGTTACAACTAAAAAACAAACGAGTATATACTTTTTTTTTTTCATTTTTATTTTTCTGAAAGAAGAATTCCAATGAAATATCAATATCGAATATTTGGCTCATTACATTCTTCTATATCTCGTATAGCTTGAGAAATAAAAATATAGAAAAGTGGCCATTTTTTAATGATTTTCCAGCTAAATTTAATAATATTCTGAATGTGGGAATGTTAGCAATGGGACCAAACACTGAACAGACAAAAATATTACTTCAAAATAAGAGAAAGGCTCTGTTTCAGCTCACAAATATTGATTAGTGCCAAGAAAAGAAATATACGTATATATATGTCTTATTTTTACCTCTTCTGCTCACCCATTCATCTTGCGTTTCTCACTTGAAAAAAACATTCAAAAGGATATTTTTGAAGAAAAAAAAATCAGTTTTAATATTTAATCGCAATGTAAAAAATGTTTTCTTTTTGCATCTCAAGACTTCCACTACAGCCAAAACGGGATAGTCCTGATGAATGTCGAAAGTAAAGAATAAATATTACAGAGATCTATAATGAGACCTCTGGGTGAATAATGTGTTGGTGTACTAATAATAATAATAATAATAATCCAAACTTCATTTTGTATATCGGATATTAAAAAGAAAATGGAGGAAACCGTAAAGTTTGTCAAGAGAATAGGCTCTAGTTATATATTTCATGAGAAAATTTAACAAAGCGTTTTTTTTTTTTTTTTAAGCTAATTTGTTGTTGCCATTTTCAGTTGGATTTTCATGACCCCACTTTGTATTTTAGAGACTCAAATTTCTTTATACTTATTCGACATTTCTATAGTTGACGTCTGTATACCCCATACCGATAAAGTTTTGTTTTTGTGCCTCATGGCCGGGCTTTAACTACGAAGTCATATCGCCTACTACCAGAGCGCTCTTTCGTTCGTCACTCTGGTGGATTTGAGCCCTGGGAGTCCCAAATTTTGCCTATCCAGGTTTAGTTAGAGTGAGGGTCTCACATCGTTTAACGTCGCATCGCTTTGTCTCAAGATTTTTTTTTTTACCTCCCAGATAAAATAGCAAAGGGCCTCTACCGGGGCCCCAATATCTCTGAGCTAACGGCATCCTCTTGCCGATCCCGCGTACTTGAGCTCTGTAGGCAAGTATGCTATCTCTGAGCTACCGGCATCCTCTTGCCGATCCCGCGTACTTGAGCTCTGTAGGCAAGTATGCTATCTCTGAGCTACCGGCATGCTCTTGCCGATCCCGCGTACTTGAGCTCTGTAGGCAAGTATGCTATCTCTGAGCTAACGGCATCCTCTTGCCGATCCCGCGTACTTGAGCTCTGTAGACAAGTATGCTATCTCTGAGCTACCGGCATCCTCTTGCCGATCCCGCGTACTTGAGCTCTGTAGGCAAGTATGCTATCTCTGAGCTACCGGCATCCTCTTGCCGATCCCGCGTACTTGAGCTCTGTAGGCAAGTATGCTATCTCTGAGCTACCGGCATCCTCTTGCCGATCACGCGAACTTGAGCTCTGTAGGCAAGTATGCTATCTCTGAGCTACCGGCATCCTCTTGCCGATCCCGCGTACTTGAGCTCTGTAGGCAAGTATGCTATCTCTGAGCTACCGGCATCCTCTTGCCGATCCCGCGTACTTGAGCTATGTAGGCAAGTATGCTATCTCTGAGCTAACGGCATCCTCTTGCCGATCCCGCGTACTTGAGCTCTGTAGGCAAGTATGCTATCTCTGAGCTACCGGCATCCTCTTGCCGATCCCGCGTACTTGAGCTCTGTAGGCAAGTATGCTATCTCTGAGCTACCGGCATCCTCTTGCCGATCACGCGAACTTGAGCTCTGTAGGCAAGTATGCTATCTCTGAGCTACCGGCATCCTCTTGCCGATCCCGCATACTTGAGCTCTGTAGGCAAGTATGCTATCTCTGAGCTACCGGCATCCTCTTGCCGATCTCGCGTATTTGAGCTATGTAGGCAAGTATGCTATCTCTGAGCTACCGGCATCCTCTTGCCGAATCCGCGAACTTGAGCTCTGTAGGCAAGTATGCTATCTCTGAACTACCGACATCCTCTGGACCCAAGTGCAAAACATAAATGAACATAGACAGATTTGAAGTTCATAACACATACACCAAAATCACCAGCTGTAAAACGCTACCAGTTTGAGTACATATCTCCTTATACATGTTTCTTAGGTTTAACAACCGCATCCATTTGAACCAATTATTTTTGACCCCATCTATCACATGGTTTACAAATCACCCTTTATCGGGAGGAATAGACAGACGTCAAACACTCGTTAATACAGTTTAATTTACGATCTTCGATCAATGGAACCCAGAAAACTGAGAGAAAAATAAACATACTGTTTTTCTCAGTAAATACATTTATTAGAGATTCATTGTGAATACTAATGAATAAAAAACTTAGAACTAGTCAAACAATTCCACTTTATTTATATGAACACAATATATTTCACTCGTTAGAGCATTCTCAAGTGTACAGACAGATACAGACTAATGACTGGGGGGGGGGGGGGGGGGGGGGGGGGTTTAATTAGGTTAATATTGAGATTTATTATTTTTAATTTTTTCTGACTGAATTTTGGTATAGTATGTTAGCCCCCCCCCCCCTCCTGTTCTGTCACCCTCCCTCACTCTTCCCTCCTACCCCCCCCCCCCCCCCCCCCCCCCCCCAGTCATTAGTCTGTATCTGTCTGTACACTTGAGAATGCTCTAACGAGTGAAATATATTGTGTTCATATAAATAAAGTGGAATTTTTTGACTAGTTCTAAGTTTTTTATTCATTAAGTACATTTATATTTGTTGACACTCAACACCAGGGTTACTCCTTTTCTGCTGTCTCTGATTAATCCAACTCAAAGTTGCCAAAAACGAAATTGGAATAGACAAATAGGATTCGAACGGATTGGCATGGCTAAAATATCGGTAAATTACTGCAGAAATTGTAACAGTAAGAATGAAGCAATATAGCAATTTCTTAAATTTACCTCATTATACTATTATTGACTTTGGAAGTATTCTTAAGCAGATTCCTTTTTATTTATTTTTTTTATATTCTCCCTGACTTCGTTCTTCGTGTTTTTTTTTCTCCTTTTAAGCTTTATTTTATTTATCGCTATTTTATATGGTGTCTAAGTTTATGATTTTCTAATAAAACATTCATTTTTTTATAGCTATCAGAATTAAGTTGTCTACTGAATCAAATATTTAACTATTTTAAATAACAAAGCATGTATATATGTCAGTTTGAAATTATTAAATGTAAAAAATAACATAATGTGGGCTATAAAAACTAATTCGGAAATATTTTTTTTAATTTCTTAAAACAATTTAAGATGTTACGATTTTTTGGTTGCTTTTTTATTTAATAAAAAAATAATAATAATCAGAAACAGAAGTAACTACAAAAATATTCAGTTTATCTTTTTACTATTTTTTTTCGTCCTATCCAGTTTAGATGCATTCGTCTAATAGAACAATGTTTATTGCACTAATAATATAAGTAAAATATAAACTTATGTTTTTAAAATGACGGAACATTTTTAGGATATATTTTCTCTATTTTATTATTCTTATTTATTTATTTTTCTTATATTTGTATTCTAGTAGAGTTTTAAAAAACCGTAATAATATAATTGTTATGCATGATTGACACTAAGCATCTACATTCACCTTTATGCATGTTTTACGGGTATGAAACATGAAAATTTGATCATTTATTACATGGTATTGGTATATTTTTTGGATCTTTTTCGAAGGCAATATTTTTTTTTTAATTTGTACATTTGTTTCTTTGACAATGAATGGTTATACAATAGAGACGGATTTGATGTCTTCAGTTCTATCATATGTATGAACATGGAAGAAGGGCTCCTTTGGAAAGCTAGTGACC
The DNA here is from genome assembly GCA_963662175.1 of Aradus depressus. Taxonomy (NCBI): domain Eukaryota; kingdom Metazoa; phylum Arthropoda; class Insecta; order Hemiptera; family Aradidae; genus Aradus; species Aradus depressus. The sequence continues at coordinate 100,190,153 of OY759214.1, forward strand.
CACAAGATCACCAGGAGCGCTCCAAGCGTAATGCGCCCCTCCAAGGGAAATTTATGTCAAGTTGTACACCGCTTTTATTAAGGTCTTTCCAAAAGAAACAACTTTCATTGGTACCTAATTTTTGATATATTTTATTGTTTCAAAATGGTGGCCCATTAGGAAAAATATGATATTTTGAAAAGCCTGACTCACTCAAATAGACAGTTAAAGTTAACAATTGCATTTACTTTAAGCCCTTAAAGTAATCCTAAAGTTTTCCGTGACAAACGTTTGAGGCGCCACTCATCTTCTCTCCTGAAATGAAACATTTTTATGTATGGATCTAATAAAAGTCATGAGATGTTGTATCAGTAGAATCTCCATTGTACCACCCATTGACATCAGACATTTTTGCTCACTAGGCAAAACGAACATTGGATGTCCTTAACCAAATTTTAACTCGTAGGTTATATAATAATTATATACATATACTCAAACATTCTTTGTATGTAATAGTATTATTAAACTAACAAACAGGAAAAATCTATAATACTAAGTTAATGCAATTGAACAATATTAGAAACTATCTTATTCATTTTATTAAATATTGAATTTAACTTAACGAAAACAATTTTTTTTTTCTTGAGGCTAAATAAAATGTTTATTATTTAATTTGCTAAAGCCTCTTTATAATAAATCCTTGGAGGTGAGTCATCTAACAAAATGGCGGCCACTTGGATGCTTACCGTGCCCCAACGGCATTGTGTTTCCTCATTAGTTGTACCAACTTTCATTAGACTTCATACTGTACGAGTGAGATGTGCCTTTGATGATGTTACATTTGCATTGATAACCGGTTCTGATTGGAAATAAAACCAGTGGGAAGGTAACGTTCTTTTATTTATATGCTAGATCTATGACTTTCCCGGGCTTCGGCGGTTAGCACAACTCATGTTTATATGAGTTCGAAAACGTAAATGGGATCTAAAAGATGAAAATATATTTGTATATTTCAGTTTTAAGATGAAAATCCATTGTTTAAGAATCAATCGGCGCTGCTGTTTATTGATATCCTAGGAAACCTCGGTTCAGTTTGTGTCCGCAGCGAAAGAACAGCCCCCTCCCCATCCCTTGAAATTATAGCTAACATACTTTTTCGTTTTATTCCGGATAAATGAGGGTTTTTCTTATCTTTCCCCCTTCTCTTGGCTGGTCGAGAAAGACTTTCCCACCCATCCCTTCATTACAAGCTCATTAAAAGTTTTCGATGTACGCCTCCATACAATTTTTATGTTACATTTTTTAAATATTTTTTATTTTCTCTCGAAATATATATATTTTTTGTAAGCATATTTTCATGCATTTCGAAACTTTTTTACTGCATATTCAATTGCATATTTCTGCTCTTTTTACTGCATATTCCATGGCTTATTTTGGACTTTTTTAGTGCATATAAATCCTGTCTCTACTCATCACTAATAAAAAAAAAACGAGACGGATAATCAATACTCCACTCTAGTTTGATTGTTCATTGTACATAAATTAAACTAATTTTATTTGAAAATAATGGCCTCTTTGATGTGCCTTCAAAATGCCTTCGAAAATGATCTAACTAGAGTAATATTTTCGATAGTTGATGGTTGTGTGAGGTCTTTTAATGACGGTACAACCCCAACAAATGAACGCATGATAATAACACTATATATGTTTTTTTAAGGTTAAAATGGAATTTAAACCTAAGTTCTATTGTTGTCTTTTTAACGATTTGTTAATTTTGTTTAATTTTGCAGGGATCCAATAGGATCGAAGAAAATGGACAGATATAATTACAACTTTATGCCATCAGCGCAGCACATTGGTAACACCTGACAGACGGGAACCGTTCGGGGCTAGCACACAAACATGGATTTATCATATTCTTCTTGCCTTTTCAATAAGTTTATCTTGGCTAGTATAATCTATATATAATTTTTTTTTAAATTAATAATACATTCCATAGTTTTGTGTTTAAATTAATTATTTTTTATTAGATTATTTTTGTATTATTTATTTATAATATACCAGAGGGTATGCCAAAAGTCCGTCAACATTTGATTTGATTAAAAATTATTGTTAGTGAAGAATGGGAAACTCTTAGGTGAATATAAAGACAAGAACAAAATGTGGCAACACTGGAATAACTTGATGCAATGTTGCCATACTCTATTGGTAATTTCGATGGGAACTTTAGTTAGCTACAATATTCTCACTTCTGGGCACATTTTCACTTTTTTTTCTTTAAATCATTTCTTTGAAGGGCAATTTACTTTGTCATTTTAAATCGTGTTTATCATGTGAACGATCATTCATTCATCATGTATATTTTATTCTAAAACTAATAGTGAAACTAGAATTTTACTCTTTATTATTCTATTTTATTTATTCTTCATTCTGTACAAAGTAGACAATGGCTGGATTTAAAAAGTTGATAAAATAAAACGTGCAATGAGGCCTCCTTAGATAGCCTCTGAAAGTTAAATACAATTTAATTCTATTTGGTTTCTGTTCTTCAGATGTGGCTAATTCGGGGCCGGATTGAACATTTAATGCTCCAGTAGAATATTCAAAGAAATTTACTGTGATTTCTCTGTGCTTTTAATTTTCTATTAGAAAAAAACATTTTATGAAACATGGGATAAAGAAAATCAGTACTGTGATAAAACAATCAATGATCATATTTTTATTCTTCGAATACTTTTTTTTACCTTAAAGACAAAATATGAAATTTCACTATTCTTTTAAGAATATAGTGTATTTTTAAAAAATTAAAAAATGTTGAGGCTCTTATGCCTGAGGGGCACCCCCCCCCCCCCCCCTCCCTTCCCAGTTCCCTTTGGCTGATTTTGCTGACAATCAACAGATGTTGTCTTTACAGCCTTCTGGACCCACACATGTCGACACAAATGTCGTACTCAGTCCACCGTGTTCACAGACGTACTTTTTTTTTTTGTATTTTTTGGTCATTTTTGTGTATGGGGGTTCGAAAAAGATAAAATTCATGTGAAAAATCAACTTCGAATGTCACTGAATATATAACTTTCTCCATATTATGTATTTAATATTTCACTGATTCATGTTGATATCTTAAAAAATGCCCATTTTCACAGTTTTGTAATTGTTTCCCATTTTGGCGCACTTTTGGAACACCCTGTATAATACATGTATTGGACCAAGATAGACAATAATACTACCTGAAATATGAATAAATTTCATATTTATAATTTTCTACACAAATTTATTTATAAAGATTTTAATAAATATTTTTCTGATATATTCCAAGCATGTAATTTAACACGTAAGTCCATGCTTGTGTCTCTACCCCTTTTTTGAAAAAAAAAAAAATGAATAAATAAAATAAAAAATAATTTAAAAAATTTATAAGAGAAAAAAATTAACCAAAGGTGCCCTAAGATTGCTTTTAATGAATTGGAATGTTTTTGAAGGCTATAAATGAAAAAAAAATGAAAAAGTGAGTACTATTGATTTTGTGAAAACAATTCAGAGGCCTGTACTATTTATGATAAATTAATAGTGGTGTCATTTTTATGTATTATATAATGATTAGATATTGATTTAATGCAATATTTCATATATATAATACTATAAACTTTTAGTACTAGCTGGAGTATAGCATAATACAAATTCAAAAAAATAAGAAGAGTAATATTTCTCACACTTATTTTTACTGGGAGGGAGGTAAAAACAAATGTTTTTTTATATAATACAAAATAAGATGTATACAGGGTTCTCCAACGCGATGGGATCAACAATATTTCACGGAATCTGTTTTATTTGAAAATAGCTTCATCGTAGCTCAAATCATTAGGCGAGGCCCTTATGTTTTAGTTTTTTTTTATCTTGGAATTGAATTGCTCAAAACCTTGAGCACACCGTCCTTCGAATAGAACGTTCAGATATGTCAGGTACTCCGTTAATGACCCCTATCATAAGCATTAAACCTGGATAAGAATAATTTAAAATTTTCACAGCAGACTCGGGCTCATGACCATAGTTGTAGGCGATATTGACCTCAGAGTTAAATTTCGGATATTATAATAAGACACCACTCTTGTCTTTGGACGATATGACTGAAATGCAATTGATGTCTTACTGAGGAACTGCTCAATCTTACTATAAAATTTCATGTCGATGTATTTATTATGTCATGTTATTATAACATCTCCCATTCCCTTTGGTCGATATAGATTTCTCTATTCTTTTATGAAATTTCATTATCGATATGTTCATTAAATCGGCAGTTGTTAGGTCACTTAAATCAATCTCTTACTCTTGATCAATTCAGCTGACAATCAATAGATTTAGCCTCATTCAGATACAAAATCTCGATGTATTTATTCTATCGGGAGTTTGTGTTCACAGATAGACTTTTGGTTTGGATAAAAAGGATCTTAAAACAAGAAATTCTTACTACAAATCAACTTCGATGTTTTTACTGACTATACAACTTCACCTTTACTAAGAATTTTTAAAATTTCACTAACCTAATTTTAAGTTCCGCTAAAACTAAAGAGGCCTCGCCACGGTTTGAAATTATTTCTGCTCTAGATTCCATGAAACAGTGCTGATGGTATATGGTTGGAAGAACCTGTGTATAGAGAACCCTGACCCTTATATGATATCTTATATATGTGTCATTTGTGTGTAAGTGGATAATCGGACTATTTTATTTAATAATATCGTGGTTTTGACAAATAATATACGATATGTATATTAATTTAAAATGAATTACAAGGAAGAAAACAAAAAAAAAAAACTTATATTTATATATAAATAGCAATAATTTTTTTGTTAAATATATTGTTAATGATACACTGCAAGGTCCATACATATCAAAACATATCTTCAATTAAATTATAACAGATATATATGTATATATATTTATATTTTCTTTCTTACTTCTATATGTACTTAAAAATAAAACTGTGCATTCTATCTTACATAATGAAAAAATCGATTTCATACTACATATATATGTATATGATATATATGTATATTTGTACATACATACATATACATATAGTTTTATTATAAATAATATTTTCTCTACATATTTGCTTCAATATCTTTTTATTATTTTTTGCTTATTTTATTGTTAAGATGCCTCTGTCTTAGTTTTTGTTTGTTTGATTTAATTCTATCTTTTTTTTTCTTCTTTAGGAGACTGAAATATCATTTTTCTTGAACATACTTTTGCAAACTACCGACAGGTATAAATGCAGCAAGACCAAAGGAATTAACGTTATGTAAATAATATTATTAGATACTTAGTTAATACATTATATACGTATATTTGTAGTTATTAATATTTAAGTTGGTATGTATTTATTATTATTATTATTATTTCTTTTTGGCATCTAAATATTTTTGTTTTGTATTGTCAGTGTTAATTCAGACTTCTTATAATTGTTTACTTTTTAAAATTTTTGTAAAAAATTGTTTCACTTGGCTGCCTTATTCTGTCTATCATTAAGACACTAAAACCGAAATTTCAATCATTGATTTTGTAAAAACCAAAAATCCTTCTTTTCTTTATTTTATTTTTTTGTTGACGGCAGATACAAATATGTATGAATTTAATTTTTCTAACTAATAACTATATAATGAAAGATTTATAAATTCAAAATAATGTACATTAATGTAATGTCAAAATTAATTAAAAAATGTATTTTGTTAAATTGGTAATTTAAAAAAAATATATATAATAAAAAGAAAAGAAATGAAATCGGTGATAATTTTGATTGGCAAGTTAAATTTACCAAAGATTTTTGTTGAGGCATCGTTGCTTTAACTAAAAAAAAATACTAATTGTATATGTTTACCTCCCAAAGAGCTTTAGTTAATTCATTATATTATATATTTAAATTGTAAGGTTATCATGTTAACCAAAAATCTATATTTATGGTAGAATTTAGTAAAAAAAAAATCAAGAAAAAAAAATAAAAAAATAAATAGTTGAATAGTATTTAAAATTTGCTTTTTTTGTGTGTGTAAGATGTGATGTTTCTTAACTCTAGTTAGATTATTATTAACTGTTAAGATATATTTGGTAATAATAGTGACTTTTGTTGGTAACGTTATTTTTTGGCTGTTTAAAAAGATTTTTAAATACTAGCTTGGATGTTGCATAGGCTGATTTGTTTTGTATTGCAATGTCTTATATTAAATTCGCTTTTAGACATTTTTTGTACACAGAGCCGTTGGCTGTACTTTAAAGCCTTTTTTAACTCAAATTGAACAAAAGAGCCTTTATTATAAATATTAATTGTTGTAAAACATTTTTTTGAGATAATCGCACAGTAATTTTAATTGCACCATATTTAAATAAAATGAAAATTAAAGTAATAAAAGTTATTTATTCACAAATATAAGAAAGACAATCAAATATTAAAAATGATTATCCGTTTTTGTTAATTTGAGTTTGAACAGGAAAAAAAGTACAAGTCAACTCTGTGGAATATATCCGTCCATTAACTTGCATGTATTTTATTTAATATAAACATGCATTAAGAAAAAAAAAATGTAATAAATAAAAAAAATCAGCTCAAATGCTACAGGGGCATTATCTGAGGAGATAGTGCACATACGTACATATCATATGTCTAGTATAGGACCTATATCTATATGAATGTTTCTATTATACATATATATAGGCATATTTAGCTAATTGTCTTTTTGTTGTAGATTAATTGAAAAATTATAGATAAATGAAGATGGCTCTCTCTGGCTCAGTCAGTATCAGAACAAAGTACAATGTTTCAGCAACCTTAGATTCAATCAGTTTTTTGGCCACATTGAACGATTGGGCACAGTTTAAAGTGTGCATTCGAAATATCTCACCATTTTCAAATCTAAATAATCTTTTTTCTCTTTTCAAAACAAGTATAGTTTTTTTTTACTCACGCCAGGGCTTTAACTATCTACCAGTTTTTTATCTCCCATATCAAAAAAAACAAAAAAACTAAGGGATGAAATTGACGACCCTTTACTCAGTAGAGCACACTACCTCTAGGCTAACAGTCAGATTAATTGTCACAACCCATATTTAAAAGCACCGTTGAATTAAACTTTACATTTGCTTAAATAACCACTATTTTTGTTGTCGTTCATTAGGATTTTTAAAATTTTATTTTGAACAAATCCTGGTATAGTTTCTCCGAGTTTTTCACTTGAATCACCTTTAAATACGTTTTAGTGGGAATTTCGTCTCCTGTACAGGAAGAGTTGGCTAGAATTTGTTAATTTAGTTGGCTAGAATTTGTTAATTTAGTTATATTTGAAAACCAAAATTTATTTATATCTAAAATCAGATCATATTTATATTGTAAAAATGAAAAGAAAAGAATTTTCGAATATTATAGGAATAATTATTCTTGTGTTTTCATTCTTTCAATAGAAATATTGTCTGCTTTCAAATTTTACTAGTAAACTGTTGGTAGATATATTAATTATCTACATTATATGAAGAGGAGGAATTTAATAAAACCAAGATTAATCATTTGAATATTATTAACTTTCAAAACACAAATTCGTCCCAACAAAATATTCAGTCCTCTGACAACTAAATTTTTTTGTTATTAGATAGTGTGTCTGAATAGTTTTAATAGAGTAAATTAAACATGTGAGGTTCTCTCTTTCGCGCAGCATTAGGAGCATCGTAGCGAAGAGGGGTTATTCAACTAACATGCTAATGGCTGAATGCCTTTCATTTCGACTAACTGCACCATATAACCATGCCTTACGTTCAATGTTCAACACACTTTAACGTCATATAATGATGGAACAACACCAAAATAAATTTTAAAAAATATCAATCACTGAACGAATGTCCATTTAATGAAAAAAATAAGTGAAAAAAAAATATATAAGAAAACGAAACAATGACTTATCTATATAAAATATATTTTTCTAAATGGAATTATTCTATATTTTATATTTGAAGTAACCCTTTTTAATAATAAGGTAAGTGTTTGTGTACTGTAAATATTGATATTTCACTCGTGACGGGCTGATGGGCCCCCAGCCTTGTGGAGAAAGGGCCTTGTACGGAGAGAGCCTCTCAAGTTGAGTGCATGTACATAAGAAATATTTTAGTCAAAACAAACTACTTATTGGCTAAGGACCGTCATTATGGCTTCGGACTGCATTCTTTATTCATTTCTTTTTAAAAACTTAATTTATTAAGAATTATATATATATATGTCATTCCAAAAAAAAAAAAAAAACAGAACTTTACAAAACTGGTCGACTAGTTTTTAAATGTATTTAAAAATGTCACTCTATATTGTATTCTATGAAAAGTTCTTAATCCTGCGTCACATTAAAAAAAACTAACTAGAGTGTGAACTTTTTATTTTTAGATCTTTTTAGATCATGTTTTGAACCAGGCTTATAAGGATGTTATGTGTTAAATTTAATTTCAATTATGTGTTGCCATTTTTTGGAAAAAAAAAAAAAACGGAAAATTGAACTATTAAGAGATATGATTTTTTATTTGTAGCGATGCATTATAATTTGAAATAGTTGTTTTTCATAGAGTAACTACAATAATATTAGTATATTATACTGAAATGTTCTAAAAACCTAAATTATCCAATTTTGTAACATCTGTTTTGGAATTATCCATGTACATAAAGGATACGAGCTAAGGGAGGATACAACTGGGCAATATTATCTGGAAAGATTATTTTATTTAAAAAAATATAGATTTTCAAATAATACTTATCCAAATTACAACTTTTTTTTACTTAGCTCGCTTCGAAAATCACAATCTGACAATGTATTGTTTTTTTCAATTTATAAAGATATACATCGCTTAATATCGTACAAAGCTATCAGAATATTAATTTTCTTTCAAATTTAATATTCTTTAAATTTTATTTATTTGATTAATAAATCAAGATATATAGGAAAATTTTCGAAACTAGAAATGAATTGATTAAAATTTTGGACCGGCAATTCTTTTTACAAGTTGTTAAAACAAATGTGAGGATAGAAAAATAAATGTTAAGGAATTCAGTACGCGTTTTCTTTTAAAACGCATATAATACATCTAACGGAGAACGAGATTTTATATCGCGTACATTAAAAAAACAAAGCAAAAAATAAGGTATTCTATTTTTTTAATTAGAATTTTCGAAAAAAAAAATAAATGAAGAGAAGTAATATAAGATTTCGTTAAAAAATAGAGTAAAATAAAGGTCTCCTGCCTCTATTTTTGATTCAAGTGAAAGCTGTGCGCTCTCTTTCGCAACCTTTCATTGTTACGACAAATGTAAATATTCTAAATAAAGTTGAAGAAAAAGAAAACTAAGGATGGGTAGTTTTTTTAATTAAATTTTCAAAAAAATCTCATAGTTTGTATCTTTCCTGCGTAAAATTTCTTAAATAAAAAAAAAAAAAAACTGATTAAATGAGATGCAATAATAATGTGATGCAGTTCGTAGTCAGAAGCTCGCCTTGTTGGGTGTTCAAGGGATGTGTAGTTCTGTGGCCTTCCCAGTGTCGTGTTTTTGTGATGAATCAAAGACAAAACATGTCTGAGCCTTCTTTAGTAACATAACTTACATATATATATATACACAGCATAACGGGCCATGGACAAAACATTTGTCACTATCAGCCAAACATCAACAAAACACCATTATCGAAACATATCATGACTTGTGCCCCCACATCAAGTGTACTACTACTTAAATCTTTAGCAAGTTTAAAAAAAATATAATAATATAATAATTATAAAAAAATATTTATATATATATAATAATTTATAAAGATATATATATATATATATACATATTATGATTGTATTTAAGTCATAGCTTTACCATTTTAGACAATTTGATATTTATAGGATAAATCGTACAGTCCAAGAGGCACAAAAAGAAGTTATTTAAAACAATTATAATAATGTATTTACCAATTTTTGGTAATAATAGATTATTGGATCAGTTTTACATACATGAGTCTTGGGCAGTGTGTTGCTTTGCTGTTTGGGCATTACCAAGCCTACATAAATACATTTGTAAACATCTATAAATCTTATTTACTTTGTAAACAAGATGTACATGTGTTTGAAATAAACATTTTCAGAAATAGTGTTTTCTTTTCTCTAGTATTAAAATACCATTTTCCCTTATCTTTCATTTTCATTAGATTTTATTGTAATTTTTCATTTAATGTCCGTGTACATTTTGCGAAGATCTGTGTCGACATAGTGAAACACACAAAGAACAAGTTCAACATTTATTTTGTGGAATTAGATAATAAATATATATCTAATGCTGATCAAGTTCCTTGTTTTTAATTTCATTTAGTCTATATAGAGGTCGTTTTTGCCCAATTTGGGAGTACAATAAGTACATTAAAACAAACGAAAAAAAATGCTTATACTACATTTGAAATAATTGAGTCAACCAGAATTGTACTTCAATAGTACAGGACCAGACTTCGGTAACTTCAACTGTTTCTTTCGACTCGATTTTTCAAGTTTTTTTTTTTTTTTCAAAAGTGAGTTAACTACCTCATGTTACTTTTGTATGGGAAATATTTTTGACCGAACCTGTGTCCACAAAATAAAGTGATGGCTCAAAGTTGCAAATAACTAATAGTCCTTGCGACGCTGAGCAGCTGCATCATCCAACTCCAGAAACCATTCAACGTTATTCCAATTGCATGGAGAAAAAAATGTTCTCTAGTTTCAAATTAAATAAAAACAACAAAAAAAAAAATGTCTTAAAAAGAAAAAAAATATTTCGATATTATAATCATTTGAAACATAAATGCTTTATAACGTCTATTTCCATAGCTTGGTAGATTAGGTTAGGTTAGGTTTTATGACTCATGCCCGGGCTTTAACTACGAGGTCATATCGCCTACTACCAAAACGCTCTTTCGTCACTCTGGTGGACATGAGCCCGACTCTACTGTGGGAGTCCTAAATTTGTATTCACCTAGGGCAGGGGTCTTAAACGAGTACCTGACATCGTACTGGCTCGGAACCATCGCTTAACGTCCTATCCGAAGGACGGCTAGCTTAAGTTTATTTTACCTCCCAGATAAAATAAACTAAGGGCCTCGGCCGGGTTTCGAACCCACGACTTTGAGTTCATAAGGCAAGCTCGCATGCCACTGAGCTACCGGCGCCCTCGCAGCTCCTGTATATATTTTGTATGTAAAGAGAGTGAGTGAACCTAGCTATCCCCACCCCTTAGAGCTATGCCAGTTGTCCTTTAACCGCTACGCTGTGTGGGTGGGTAGGTAAGTTTATACTTTTTATCTTGTTACTCTGTACCTGATGCTTTAAGAGTTGTTTATACTTTTAATTATTTTTATATATTATTATTCTATTATATATGAACCATTGATGATGATGCTGTTGCGTCATAAACCGGTTCTTGTCTAAAATAAAACGGTGGGAACACGTCTTTTATTTCTTTTATAAATCTCGTCCCACAACATCTTACTATTACATATAGGTATGAGCGTCTCTAGGGGACATCCAAAACAAATCTGACGTGAGTCAAATAGAACCCTAAAAACACTAATACATAAGTAAAAACGTATACATATGGACGGGTGAAAGACAAAGTGGTCTAAGTCGCAAAAACTAACTTCTGAGAAACCTGATGTTTTGTAAATTTTGGTATAAAAACTTATTTTTTGTGGTAAGTGAATTATTGCTGCCAGATCATGTTTCTAAGGAAAATTCTTTGTTATATAAAGTGCAAATTGACCTTTTAGAATAATTATTTCCATTGATAGATCAAACAAAATAGACTTAAACCACTTTACCATAATGTAATATATAAGTATTTAGAATGTGTTGCATAATAGTGTATAGAAGAGAAGTGGTCTCAGTCAGACTTAAACATATTATAATAACATGTTGTGTCTAAAAGTAAAAAAAAAAAACAGCAAATTCGAGAGAAATGTTGGAACATTTCACTGCAACAACTTAAACTTGGATTTGTTCAACAATTATAAAAAAAATTTGTGAATACCGCGGTCGGGCGACCTCGTTAAATTATAGACGGTATAAAAGACAGACCCCGACCACCGTTTTTGCAAATTTTTTTTTACGATTTTTAAAAAATGTAAGGTTAAACTTGTATGGCTTTGGTGGATAGAGGATTTGAATTGGAACATTTGGTGAGGCTAATAGGGTTCTTTGAATTTTAGCATTTGGAAGCAACTCCTTGTTTGATGAGACTAATTTTATTCCACAACGAGCATACTGCATCCATTGAGAGCATACAAGTTCCTTATGTGAAATGCTTCCCTTTGCGACTTTTGCAATGAATTATTCATGTAGTTGAAGGTTAACTGAACTTTCATGGATTTATCTCATCAAAACTTTTCAAAAATTTTGATAAAGTGAAAGCGGTGCCACCTGTAGTTTGCTGCCTTCTCTCACAGCTCTTGAAAGAAGATATTCAGTGGACCAAGGAAGGAAACACTCTAACAATTACGTAACCTTTTTGGATTACTTTCGCTTCATATCAGTTATTTATTTTATATATATTTTTTTTTTTTAATTGAGCAAAACTACTTGATTGTTAAGAAAGATGAGAAATGGAGTCAAGGAGTCAGACAGTGAATAGGTTTGTTTGTCTTTCTTCTTCATGTAAAAGGGCAGCTGATTGTATAGTTTATTGGCTAACGGATCACAAATTTCTCCAACTTCAGTTAGGTGGGTGTTACTTTTAATATTTACACTTCCCAGCTATAAGCAGGATAGGAGATATTTTGCAATCTGGAGTTTTTCCAGATATTTATATAATACACATACATAATTTCATGTTTCCGATCTTCCTGAATCGAATTACTTGTAATCATCTAAGTGTTCGGTTTCTCTTTCATCACTTCTCCTCTTCCGTCGACTTGACTGATTGCAAGTATGAAATTTGTTATTGATATATTTATTTTAATTATTGTGTCCACATTGTCTTTTTCATTTTTGGGTTTAGATGAAATTTGGGCGTAAACTCAACATCGAAGTGTTAACCAATAACATAACTACCCCTATATTATATATAACTGTGGAAGTTAAACATCATGTGCTTGTGTGTCTGTGTTGAAACAATAACTCCCGATAGAACGAATGTATCGATACGAAATCTATCGTATTATGTGGGCCCAGAAGTTCATTAGGACGAGACCTATTGATATATGAGGAGTTTGGAGCCAGAGCGGACCAACTGGTTGAAACTGAACAGGAAGAAAATGACAATTGAAAATTGAGTACATTTTGTTTATCTCCATAAATGGGCCCCAAATATTTATTTATATTTGAAATTTTAGAATAGTATTGGATGAGTGATCCCTTTTTGTGTTCTATAAAGTTTTTGAAGGCCGTATGATCCATTGTGACTTTGAAAATATATGCACAAAATACTTGTGTACTAAACTTAAAGTGCTGCTATCTATCACTGAAGTGAAGAAACTAAGTGATCCACACTGGTTTTGAAAAAGGGAACCTATGCCAACATCAGGATGGTAACAACTCATTTTCCGAAAGATTGTTGGTTGGTCCGCTCTGGCTCCAAACTCCTCAAATAACAATGATTATTTAATAATCTTATTTCTTTATTTTACTTGTAAATTACATATTTTTTCTTAAATTTCTAGTTCATAATGGTTATTGAATTTATAATATTTATTGGTACATTATTTCTTATTTATCACTACCGGGCTTTCGGTTACTGGAAAACAAAAGGAGTACCTCATGTTCGGGGAAAAATTATATTTGGAAATGTCTTGGATCTATTAACTAGTAGGAAATCAATATCCGAAATTTTGAATGATATTTACAAGTGAGTGTATTATTATTATTATTTTAAGTATTCTGCAATTATTTAAGTACTTCACAACGAATTAAGTGACAATTTGTGTAATTACAGGCAAACAAATGATGGATTGATAGGATTCTACTATTTTTATAATCCTGCACTCTTGGTCAAAGATCCACAACTTATCAAAAATGTTTTAATTAAGGATTTTAGTAGTTTTGCGGATAGTGGATTTGAGATATCATTTGAAAATGACCCACTTTTTGCTCTTAATCCATTCTCAATGAAATCTATTGAAAGGTAAGTTTTCTCTTTGAACTATTAATATTATTTTTACTCAAATTGTGAATTGTATTTATAAAAATTAGTTTAATAAAACGTGAATGGGTACTTAATTTTAGATGGAAAGCAATCAGAGGGATTCATACACCCATGCACAGTACGTTGAAGCTTAAAGAAATGTTACCGCAAATGTACAGTGTTGCCAACTTGTTAACTGCCTATCTGGAAGATAATACGTCAAAACCGCTTAATGTAATATTAAAAAATAAATATGGTTCACTGTTGGTTTTTGGTATCAGAATATTCAAAAATGTTGCTTAAACAAAATTAAAATTGTAACTAATTTTATTTTATTTTTTGCTTATAGGCAAGAGATGTATGCAGTTGTTTCACAATTGACAATATTACTTTATGCGCTTTCGGTACAGAACCAAGCTCTTTCACTGGAACTGATGAAAATGGATTTAGAAAAAATGCGGGAGTTCATCTGTTTAATTCTTCCTTGGCAGCAAATTATGCCGCTATTATTGCATTTTTCACTCCATTTACGTACCTACATAACATGTTGCCGATCAGGTAAAAATTCATGGATTTTTTAAATTAATTATTTTTTTCTGTAATAATAACGTAGTAAAATTTAAAGTAAATTGAAGTCCCGGTAATCCAAACTAACAATTCAAATTTGCAGTCAATAATGATAACACAATTCAAAATAGTATTTTCTGGGTTGATAATATCTTACATATATCTCTTATAGATTTTTCCCATCGTATAAAGCTCAATCCAAAAACCCTAATAACTGCCGAATTGTGAATGAATTTATTGCCACAAAATTAAGTATGAGGATTTAGGAGCACCTATGTAAGTCAACTGCTGAGGATTAGCGCAAACAGTCGACTGGTTTTGGAGAGGGGGCAAAACGTTAATTGATTAATTCGTTCTGGGGATGTACAATGCCGGTGACTCACCGACGATTTTATTTTTATGTTTTCATATTTTGCTGAATATCTCGAATATTGTTTATCAAATTAAATAAATTATTCAGACAGGTATATTATATAACCCTGCAATATATATATGTGATATCACCCTCTCCGACACAAATAAAATAATTTATTCAGACAGGTATATTATATAACACTGCAATATATATATCAACCTCTCCGACACGAAGTGCAGTTCATGGAAACATTTTATGATTATATAAGAGTCGTTGAGACCCAAGTTGTCCAAGTCATGAAATTGTATAAGAGTCGTTGAGAAGCCAAGTAGTCCAAGTCATGAAATTGAGTCGTTGAGACCCATGTTGTCCAAGCATGAAATTTCACTTTTTCACTTTCTTTCTGCTTTCTTTGGTATCAACTGTTTCTTATTACTAATTTTAGAAATTCTTGTTACCAAATGTCCGATGTCGGTGTTCCTTTATAGCTTCCTTCAATGGACCAGGTAAACAGAGCTAGGCTGAGGGCGCTGGTAACTCACTGGTATTGCTTACTGTGCTCAAGATCGCGTCCGGGGCGTTAAGCGGTGGTCCCGAGCTTGTACAATGTCAGGTACTTGTTAAAGACCCCTCTCCTGGGTGAATAAACCGACGATAAGTAGCCAAAATTTAGTCCTCCCATAGTAGAGTCGAGCTCATGTCCACCAGTGACGAAAGAGCGCTCTGGTAGTAGGCGATATGACTTCGAAGTTAAAGCCCGGGCATGAGCCAAAATAACTGGCTGACAGAGCTAAGCTGGACTTTGTTCAGTGATTCAAACTTAATAATATCCACTCTTTTCTTTGTAACGACTGATACACAATCTTGATGTTCGGATAATCGAGGACTCCATTTTCCCATTGAAACATACAGTACAGTTTTTCCATTAGCATTTTTATAATATAAGACCACTAATAGTTATTTCTTATTTCATTGGCAGACTTCTCAGTACAAAGTCAGAAAAGTTTTTTTTGTACATGGTTAAAAAAATGTTGGATTTTAGACAAAGTCAAAATACCTTTCGAAACGATTTTTTTGATCATTTGATGAAACTTAAGGACAAACGCAGAGAAGAAAACCTCCCAGGTAAAGATTAAAGCTTAGTATGTAAGGACATGAAAAAAAAAAATGTAATTTCAAAAACAAGTAAATGAACCCAGTTTTTTAGTTAACAAAAACATATATCACGTATATACATATCACATAGGTATATCGATCAGAAATTCCAATTTGATTTTTCATCCGCATTCCATGTTTTCCGATCCCTTTATCCAAAGAATAAAAAAAAAATCCTGTCTGTCTGTTTGGACACCCACAGATGTGAACACTATATACTAATGCTAACTCACGATAGAATGAATATATAGATGTGTTTATATCTAGATCCTATAAATATGACATATTGATTTTCAGTAAAATTGGCTAAGAGATGGGACGGGGGGGGGGGGGGGGGGGGGGGGGCTTAACTGTAAAAACTGCCAAACATTTTTCCGAAATTTTCTGCCCATGGATACTCTTATTTTTTAGTTTTTACTCGAAATAAAAAAATATATATATTAATATCCTGGTGCTCTTTGCTCTTTGTCGAAAATTTGTGTTAATGGATTTATTTTATGTCAGGTTCTCTATAATGAACGAAACTGTTCACCTAGAGCAAGGGTTGGCAACCTTTTTACACTGGTGGGGCACATTATGCTTCCAATTTCAGACCCCAAAATGCATTACTTTTCCAAGTGCGAGCCGCATATCAAAACGAAATAAGTAAAATAACCACTAATATATGCATAAATAGCAGAAAATGTCAACCATTATTCACTAGGTTACGTCTAGTTTCTTGACATAGCTCCATATCCACATTTTTGACGTGAAAACATCTATTCGCTCGTTAAGCACAGTGACAGCCGGTCAAAATTTCTTGTGCTACAAAATACCATCAGATTTCAATCGATAATAACTACGAGACTAATAATGCGATAACACCGGTTGAGGTCAAAATGGATAGAGCATGTTTGTACGTGTTTGTTTTGCCTGTGACGTTATCGGGCTAGTGTGGGCGCCGGCGGATGATTGTTGCGAATTAGCGTTGTGTAAAATTAGAAATTAGTGTAGCGTGATAACGCGTTTAGATAGGACGTTGATTCGGGTGTCATTGTAAAGAACTTGATGAGCACTACTAGGACTCAAAGTGAAACAATAAAAATATTCGCCAAAATATATGTAAAAATCGGTATTAAATTGAAAATTGCAAAAAAGTTAATGATGTCTTCTCATATGAATTGTAAATATGCGCGGAATTATAGAAAACGCAAATCAGAGGAAAGCTCGCATCAAAAGGAATTTAAAAAACCTAAAAAGTCTAGTGCCGAGCAAATGCAAGAGCTACGGCAGCATCGAAAAGAAAATGAAAAATGATTTTATCCCGACGTTTTCACGGAAAATCTACGGCGTGGACCTTTACTACGCCTTAATGTTTTTTTTGCAAGTAAATTTTTTTATCTAAAAGAATTATGTTTCAGTGCAGAACAGTGCCGCGGGCTTCTGATCTGACGTACCTCGATAAAGTACAAGTCAAGTGTAACGAAACTATAACGATTTTAGAAGATAATGTAAGCTTTACGTGTAACCTTTTTCACATTGGGAGCAAGGACAGACATCCCAGCTCAGGGAGCTTCCAATCTCAAAATACCCGATTCGAACCCAGGAACAGTCCTGTTTAATTAATTGTTTAAATTATACATATATTTTATGTTTGTTAAGCTTTTTTATTACATCGAAATTTGTTCTTTGAGTTTTACTTTAGTTCTGTCGGGACAGATGTTCGACGAATTGTTTAGAATTGACCACTATTTTCTAAGACAATATTTCGGGTGGATTTTATGTCCTTTCTTAAGTTGACATTGAACCACACCTGCAGAAGATTTGGCAAAGGAGCAAGAGATGCTGATGGGTGATGAAGTGAGTGTTGTCTTGTTGTTTAGAAATGTCTGATCTGGAGATGGCTGCCCACTGCATGACCCTCTACATGGATGGCACTGAGACAACCGGTACTGTCCTCTGTTTTGCGCTGTTGGAACTTGCCAATCATCCGGGGCTTCAGGAGAAACTCAGAGAAGAGATCGCCTCATCCGGGGACAAACCTGACCACTTCACTTTGGACAAGATCAACTCACTCAACCATCTTGACATGTTTTTTAATGGTAAATATTTAGTCAGGGAGGGCGCCGATAGCTCAGAGATAGCGATCTTGTCTTTTGAGCTCAAAATCACGGGTTCGAAACAGTGAAATGTGGATAGTCCGAGAGTGATCCCTTTCAACTATTTTCTGGTATAGTGAGTTAGAGTCACTGGTGCTATTCTAATCTGAAGCCAGTTGGAAGTTCTCTCTAGGCTTCTTTATTGGGTCCTAAGAAATAATCCAGGTAAATTGATTTCTACGTTTTGACAACACACATTTTTTCAAAAAGTGCCGCTATGTGTATCCCGATGCATTATGTTTATGTTTATCAATTTATATTTTAACGCTACGTCTTTATATTATAAATTAGGAGGGATGTAACGAATACTCGAATTCACATAAACATTACAAATTTTTTTGTGAAAGTTTCCTAAGTGAATGGTATCGTAATACAAAGAAAACAAGATATTTTTCTTAACATTCTAATATATAAAATAATACAAAATATATTTGTAAATAATTATTTAAAATACATAAAATAAACTTAATTTTTGAAATGTCTCTTTCACAAAAATATTAATACAAAAAATATAGGTTTCGACATTTCAACATTGTTAGGTTTAGTTATAAACTATGACCGAACTCAACCTGACGATAGTGTAATACTGAAACCGGTACTGTTTGTATACGTATATTTTGTGGAATAGACAACGTTTTCCGCAATATGTCCGCATTTCTGACAAGATCGCAAGTCAATATTCGCATACACTTTTATACACTTGAAAATGTTATAAATCATGCATTCGATACATCCCTACTATACATGTTGTCCACTGAGGATGATACAATAGTTGAAAAATCATTGTTTAAAACTTTGTATTAGTATAAATATGTAAAAGCGGGCATTCGGTCTTCCAAAGATTATTTATTAAATAATTAAGATGACATTTCGAGCCAACTCATCTTCAGCTCTTTTTGTAACACACATTTGTAGGGATGTTCGAATACATTTCTGCGATCTGTATCGATACAGTGGAAAGGTAATAAAATAAATAAAAACAAAGAACTTGTTTAACTTTCATATTGTCTAATTCTACAAAAATATGTACATAAAGTGTAATAACTTCGACTTACGCCATCGTCAACAGTTCAAAAGTGAGATTTAACTTTGCTAGGTTGTCATAAAAAATTATATATATATATATATATATATATATATATATCAATATACCTCATCTCTCAATATATTACTATTATTAAGGTTGGTTATTTGGAATTTTCTTTAATTGCAGAAGTTTTACGGATGCACCCACCAGTACCATTTTTATCACGAACTTGTGTTGGTTCAGTGAAGCTTGGAGACGTCACCATCGAACCAGGAATGAAAGTGTTCATTCCTATTTCAGCCCTTCACATGGATCCAAGTCTGTTTCCAAAACCGACAGAGTTCCGTCCAGAAAGATTCTCCAAAGAGGACAGCTCCTCCATGGTCAGTGGCGCCTTCAGTCCCTTCGGAGATGGGCCTAGGATATGTCTTGGTAAGAGATATGAGTCTAGAACTCTTGTGCGCCTCCCCCTCCCTCCTAGAAATTATAAAATAATTATAAGGAGGCGTTCAAGTATTACGTAACGCAATTTTTGACCCTCCCTCCCCCCCATGTAACGCGCCGTAACGTTTTTCTATACCCCCCCCCCCCCTTCCCCCTCCCTAAATTCTCCGTAAAATATAAACGAAGAGGGTTGCCAACTTAGGAGAACAAAATAAAAATGGCGTACAATACAATCGATTCCCCGTAAAACACAAACGAAAAGGGTTGCCAACTTGGGAGATTTTAATTCCCTAGTTTCCCCCTTCCTACCCCTGTAACGCATGGTAACGTTTTACAAGACCCCCCCCCCCCCTCCCCCCCAAATTGCGTTACGTAATACTTGAACGCCCCCAAATTAACAATTTTGTGAAAACATGAAAAAAATTATCTTCGAAAAATAGTTTAGGACCCGATTTACCTATTTTTCGAAGATAATCATATACCGAGGTATAATGTTTGTTCACTGTGCTCAAGAATGCGAGTTCGAAACACGGCCAAAGATCCGGGAGTCATAAACCTCTAGCATGCCGTCCTTCGAGCGGCACTTACGTTAAGCGATGGTCCCGAGCCGATGCGACGTCAGATACTCATTAAAAAATAGATTTACGTTCATGCCCAAAGCGAAAAAGCTCTCGCTATATGACCTTGTAATTAATGCCCGGGCATGAGTCACAAAATCAAAGAAAGAAACATATCAACTGACATAATACGGTGAAATTAATTCAGTAAAACGTTCAGCGAAATACAGAGATGTTCGACATACCTACATTGTCTACTCATTCGACGTTGAAATTGGTATTTTGACATAAAAAGTTTATATACATTTAAAAAATGAAAATAAAAATAAAATACTCTACCTTGATAATGTACAGCAGCACAGGATAGTTAATATTATAATAAATTAATACATATAATAATTATTTACGCTTGTTAATTTTTTATTTTTATTTCCCAGCTAAACGAAGTATAGGTGAAGTTATGTAATTTTTATGTAATTTTCCGACCTTTAGAGGATTATAAAATCTAGATTCCAACTATGAAAAAAAAAATGTCTGTGTGTCTGTGAATACGATAACTCCCGAAAGAATGAATGTATCGACACGAAATTTTATATGTGAATCCAGAACCCCCCAACGACGACACCTATTGTCGTTCAGCCAAATCGAATAAAGGGAAGGGGGGATTAGGGGGGGGGGGGAAGGCTTAACATAGAAACTTTAATAACTGCCGTTTTAATGAATGCATTAACACGAAATTTTATATGTGAATTCAAAATCCCCTAAGGACGACACTTTTAGATTTTCAGCGGAAGGGGGGTTCAATTCAAAAAACCTAAAAACTTCCGATGTAATAAATTTATCGACACAAAATTTAATATGAGGATTTAGGAGCCCTGCTAGCACAAACGGAGGGGGAGCGAAATATTAATCATTGATTGATTCGTTCTGTGGAAGTACATTGCCGATGATTGACCGACGAATTTTCGAAATATACATTTTGTACGTCTTGTTTCAGGTATGAAATTGGCCCAAACTCAAGTGAAATTGGCTTTGGTAACGATACTGTTGAAGTTCAAAGTTGTCACATGTTCTGGACAATCCGAACCGGTTACTTATGAGAAAACACCATTTATGAAAATGCCAAAATCTAATAGCAAACTAATATTCGAAAAATTGTAAATTAATAAACTCAATTTTTTTTTTGTTCGTTTTTTTTTAACAACTATAAGACTACAATTAAAATATAAAATGAGAAAATAGAGAGGCTCCTCATTGTTCTTATTACAGAAACGAACATATCGATACTTTATTAAAACAACATCGATATGTTTGTAAATTGATATCTTATTTTAAAATATCCTCGGTGATCTGACATTTTGGTCGAATTTGAGTTATGGTTACTCCTAGATAGCATTTTTCCAGACGGATCGAATGTAAAAAACCCTCTAAATATGTAGTAGTTACGGCAGCTAAGTTTTTGTTCTTAAAAAAAATAGAGCGTTTTTAACTTGAAAGTGTGAAGTATTAATATATCAGGAGAAAAAATTTGTTCTAAAAAAAAAAAAAAAAAAAAAATTATATGAATTACACCTGCTCAGTGCAGGTAAGATAATGAACATAACTTCTAACTGCGATACTATTTAAAGGAATTATTCAATAATAATAAGATTTGTTATAAAACAAAAGTCAACAATATTGAAACGCCAAACGCATCTAAAGACAAAAAACTAGCGTGAAAAAAGGGATTCAAACAATTTTTCGCTTCTGGTGAAAAATTAGTGCCTCTTTAGATAGGAGATATTGTCAGGTCACCGTTGATATACTACTGTTGAAATATTAAATTACTGTCGAGTTAATAAAATTTAAGTAAAACATAAAAATACAAATAATGTTATATTAATTTTATGAATGTAATATTTTATACATATATAAAAATGAAAATATAAAATAAATAATAATGTAAGGAAAACAACGTTTTCTGATAAATTTTAAAATAGCAGACAGAATGAGTAAAAAATCATGAAAAATTATTATTAGCACAAACGGTCTTCGTTACTGGTTCGGGCGATAAAGTGGGTAAGCGGAAAACTAAGTAATGGAAAATATCCTACTAGATAGTAATTGTGACTTTACGAGGTCATATCGCCTACTACCAGAGCTCATTCGTCACTATGGTCGACATGAGTCCAAATGTTGCCTACGTAAGGTAATACATATACTCGGCGGACTACCTTTCTATCGAAATCAAACTGGGAAATCGTGGCGTTGAGATGGAGTTGAGAGTGTTTTGCCGGGAGGTGCGATGTCATTTTAGTTCGCTGTGAGGTGGTTGTTGATACGAGTAGTTTTAAACGGTTTCATATTAATGACACATACCGGTTATACATTGTTTATGAAAAGCCATCTGGTAGTAGGTGATATGACCTTTTAGTTAAAGCCTGGGCATGAGCCACTAAAACAAAAACAAAAGAGGCTAGGGTTGCTAACGAACGAAACTATTATATCTCTACTCGTCTGAAATATAGGCAATGTCTGTCTCCATTGTACACGGTAAGGGGTGTAATAAAATGATCTTTATTGATTTTACTAATTATTATTCTAATAATAATAAAAACAAATTAAATGTTGGAATAAAAAAATAAAACTCTATTTGAAATGAATATAATATAAATAACTCAAAAAAAAAATTGATCTTACGTTACTTGTACCAAATTTTTATCAAATTGTATCTCCCGATTCTAAAAACTGCAATAAATATTTTGTATGTCCCTAATTGGTACTTCCATAGGTCGTAAATCCGTAGAACCTATGAGTTTTGAAACTTGAGCTTCGTTGAGAGAGATTGAGGAAATGAAAAAAAAAATTAAAACATAATTATGAATTTACAAAAGTGAAAAAATTTTATTTAGAGCTATTGGCCATAAAAAAAAAACAATTTATTACTTACTTGTGACGTCACACCAAATCTATCTTATAAACAAATTCCTATATATAGCGATAGCGCCTGGTGGCCTGCGGTCCTCACGCGACTGCGGATGATGGGACCACCTAGGAATCTATTTGGGCTGATCTCCGGCTTCCTTCGCGAGCGCTCTGCAACCATGAGCCAGCGCTATGCCAGCACTACTGCGGAGGTCACCAGAGGCTGTCCCCAGGGCTCGGTCCTCGGACCTACTCTGTGGGGCATACTCTTTGACGAGCTGCTCCGTGACCTAGAGAACCGAGGATTCAAGGCAATAGCCTACGTCGACGATCTCGTGGTCACGGTGCACGCAGATAGTCGCGCTGCTCTGACCCAACGCGCAGAGACCGCCATTGGGCATATTGACAGCTGGTGCTGCGCCAACAAACTCGCCCTCTCGCCCGGCAAGACGTTGGCCTTGCTAGCGAAAGGGAGGACTGACCCCCGGCATCCTCTGGTCATAAGATACCATGGGCTGCGCGTTGAGTGCCCGGCAACGGTTACGTACCTGGGAGTGCGAATCGGGCCGGGTCTGAACGTGACACCCCACGCTGTTGCCATTAAAGAAAGGACTATAGCCTTTTTCAACGCTTTGAGCTGCCTAGCCCGAGCAACATGGGGCCTCAGCTACTCCCCGTGTAGAGCTATCTACACCGGGGTGTTCGAGGCCTTTGCGAGATACGCGGCCGCAGGATGGTGGCATCACCCCACGAAACGGCAGCGAGTCATCCTCGTTCAGGCACAAAGAACAGCCCTGTTAAGGGTCACGAAGGCCTACCGGACTGTCTCTACGGCAGCGCTGCAGGTACTGGCGGGAGCCCCACCCATTGACTTAGTCTTGGACGGGGCCGTCGCCTCGTATCACTGCAGACGCAATCTGCCCTTTAGAGCAGACACCGACGAGCCTTTGCGACTAGCCCTGGAGGAGGAACTACACGGACAGTCCAGAGACCAGAGCGTTGTAAGGACATAGTCCAAGAGTGGATAGTAGATAAATGGCAGCAGCGATGGTCACGATCATCAGACGGCCGAACGACCTGGGCTTACTTCCCAAACGTCCGGGCAAGACTTGAGTCGGTTTGGGTAAAGCCGGACCACTGGACGTCCCAGATACTATCGGGTCACGGGGATTTCAACTCCAAGCTCTTCTTTTTCAAGAAGAAGGACAGCCCGAACTGCTCGTGTGGTGGCGTCGAGACTGCAGAACATGTAGTTCTCGAATGCCCGCTGTACGACGGGCCTAGGGTGGAGTTGATACGCCGGACAGGATCGTACCTGGGACTAAACCCGAGGAAGCTGATGAGTGAGGCTGACTACCCGGTGTTCGGACGATTCGTCGCCTCCTGGCGGAAGGTAAAGAAGGCAGCTTAACGTGGTTCCGGGGATGACCGTTGGGTGCTGATAACACGGCCCACCTGCGACCATCCTCGGCGCAACGCAGCCAAGAACATAAGTGCCTGGTCCCGAGTTCTCAAAAGCAGCAAATAAATAAAAATTAAGCGGCGGACGGATGTTGTTGAGCCCCCTTCAGGGGCCGGTACACCCGCGAAAAGAAAACAACCGGCCGTAACAGTAATAAAATCTTAACGAGGATTATATGATGCCCTTACTCCCCCCTACGCGGCGGACGTGTGTCGTTGAGCCTCCTTCAGGGGCCGGTACACACGTAAAAAAAAAAAACAAAAAAAAAAACAAAGATTATGGAGTAGTCAGAAAAACGGAAAGTTTTATTTATTAAATAATTAATTGTGGTGTGGAATAAGTATTAGTGAAATATATATCCTAAATGACATTTAAGGTGTTATGAGGTGAGAGCATACAGTGTTTTTTTTTGTTTTTTGTTTTTGGCCTTATATAAGTTGCATATTAGCCATGTCACGGTGTTATCTAGTTATTTACGACATCCATGGCCCCGGGAGGGAGTTCTATCTACGAAATAAAACTCACTCCCGAACGGGATTCGAACCCTCAAACCATGGCCCCAGCATACAAAGTTACTGCACTACATTGGTGATATTGACTGAGGAAGTTTTGTAATGCAAATCACATTTCGGCTTTGTAAAATGAATTATATACTTATCGGATAATGTTGTATAATAACATAATTATTTCATCTTACAATTAGACAATTATATTATATAAATGAGGAGAATGATAACATTCAAACAGGTTTTTGTACGAAACATTGAACGAGTTATAGACACTAGATTTTTCTTGGCAAAATAATTGAAGTGTAACTAATATTTCATTCGTAACGTGATTTTCCCCGATTAAAAATATACTATACAATTTTGTAGTTTCGATGAGAAGTGATTTGTCCATCTGACCAATAATTGGTAGAACAGCTGTAAATTGGCGAAAGCACAGTGAGCTGTTTCTACTCTCATCATTGTTTTGTCCTGTTTCCAAGTCTTTTAAAGTATAAGTTTGTAGTAGGTTAGGCTTTATGTCTCATTCCCGGGCTTTAACTACGAGGTCATATCGCCTACTACCAGAGCGCTCTTTCGTCACTCTGGTGAACATGAGCCCGACTCTACTGTGGGAGTCCTAAATTTTGCCTACCCTAAATGTTTTTATTCATCTAGGGCAGGGGTCTTTAATGAGTACCTGACATCGTACAGGCTCGGGACCATCGCTTAACGTCCCATCCGAAGGACGGCGTGCTTAAGTTTATTTTACCTTCCAGATAAAATAAACTAAGGGCCTCGGTCGGGTTTCGAACCCACGATCTTGAGCTCAGAAGACAAGCACGCATACCACTGAGCTACCATCTCTAAGTTTATAGTAGAATTTCCAATAATTAATTTTAATATAGAATTAAATCTATAGGAGATAGACTATACATATTTTCGACTCTCCTATTTCCATTCAAGGCTGATTGTGTCCACGTTTAGTCCATTCAATGAATTAATGTTGAAATGGTGAAGTTATAGATATGCCACGGAAAAAAGCGTTTGTATATTCTAAATAGTATTCACATTTTAATAGTCGTAAAATGATAATAATAATAGAAACGTAGAATATAATAGAGTGAGTAAACTGTTAGTAGGAGGCCATGGGGGGAAGAGCGTAGGACTTTGGTCGCATGGTTGACATGGGGGGTAGAGCGTAGGGCTTTGGTCGCATGGTTGACATGGGGGGTAGAGCGTAGAGCTTTGGTCGCATGGTTGATTGACCATCTGTTTTTCAATTAAACCATAAGTCACATGTAAGTCATATATATATATATATGACATATGAAACCATAAGTCATATGTATGTTCATATTATGATACACATATATATGTTCATATTATGATACACTCGAGCCAAACTAGTTAGTTATTATGACTCATGCCCAGGCTTTAACTACAAGGTCATACCGCCTAATACCAGTGCGTTCTTTTCTCACTCTGGGGGACTCTATTATGGGGACCCTAATTTTTGTCTATCCTAAATTTGTATACAGCTAGGGTAGGGGTCTTTAACGAGTACCTGACATCGTATAGGCTCGGGACCATCGCTTAACGTCGAAGGACGACATGCTCAAGTAAAATAAACATAAACACGCCGCTCTTCGGTCGCCTTTCGCGACAAACTGGAATGTTCACTGCTCGACAAATGATATGTCCACTGATTTAATTTGGATTGTGTTTTGTTCAAATGTTTTTGCAAACACTGTAAAATTACATCTTTGTAACAAAACACGTTTTGGAAGTTAGCTCCACAATTATATTTTGATAGTGTTTAAAGCGCCCCTATAAATTTACTGCACCCACTGTGCGCCATCAGGCGTGCCGATGGATGGAGGACAGTAGGTTGATATGAACTACTCCGGAGAGTCGCCATCCTACCACCAAGGTTGAATCAATTTAGCAATGATATGTTACTAACCTTATATAACCTCGTTCTCTTCAATAAATACGCTAATGAGTTGAGAGACCCTCGATACATGGAACACCAGTCTTTCTTTATCGGTGATCGGTGACAAAGTGCTGCCCTTAAAACGGTAAGTGTATTAGACATTAGGCACCCCAGGCACATTGGCCATTAGGTACCCCAAGCACATTTGCCACCGTTTAGAACCTTGACGCAGAACGGAGCTCAATTTCGGTATGTGTCCAGAACAACATCCTAAAACTGTCCTTCGTCCACCGTATTGATGGTACCCGACCTTTGAATCGTTATCTTTCTTTATTTTGATCGAAGATCATTCATCTAGGAAGCGAAAATGTAGTGAACCTAAATGAAAGCCCACAAAATGTTGAATAAAGGACATAGCCTGGGTAAGAAGACGGAATTGGCCTTTCGCATAGATTTGACTCAAGTTTTAAAAATAAATTTCAATGTAACCTTAGAACCTAGCCAATTATTAGCTCCCAATAGTTCAAACTTCCTGAATTTATTTTTTTTTTCAAATTTCCATTAAAAGAAAAAATTTTGCCGGTAATCCGTATATTCAATTTTGTCGAGCTTGTAGTTCATGGAGGTACTCAGTACTCATCAAAATATTATCAGGATCCGCTGTACCTAGCAAACGAGAAGAGTATCCCTACAACGTACAAAAATTTCAAATTAATTCGAAAGTTATAACGTAATTGTATTTGTGAAATCAGTACTATGTTATTCCTCAATCGTAAATGTGACATATGTGGGTGATTTTTAATTAAAGTGTCGGATTTTCAAAAAGAAGCAAACCTCACACGGCCTCTTTATTGCAAGTACGCTGCGAGAGAAAACATACGGGTGAACATCTGAATGCAAACTTCTTGCAATATTCATACGTTATTCCCTTCGAATTACTTCGACATTGTTATACGTTGACACATGCTCGGCCTCTAACTACTAAGGTCATACATAATATGACGTCCTCATACCGACTATCTACATGTTTTTCATATAATCAACTGGTTGGGGATTATTAACTATTTTCAGTTTTTTTTTTTTAATTATAACAATTTTTTAAAATTAATTTCAGACTTATCCTCACTAAGGAACCATGTTTGTTGAGATTATACTAATCCTTGGAACCTTATTCTTTATTTATCACTATTGGGCTCTTGGATATTGGAAACGGAAAGGTGTTCCTCAAGCGAAGGGGAAAATTATATTTGGAAATATTTTTGATGTAATAACCGGGAAAAAAACAATATACGAAATGTTTGAAGAAATGAGCAAGTGGGTATCCTTAATTGATACTAATCAGAATAATATCCATATTGTATTATATAAATCACATTATTGAGGTATATTGACGATACTTGAGTAAATAAAACAAACTTGTTTTTTGGCCTTTCAAAAAATATATTCATGAGTTCACGTTTCGCTCATTTGGGGATGTTCAAAACTTCATTTTTTTAATGTCTAAAATAATAATGTCTAACAAGATATCCAATATTTTTTGTCACACGTCTGTTTAAGAAAAATGACCTCAATATATATTTTAAATTTTAGTCTTCATGATTAAAATATTTTCGGCTAAACAATATCCGTCTTGTGACTACTAATTTTGTTAGTTATTGTAACTCATGCCCGGACTTGAACCATGAGATCATATCGCCTACTACTAGAGCGCT
The DNA here is from genome assembly GCA_963662175.1 of Aradus depressus. Taxonomy (NCBI): domain Eukaryota; kingdom Metazoa; phylum Arthropoda; class Insecta; order Hemiptera; family Aradidae; genus Aradus; species Aradus depressus. The sequence goes on from OY759214.1 coordinate 100,219,021, forward strand.
CTTTCGTCGCTCTTGTGCACAATGGGTCCTACATTTTGCCTGACCAGGTTTATACCATGAGCTACCGGCGCCCTCTATTTGACAATTCATAAATTATTGATTATCTTGCATTTCACTTGAGGCCATTTTTCTTAAACAGATGTGTGGCAAAAATGGCCTTAAAATTTTAGTTATTGTGACTCATGCCCAGGCATTAACTATTAGGTCATATCGCCTATTGGCAGAGCACTCTGTCGTCGCTCTCTGGTGGACATGAACCTGACTCTACTGTGGGAGTCGTAAATGTCGTCTAACGCAACATTTTTATTCACCTAGGGTGAGTACATGACATCGCACAGACTTGGGTCTATTGCTTAAGGTCTAAAAGACGGCATGCTCAAGGTTATTTTCACCTTCGAAATTCGAGAAGTTTGCGTTCAGCAAACTGTCATAGTTTATACTTGACTAAACCTACCGATAGAGTAATGCCGACACCGGTTGTGTATATACATATAACATTTTTGATATAAAAAAAGTTAGTTTTATTTATTACAAGTGCCTATAATATAATATATTGTGTATCGGCATTTCTCAACATATAGGCATTAATGAACCTTTACAGACTTCAGAAAGTCTGCAAGTGAGTCTCTTGATTTGTATTATTTAAAATAATCTGAAACTATGATAATCATATTGTATTATAAAAATCACAATATTGATGTATATAATGACATTAATGGATATTTACAGACAGACTACTGAAGGAATGATCGGATTTTATTATTTTTACAATCCTGCACTGCTCGTTAAAGACCCACAACTCATTAAAAATGTTTTAATAAAAGATTTCAATAGTTTTTCCGATCCCGCATTGGAGTTTAATGTTAAATCTGATTTCCTATTTGGCGGTAATCCTTTTGTAGTGAAATCTCTGGAAAAGTGAGTTGTACTTGATATTTCAGTATAATACAACTTTTTTTTTTCTATTCAAAACACAAAATATTGTGTTCAGTAAAATTTAATGTAAAAATCTATTCAATTTTTAGATGGAAAGCAGTGAGAAGTATTCATACACCGATACATACTTCACTAAAACTTAAAGAAATGTTACCAAAAATGTACAGTGTTGCCAACTTGTTCATCGCCTACTTAGAGGACAATGCATCAAAACCACTTAACGTAATGCATTTTATCTCAATAATTTTAATTATCTATTGTTGTTCCTCATTGATTTTTTTTTCTTTGAATCCAAGAAGACTCATTTATTTGTTTCAAACGAAAATGTTACGTTGCTTTGTGTTTGAACAATCCGAAGCTTTGGAAGTGGTCTCCCAACTTTTAAATCATTCGGAATTTGGCTTCTGTGGTACTGTCAGTGAACTGCCGCATGTGGGAATATTTCAAAACTTTTTTTATTCAATATCCCTTTAAATAAATCGAAAAAGGCAATAATTCACATATTGATTAACTTGCGGTGATCACTGTAGTTTGAATATGGCCCGAACATGTTTCAGTCTAAATTTGTTAAAACCTTCTGCTTTTAATAATTAGCTGAGAACTTTATGTATTTACTAAAAATACATTTCTATTTGTGGATTAATGCACTAACGTTATGCCCTTGCACTCCAGGATAAAGATCTGATCTGTAATACTGGCCCTGCTGTATAGTAGTGGATAGACACGGAAGCGAAATTGGAGGTTAGGAAAACATATTTGGATTCAAGAATAGGATGAATTCTATAATTTTTTCTAGGTTTTTGGTAGGAGCTTGGGATGTTAGCTTTCCCGCTTTAGGGAGTGAGCGGTTTGGAAGAGGGAATTATATGCGAGGAAGAAGATGGCTTTGCGGGGGAAGTTTCCAATTATTTTACAGATGATCATATCGAAAGGATTTTCAGGTAGGTAGACTCTGGGTGATATGTACGACCACGGAAGGATGGACAGGTTTATGGGGCAGGGAAAGTTGAAGGGAAGAGTCAAGGAACTGAAGGAGAGGTACATGTTGGATTTCTGTACGTTCAGCTCACAAACCAACTTCACATAGGACGGGAAATGGTGAGTTACTTGAGGATTTTCCTTGTTGAATCGTAAGGACTTATCTTGATATGATGTGGAGGATAAATAGGAATTATATCGCTGAAACTGGTAGTATGAGAGTTGCTGCTTGAGAAGGCGGGAAAGTTCATCATAGGTTTGGCGGTCGGTGAGATAGCTTGTCATCTGTGACTCGACGCATCGAGATCTAGGATTTCCTACTGAAGGTGGTTCTGGGATTATGTGGGAAGAGTTTTTGGGAAGGAAGACATCCAAACTGTGTCTTGGATGAGGGTTGTGAATATAGAAACTGCTTCTTCAAGTTATTCTGGGGTTTCGAGGGATGTATTGAGATTGATGTGATTTTCCAGAATGTTTCCAATCAATGAGACCACACGTTAGAGAAGAGGATACAGGTTTTATTTGTATTATTTATTAATTATTATTATTATTTTTCTTTTGCCTGCACTAAGCCATGGCCAACCAAACGGTTAAAGACGAATATATTCAACTTTGCACCGCAATCCACTTCCCTCTTACTAAATCTTAAGATACTCTTAAAAATGTTCATATTCCCAGAACCTAGAAGATAAGAATAATAAGGATATGATAATAAGACTGATACAATTTTGCATCTATCTCCGAAAGCAAAATGCACCTCTCCTCAACAAATCTTGGATAAATCATGAAAATATGCTCAAATGTATCGGTTTCACCACAGTGTCAATCACATAGCCAAATTCCACCTATCCTATGGACATGTCAGTCATACAGACCATGGTTGGATCTAGACAACAGACAGTTCCTTGGTAGTCGGTTTGTTACTGGTTACAGGTCCAATTCTAAGAGGAATGGGCTGTGGTCAGAGGTAAGGTCATTGAGGTAGGAAATATTCGCGCTCTCATGCCGGAGGAGACAAAGAAATCCAACAGGTCTGAAAGTTTATTAGGAATGGTTGGCCAATAAGTAGAAGAATAAGAAGAGAGGTAACTATAATTGATGGAGGATAGTGTTAGTTATTATGACTCTTGCCCGGGCTTTAACTACGAGGTCATATCACTTATTACCAGAGGGCTCTTTCGTCACTCTGGTGGACATGAGCCCGACTCTACTATGAGAGTCCTAAATTTTGCCTACCCTAAAGTTTTATTCACCTTAGGGTAAGGGCTATTTAACGAGTACCTGACATCGCTTAACGTCCCATCCGAAGGACGGCGTGCTTAAGTTTATTTTACCTCCCAGATAAAATAAACTAACGGGCGGGTTGGAGGATAGTGTTGGACATCGATAAATCCATGAGTAACATTTTTTTTCTCTTCAAATTACCTATACTTTCAATTATATTGTTTTGTCCTTTCATTAGTTCTGAGGGAACGAAAAGAAGGAAGTCTGATGTAGTTGAAGAAACAATAAAGAAAAGCCATTTATTGATTAGTCAAAGCATAATTTTTTATATTTTTCCGGTTATACGCTTCGTGACATTTACTGTAGGCACTGTAGAAATCACACTTTCTTGTTCAGAAATGCAATACTAAGCATTTGGCGTTAATAGTGTTTTTTTAAATTTATTCGGTTTTAACTCATATATTTCCGCTACGCAGGCCTAAAACAGTTTCTTTTTTATTGTATTAAGAACAAATTCAACTTTAATTTATATTTTATTGAACGTTTGGGATGTACCAACTGTAGAAGTGAAGACACACTATAACACATTTATTACTATTCGAACTCACCGACTTTACACTAACAAATAATTCAATATAGTTAAGCCCATATTAACTATAACCTCTCAAATGAAATCAGAAGCAGGATCACCAAGTCCAACCGCTGTTTCTTTGGACTCCGGCGTCACCTCAGAAGTAACTTGCTTTCTAGGGCAACAAAGCTGGAACTCTACAAAACTGTGATCCGTCCAGTGTTAACTTACGGTTCTGAAACATGGACAATAGCAAAGACTGACGAACAAGCACTCCTGATTCACGAAAGGAAGGTCCTACGTTGCATCTATAGAGGTGTCTACGATGGACAGGACTGGAGGAGAAGAACAAATCAGGAGCTATACGCTTTGTCACAAGAACCGGACATAGTAAGGTTTGTAAGACTTCACAGACTAAGATGGGCAGGACACTTGGCAAGAATGGGGGACCATGATGTGCCAAAGATGACATTACTGGAGGAAATCCACGGGACCAGACGTGTTGTGGGAGGCTGAAGCTGCGTTGGAGGGACGGTGTAGCGCATGATGCGAGGATCCTACTTGGAGTCAGAAACTGGAGAGCAGCTGCACAGGACCGAGACGACTGGCGAAGGCTGATCCAGGAGACCTTGACTCAGAGATGAGTTGTTGCGCCGACGAAGAAGAAGAAGAAGTTGTTAAGCCCATATAGTAAATAGTCCAAGACCCCCGTAACATTTCCATGAACGCAATCTTACCAACCCTCTGTGGTCAACGGATTGAGAGTAAGAGTACACTGATATACAGAAGTAAATATGTACATTATTTATTTCTTAAATCTAATTTTAAAAATTTTCTAAAGAAAAAAATGTTAAGGAAGCATATTGGCTAATTTTGGTGAGCTTCAAAATATTTTTGAAATTTGGTCCATACATCCTAGATCTACTTCGATTTTTCTTTTCTTTTTTTATAGGCGAGAGAAGTTTGCAGTTGGTTCACGATCGACAATGTTGCTTTATGCGCCTTTGGTACAGAACCCAGCTGTTTCACCAACACAGAAAGTGGATTTAAAAAATATGCTGGAGTGAATCTGTTCAATGCTTCCTTCTTATCAGATTACACTGTCATTATAGGATTCTTTCCTCCATTTTCTTATATACATAAGATTTTACCATTCAGGTAAACATGTGTTTTTTTCTACTTCATTTTTTGCATGGTTGCAGAATGTATGATTGATGAGACCAAAACTGTTTCGATAAATTTAGCAATTACTATGATTTTTTTTTTTTTTTTTAAATAGGCTACTTACCATAATAACTGATATTCCCATAACAAGCAAAGTTTTTCACTTTCTTGCAAGATGAGAGGATTATTAACTATGCTTGTTCACTGGACAAAATTATTATAGTTTTCTGGTCTTCGTAATCGTTCGTTGGTTGTACCTATTAGGTATTTTTGGACATTTTACCAACTGTTTGGATGAAATAATGTCTTCTATGCTTGCTGCTGTTGTTAGATGTAACTAAATATGTCAAATACCAAAATAAGCCATAATAGGATAGAAAATTTATTTATTATACATTTTCAAAGTTATAATTTAGGTTAGACTCATCCCCGGGCTTCAACTACAAGGTCATATCTCCTACTACCCAACGGTGGATTCGGGATGCCCATCAGGGGGGGGGGGGGGGAGGGGAGGGGGGGATTTCGTTCACAGGTTGAGTAACAGTCTGAGTCTGTAAACGAATGACGTCATTAAAGTCTGTGCGCAAGAGGTCCTTCGCGCATCACTAGGACGTCTTTCCCAATTTAACGTGGATATTTCTTTATCCTTAACGAAACTGACTTATGAGCCTCTGCCCCAGGGGGGGGGGGCGGTAATTCTGCCTTTACCCTTTATACGCCACTGCTACTACGAGAGAGCTCTTTCGACAGTCCGGTGGGCATGAGCCCGACTCTACTAGGGGAGTCCTATTTTTTACCTACCCTATATTTGGGAAGGAGTCTTTAACGAGTACCTGACAACGAGTACAGGCTCGGGACTAACGCTTAACGTCCCAACCGAAGGACGGCATACTTTAGTTTATTTTACCTTCTGGATAAAATAAACTAAGGGCCTCGGTCGGGTTCCAAACCTATCGATCTTTAGTTGCGACTGAGCTACCGGCGCCCTCTTTAGTTACTGTTAACTGGATGGCTTACCCTATTTGTCACTATCAATATGGGGTAGAGAATGTGTGGTCCGAATGGCATGACATTTATTTTCACCTTTGATAACTTGCTAATAAATTGCGTGTGTATAGGAAGGAGGTTGTCAAGTACCTACTAAGTATTGCTTTTTGTTTCTTTGGCAGACTGCTCAGCAAAGAATCGGAAAATTTCTTTATGTATATGGTTAAAAAAACAAAAGAGTTCAGAAAAGAACAAAAAGTCTCTCAGAATGATTTCTTCGATTATCTTTTGAAACTGAGCGAAAAAAGGAAAGCAGACAACCTTCCAGGTATATATTCAACATCTATTTATTCCTTCCTGATGCAGGATTAGTTGCTATCGGACTGCATCAGCATGGAATAGATGTAGGGTAACGTTATCAGCCTTGCCAGATGTACCTAACGGTCTATTCATTTCTAGAGTTCACTTTGAAAGAGCTGGCTTGCCACTGTATGACATTATATGCAGATGGAACAGAAACCTCCGGGACAATGCTTTGTCTCATTTTGTTGAAACTGGCCAACCATCCAGAGGTCCAAGAGAAACTCAGAGAAGAGATCACCTCATCAGGCGAAAAACCAGAGCAATTTAATTTTGATAAAATTCATTCGCTAGATTATCTTGACATGGTTATAAAAGGTACTGAAATGCTGAAAAAATAATTTATTTTGACACCATTCTGCTTAATTTTCGATATCCTCTAACCCGGTCTCGTAACTCATGATTTTACAATAATTCTGTCGGTACGGTGTAAAAGCATCGATGTCAAAGAAATGGGTGTAGGTATATTGTCAATTTAAGGGAATTTAACTTAAACATTGCTTCCAAAACCAATGTTTCTTCAGATTCTTTACCAAATTCTGTAAATAATAATATTATGAAGTCATTATAATGAATTGTGAAATATGAAAGTTATTGTGACCAATGGAAGGTATGTGTCATCGCCGCGAAACTAATAAGACACCATAATGACAAACATTCAGTACTTTTTCAGTCATTAAAAAAAAAAATCTATCGTCATCAGGAAAATTGTAAATAAAACGATAAGAAGAACCTTAAATAAGTTTAGCGTTAACGGAAGGACCTCGGTGGTGGAGTAGATAGCAGTGCTGCCTATTAACCGTAACTTTGGTATTCCTAATATGAAATTTCAACAAGACTTCTTTCGACTGTCGAGGGGATTTATTATACAAGATTTATTTAAGTAAATTTTTTTTTCATTCTCAATCCATCAGCAATGGCCTTTAATTAGGAAGTGTTACTGCTCTATGTACGTGGAAATTTAACTCGATGAGTGACGTCATTAGCTAGGCTAAGAACATTTGAGATGACACTGTGAAATTGTAAACGTACAAGAGTTATGTTGTTTTACCTTAATGATGACTTTTATATATTATCGAATACATTTATTTATTCCTTTCATTGAACACGTGACTCAACAGTTGCAAGGTGTGTTTCTAGACCACAAAAACGTACTAGCTGGTGTGCAAACATTGATTAGAGGATGCCGAAGACAAACTGAAACTCATTGTGGCCTTTAATACAGCAGATGTCGAAAGTTTATCACAAATTTAAGTATCGGTGGATTTATGGCATACATCTAAATACCAGTAACCTAGTATTCCACAGTGCCGTTGATGTTTTGACTCCAGAGAAAATTTTTATTCCAATATCTCAGAATTATTGAGAACTTTGATTATACTTCCTGTTTCTTCTTTATTTTAGTCTCTCTAGCGTAATCCTTATGAAAACTGGGTTCAGTTTGGGAATCAGGAAGTCAAAATTATTCAAAAGACAGACACAATGTACAATATATCAGAGCAACCTAATAATAAATAAATGAAATTATGTGTTTCCTTATTTTGCAGAAGTGTTACGAATACATTCCCCAGTACCATTCTTATCGAGAACTTGTGTTCGTTCAGTGACCCTTGGAGGGGTCAGAATCGAACCAGGAACCAAAGTGTTTCTTCCCGTTTTGCTCCTTCATAAGGATCCAGCACAGTTTCCAAGACCCACGGAGTTCCTTCCAGAACGGTTCTCTAAAGAAGTGAGTGAGGAGAGTAACACAAGTGCCACGTACTCCTTTGGAGGCGGACCTAGGATGTGTGTTGGTAAGTAGGAATATAGATACTTAATTCTCTTTTAGGACCACATTCCAATATTTTATTTGACCTACCACCTAATTACATGGTCTGAAATATTTAATAATATCTAATACCTAACACATACAAGCACATGACAATACTCTCGGTTAGGTGTTATGACTCATGCCCGGGAATAACTACAAGATCATAATATGACCTTGTAGTTAATTCCCGGACATGAGTCATAAAACCTAACCGAGAGTATTGTCATGTGCTTGTATGTGTTATTAGATATTATCGCCTATTACTAGAGCGCTCCTTCGTCACTCTGGTGGGCATGAGCCCGGCTCTACTGTGGGAGTCCTAAATTTTTATTCACCTAGGGCAGAGGTCTTTAACGAGTACCTAAGATCGCACAGGCTCGGGACCATCTCTTAAGGTCCCATCCGAAGGACGGCGTGCTTAAGTTTATTTTACCTCCCAGATAAAATAAATTAAGGGCCTCGGTCGGGTTTCAAACCCACGTTCTTGAGCTCAGAAGGCAAGCATGCATACCACTGAGCAATAGTGTCGGTCTTGTACATATAAACATATATGTCTCATTGACTGGTATTGTAACTGTAAGTTAACAAGAAACTCATATCCAAAAATTGCAAGCATTGAAAAATGAACAATAAATTTAAAGCAGAATTGTATGCTTACATATTATACATGTTAAGCACACACAACTATTTATTATTTTATTCTGAAGAGAAATTTTCTTTGTCCGAATACATTTTTGCAGACTGTGTCGATATAGTGGAAAGCTAATAAAAATAAATGAAAACATAGGACTTGCTTAAGTTTTATATTTATCTAATTTTTAAAAAAATATACGTAGTGTACTGGTATGTATATATTTTTTGTGGAGGCCAATATAAAAGTTAAACAAATTCTTTGTTTTATTATTATTAGACAATATAAAAGTTAAACAAATTCTTTGTTTTATTATTATTAGACAATATAAAAGTTAAACAAATTCTTTGTTTTATTATTATTAGACAATATAAAAGTTAAACAAATTCTTTGTTTTATTATTATTAGACAATATAAAAGTTAAACAAATTCTTTGTTTTATTATTATTAGACAATATAAAAGTTAAACAAATTCTTTGTTTTATTATTATTAGACAATATAAAAGTTAAACAAATTCTTTGTTTTATTATTATTAGACAATATAAAAGTTAAACAAATTCTTTGTTTTATTATTATTAGACAATATAAAAGTTAAACAAATTCTTTGTTTTATTATTAATAGCCGACACTTCGAAAACTATTTTGGGGGGCTATTGCTTTTATTAAAAATAAAAATAATAATACATACATACTTAATTTTGTCACCAAAGCATCAATTTTCAAGCAGAAAAACAGCAATTTTACCTTAGGAAACCGGCCGAGGTCCTTTTATCTTGAAGGTGAAAACAACTTGAGCATGCCGTCCTTCGGATGGGACGTTAAGCCATGGTTCCGAGCCTGTACGATGTCAGGTACTCGTTAAAGACCCTCCTACTCAGCACTCCAATTATTAGTTTACTAATAAAATTGTTTTTGTATTGTTTCAGGTGTGAAATTTGCTCTAACTGAAGTGAAGTTGGCCTTAATATGTGTTCTGTTGAAGTTCAAAGTTGTCACATGTTCTGGTAAGCCAGAAACCATCACTCAAGACAGATCACCATTCGTACATCTGCCAAGCCCTCACCTCAAAATTATATTTGAAAAATTGTAAACAAGAATTTGTTTGATTAATAAAATAATTGACATATTTTGAAAACTGTTATACATCTAACATTAATATAGTAATTGATACAAATATGTATAGTACGAATACTATTCAAATTAAACATTTATAAAATAGATAATAGAATAAATAATGATATAATACTGGCATTAATAGGAGGGAAATAAAATGACATAAGAACGAAATACATAACTATGTATGTGCATTCAGCTGCCCCAACCACCGGAAAAATCCTGAAATACCACTCCCTCTTCTATCCTGTTACACGTCAAGGGAATTTACTATTGATTATTTTATGGAGAATTTCTTAAAAAAATAGCGACTGGTGAAATTTTTTCAGTTTTTTCTTAGATCTCCACCCTGGCCTGGTCATACAGCGGTCAATCGAGGACTACGTGTTCTGCAGTCTCATATGAACAGTTTGGGTTGTTCTTCCTCCTAAAAAAGAAGAGTTTGGAGTAAAGTCTCCGTGACCTGATAATATCTGGGACATCCAGTGGTCAGGCTGTACCCACGTCGGGTCGAGGTGTACCCGGACATCCGGAAAGTATGCATAAGTCGTTCGGCCATCAGAAATTCGTGACCAACGTTGTTGCCATTTTTCCACTATCCATTCCTGGGCAATGTCCTTGCAACGCTCTGGTCTGGACTGTCCGCTCATCTCCTGCTTCAGGGCTAGACGTAAGGGCTCATCAGTATCTGCCCCTAAAGGGATATTGCGTCTACAGTAATACAAGGCAACAGCACCATCCAAGAAAAAGTCTATGGATGGAGCTCCGGCCAATACCTGTAGCGCAGCCTTAAAGACAGTTCGATAAGCTCTTGTAAAAGGGCTTCTGGGTTTGCAACAGAATCATGCGCTGCCGTGTCGTGGGGCGATGTCACCAACCAGCAGCAGCGTATCTTGCTACTGCAGCGTATCTTGCACCTAGCTCTCGCTGGCTTCCTGAGATCTGCATCCGGGGGTCAGCAAGTCCCACGAGATTTTGTCAGAAAGAAGAAAAGCGATTGGTGAAGTTATTTCGCTTGTATGGATCATTAGGAAACTTCACATCACTTAAAAAAATTAATTTCTAATTTGAAGATAGATGGTGATTGAGAATCTAGTAGGTATGAAGAGATATCTGAAAATTGTATGTTTATCTCAGTTAAGTACGGCAATTGTATGTTTATCTCAGTTAAGTCACGAATACTCCAGTGTAAATTGACTTACACGCAGAGTAGCCGAGGCTAAATTCTTAGACGAAACCATGCCTTCCTATCAAGCCAGCAAAATATTTGTATCATTATTTTAAAAAAATTATAAGCGTCTCATTCCACACCAAGTAGGCACCCAAAACGTTATTTGTCTATTTGGCTCTTGGTACTTATGACATTTTTTTTTTTTTTTTAAACTTATGACAACATGCCTGAAATGTTTCTTTTCATCAGAATTATACAGAGAAATGTTGGAAAGTTGGTCAGTTAATGTCATAAAGAAAATTATCTTCCCAATTAAATGAAAGGTGATGGCCGTGACAATTTCTTAAGTCTGTAATGATAACTGAAAGTTCTATGTTTATCTCAATTATACACGGAAATGTAAGGGTCGTATTTTTTTGTGTACTTTGTCCAATTGGAGCACCTAGCTCTCGTTGGCTTCCTGAGATCTGCATCCGGGGGTCAGCAAGTCCCACGAGATTTTGTCAGAAAGAAGAAAATCGATTGGTGAAGTTATTTCGCTTGTATGGATCATTAGGAAACTTCACATCACTTAAAAAAATTAATTTCTAATTTGAAGATAGATGGTGATTGAGAATCTAGTAGGTATGAAGAGATATCTGAAAATTGTATGTTTATCTCAGTTAAGTACGGCAATGTATTATTTGTAATAGGATGAAGTGATATATTCATTCCCAATATTCATCATACTCAATTTTTCGAAACATTTTGTTTTTAAGAGTACATTGTACACTCAATTTACGTAAATGTAAACTTTCGAAATAATTTATATTTGGGGGCAGAAAGTCATAACACCCGTTGCCTAGTTACCTGCACTGTCATTGAATAAGTGCATTCTTCCGGGGCTAGTGTTGGTGCTTTGAGACGGGTCAGCAGTAGGTATGTCATGGTTGTTTCAGTTACCTGCACAGACATTTGAATTATTATTTACTTATTACCCACCCAACCCCAAATTCCAGGTGCCGTATTCCCAACATACCACATAGCCTTCACACCTTCACTTCCTATTAACCTTCCCAAGTATCACTTCGGAAAACCTGAAAATTGCCATTACATCTGATTGCTAATTATAATCTGAAACAAATCCATTTTGCCCATAACTTGAAGATTTTGCAGTAGATAATTGTTGAATGGTTATAAATAGTCCTAAATTAACCAATCTGTAGCACTTTAAAAAATTGGAATTGGTTCTTTCCTAGAAAAAAACAATAAGTATAACATTAATAAATTAAGTAACAAATGAAGTCTCATTTATCAGGTTTATAAGTTGTCAAACATAAACATTCCTCACAATAATAACTATTACAGTTTTCAAATAACAGAAATTGTATTAAAATGAGCTGCGATTACAAGAGAAAGTAAAAAATATTACAGAAAAAACAAAACACACAATGACTTTTTTATTTAAGTTGATCATATACTCACTTAGTTTTGAAATTACAGAAATTGTATGAGATTGGGCAGTAATTACAAGATGAAACTGAAAAATATTGCCAAAAAAAACCTGATTACTAACGGAACCACTTCAAAACAAGTTGATTTGATCTACCGAACTATGAAATCTTTAGTTAGGTTAGCCTATGCTTGTAACAAGTACCATTGCCTGATGAAAATAAAGGATATTAACAGTTGACTTTAATGAGATAATCTGAGTAAAGCAAGCAGATATTGACAACAAATTGTTTGAATACTCTTATTATAGCTGCGAGAAGAGTACTTCAACACATTACACGTCATTTTACAATTCATTCCCCAAGTTCCAGCCTCATGGACTGAAGCCTGGACTGTACCAAGACCTCACAAGACGAAGCATTTGTAACAGCAGACAGAACCAGAACGGTTTATTCTCAGTTTGAATCAACAAACATTGCATCAAACTGCAGACAGCTATAATTTTGCAATGTACACTGGAACAGTTCCTCCTCCGTGTGAGTCAAAATGTGCCTCTTCAAATTCCCCGACTTCCGACATTTGTAATTGCACACTGTACATTGAAACGGTTTCTCATCAGTGTGGGTCAGTAGATGACTCTTCAAAGCACCGGACTGAACACATCTATAACTGCAGACTGTACATTGGAACGGTTTCTCCTGAGTGTGAGTCAACATATGCCTCTTCAAATCGCCAGAGCGCCGACATCTGAAACTGCACACTGAGCACTGGAACGGTTGCTCTTCAGTGTGAGTCAACATATGTTTCTTAATATCGCCAGACTGCCGACATCTATAACTGCAGACTGAGCACTGGAACGGTTTCTCCTCAGTGTGAGTCAACATATGACTCTTCATATAGCCAGAGTGCCGACATTTATAATCGCAGACTGAGCACTCAAACGGTTTCTCCTCAGTGTGAGTCAACATGTGACTCTTCATATAGCCTGACTGCCGACATCTATAACTACACAGTGTACACTGGAATGGTTTCTCTTCAGTGTGAGACAACTTATGCCTCTTTAAATGACCCGACCATCGGGAACTATAACTACACAATGTACACTCAAACGGTTTCTCCTCAATGTGTGTCAAAATGTGTCTCTTCAAATTGCATGATTTTGCACATCTATAGCTGCAAATTTTACACTGAAACGGTTTCTCCTCGGCATGCGTCAAGATATGCTTTTTAATGTTACCAAAGTACCGACATCTATAACCGCACACTGTACACTGGAACGGTTCCTCGTCAGTGGGAGTCAACGTGTACTTCCTAATATACACAGAGGGCCGAACACTATAACTACCCACATTACCCTGCAACGGTTTCGCCTCAGTTCGAGTCAACTCATGCCTCTTCAAGTAGCCTGACCATTGGCTACTGTAATCGGGCACAGGACACTGGGGCGGTTTCTCTTCAGTGTGAGTCAACATTTGCCTCTTCAAATTGCAAGAGTCTCTACAACCAGCACTGCACACTGTACATTGGAATGGTTTCACGGAGGCTTGAATTGGCCTCTTCCAGGAGTCGGAGACGAACGAAGGACGCTCACTTAGTTGTAGATGAACGACATTAACGTGACGACATACAATATGTCTCCGAAGTCTGCCCAAGCTGACAGAGGTGTGGCCACAGTAGTAACATCCCATCTTTACCGGAGTAGTGACATCACCTGAAAAAAACCAAAAACAATCATAAGTAATGAATCAATTTCCACTGAAATGTGCATCTGTGCTAGAATGCCATAAACACTGATCTGAAGGGAAAAGCAGAGTGACGTATAATCAATTCTTCAACCCAACAGGTAAAAATGAATTTAATAGGACTCATTAGTATGGCCTTTGAAATATCTTGTTAGTGGTGGAAGATTGAAGCATTCTAATCTGAAATTCAAAATATCAGTTTCAATGAAGCTTTTAAAAGCTTTGTGTCGATGTGGTGGAAACATTATAAACTAAATAAAACAAAGGGCTTGTTTAACTTTTATATTGTCCAAATTCAAAAAAATCAGGGTTGAAAAAAATCACGATTAAAAAAAAAATCAAAAAATATATTTTTTTTATTTTAATCGGATTTTTTTGATTTAAATCATTTGTTTTTTTTAACATTAATAAGCAATTATTATTTATTGACTTGATCGAATATATACCTAAAACTCAAAAAAACAGAAGACAGCACAGAGGATCTTGATCGTGACATTAAAAACTTGGTTCAAATATTGCTATGAAACGAAATGCGCAAGATCTTCTCTCTATTTTCAAACCAATTTCCATCGCACTTATAAAAATGCAATCTGCAACTTGCTCCATCGGTGATGCAGCGTATATATTGAAAGGTTTGAAGGAGGAGCTGTACCCCCTATTAAATGCTGCACAACGTGAATCGTTTCAGAAACGATATGAAAAAGCTGTTACATCAAGTCACTTCGTCAGCTATCTTCTCACACCAAAATACTCTTTGGAGGGATCCAAGTTAAGTTGTGAAGAAGCAGAATGTGCTTACAATTTTTTGAAGTCACAATTTGGAAAAACAGGGTCCGAACTGACAGCAAAGATGTTGCAATTTTCAATCGGGTCTCCTCCGTTTACCGGTCCACTATTTGAAGATGACTTAATTCAACAATTGACACCTACGGAATGGTGGGATAGTTTCCAAGCTATGGAGAAGGTCTTGTCAGAAGAAGAGAAAAGAATCGTCAGTCAACATCTGACAGCCGCCGCATCTTCCGCCAGCATCGAACGCCTTTTTTTAACGTATGGATTAGTGCATTCCAAAATAAGAAATTGTCTTGGAAACGAAAAAG
Organism: Aradus depressus; assembly: GCA_963662175.1. NCBI lineage: Eukaryota > Metazoa > Arthropoda > Insecta > Hemiptera > Aradidae > Aradus > Aradus depressus. The sequence continues at coordinate 100,234,240 of OY759214.1, forward strand.
CAGCGAAATTAGGTTTTCTGTATAAGCAGTTGAACTCGCAGTTCAACATTTGATCTTAGATTTTGTTTCCGATTATATGATTGTTTCAAAAGATGTTATGAAATTCAAAAAATCTATTACACAATACATGGAATTAATATAATTTGTAATTTTACTTTGATTGATAAACTGATCTTGTTCGTTCAATTGATGTTTCCTGCATTTCTATCGATGAACATTGAGTCAGTTTTGTACGTTTTGTTTTTGTTTTTTGAACATTTGGAAAAAATTAATCTTTTGATTAAAATCAATGATTTTTTTCAAAAATTGGATTGATTTAAATCGTGATTTAAATCATTTGATCTAAATCGTCGCAAACCTAAAAAAATACCTACGATAGTATGTACTGGTTTTGGTCAATATATTTTTGTGAAATTAGCCATATAAAACTTGAACTTCGATCTTTGTTTTCATTTATTCAATATTGGTTACCGTCAAAGGTAGGCGGGATATCTTCAATAATCATCTCGGGCTCTTCTTTGATCAGGACTTTCCTTTCTGGGTAATCTGAAACTATAAACAACACATGAGACACTTCATCGCAACATGCTGAACTTTCAGCGGAGGGAAGCAACATTAACCAAGGAGGTGTAGAGATGTTTGTCCTCCCGGATAACAATTTTAATTAAAAGTAGTTACCGTACCAAGTTCTCTAGCATTATTGCACGATACAACTCTGACACCCTCTATTTCGGCTCCAAAGAACGACAGAAAGGTTACAATTAAACACCCTGTTGAGACAAACTATTTTAGTTTTTTCAATTTTTTATAGCATGAGTGATTCATGAAATACAGGACTTTTTAAAAAACCCAAGTTTGGGACCCCCTACTCACTGATCTTTAAATTATAAGATACTTCCAGATTAGCTGGAAAGCTAATATTCGGGAGGCCGACCATTTCGAGTTAGAAATTTCTGAAAATTTAAAATAGCGGCTCAGAAAATGGGTGTTGTAGGGCTCAACCGCATATCTTGGTAATGAAAAGTCAAAAATTTTAAATAAAATAGTCAACTGAGTTTCAATTGTCCTTTCCGCAAGGTCGTAATTTTCATAAAAACTCTTCTACACTTAATACCAAATTAATAAATACAAAAATAGTTACAGATTGTTTAATATAATATTCTGAAAGCAAAAATTGAAGCTATTCATATTATCATTTCTGATAAGAACTGCAGTCTAGTATTAGTTCTAGCCAATACAAAAAATTAAGGAAAATTATGTTGAATACAGCAAAAAAATCTAATTTATATTATAGATATCATTAATAAATATAACATATTTAAATGGGAAACTACAAAGTCTAAATTACTAAATATGATTATTGGTACAACGGTTTCCTACCAGCAATAAAAAATTATTATAGACTAAGAATAAGATAATAAAATCTGACAATAAATAACAAATGAGCTTAATAAACTTATTTCAGGAAAGTAAATATATATTACAAAAGTGTTAGGTAAGTAATTAATTAAAACGTTGTCGATCTTAACCATATTGTGTATTCAATTTTACAATGAAAATGGCTAATGTATATCATGAAAAGCCGAAACGTCACTATAATTAGAACACAATTAAAAGGAAATACGAGAGTACTTACAAAAACTAGTTGAGGGCATATCTTGCAGATGGATCCCCGGTTCGTCTTTAACATTAACTTTCACTTCTTCGTGGTCTGAAAGTACAACAACACATGTGACGGATGTTAGAACATAACATGGATATACACTGTTAGAATGAGATATAATAATTGAACTAACAAATAAATAACAACAGCATACCTGTAGGATCGTCCAGGTAAAATATATCTGTTGGTTCTGTCTTGATAACAGCAGCTGCAGAGCCCACAACTGAAATAAACAGACAGTTTAGTTCCTTAGACTATAGTATCTTAAATGAATAAAACAAACTTATTTTTGAAATTCCACTAAAGATATATATATATATATATATATATATATATATATATATATATATATATATATATATATATATATATATATATATATATATATATATATATATATATATATATATATATATATATATATATATATATATATATATATATATATATATATATATATATATATATATATATATATATATATATATCTTTAGTGGAATAGACAATATTTTTTGTTTTATTCATTTATTACAAGTTTCCACAATATGTCCGCGTTCCTCAACTTAGAAGTTGTTATAGTAACTTAACAGCTCAGATGCAAGTTTCATCCAGGTGTGAATACCTGGCCTTTAAAAAGAGGTCATATCGCCTAACCAGTAGACCCAACTACTACTCTTTCGTCGCAGTGGTGGACGTGAGTCCATCTCTAAAGGTACGTTTACATCTGACAATTCTCTCCGGAAATATATGTCAAATGTCGGATAGAAAATTGCTTTACTGTTTACATCTGATAAAATTACTAAAAATTTATGTCATGGATATAAGTGTATGACAGTTCCCGAAATGCTGAAATTTGGAATAAATGTACGACCCGAATGTATGTTTACATCTGATGTTGCATGATGTCAGACAGAAATCGCAAGATACAAATGTGCCCTGTTGTTGTTGTGGTCGTCTGCTTCATGATATTGTAAAGAAAATATGAAAAAAAAAATTTATAAAATATTAATTATATTATTTTTAAAAAATAGGTATAAAAAAATGTTTAAGTATATATTAATATAATAATAATAAAAAAAAGTATGTATAAAATGTTTATGATAGTGTTTAAAAAAAATGTATGTCTTATTTATTGTTTTTATTCTATTTTATCTTATTTATTCTTTTTGTTGTGTAAAAAAAAATGAAATAAGGGGAAGAAATCGTCATTATTTAATTTAAAAAATTTATATGAACGTTTAAGACGAATAGGTCAAATTGTATTTTAAAAAAATGTTATAGCGTTAGAAATTATTATAAAGAGCATCATTCACTTTTGAGTTGATTCCTGAGATTGTGAATTTTTCTTTGAATTTCTTCAACTGTTGTGGATAATTCTAATGCAATTTCTGTTAAAGCATTATGCTTCTTCACTCTGTCTTTATATAATTTACTTTTTACGTCCCACAGCTCAGGCTTACTATGGTACATTTCGATTAAGTGTTCAACTTCCACTTTTAACCACCCATGTTCCTACACTTATTGCCAGTAAAGTAGACGAGCAGCCAACTTCGGGAATAACTAGCGGACAGGTTTGAACATGCAAATAATAAGTGTTTACACCTGTTGGTATAAATGTGTCGACACTTATAGTAAGTAGTAGAAAAATATATCTCAGACACAAATTCATCACTGTTTACATTAGCCACGATTTCTGTCTGACACAAATTTCACGCAATAACTGTCAGATGTAAACGTACCTTAAGAGTGGGGGAACCCAATTTTGTCTACCCAGGTATAATGAGATAGATCTGTCTCTACCAAGAAGCAATCACTTATAGTCCTCTATATACTTGCATTAAAATTATAAGTCATATTCATTATAAGTAAAACTGAACAACAAGAAATGATATTCATCTAACGCGAAATGTTCTGCGTGACGCCATGGACTCAATATTCTAAAAAGACTTGAACTGTGGGATATTGACAATAAGCTACAGAGGCAGTACGATTAATAAATCTATCATACTGACCTTTACAAATACAATATAAATGTCAGATCAACATATCACTCAATCAGTTACTTATAAAACGAAACAGGTTAACCTCTTAAATACGTTATATACAATACCATTCCGTATTAATAAAATTATCTCACTACATTAAAAACTCACCTGAGCAGAGATTCGTCTCCATTAGTATAAAGATGAATAAAAACCTTGATAACAGTACGTAATTAATTCTACAAGACGCCAAACTAGGTTGGGTTAATGAAATGTTCCCAGATATCTTCGGAAGCTCTCGGCTACGATCGGCTTCTCTCGTGAAGGCGCTTCTTTTCAAATGATACAAATAACAAAATTGACTATAGTTTCTTCCAGACGATAGCTTTAGTTACACCCTACAGCCTCATCTATCCCTACCTATGCCTTGGAGTTTACATAAATATTTAATAATAATAACCTCACCTAGTATGAATATTTTTGAATAGAATGATCAATATTTGAATGAAAACGTTGATTAAAAAGTAAAATTTATTTATTTTAACAATTACTTAAGGAATAATTCATTTATATAATGATAATTACGTTAAGAAAAAACATGAGATTAGGTCATAAGAGGATTCATTGTACAACCTAATTCTGACAGTGACTTTCGTAGTTAGTTATTGTGACTCATGCCCGGGCTTTAATTATATCGCCTACTACCATGTGTGCTTTCATATTCTACTTGGAATATAACAGTTTAGTTCATTGACAAATTATATATAATATCATTCCATCTCAAGATTTCAAAAATAAATTTAAACACCCATGAGTATGACACCTATTAATTTTCTGCGGTTTCGATCAGAGAGGGGGCTCGACTCAAAAGCCCTAATAACTGCAAAATTTAGTATGAGAATTGAGAAGCCCTTATGTAAGTCAACATCGATTTTTAGCCCAAACGGTCGATTGGTTCTGGAGGAACAGCGAAAACATAGTGGATAAATTCGTGCTGGGGAAGTGTAATGCCGGTGATTCACCGATGACTTTTTATTTTCTTGACTTCTTACATTCGAGTTGGTCGTCTTTGTTAATTAGCTTTTTAAATAATTTAAAAATTACGTAATATCAGATCAGTGTCGTCTGACATTGCCTTGACGTTTTCTAACTGATCTTGAATGTTTTGATAGCTTGTGTTGTTTTAATAGATAGTTTTTGTGGTGTAATAGCGAGACACTTCTATAATGATGAATATTTATTCACTAGCTCTATTACAATAAGAGTTTGAAATTATATTTACCTGTTACACATTCGATTATATTTATTTAAAAAAAAAATAAACAAGCTATTAATTTTGCAACCCTTTTTGATCCTTCAACATTTCTATACGTGACAAGTTAAGAGTACCACTTCTGTAAGAGGCTATGGAATGGCCGACACTTTCAGCACCATTTTGGGGGGTATTGCTTTTATTTAAAATAAAAAATACATTTTTTTCGTACAGAATCCTCACCTCTTTCTTTCTGTACTGAACTAATTTCGACTCCATAGCATCCACTTTCAAGCAGTCAAACAGCAATTTTACCTTCGGAAACCGACAGAGGCCCTTTCATCTGGGAGGTGAAAACACCTTGTGAATACCGTCCTTCGGATGGGACGTTAAACGTTGGTCCCGAGCCAGTACGATGTCAGGTACTCGTTAAAGGCCCCCTACCGTGGGTGATTAAACTTGGGTTGGCAAAATTTAGGACGGCCACAGTAGAGTCGGGCTCATGTCCACGAGAACGGGGAAAGAGCGCTCAAAAAACCGAAAACGTTTTGGAATTTGTCTAGGAAAAAATTATATTGCCTCTATCTGTTTTATCTAAATTCCTGTGCCTTTCCCAAACTCATTCTTACGATTTAAACTGGAAGATGTAATGAAAGTCATAATCTAAAAAATAAGGTATAACTGTCTGTTTGTAATGATACTATCCTTGCAAGGATGACATAGCTCAAAATACTTCAATGTCAGACTTGCAAATTGTATTATTTTAGTGAAAATAACGACATATTTTCACTTACTCCAAGCCCCATCAATGAAAATTTGAACAAGAACGTCATAAATCAAAAGGAACTGTTTAAACTTTAAAATGTTTATACTTCTTCTTCTTCGAACGGAAAAAAAAGTCAGCTATTATCTAAAAAGATGTGCTGCGTAATAAAACGTTCAATCGGACGCTTAATATTTATTTTTAATACATTTCATTCTACTTTTAAACTTTAAAATCACTCTCCTGAAAAAACACGGTTTTTGAGATATGACGTTGTTGAAAGGAGTGAGCGATATATGAAACCAAATGTTTCTATTGGCTTTGGCGAACTTCACACCTAATTCATTATAACACTGCATTATCTGCCCGACACTATTTCACAATATATATAAAATACTTTCGGTATATCTTCGGCCACGACTCAACAAATACTGTATTGTCGTCTATTTTAATGTTCCCTACAATTATTACTTGGAAAAGAGTTTTGATTAGCTCATAAACATAAGCTGTATCTTGTAAAAGTACTTGGACCCCGGAGTTACGTGGTCTCAATTTTCGGTTGATTTCGAACAAAATATAATCATACCTAAGTTAGCTCGTGTGTCTTCTTCATTCGAAATTTCAAGATCATAGCTACAATCGTTTTTTGCGGCAGAGATCTCGCAACCTTCCAATCATATATATTATACACACACACACAGACATCATCGCGAAAAGGGTCAAAACTTCTTTACGAGACCTTAAAACGTGAAAATTCGTTGAGAACTCGATCTGCGATTTTCGCACGATTAGAATGCTTTTTTATACATCCCGGATCAGTCACCATTCTGGACTTGAGGCGGGCGGTTCACAGCATTAGCTAACATGGTATTATGGGTGTGGTTGCTTACAAGCGGCGCCACCAACTGGGGTTGCATTCGTCGTGGCTGTCGTTGTTGGAATAAGAAAGTAAAAATGTATGAAAAAATTTAAAGGAAAGCAAATAAAATACAGAATCAATAACCCAAAATATTTTTGCGGACTTATGCCGCCCCACTATGAGTTGAGCTTGGTCCCACTGTGTCCATGGCGGTCCATCAATCATCATAGGACCTCACTTCACCTTCTGAAAGACATCAACCTCAAGGATGGTCGACCTGTTCGAATCCCAACCCCATATTCCAGGTGCCGTACCCACAACATCCCACATAGTCTTCACACCTTCACTCCCTATTAGCCTTCCCAAGTATCACTTCGGAAAACCTGAAAATTGCCATTACATCTGATTGCTAATTATAATCGGAAACAAATCCATTTTGCCCATAACGTGAAGATTTTGTAAAAGATAATTAATCAATGGTTATAAATAGTCCTAAATTGACCAATCTGTACCAATTTAAAAAATTGGAATTGGTTCTTAATTGGTTAAAAAATATTACATAAAAAACAAAGCACACAATGACTTTTTTATTTAAAATCATCATACACTTACTTACCTCAGTTAGAAGTAATAGTTTTGAAATTATAGAACTGGCATGAAATTGGGCAGTAATTACAAGATGAAAATGAAAAATATTGCACAAAAAAAACCTGCGAGAAGAGTACTTCAACACATTACACGTCTTTTTACTATTCATTCCCCAAGTTCCAGGCTCATGGACTGAGGCCATTCCCCAGACGGGCCATTTGTAACAGCAGACTGAACCAGAACGGTTTATTCTCAGTTTGAATCAACAAACACATCATCAAACTGCAGACAGCTATAATTTTGAAAAGTACACTGGAACAGTTCCTCCTCTGTTTGAGCCAACATATGCCTCTTCAAAGCACCAGACTTCCACCGTTTGTAATTGCAGACTGGAACGGTTACTCATCAGTGTGGGTCAACATATGTTTCTTAATACCGCCAGACTGCCGACATCTATAACTGCAGACTGAGCACTGGAACGGTTTCTCCCCAGTGTGAGTCAACATATGACTCTTCAAAACACCAGACTGCCGACATCTATAACTACACACTGAGCACTGGAACGGTTTCTTAGCAGTGTGAGTCAACATATGACTCTTCAAAGCACTAGACTGCCCACATTTATAACTGCAGATTGAGCACTGGAACGGATTCTCCTCAGTGTGAGTCAACATATGACTCTTCATATAGGCAGACTGCCGACATTTATAACTGCAGATTGAGCACTGGAACGGTTTCTCCTCAGTGTGAGTCAACATATGAATATTCATATAGGCAGACCGCCGACATTTATAACTGCAGATTGAGCACTGGAACGGTTTCTCCTCAGTATGAGTCAACATATGACTCTTCAAAGCACCAGATTGCCGACATCTATAACTGCAGATTGAACACTGGAACGGTTTCTCCTCAGTGTGAGTCAACATATGACTCTTCAAAGCACCAGATTGCCGACATCTATAACTGCAGATTGAACACTGGAACGGTTTCTCTCCAGTGTGAGTAAACATATGAGTCTTCAAATCGCCAGACTGCCGACATCTATAACTACACACTGAGCACTGGAACGGTTTCTCCTCAGTGTGAGTCAACATATGACTCTTCAAAGCAGCAGACTGCCCACATCTATACCTGCAGATTGAACACTGGAACGGTTTCTCTTCAGTGTGAGTCAACATTTGCCTCTTTAAATCGCAAGAATCTCTACAACTAGCACTGCACACTGTACATTGGAATGGTTTCTCATCCGTATCACTCGATTCATACCTCTTCCAAGAGTTGGAGACGAACGAAGGACGTTCACTTAGTGGTGGATGGACGACATTGATGTGATGGCATACAATATGACTCCGAAGTCTGCCCAAGCTGACAGAGGTGTGATCACAGTAGTAGCATCCCATCCTTGCCAGGAGAATGAAATCACCTGAAAAAAACCAAACACAATCATAAGTAATGAACCATTTTCCACTGAAATGTGCATCTATGTTAGAATGCCAGTAACACTTTGTGAACCGAAAAGCAGAGTGACGTATAGCGGTCCCACCGGTCAAAATAAATTTAATAGAACACATTAGTGTGGCCTTTGAAATATCTTCTTAGTGGTTTTCAAGATTGCGGCATTCTAACCTGAAATTCAAAATAGCAGTTTCAATAAAGCTTTTAAAAGCTTTATGTATCCTACAAACAATACAGCAGAACAGCTTTTGAAAGTATATTTTTCATAATTAAATGCCTTGCCCCTTGAAAGATTCTCCTAAGTGTTACTAAACATCAAGGGAAGAGGATCCTAATTAGTTTTAGTTTCAGAAACAATAATTTCATAGTAGATACTACAATTTCAAAAAATTAAAGAAATACATAGATAGTGTGTACCGGTTTCGGTCAATATATTTTTGTGAAATTAGCCATATAAAACTTAAACTTCGATCTTTGTTTTCATTTATTCAATATTGGTTACCGTCAAAGGTAGGCGGGATATCTTCAATAATCAACTCGGGCTCTTCTTTGATCCGGACTTTTCTTTCTGGGTAATCTGAAACTATAAACAACACATGAGACACTTCATCGCAACATGCTGAATACATTTTAGCAGAAAGAAACAACCCTCGGATAACTATTGCAACATTATAAAATTGTTATACATTTTATAATAGAAAAATAAGAAATAAAAATGATACAGCAGAATTGAAGATGTCAAAGCCAAGTCCCTCCCTCAAGCCTTTCAAGCCCCCCCCCCCCCCCAAAAAAAAAAAACGCCCTCCCCACCAATGTGTTAGTAAAAAAAAAAACTTAATGAACAAAAATTTTTTTTTTGTGTCGGTGGTTTTAAAATTTTAAATGTATTGTTTTTAGTTTTAGAAACAATTTCTTTCTAGCACTATTTTTAAAAGTGGAAAAATTAAAAGATACAAGATTTTCAAAAGACAGAATGTGAAGAATTACTCCTGATTCGATAAAATAAAAAGTAAAACAACGTTAGTTACCGTTAAAGGTAGGCGGGATATCTTCAATAATCATCTCGGGCTCCTCTTTGACCCGGACTTTCCTTTCTGGGTAATCTGAAACTATAAACAACACTTCATTGCAACATCCTGAATACATTTCAGCGGAGGGAAGCAACATTAAGCAAGGAGGTGCAGATGTTTGTACCCCGGATAACAATTCCAACAACTTAATTACAAGTAGTTACCATACCAAGTTCTCTAGCATTATCACCTTTTGCAGGATATAACTCTGACACCCTCTAACTCGGCTCCAAAGAACGACAGAAAGGTTACAATTAAACACCCTGTTGAGACAAATTATTTAAATTTTTTCCTATTTTTTATAGCATGAGTGGTTCATGAAATACAGAACTTTTTAGAAAACCCAAGTTTGGGACCCCCTACTCACTGATCTTTAAATTATAAGATACTTCCAGAATAGCTGGAAAGCTAATATTCGGGAGGCCAACCATTTCAAGTTAGAAATTTCTGAAAATTTAAAATAGCGGCTCAGAAAATGGGTGTTGTAGGGCTCAACCGCATATCTTGATAATGAAAATTCAAAAATTCTAAATTTTAAATAAAATAGTCAACTGAGTTTCAATTGCCCTTTCCGCAAGGACGTAATTTTCGTAAAAACTCATCTACATCTAACACCAAATTAATAAATACAAAAATAGTTACTGATTGTTGAATATAATATTCTGATAGCAAAAATTGAAGCTATTCATATTATAATTTCTGATAAGAACTGCAGTCTAGTATTATTTCTAGCCAATACCACAAATTAAGGTAAAATTATGTTGAATACAGCAAAAAAATCTAATTTATTAGATGCCGAAACGTCACTGTAATTTGAACAAAATTGAAAGGATATACGAGACTACTTACGAAAACTAGTTGAGGGCATATCTTCCAGATGGATCCTCGGCTCGTCTTTAACATTAACTTTCACTTCTTCGTGGTCTGAAAGTACAAACAACTGATGTGACGGATGTTAAAACATAACATGGATATACACTGTTAGAATGAGATATAATAACTGAACTAACAAATAAATAAATACAGCATACCTGTAGGACCGTCCAGGTAGAATTTATCTGTTGGCTCCGTCTTGATAACAACAGCTGCAGAGCCCACAACTGAAATAAACAGTTTAGTTCCTTAGACTATCGTATTTTAACAGCTTAGATGCAAGTTTCATTATCATGTGAATAGCTCGCTTTTAAAAAGAGGTCATATCGTCTAACCAGTAGACCCAACTACTACTCTTTCGTCGCAGTGGTGGACATGAGTCCATCTCTAAGAGTGAGGGTCCCCAATTTTGCCTACCCAGATGTAATGAGATAGATCTGGCTCTACCAAGAAGCAATCACTTATAGTCCTCTATATACTTGCATTAAAATGATGTCATTATATTCGTAAGTAAAACTGAACAACAAAAAATGATAACGCGAAATGTTCTGCGTTACGCCAAGAACTCAATATTCTAAAGACTTGAACTGTGGGATATTGACAATAAGCTTCAAAGCAGTATGATTAATAAATCTATCATGCTGACCTTTACAAATGCAATATAAATGTCAAATCAACATATCACTCAATTAGTTACTTATAAAACGAATATATAATATACCATTCCGTATTAATAAAACTATCTCACTACATTAAAAACTCGCCTGAGCAGAGATTCGTCTCCATTAGTATAAAGATGAATAAAAACCTTGATAACAGTACGTAATTAATTCTACAAGACGCCAAAACTAGGTTGGGTTAACGAAATGTTCCCAAATATCTTCGGAAGCTCTCGGCTACGATCGGCTTCTCTCGTATAGGCGCTTCTTTTTAAATGATACAAATAACAAATTAACTAGGCTCGACTCAAAAGCCCCAATAACTGCAAAATTTAGTATAAGAATTCAGATGCCCTTATGAACGTCAACTATTGACTTTTAGCCTAAACGGTCGATTGGTTCTGGAGGAGAGCGGAAACTTAATTGATAAATTCGTGCTGGGGAAGTGTAATGCTGGTGATTCACCGATGACTTTTTTTTATTTTCCTGACTTTTTACATTCGAGTTGGTCGTCTTTGTTAATTAGCTTTTTAAATAATTTCAAAATTACTTAATATCTGATCATTTTGTTTTTGACGGCGTGCTCAAAGTTTTTTCACCTTCCAGGTAAAGAACCTAAGGGCTTCGGCCGTGACATTCTTATACCCAGTAATGTCAGAATTAAATGAATTTGTGAGGGGGGATGGGAAAGGAGAGTGGTTTGTACAAAAGTGATAAGTATAAAAAAAAAAAACTGTTGACCATGTTGTGGTCGAGTGCGGAACTATTAAAAAAGTTAACTCTAGGAATGATATAGGATGTACAATGTTGGCTAGAATCTCTTAACACTAAATCATGTATACATTGGTCATTAATTCTAATTGTGTTGGTACAATAATAATGATCTTGGATAAGGTTACATTGTCCATTGTACAATTCTAAATCTTTAAACACAAAAGAAGGGTGTAGCATCATTGTTTTAATCCCCTTATCCTGCTCGTATGGATAAGAAAGGAGAAAATAAGTTTCCACGAGAAGTATGTGCACAGGTAATTGTACAAAATAATGAATGAAGTTATTTGAAACTGAACATTGGACTTGTTTGCCACAGTATTTCAGAAGTGTTGGAAATTAAATTGACCTTAGTGTTATTAATAAGGTCTTTGAGTTCATTAACGGAGATGATACTATTGTGTATTAAATAATTTACAAAATTACTTGATTTACAAAATTACTTTTTTTTTTTTTTCATCTTTATTACTTAATTTCCAACTATGAAATATAACATAACTAGGAAATATAATCACAAAGAAAAACAGAAACACCACTTAAGTCTCTTGATGAGACGGCTGGTCAACACCACCGCCTCCTCAGGGGTCCTCCTCAGGCAGGAGGTCACGCGGCCAACGACGATTCAGTCGCCGAGGAGGCCCGCCCGGCAAGGACCGGACCGACATGGCTTCCACCAGTGTGTTTGGATGTGTCGTGAACTTGTTGTGCAAATTTGTGTATAATTGTTGTCTAACTTCGTGTAAGAATGGTATGTTCAGGTCATGATGTAATGTTATGTTTGATACGTAGTAAGGGCATTGTGTGATCGTTCGGAGGATTTTATTTTGAATGGCTTGAATTCTTTTTGTGTGTGAGGGCTTAGCTGAACCCCAGAGCTGAACGCCATACGTCCAGATAGGCCTGATAACGGTCTTGTAGACACCCAGTTTGTGGTTGAGGCCAAGTTGAGATCGCTTATCTAGTAGTCTTTTGAGTAGCCCAAATCGCCGTTTCATTTTCGGTCGATTCTGTGTAACATGTTTATTCCATGTCAGTCGTCTGTCAAGATACAGTCCTAAGTATCGTACGTCTTTGTCATGCTTTAGAGGGACATCATTCAGCCATACAGTTGGGCAGTCACCGCGCCTCAAGGCGAATGTAACATGAAGGGATTTGATCTCATTCATTTTCACCTTCCACAGACGCAACCAACCCTCTAGAAGGTGTAAGTGCTCCTGCAGAGATTTGGATGCGTCCCCAGCCGATTTATTAGTAGCTAAAATTGCTATGTCATCGGCGTAGGTGGCTAACACCGTCTCAGGCGATGTTGGGATGCTGGATGTGCTTGCAACATAGAGAAGTGGACCCAGAATGCTCCCCTGTGGGACACCAGCTCTTATGGGTTGAACGTCAGAGTGGACACTGCCCTGTCTGACCTGGAAAAAACTATCATCCAGGTAAGAGCGGAGAAGACGATAATAACCGTCAGGGATCACATGTTTCAGCTTATACAGCAGCCCAACATGCCAGACACGGTCGAAAGCTTGACTCACATCCAAAAATGCTGCGGAGCAATAACACTTCCTTTCCAAAGCGGAGGAAATCTCATCAACTAATCTGTGACATTGTTGAAGTGTTGAGTGTTTCTGTCGGAATCCGAACTGATGATTCGGAATAAGGTCGTGTTCTTCGAAGAGAGGTAATAGGCGGCTAAGAAGAATTTTTTCAAAGAGTTTAGAAGAAGTGGGAAGAAGACTTATGGGGCGGTATGAAGAGAGCAAGTGTTTAGGTTTATCTGGTTTCGGAACTAAAGTAATGATAGAAAATTTCCAAAGAACTGGGAAGTAGGAAAGGCGAAGGATGCAATTGTAAATGTAAGTAAGAAAGATGACAGCTTTGCGAGGAAGATTTTTCAACACTCTGGCAGTAATGAGATCATAGCCAGGGCTCTTCTTGTTGGGAAGCTGAAGGATAGCCTGTTGCACCTCAGACGGAGTGATGGGTTTCGGCGGTAAACTCAGTTGTAGAGGTGTGTTGAGGAAATCGTGTATGTGTTTATGAAGTGGATGATGAATGTCATGGGGTGTAAATGTGTCTGTTAAGTGTTGAGAAAATACTTGTGCTTTTTCCTCGTCCGACTTAGCCCATGTTCCGTCCGGGTTTTGAATGGGAAAGGAGGAGGAAGAAAAGTTGAGTAGACGTCTGGTTGCTCTCCACAGAGAACCATCGTCAGTGGCTAGTGTGTCAGTGTAAAGTGAAAACGTCTCTGCTTTGTATTGTGATATAGCTGTTTTGAGTTCGTGTGTGAGTCTGTTGAGTCGTGTTTTGATGGATGGGTATCTATGTCTTTGCCACTGACGACGACATCTGCGTTTCTCAACCAGCAGTCTTCTAATGTGCTGTGGTACGTTGTGTGTGTGTATGTGGACAGGCTGGGCGGAGGTGCTACTGCTCCATGCCGCCTCCTGAAGTGTTGTTGTGAAAGAGTTCACTGCATCATCCAGGTCATGAGGCGCTTTCAGGGTGACTGACAGATTAAGTCTGTCTGTCACAATATCTCTGAATCTATCCCAATCAATGAGCCCTGAAGTGAGGGAGGGTCGGGGTGTCTTCTGAATAGGTTGGGAGTCTAGGGTAAAAATTACTGGAGAATGGTCTGATGTTAAGTCGGGAATTATTTCTATTGATGTATAGGGGAAGAATTTCGAAGCTACAAAAAAGTCTAGGATATCGGGAAGTTTTCTTCTGTTAGTTGGCCAATATGTGGGTTCTCGGGGGGAATAGACTCTGTATCGTCTGTCCGTCAATACGTAGTTAAGTGTCTGTCCGCGCGGGTTGTTGACCCTACATCCCCACTCCAGGTGCTTAGCATTGTAGTCTCCACCGGCCATGAAGTCATCACCCAGAGTGTCGAAGTAGTTGGTGAAGTGTTGCGGGGTAATGTTGTGGCGTGGAGGACAGTAAACTGAAGCAAGTGTGAAATTGTAAGAAGCTGATGAGATTTCGACCGCTGTCGATTGAAGGTGAGGCTCGCAGAAGGAAGGCAGAAAATGATGCACCAAACCTCTCCTGACAAGCACCGCCGTTCCTGCATGGCCTGTCCCGTCTGGATGGTCCGTCCGGTAAGTCGTGTATCCGTCTATGTGAAATCGGGTCAAATCTGTAAAGTGAGTTTCAGTTATTAAAGCGACGTCAATTCGCCTCTCCCGAAGTACGTAAGTCAGTTTACCTGAATGTCTAACAAGACCATTAGCATTCCATAGGAGCACTATCAGGGACCTGCCTGTAAAAGGATTAGACATGTGTAAGGGTTAACTTTTGGATAAGCGTAGTGAGCAAGGAAAATAGAGGGGTGACCAAGTTTTGAATTTGAAAAATGAAGGATGAGAGGAGATCGTTGATACCTTGGAATGAGTTTGGCTCGGTCCCTGACTGTACTGGGTCAGCCCGGGGTTGCTGCATTCGCACCCTCTTGAGGGGAGGCGGGGGTGGGGAGGTGACGTGTGCATAAGATAGTGGGGGTTGTATGGTGTTGGTGGAGAAATGGGGCTGGGTAGCTGGCCGGGCAGCCTCCCGAGGACCTCCCACAGACCCACTTACCTGAGGAGGCGGGGCGGTGACCAGCCGGCTCCCCGCATTGGTCGCTGATGCTGGAACTGGGGCCGCACGTCGACTGCCAGGGCTGCTCCGCCGACTTCTGAGATCCCGGTAGACAGTGCACCCCTTATAGTTGGCGGGATGCTGGCCTTGACAGAGCGCGCATGTTGGGGGCTCCTTAAGACTCCTGGGGCACTCCGGGGATGGATGCTGCTCTCCGCACCGCACACAACGCACCATGTTATTGCAGTAGGTCCGAGAATGCCCGTAGGTCATGCACCTCTTGCACTGTATAATTTCCCGTTTCTTCTTGGGTTACTCCACTTTAATCCTTGTATATAACAAGGAGCCTAAGTTAAAAATGTCCTTATTGTTCACTCCAGGCTCTAGGTCAACAAAGAAAAGAGGAAGAGCCTTCTTCGTGCCCGCCTGTAGAACGTTTGTGACGTTCCTTACAATGAAACCTTTCTCCCGCAATCCTTCCTTTATTTCGATAAGGCTCGCAGAAGGGTGTAGGTGTCTTATCACCACCCGGAAAGCCCTATCCTGTTCCAATTGATAGGTATGAAACTCATACCCCCTCTCTCGGAACAGCGTGACCGTCATTCGGTATGCTTCCGCTGTGTCAAGGTAGATGATTAACGAGCCTGCCGTAGATTTGCATTGAAATTTATCTTTTATGATGCCATTCAGTTGTTGGCATAACTCCCGAAAATTGACATTAGTCTTCAGGTAAATAGGAGGTGGTTTGCACTTCTCCAGAAGGCAAGTTCTCCAGTGGACTATACGTGTTGCTAGTATTCACCTGGAGATCCTTGAGTACCTTCACCTTATGCATATCACCTGATGGGGGTGGGGTTTTTCTTTTGATTGGCACTTGATGCCACTCGATCTCCGAGGTTCTTGGGATGTTCGGATCGCAGTCAGTTACTGCATCCATGTCCTGGATGTAGAACTCCCAGCAACAAACAAAATTAAAAAGAAATGAAAATAATAGTTACAAACAAAACATAGAACACAATTTTAAAAACAAACGAAAAAAAACAAACAAAATAACAAGTAATTAAGAACAAAACGTATTTTTGAAATTAAGAAAAGAAACTAAGGTTAAATTTAATGTTTATCGTACTAGATCACCAGCTGTCTTCTCCCAAAATTACTTAATTTACAAAATTCGAGAGAAATGTCAATGTCATTAATTTTGTTAGTGATTAACATTATGTTAACATTATGTTAACATTATGTTGGGGGCCATGGTGGCCGTGCGGGCTAGAGCGTAGGGCTTTGGTCGCATGGTCTCACCATGGTTTGCGGGTTCGAATCCCGTCCGGGAGTGAGTTTTATTTCGTAGATAGAACTCCCTCCCGGGGCCATGGATGTCTTAAATAATTATATATAACACATTGACATGGCTAATATGCACCGTACATAAAGCCAAAAGAAAAAAAAAAAAAAAAAAACATTATGTTAGAAAATATATACAAATATTGTTGTTCAAAGTCCGAAATACGATTCATTCTTTTTTTGGCTAGGCTAGGCATTTTCTTTGTATTTTCTTGTATAATCCTAACATCTTTATTAAATTCACCAATAAGCCTTTTGTTTATCGAAAGCTGGGATTCTACATTATGTTCGAGATGATCAGAATTTGATTCAATTTTGTTAATGCTCTTTATCTGAGGCGTCCATATTACCGGTTACCCACGATATGGCGGAGCCGAGCCCATTAATTAGTCCTCGTTTTGTTAGGTAACGGAAATTTATCGCTTATAGTTTTTTCATTAAATTTTCGATAATCGATGACCATTCGAATTTTTCTTTTACCGACCACATCAGTTTTTTTTGGGACTACCCACATGGGGCTGTTATATCGTCACCTTAATACTACAACTAGATAACTCGAAATCGGCATGTACGGGATAATTGTACCATTAGTTGTATTTTGCACGTTTCTTTGTTGTACTAGAAGTAGAAAATTTTAAGAAAATATGTTAAGAACTTATTTAAAAATGTCAGTAGTTCAATTTGGATCATTCTACAACGGCTGATTAAAAAAAAAAAAAAAAGATTTGCGTTTTTCTCAAAATTAAATTTTGAGATGTCTAGTTGTAGTATTTAGGTGACGATATGGTGAGTTAGATGGCATTATAATTTTATTTTTTAATAATTTTTCAATTTCAATTTTGAAACATTGGGGAAAACAATAATTTCGAGAATAAACTGGATTGTCATCCTCTGTTCGTATGGAATGTTTTAGAAGATCATTGTCAAGAGTTATAATCTCGGGATAAAGTTTCACTAGATTTATAATTTTTGCTTTTTCCTCGGAATTCATGTGATTCGTACGGAGCTGCTTTGGGATCTGTTTCTTGACCTCTCATCTTTTATTGTTTAGCTCGTTATTATTGGATATACTGAAATCTTCTTCGGTATCCATAGGTTCCGGATAGATCGACATTTTCATGACTGTTTACTAGACATTTTATTTTGTTATTCTGAACCGAGTACAGGCCTTCTATGTATTCATATTTTTCGTGGTTCATACCATTTCCTAAAACTTCCGAATTTATTGTGTTATACGGAATTTCCACGTTATTTAGCCTTGTTGTAACTGAATAGGACTTATATTATCGGACTTAATTTTGATTACATGATTATTTTCAAATTGTAATTTATTATTTTCGAAATCTATATTTATCTTATGATCTCGCATTGTGTTGTGTCCTAGGAGGACATCATACTTTTCTGAAAATTTAAATATATAGGCTTTCATTAAAGAGGGTTTGTTGAAAATTTTACTCGTATCTATAATTATGTATTCCTTCCCTTCTGGGGCGGGGACCGAAAACGTTTCTTCATACCTTGTTAGTAGGGCTCGGATGTTAATGCATTTGCATATTTTTATCTCTGCTTCGTACATCACTATTATGACTTTTAAAACATGTTTTGGACCAAAACGGTTCGATTAAAGCAGCTTTCATTTTGCATATGTCTGCATATTTGACCATAAATGCATATTTCAATGGTTTTTGCATATTATGTTCCGCCAATTTTTTTCATTTTTTGAAAAAAAAAAAAAAGTTTAGAGCCGAAAAAGAATTAATGCTGAGTGGGACACACAGAACACCAAGAAAAGCCGCGGCTTTAATTTTCTAGGAAGTTTGATGGATGTTCAAATTCTGAAAATCTCCTCCCCTTCCTTTAATTCCCAAACAAAGTAAACAAACGCAATTCTTTCAGTTCAGACTACATCGTTCATAGCATCAGGAAAGATGACGAAACAAAAGAGTAAAACGAGTGAGTTAGTGAACAAGTATTTACGCGATTTCACTAATGAAACTTTTCGAACCGATTCCGGGATTTTATATTGCACAAGTTGCAATGCAGTGGTTTCAACGGCTCGGAAGTCTCAAGTGACAGCATATTGGGACGACCAAACATAAAGAAAACTTAAAAGTGAAACAAAAGGCAACTCAATCGTTCCTTACTCCTTCAACGTCATCCACTAAAAAATCACCAGTTTTTCAGGACTTATGTCGCGCATTTGTAAGTGTGGATATTCCATTCTATAAAATTAACAACCGCGAGTTAAAACAGTTTTTGGAAACGAACATTGGCCTCCAAATGCCCGACGAGAGTACCATTCGGAAAAATGATCTTCCCGATGTTTACGAGGAGACAATGGTGAAAACCCGCGGCCATATCAAAGATGATCCAATTTGGGTGTCGGTGGACGAAACTACTGACGCTCTAGGGAGGTATGTAGCTAACATTATTATCGGAAAGCTCTCTGAAGAACCATCTCAACCCTATCTTCTAAATTTACAACTCCTAGATAAATGCAACCACGAGACGATTGCCCGATTCTTTAATGATTCGATGTCCTTTATTTGGCCAAACGGAATTTTACACAACAAGGTATTTCTTTTTCTTACTGACGCTGCTCCATATATGGTCAAGGCTGCCAAATCGTTGAAAACATTCTACCCTAATTTGATTCACGTAACCTGCCTAGCACATGCTCTTCACAGAGTTCTAGAAACTGTCAAAAATGAATTTGAAGATGTTGATGCACTCATTTCCAATGTGAAAAAAATCTTCCTGAAAGCGCCGAGCCGAGTAAAACTATTAAAAGAGACCTACCCAGAATTAAATTTACCTCCTGAAACTATTATCACAAGATGGGGAACATGGCTAGAAGCAGCCCATTACTACTCAATAAATTTCGACAAAATTAAAAATGTGGTTTCTAAACTGGATGATGTAGCAGCGGTGTCAATAAAAAAAGCCAAAAATTCACTCCATAAAACTTCTTTGAAAAATAATTTATGCTTCATTTCGACAAACGTTGGGTTTTTAGTCGAAAACATAAAACCCTGGAAACACAACATTGCTGTCAGAAAGCTTAGCATTGGTAGAGGATGCTGTAAGAAAACTAAAAAATATTCAAGGACCTTACAGTTCAAAAATACATCAAAAAGTAGAGGATGTTTTTAAAAAAATTCCGGGACTTAAAAAATATAATAACATATAAAAAAATATGCATAATCAAATAAATTATTTATTATAATGAAACACAAAACTAACTAAAAAAGGTTATAAGAAAAAAGTTATTCATTTTTAAAATTGTTGGCAACAACATACATCCTCAAATTTTCAAAAGTAAAACTTTGCCGATCGGACCTAAACATTTTTTTAAAAATATATATATAATAACTTAAAACGAACGATTAGTAACATTCTTAAGGGAACCATCGAGGAAGAAGATATGCTGTTCAGCCCTTCTGAATTAGCGACGTTTAAACGTGCTCTGGTGACTTCAGTGGACGTTGAAAGATCATTTAGTAGATATAAAAAAATTTTTAGGTCCGATCGGCAAAGTTTTACTTTTGTAAATTTGAGGATTGTTGTTGCCAACAATTTTAAAAATGAATAACTTTTTTCTTATAACCTTTTTTAGTTAGTTTTGTGTTTTATTATAATAAATAATTTATTTGATTATGCATATTTTTTTTGTTTTACCTGCATATTTATCAAAAATAAATGCATATTTTATGCACATATTCTAAATTTTTAATTGCATAAACATCCGAGCCCTACTTGTTACTTTGTCATTGACAATAGCAGGGTTTACATAATTATGTCCCGAGCCAGTATCAATAAGCCATTTCAAATTTCTAGTCAGTGAAATACCGGAGCGATTTGGTTACAAGGTTTAATTCTGTTCGGACAACCGTGTTGGACTTACGCAACTCCTCTGATTGCTGCCTAATTCGAAAAAAGAATTATTTGATTCATTGATAACTGATGTACCTGCTCCTGGATTGTCTAATTATCTCGTCTTTATCTTCACGATAGGGAGTTCCTGGGGGAGAATTCTCTACTTGATGTAATTCGTAATTGGGTTTCTGGTTATTAGGTCGGTTCACGTACGCATTGATACCGTATTCGAACTGAAGCGCGGGTTTCGCTCTTGAAAAGGGTTTTGTCCTTGATACTGCCTATCGCGAAAATTGTGGTCCGACCTTTTAATTGACCTGAAGGGTTTTTGAATTGGCCTGAAGAGGCTCTGAATTGACCTGATGACGGTCCTATTTGTCTAGGGGGTGGTTTTTCATAATAGTTTGGTTGATAATGTCTAGGGGGTGGTTTTTCATAATAGTTCGGTTGATAATAATTCGGAAGGTGGTAATTTTTCGTATGTGAAAAATTTTTAAGCGATTTGTGCGGATTATGTTTTGACTTTTTTCTTTGAATTTGTTCTAAAATGAATTGACTGTTTTGATATAAAATTCTCCGCATATCGTTAAGTGTTTTAGGTTCTTGTAGAATAATAAAGTTCGTTAGTTGGGGGTTAAATTGGCCATACATGTAGTAAATAATTTATTTTTCCAGCTGATCCATTAGATGTGTCCTTACTTCTTTTGGGATTCCGTCAATAGTATACCGATTAAAGATTAAATGTCTAATGGTTTCGAGTCTGGTAAAATAATGGAAGGGGGTTTCGTTAGGATTAGTTTTACTAATGTAAATTTCATTTTTTTGAAATTCGACAGTCCTAACATCCGCAAAAGATTGTTTCAGATGTTGCAGTAATTCTGGGATGCTATTAATAGCTATAGTTAAAATCGAGGACTCAGCTTGTCCTTCTAACCTGGCTTTTACCTTATTTAATAAGTGGTGATGATTATTTGCTGCCGATTGGTTTTCTACATTGCATGTAAAATTATAAACCGCTTCTACTGTATCAATGAAAAAAATGAGTCTAGTAGGGTCACCGTTAAAATTTGGGATATGATCAAAGTCTTCCTTCCTAACAGGAGTATTATATTCTGCCATTTCCGGTTGGGGGTTATATACCGTTAATACAGACTTCTTAAGAACGATTTTCTTTGTGGGAGCAATATTGGTGAATTTTTACAACCAAACAATAATAACAAAAATTATAAACTTACAACTAGTGGTGGTTCTGCAGTGATGAAGCAGAGAGGAACCGACCGTTTCATCTTCTCTTGTAGTTATTAGCTGATGATGAGCCAGAAGTTCCTGGTGGTGATTGCTGGTACTTGGCGTCTCTTCCAGGCTGTTGGTGACAACTGGTCACTTGTCAGATTCGGGACGAATTGTCATGAAAATGACTGCACTGAACTGGATTGTACTGCACTGTAATTAACCGTGAGTGAAGAGTTGAAACTCAAACTAAGTAGGTACAACGATCTCGACTTTAGCCTCATGGTCCCTGTTCACGGGCGCCAGTTGAATGTACGGAACTTAAAAAGTTAAAAAAAAAAACTTTATTTAAAAAATAATGGCTATAAAAATCATCTAAAAGCTAATACAGAACTGCCCCGAGTAACCCTAAGCCCTGGTGGGGGTCTTATATACTAGTGGGATAGAATCAACTCAGCAGTTTGCATAT
Organism: Aradus depressus; assembly: GCA_963662175.1. Lineage (NCBI taxonomy): Eukaryota > Metazoa > Arthropoda > Insecta > Hemiptera > Aradidae > Aradus > Aradus depressus. The sequence goes on from OY759214.1 coordinate 100,256,670, forward strand.
TGTGCTGTAACTCGCGGGCTGAATTCACTAGACTGTTAGATCTCATCGGAAGCCCTGGCCTTTGGAGAATGTTTACCACAACCATGAACGAATGAAATGAACCACTCTGATATCCGCGCTAGACTCATCAACATTAAGACATTTCAACCAGTGAAAACTTGTCACTGCTTATATGGATTATAGAAATTTGGATTCCCAATCTCAACAAGACTATATTCATAGAAACAAAAACAATAAGTCTTCAAACAAAACGTGATTTGGAAAAGACATTATATGATGAACAGGCCAAAGTAGGTCACCAGTCAGCCAATAATGAGTGATAGGTGCCATGAGCTTCCTAAAAAAACAATGAATTGACGTCTCCTTTCCTGTGTTTCTTAAACTTCTCTGGGATGTTCCACTGTTGGTTGTTTCCGGCATTTTTTTCCTCCAGAGGTGTTTTCTTATTTTTTTTTTTTTTTTTGACGATATTTTGGGACAATGACAGGTTCCTTCTTCTGGTCACTATGAACATTCTACTCCTGGGGACCCTCCTTTTTATAGTGCTGTTCATAAATCTACCATCATGTTGTTGCCCGACTCCAGGTCTAGTTTTCTTAACGTTGAGCTGGGACAGTACCGGCTTCCACATCTCGGACAGAATCCAACCATCCTCTTTATTAAAATTTTTCGGCTTTTTTAAAATATGAATACTCTACCGGAGGAGTCTCCTTTCCCAGTTAGATTCCACTGCCAGGATCCTCGCTTGGTCAAACAAGATTTGATGTGCACATTCACTGGCGTGCTTGGCCAAGGCTGACTTCTGCGTCCGGTTAAACAATTCCTGAATTATGATTGGCTGTGGGGGACCAATCAGCTAAATACCTTGTACTTAAATTATTAGTACGAACAACTAGTTCTTAGAAGCGAGAGAGAGACCGCCACAGTCAAGGTTTTGGCTATAAAAAGGAGGGTCCCCAGGAGTAGAATGTTCATAGTGACCAGAAGAAGGGACCTGTAAATGTCCCGAAATATCGTCCAAAAAAATAATAATAAAAAAAAATAAGAAGACACCTCTGGAGGAAAAAAATGCCGGAAACAACCAACAGTATCCTTTCCTCTCCCAGATCTCCCATATTTTATAGAATATTTTGTGAAATAGAATATATTTTAAGTTAAGACAAGTTTTTCTTTATTTTTTTATCAAATGTATCACGGATTGAAAGCAATAACGTATCCTTATGATACTTAACATTTTTTAACACTACTTCAATTAAAGGTCCGAGTTTGGATTTATATTACCTATGCTTCTTTGTCAGAATGAAGCAACAAATGTCTCTTCATATTGCCAGACTGCCGAGATCTATAACTACACACTGAACATTGGAACGGTTCCTCCTCAGTGTGAGTCAACATATGCCTCTTCAAATTGCCAGACACTCGACATCTGTAACTACACACTGTACATTGGAACGGCTTATCATCAGTGTGAATCAACATATGTCTCTTCAATTTGCCAGATTCTCGACAACTATAACGGCACACTGTACATTGGAATGGTTTCTCGTCAGTGTGAGTAACTATGTGCCTCTTCATGTTACTTGACTCTCGACAACTATAACTGCACACTGTACATTGGAAGGGTTTCTTATCAGTGTGAGACATCATATGACTCTTTAAACTGCTGGGCTCCCTACATCTATAGCTGCACACTGAACACTGGAACGGTTTAATATCGGTGTGAGTCAACATATGCTTCTTCAAACTACAAGACTGCCGACATCTAAAACTGCATATTGTACACTGGAACGGCTTCTCCTCAGTGTGAGTCAACATATGCCTCTTCATATCACCTGATTGCCGACATCTAAATCTGCACACTATACATTGGAACGGTTTCTCATCAGTGTGAGTCAACATATGTCTTGTCAGATCCCCAGACTGTCGACATCTATAACTACACACTGTACATTGGAACGGTTTCTCATTGGTGTGAGTCAACAAATGATTTTTCAAACTACCAGACTCACGAAATTTAAAACTGCACACTGTACACTTGAATCGTTTTTCTTTCGTATGTGTCAACATGTGTCTCTTCAGCTTACTAGAAAAGTGACAGCTATATCTACAGTTTGTACACTTAAACTGTTTTTCGTCTGTGTTACTCGATTCACGCTTCATCCAGGAGTCTGAGACGTACGAAGTGTCTTCACAAAGTTGTGGATGGACGACATTAACGTGACGATATACAATATGTCTCCGAAGTCTGCCCAAGCTGACAGAAGTGTGGCCACAGTAGTAACATGCGATCTTTACCTTGTAAATTATGTCACCTGAAACAAATCAAGCACAACCACTTATAATTTTCACCTAAAGCAATCAATCAATTATCAAGCAAAAAATGCAGACTATTAACAGTATATTCACAAGGAATGGGAACATATCATAAGGGCTACTGCCAGAGATAGGTTGTTGCTTCTATGAAGAATATCTTCGCCATCTTGTGAATTATCTAGAAGTTTAGAAATGTCAATCATCTTTTCTGGAAATGTTTCTAAGGGCAAAATCTGGTATGTCCGAAAATGCAATGTAAAAAAAAAAGTTTTTTCAGGAGGATAATTCACGACAGAGGGCGCCGGTAGCTCAGAGGTAGCATGCTTGCCTTTTAAGAGGTGAAAAAAGCTTGAGATCGATGTTCTTCGGATGGGACGTTAAGCGATGGTCCCTAGCCTGCACGGGATCAGGTAGTCGTTGCACACTCCTACTCTAGATGAATACAAATCCAGGGTAGGCAGAATGTAGGACCCCCACTGTAGAGTCGGATGTGTAACATTATTCGCATCAAGAGCAAGGACAGATATCCTAGCTCAGTGAGTGAACGCCGAACTCAAGAACAGGGTTTGAACCCACGGGCAGTCGGTTCAGTTAATTATCTAAATTATACAATATATATTTTATGTTATAGAACGATGCATCATACTATATAGCCGTTTAGATCAATTTCCCCTTTCTCATTGGTAGAGGATAGAATATTGTACTTATAGGTGAATATATGAAATAGCCATCCTATAAGGATTAGCCCCTCTTCGTCTCACGACGGGGACCTCAGGGTGTAGGGGCTTCAGGAGGAGCGCCACTCGACTCAGGACCTATCTAAGTGTGTAAGGAGCGCCACTCGACCCAGGACCTATCTAAGTGTGTAAGGGACTTCCATAGAGTGTGTAAGTAAGAGCTGCCCACTGAGAGAGTAAGGAGAGCGCCCCCGAGTCAAGACTTACCATCGTCTGAGTATGGAACTCTCTTACATGACTGTGAAGTATACGAGACCCAAATACGCCGGCTGTCCCGGCTTATGACCCGTTGTACGGTGTGGAATTGATGTTCTGAGCCGGAGAGGTTTTCTCACTAAGGTGCGTAAACTATCTTTTCTACCATCCCTTCCTTGGTTGACATATAAATTCACCCCACAAATACAGTCCACTTCCTCCCGTGGAACTATCGAGATCAAACGAGTCTCATACAAGATAGTTCCTCATATTATTTGGTTCTTACAAAACCGGATAAGTTTATACCCAACAATTTCTGGTTCAGTCCGGACCAGATAGCCTTATTTCTAACAAACGATAATGATTTTCGCAAAACGAAATGTTGTTCATTAAAATTAACTCTAATGATGTGGAGGATGCATAACCTCAAAATTGGTTACCCTGGAAGTTAGCTGGGACATCTTGTATGAACAGCTCGGGCTCTTCTTTGATCCGGACTTTCCATTCTGGGTAATCTGAAAAATAACAACACAAGTGACACTTCAAGGCAACATCCTGAAGACATTTTAGCGGAGGGAAGACACCTCTAAGTAAGGAAGGGGGAGAGATATTTATCCCTCGGATAACTTGTGAAATAAACGGATCAGCATCGAATTTGGAATTAGAGACACCTCACCTCAATTAGAAATGATCAATTGGAATATTTTTGAAATCTCTGTCATCCCATCAGAAGTATCCGGTAAGACATCTGCCGACCTCACCACAACCTTACTTCAATCTACCATTTTAACATAAAACAATTTTCAGCATCCCCACAATTTAGTAACTTAACGGAAATAACTGTTATGGAGAGTATAAGAGACGACTGATATGTAGAGTATTAACGAAAATATAAGGAATATTATTGTGTAGCGCCAGGAAAAGTGAGAGTACTTACAGGAACTAGTTGAGGGCATGTCTTCCAGGTGGATCCCCGGCTCCTCTTTAACGTTAACCTTCCCATCTTCGTGGTCTGGAAGTACAAACACATGTATTCTCTATTATATATATCTATGATATTCAGGGAAACATAAAGGAGCTAAGATCACATCAAATTGTCTGTAAAGAGGAACCACTTCTAGCACTGTATTAAAATTAAAGTAGAAGCATTCGAACTCTTCAGCATTGAACACAAATTAAATGTTTAACAAATAATTTTGGGAATTTTTTTTTAATACTGTATAATCTAAAACAAATAATCTGTTGTAGAAAATAAGTCACGATGTCTCTACCAAGTTTATAAACGTATCTTCTTAGAACTTCTAAAAACAGTAGTGAAAATGTGAAGCCAATGTGAATAAACCTCCACATCGTTCTGTTTCTTTTTTTTTTTTTACGACCAAGCAAGGAATAAACTCTTAAATATTTGTGAAGTAATAATAGTATTATATACGAACTTTCTTACTACTTCAAAAACTGACCTTTGTGATGATACCTCTCCATTAATGAAATGTAAATACAGGACTTGATAACATGTTAACAAACCTTAACCTCAGTAGCACCTAATAGAATAGATCGATTTTACACATCGATACAATTTACATTATTTCATAACTGAAGATGAAGAAAATATATTTTCTTCATCGAAGGTTCACGTTTTTATATATATATAAAACTAAAAAAACTAACCCTTAAATTATATATATATGTATTATGGTCTATGTCACGTCAAGACAGGTTGAATAACACGTTTTTTTTATATTTGCTTTGCCAAAGATTTTTGTATTTTGATACTTTTAATAATAGTTAATTATAATTCCACTCTCTTAAATTGCCAGTTCTAAATATGTTACTTTGTATTGATTCTGAAAATTCGTACTAAATACTTACTAATGCCGTTTAGAACGTAAAAGCCACTTCCATTGAACGTCGATCAAATTTAAATTAATTCACACCTAGTTGAATATAATTGAACAACGATGGATTTTTCAATATTTATAATCCGCGTGTTGTCCTTGATGGATCTGTTAGAGGATATTCACTAACTCCCCGCTGAGCTAAAAATCTGAAGCTTTCACATATATTCTGTACGTATTTTAATTTTACTTAAGCATTTTTTGAGTGTTAAAATATCGACGGGGGGGAGGGGAGGGCAAAATACAAAATTAGTCCCATCTCTAACGGTTGTTCAGATTTTTATGAAACTTCACACATAGCATCCTTTTAAGCCCGAATCAAAAATAAATTATTGACGTCCCAAAGTGGAAGTAGTTGTTGGGATACAAAACAAAAACTGCTAGCTCATTAACGGTTAATCAGAATTTTAAGAAATTTTCCAAGTGGCATTCCGGTTTAAACTAGGTCATTTGAAAATCCCCAGATATTATATGTCAAGGAACGACGGACATCGCAGCTAATAAATACGTGCTAAGCAGGGCTGGGCAACCCAGCTAGTTTATGCCGGGCAATGGCTGGCCACCCAGATAGTATATGCCGGGCAACGGTTGTCGTCCCTGCTGGCACGTGCCAAGCAACAGCCGGCCCTCCAGCTCATATTTGTGTAGCGAATGTACCCGAACAACGACGGTGTCGCTAAGCGGACAAATACACAAACAACATTTCCAGCCTGCCACCTGATAAGTGCAGACCATATGTATATATATTATAAATCATTCTGAAAATAAATACGATTTGTTTGAACACGTTTTTTTTATACTTATAGTATAAATGCTAAAGTGGTGACCCCGACAGTGAATTTGTGAAAACACCAAAACCGAATTGGTGAGTGTTAGAATATTTATTATTATTATTTTTTTTTTACACTCAAAGTGATCACTATGCCAGACACACCGGAGCTACAACTAACCGCCAATGGGACCGAGCAGCCTTTCGAACCGGTAGCATCCTTCGCACCGCACGTGAGGATACCGACATTCTGGAAGGCGGACCCAGAGTTGTGGTTCTGTCAGGCCGAGGCCGTGTTTTCTTCAAGCCGGGTAACATCTTCAAAGTCAAAATTTCAAACCATTGTGGCCACCCTGGACTATGACGTCCTTAAGCAAGTTTCGGATCTGGTTAAACACCCCACTGAGACGCCATACGAAGACTTGAAACGGATGCTTATAGCCATATTCGCAGAATCTGACAATCACCGGATCAGAAAGCTCTTAGAAGACAAGCATCTCGGTGACGAGCGGCCGTCGCACTTCTTGCGAGAGTTGAAGCGACTCGCGGGCCCAACAGTCCCCAAGGAGTTGCTGCGCTCCCTCTGGCTTCGAGGTTTGCCAGATAGAATGCAGGTCGCCTTGGCCACCACTGCGCAAGACGACATCGAGGAACAGGCCGAGATCGCCGACAGGATCTCCGAAGAGTACGGGGCCAACTTATGTCAGGTCTCAGCTCCACAGGTTAGTAACTCTTTAGGGCCTTTACTCGAGTCTATTGAAAAGCTGACTGCTGAGGTTGCGGCGCTGAAGGCACATCGTGACCACAGCCCACGGCTCGATAGGCGTCGCGGCCAAAGTCGCAGGAACGTAGAGCTCCGGCAGGAGAACGATTTCAAGGAGTATGTCGACGGCTGGTGTTACTACCACCAGCGCTTCAGGGAGAAGGCCGAGAACTGTCGGAAACCCTGCACCTGGAACTGTAAGAATTTAAACTAGCTGAGGCGACGGCGAAGGCGGACCCCGTCGCTGACAACGTTCACCGCCGATTGTTTGTGTACGACAAGCACTCCGGCGTACAGTATCTCGTTGATACGGGGGCAGCGGTATCAGTATGGCCGGCGAAGAAACTAGCACGTAGAAAGCCAACAGACTTCGTGCTGTACGCTGCCAATGGCACTGAAATCCGAACTTACGGCGATGCTAGCTGCCAACTTGATCTTGGTCTGCGCAGACCCCTACTTTGGCGGTTCATCCTTGCCGACATCAACCGTCCAATCATAGGTGCAGACCTGATGTTTCATTACGGTCTGATGGTGGATCTGCAGGGGCAGCAGCTAGTCGACAGGAAGACAGGGCTCACTTCTCGAGGTAAACAGGTATTCGAACCAGTCGCCACCATCTCGACCCTACCAGCCGGACACCGGTATGCTGACCTGCTAAACGAGTTCCGCAGCATAGTGCGACCATCGGCAGTACTGAAATCACCGAAGCATGCAGTAAGGCATGTAATCGAGACTACTGGGCGTCCTGTAAATGCTAAAAAGCGTAGACTGGCACCAGAAAAATACAACGCAACGCGCGAGGAGTTCCGAAAGATGATGGCCGAAGGCGTGTGCAGACCGTCGAAAAGTCCCTGGGCCAGCTCGTTACACGTTGTCTACAAGAAGAACGGCGGTGTTAGACCTTGTGGCGATTATAGGCAACTCAACGCCCAGACTTTGCCCGATAGATACGGAATACCCAATATTCAGGACTTCAATACCAACTTGCATGGGAAGAAAGTCTTCAGTACACTTGATCTAAACAAAGCTTATTTTCAAATTCCTATTGCAGAAGAGGACATCCCGAAGACGGCAGTCATCACACCTTTCGGACTCTTCGAGTTTACGCGAATGTCTTTTGGCTTAAGGAACGCTGCACAGACGTTCCAACGGTTTATGGACGACATCTTCCGAGACGTGACGTTTGTTTACGTCTACATCGACGACATCCTGGTCGCGTCGAAGACCGACAATGAACACCGCGCGCACCTGAAGGAGGTTTTCCGACGCCTAGACATGCATGGTGTCACGCTCAACCCCACAAAGTGCGTATTCGACCAGACCGAGGTCGAGTTTCTTGGGTATAAAGTGTCATCCCAGGGAATATCACCTCTTCCGCAAAAGGTTCAAGTCATCGCCGACTACCCCCGGCCAAAGACCGTGAAGGAGTTGCAACGTTTCCTCGGAATGGTAAATTTCTACCGCCGCTGCATACCTAAGGCCGCTAGTATGCAGAGGGAACTGAATAAATATATAAATAGCAGCAAACGGAATGACCGTACGCCTATCCAGTGGTCGAACAAGCGACATCAGCATTCGAGCAATGCAAGGATGCCATGAAACAGTCCGTGCTTCTCGGTCATCCCAAATTTGATGCTGACCTCTCCATCGCTTGCGACGCGTCTGGAACAAGCATAGGAGCTGCTCTGCAGCAGAAGGAGGAAAACAATTGGAGGCCACTTGGTTTCTTATCCAAGGTCTTAACGGAGGCGGAGCGCAATTACTCGACATACGACAGGGAATTGCTGGCTATTTACCGCGCCGTTCGTCACTTTCGGCCTATTCTCGAAGGCCGGCAGTTCGCAATACTGACGGATCACAAGCCGCTAGTTCACGCTTTTCACCAGAAACCGGACACAGCTTCACCCATGCGAATCAGGCAGCTGAACTTCATCAGCCAATTTACGACAGACATAAGACACGTCACTGGCGCTGAGAACACCGTGGCTGACGCACTGTCGAGGATGGAGGAAATCAACTGTTCTGATGACTTGACGCAACTCGCAGAAGCCCAGTCTAAAGACCAAGACGTTCCTGAACTCCTGAAGAATTCCAGCTTGCAGCTGAAGATGATCGAGGTTCCAACGTTGGGCAGGCCTTTGCTTTGTGAAACGTCTACAGCAAAAGCGCGGCCCTACCTTCCAAAAGATTTCAGGGAAGCAACCTTCAACCGACTCCATGGGCTCAGTCATCCAGGAATCCGGGCTACTCGCCGACTTATTTCGAACCGGTTCTTCTGGCCGAGTATGAATGTCGACATTGCGAAGATGTCCAGATGCTGCATCGCCCGCCAACGAGCGAAAATTCAACGCCATACGACAACACCGGTAGGCACTTTCGCTCCAGCAGGGCGCTTTGAACATGTCCATGTGGACATAATCGGCCCACTTCCGTCTTCTGGTGGCAAACGATACTGCTTGACCCTCGTTGACCGTTTCACCAGATGGCCCGAGGCCATCCCAATCGAAGACTATAGCCACCGCATTCTACAAGGGATGGATTTCTCGTTTCGGAGTGCCTCTGAGGATTACAACCGACCAAGGGCGACAATTTGAGTCCAACATCTTCAATGAACTAACCAAGATCCTGGGCATACAACGCTGCCGTAATACCGCATACCACCCGCAGGCAAATGGCTTAGTGGAACGTTGGCATCGCTGTTTGAAAGCAGCCTTGATGGCCCATACGAACTCTGATAGCTGGTCGACGGTACTCCCAACAGTTCTTCTGGGTCTACGCTCTGCGCTGCGCGAAGACGGCGAGGCGAGCGCGGCGGAGATGGTGTACGGCCAGTCTGTGTGTCTTTCTGGAGAATTTCTCGAACCATCGAAGCGACCGGAGGACAGCCATGAAGTCCTACGGCGACTGCGCGAAACCATGGCTACGCTGCGACCTACGATTCCCCGAGCCAGCCAACGCTCTTTTTACCGTCCCAAGGACCTGGATTCATGTTCCCATGTCTTCCTGAGGGAGGACCAAGTGCAAAGACCGCTTACGCCGCCTTACTCTGGGCCATACAAGGTACTGCAGCGGAGTGAAAAGACCTTCCGCATTCGACTGCCGACGCGGGAGGTGACGGTGACAGCGGATCGGCTCAAGCCTGCTTTTCTACTGGGATCTCCAGAACAAGACGACCTCGCAAAGACTGCCGAACGTGAGAGAGCGACAGAAGGACCTACACCATCCACATATCGCACACGAGCTGGCAGGCTGGTAAGTCCGACAGTCCGTTTCTGCGACTCCGTCGTTGGGGGGGAGTGATGTAGCGAATGTACCCGAACAACGACGGTGTCGCTAAGCGGACAAATACACAAACAACATTTCCAGCCTGCCACCTGATAAGTGCAGACCATATGTATATATATTATAAATCATTCTGAAAATAAATACGATTTGTTTGAACACGTTTTTTTTATACTTATGGTATAAATGCTAAATTTGCAACGTTGGCCAACCTTGTGAGTTCATGTCAACAACAGTGGACGCCTCGTTAGTACGTGTCGCAAAGTACCCAAACTAGTATGATCCAAAAAACGGCAGACCCCCCCCCCAAGCAATGGTTGTCCTCCTAGCTGTATTTGCCGAGCAACTGTGAACGGCCCAGCAAGTACTAGCCGAACGACTCTTTGCACCTTAGCTAGCTAGTATGAGCTCAGCTAATTTTCAATGAGGCTTAAAAGGATGCCACTAACGAAATTTCATGAAAATCTGATCAGCCGTTAAGGCTTGATGCTGGAACATACAACTGCACAAACAAACAAACTTCATTTGAACTTTATTAATATAGATAATGCAACAAAATTCATAACTTAATCAACTTTCACAATGGTCTAACAATTAAAAATAACATTAAGTAACAACTATTATGACTGTAGTCGACTTTAGAGGTAGGAATGCTGCCTTTCCAATGAGAGCTCGGCATTTCAGCCCTGGTTGGTAGAACTCAAAGCTAACTGAAACAGATCAACTTCTCAGCTCAGTTTTCAGCAGTTATCCATGAACGAAACTGGAAAAGCAGAAATTCAACATCTGATACGTTGTCTTCCAAACTCTCGATAAATTTAATTAAACTTCCGATTTTAGAGGTCGATAGCTAGAGTTTCTGCTCAGTGTGATATAACATATGTTTCTTCAAAAGGCCAAACTGCCGACAACTATAACTGCACACAGTACACTGGAACGGCTTATCATCAGTGTGAATCAGCATATGTCTCTTCAATTTGCCAGTTTCTCGACAACTATAAAGGCACAATGTACATTGGAACGGTTTCTCATCAGTGTGAGTAAATATGTGCCTCTTCATATTGCTAGGATCTCGACAACTATAGCTACACACTGAACATTGTAAGGGTTTCTCATCAGTGTGAGTCATCATATGTCTCTTCAAGTTGCCAGAGTCTCGACAACTATAACTGCACAAAGTACACTGGAACGGTTTCTCGTCAGTGTGAGTATATATGTGCCTCTTCATACTGCTAGATTTTACACAACTATAACTGCACATAGAACATTGAAACGGTTTCTTGTCAGAGTGAGTCAACATATGCCTCTTCAGATCGCCAGATTGTCGATATGTATAACTGCATATTGCGCACTGAAACGGTTTCTCCTCAGTATGAGTCAATGAATGCCTTTTCAATACACCTGACTGCCGACATCTAAAACTACACACTTTACATTGGAACGGTTTCTCATCAGTGTGAGTCAATATATGCCTCTTCAGTTCGCCAGACTGTCGACATCTATAACTACATTCTGTACATTGGAACGGTTTCAGCTGGGTGTGTGTCATGATATGCCTCTTAATATCGCCAGACTGCCTACATCTAAAACTGCACTCTGTACACTCGAATGGTTTCTCCTTCGAATGTATCAACATGTGTCTCTTCAGCTTGCTAAGATAGAAACAGTTATAGCTACAATTTGTACACTTGAACGGTTTCTCATCTGTATCACTCGATTCATGACTCTTCCAGGAGGCTGAATCATACCTCAGACGTCCAGAAAGTAGTGGATGAAAGACATTAACGTGACAACATACAATATGTCTCCGAAATCTGCCCAAGCTGTCAGAGGTGTGGCCACAATAGTAACATGCCATCTTCACCGGGTCAATTATATCACCTGAAACATGAAACAAATCAAGCACAACTACAAGCACAGCTAGAAATAATTTTCCCCTAAAGTGATAATTTACGCTAAAATTCATCAACACTTAATGAATGAGAAAGTAGTGTGGCAATTATAAAGCAGAAACAGAAATCTGGAAACTATTAACACGAAATGGAAAACTATAACACACCGGTTACAGAGAGAGACTTTCATAGAACATTTTCACCCCCTTCTCTACTGCCGATTTGGCTGCAAATTGATAGGTGTTACCGGCAGTTCACATAAACAAACACACACACTTTTTTTCATGTTTCGAATCTGGAGGCCGGAAAACATGAAATTCCGTTAAAAACTTCGCAACAAATTGTTGCACAATTACATATCTTTCCCAATACTTCTTAATGTTGGGAAAGTTAACAAGTTTGTTTTATTTATTTAAATATGAGAGTACTTACAGGAACTAGTCGAGGGCATGTCTTCCAGGTGGACCCCCGGCTCCTTCACTTCTACGTGGTCTGGAAATATAAACAAGACATGTGGCAGCTATTAGCCTAGTCGTCCACTGGGACCGGAAAGTTGCGAACTGCGAAGCAACGAAATCGGGCGAAGCCGTTCGTGCGAATGCCGATCGTCCATTGATCCACTCAGTACGACCGAATGCGTAGACGGGATGGCTCTTCGGAACGGTTTTTCCGATGATTCTGACGACGAATTTTTAGCGTTAGAATTATCACCTTTGATTTATCGACGAAGGCGATATAGACGTAGACGGGAAATGTGGGTGAATCCCATTTTCGAAAAAAGAGAAGAGTTTGGCGAATTTTCTCATTTGTGGCGTGACCTTCTAATCGATGATAATCACCACTTCTCCTATTTTCGAATGGAAAAGGACACTTTTCAATACATTCTTGACAACATCTACTCAAGACTCGAAAAATTCAGTAAGAAAGCAAAAATCACTGTACTTTTATTTTACACAAACTGTATTTTTTTTATAAAATAATATTATTTTTCATAAAATAATAGATGAAAATGAATGAGGAACGAATTCATAAAAAACAATAAAAATGAGAAACGAAAATAATGATATAAAATAATAAAAATTGTAATGTTGTGAAATAAATAATAACGTTCCTACCTGGTAATTTCATTTCAGTTGAAACTTCCCTCCACAATTTTTTTGTACATTCGGCATGTGATAATTGCTTTCCCTTTGGTCCCACAGGTATTTTCTTTCTTGCACAAGCAAAATTAACTTTTCACAGTCCATGTTTTTTTAGCTCGTTCGCACCTGTTCGTCCGTAAAATCCCAGCAGAATGTGATCACTTCGCACATCGCACCTGTTCGGCCGAAAACTGACGAACGTTACGGGTCTAGTGGACGCGGTCCCCCATCTTGTCACATGTTTGGATCGCTCGTGCATTTTCGGCCGAATTCTGACGAACTGATTTCGTTACTTTTCGCAACTTTCCGGTCCCAGTGGACGACTGGCCTTAGAACATAACAATACCATGGATACATACATCTAATGTGACGGAATCAATGTACTAAACGCTATTGGAATGTAGGGGGCGCCGGTAGCTCAGTGGTATGCGTGCTTGCCTTCTGAGCTCAAGATCGTGGGTTCGAAACCCGACCGAGGTCCTATGTAGGGTAGACAAAATTTAGCTCTACCACAGTAGAGCTGGGCTCATGTCCACCAGAGTGACAAAAGAACGATCTGGTAGTAGGCGATATGACCTCGTAGTTGAAGCTCAAGCATGAGTCATAATAACTAACTATTAGAATGTGATTCAATTATTGAACCAACAAATAATTAACAGACTACATACCTGTAGGATGATCCAGGTAGAAGACATCTGTTGGTTCTGTCTTGATAACAGCTGTAGAGGTCACACCTGAAATATAGACAGAGAACACTTTAGTTATTTAGACTATCTTGGCCATGAGGCTGAAGAGCAAGCTATTATCAAACTGTACGATATGCCAGGGAAATTTATTTTATTCGTGCTACCATATAGCAGTACCACAATTGATTAAATGAATTCGAAATATTTCAGAGAAGAAAACACATTCTTCTCCTGTGGTTTGCCTTTGGTCAACAGAAAAACAACAAAATGCCAACTTATTTTAATCAACTATTTAATTTTTTTATTTTTGGCCACAATGGATATTAGCCATAACTCCTATAATGGTTTTAACTAGTTATTTACGACATCCATGGCCCCTGGAGGGAGTTCTATCTACGAAATAAAACCTACGAACCTGCAAACCATGGTGAGACCGTGCGCCAAAGCCCTACGATCTAGCCCGCACGGCTCCCTCAACTATTTAAACATTCTACAACTTTCAGCGACGACTAATAAGTAAATTATTAACAAGAATATAAGAAATATTATTGTCTAGTATCAGTAGAGCACTAGAAAAGATAGGTATTCTCGTCCGCCATTTTGGATCCTTCTGTCCTAACCTGTTAATGTAAATAGTATAGTGTTCATATAGCGTTGACGGAAAATCTACTTCAATTGTTGTTAAATTTCCTGTTTGTAAAAAGTTGAACAACAGGAAAACAAATTTCAATCGATGTAGAGCATCTGGAGTTCCAAAAAGAAGTGTTTTATTTAAAGCAGTCCATGAAGTAGATTCATTTTCAATTGCAATTGTCAAAGTATAAGGGTTTTTCTTGATGTATGCCTAAATTATATGGGATAAATATAATTCATTAATAATTATATATTAGTAATAATTTAATTATTCTTCATTAATAAGTAATATTTTTTTTATTTTCCATTCAATATTCTCTGATCTAGCAGTTAGTATTAAGTATACTTGTTAAAATTCTTTCATTATAGTATTTTTTCGTTGTTACTATGGTATTTTTTTATTATACTTTATTGTTATATTTATCAATTATTTTACTTATTATTTTCAAAATGAATAAATTTCTTTTATTTCATTAGGTGACAAATCATGCATACATTTCTATTAATATTTACATGTTTTACAAATTTTTGTACATACGAATACAGCTTACTTCTATTATTTACAAACAATTAAATATAAAAAAAGGACAATTACTTATAGTAAGTTATCAATGAATAAAATAAGTGTGCATTCAATTCTTGGCAGTACATGCTATTTTCACCTTCGCAGAACCGTAGACAATTTTTTCCTACTGAAGTTCTCGGAGTCATTTTTAACGCTAAATGACCGCACTGTGAAGTAATGTTTTACAATTTTATGAATCAGTTCGCAGTAGCAAGCAGTGAAAACAATGTTTGCCTTTTTATGACCAATTCTATTAAAGGTAGCATTCCATTCCTCAACATAAAGTCTTTGTAGATTTTGTAATATGTTCGCAAAACAAACTCAAACGTTATAGTGAAGCACTTCAAACTGTTTACAACGTGAAAACGAATCACTTTTGTAGATTCCTTAATTTTTTCATTGAATTTTCAATGAAGTTCACAAAGAAGTACCGGGATTGCATACGTATGCCATTGTTGACAATCCACGGCTGGGTCCAAAATGGCGGACGAGAATACTCCTACATATATTCTAGTTCCTTAGTATCAGCAAATTTATGAGTACTTACAGGAACTAGTCGAGGGCATGTCTTCCAGGTGGACCCCCGGCTCCTTCACTTCTACGTGGTCTGGAAATATAAACAAGACATGTGGCAGCTATTAGAACATAACAATACCATGGATACATACATCTAATGTGACGGAATCAGTGTACTAAACGCTATTAGAATGTAGGGGGCGCCGGTAGCTCAGTGGTATGCGAGCTTGCCTTCTGAGCTCAAGATCGTGGGTTCGAAACCCGACCGAGGTCCTATGTAGGGTAGACAAAATTTAGCACTACCACAGTAGAGCTGGGCTCATGTCCACCAGAGTGACAAAAGAACGATCTGGTAGTAGGCGATATGACCTCGTAGTTGAAGCTCAAGCATGAGTCATAATAACTAACTATTAGAATGTGATTCAATTATTGAACCAACAAATAATTAACAGACTACATACCTGTAGGATGATCCAGGTAGAAGACATCTGTTGGTTCTGTCTTGATAACAGCTGTAGAGGTCACACCTGAAATATAGACAGAGATAACACTTTAGTTATTTAGACTATCTTGGCCATGAGGCTGAAGAGCAAGCTATTATCAAACTGTACGATATGCCAGGGAAATTTATTTTATTCGTGCTACCATATAGCAGTACCACAATTGATTAAATGAATTCGAAATATTTCAGAGAAGAAAACACATTCTTCTCCTGTGGTTTGCCTTTGGTCAACAGAAAAACAACAAAATGCCAACTTATTTCAATCAACTATTTAATTTTTGGCCACAATGGATATTAGCCATAACTCCTATAATGGTATTACCTAGTTATTTACGACATCCATGGCCCCTGGAGGGAGTTCTATCTACGAAATAAAACTCAATCCCGGACGGGATTCGAACCTGCAAACCATGGTGAGACCGTGCGACCAAAGCCCTACGATCTAGCCCGCACGGCTCCCTCAACTATTTAAACATTCTACAACTTTCAGCGACGACTAATATGTAAATTATTAACAAGAATATAAGAAATATTATTGTCTAGTATCAGTAGAGCACTAGAAAAGATAGGTATTCTCGTCCGCCATTTTGGACCCTTCTGTCCTAACCTGTTAATGTAAATAGTATACCGACTCCTCTTTAACGTTAACGATCCCTTCTTCGTGGTCTGTAAAGATAAACAAGACATGTATTGGATATTAGAACGTTACATGAATATATCTATAATATCTTTGATATTGAAGGAAACAGGAGCTAATGATCACGTCAAGCGTGTCAAGAAGAAGCACTGCTAGCCCTCTACATTAAAATGAATGTCAGAGCACTCGAATCCTTCAGCACTGAACACAAATTAAATTTTAATAATTCTTGAAACGTAGAAACCAGTAAAAGTGTATGGAAAATTTAGGTTATGGCTCATTATATAATAAGAAATCTACAACGAAGTTCCATGTCATGCCATAAACTGAAATATGAAAATAGGTCAACATTTACTACCAAGTTTCAAAAATGTATTCTTCTAACATTCACAAATACACTACTCTGAGGAGCCAATGTGGCTTATCTTTCCTATACCGTTCGTTTGTTTTTTTCACAGCCCAATACGGAATATCTCTGAAATATTTGTAAAATGAAAAACTTTCTCAATACATCAAAAACTCACCTGTGTGATGTTTCGTCTCCATTATATAATGAAATGTGAATAAATGACTTCTTAACAACTTTGAACAACAATAAGTCGTAACAGCAAAACTGAATAGATCGATTTTACATATCGATCAAACTTAAATTAATTTATAACTGAATCATCTGTAAAAAAACATTTAAAAAGTGTATTTATAGCTCAGGTTGTGTAAATAGAACCTAGTTGTTCTTACGTAAAACAGTTTCTGGCATTAAATTTTTTCCAACGAGAATATCAATTATGGAATATTCGTAAAACATAATCAATAATTGTGGTCCAGGGGAGGGGGGAGCGGTTGTTAGCATTAGAGTGCCTGGATATGCGCAATATAATACAATTATAAAACTATAATTTAGAATAAAGTATAATTATTAATTGAAGTGGACGCCGGTGAAACATTGCAAGAACGTTTGCAGATGCGAGATTTGTCGTGGTTTTAAATTGTCAACAAACTCATTCCCCTCTGTACAAGATAATATCTTGTACAGAGGGGAATGAGTTTGTTGACAATTTAAAACCACGACAAATCTCAAAAAATATTATTTTCGAACACAAAAATATTATTTTCTAATTAGTTTCTCTTCGAATGTTGCATGAAAAGGACTCCACCCGTCTAGTTAATCATAATAGTAGCCTGAAAGCGCAAAAGTCATTCATTCATGTAAAAAATTGAGAAAACACCAAAAATACAAAATTTTACCATAGGACAAACACTGGCGCGAGAGATGACAAAAAACATCGATGGTCACCCGTGAAGTTCGAGTTTGGATTTTTTTTTTAGTGTCTTTTTAGATAAGAATATTAGGACCTGCCCTCCCCTGATGTTCCCTCTTTTGATGAGCCAGGCACACTCGAGGATGGCATATACTTCAGCTTGGAACACGGTGGTATACACATCTAGGGATATACTAGTATCTCCCCTGACTGTCCTCCCATGTATTCCAGCTCCAACTCCTGTCTCTGATTTGAGCCGTCTGTGAACTAGACCACCCCACCCCGATATTGGGTCTCAAAGACTAGATAGTAGTTATTGACATTTCATTTATTTTATTAAAGTTGAAAGCTGTGTCACCCCAAAATATACCAGAATATTACTGAATGCCCGATCCTCGATGTGTAGTTTGGTATTAGGTTTCCTACAGGCTCCTTCTCTTGCTTCCGCTCTCACCATCAAGAAGACTGGGGGGAGGTTTAGAAGGGTTTCCATGACTGCTGTTGGGGAGGTGCTCATGGCCCCAGTGATTCCCAAGCTGGCAAGACTTTGTCCAGTTGTTTCCTCCTTTGTCCTGTATCAGCTTTCGGCCACCAGACTAAGGAGTTGTACGTCATTATGGGTATCACCACCGTTGTGTGCATCCCAATTGTAGCCTCGAATTGGTCGAGGTCGATAAAAAGATTGAAGAAAGAGGGAGAGCTAAAACTTACGTGTGAGTGCTGAACGGTCGCTTAATCGGGAAGCTTATAAAAATCTGAAATCGTGGACTCCAGACCAGTGTTGAAACCGTGGTCCCGATTCCGGGTCTGCAACCGAGAAACGGGTACCTGCAAATGCAAATACCCGGTTCTGCTATCGCCTAGAACCGATCTCAGTTCACACGGAACATTACTAATGGATTAGCATTGTGTCTGGTTGAAGCCTATTTAACGACATTGCTGTATTAATGTTTTTTCCAGAAAATATGAAGAATTGGTACCACAAGGATAATCTATATTCTATATTTTTTCCTCGATTATTTTCGTTAGAACCAGAACAAATTGTCATCTTTTCGTATGGTTGACTATCATCGTATCTGGTTGAAGCCTCTCTACTGACATTGCTGCATTAATCTGTTTTTCTACGCTACAGAGGCTACACCCAAACTTTAACCTAAGTTTCTGCTCTCTTTCAAAACCTTCGAAATCTTTAGTTGTTGGACTCTTACGTTTAGTTTTTGATCTTTTGTGGTTCCTTCGATCTCTGAATTTCAGGCTATACCGCGAAAAACGTAAGTTTCCGCTCTTGCCCTAAATCTTCAGTCTCTTTGTTTGGTGGTCTCTTAACTCCTGTTTCTTCATTTTTTACGGTCTTCTGATATCTAAAATTGACTTTACACACCGCCTCAAACATATAATTCCGCTCTCTCTCTAAAATTTCAATCTCTTTATTGGTTGGCTCTAAACTTCAGTTTTTACACTTATGAGAGTGTTCCCGACTGATCACGAAGTGTCCACCATATGTTAGCAACAAGACTTTACACCGCGACTTGAACATCATACATATAGAAACAACCATTAAACGTTTATACCAACGTTTCTACACCAAAATTTACTTACACACCAATCCGGAAGTTGACAAAATCTTAAATCCAAATTTACCTCACAATCCTCCACGAAGATTAAAGAGAGTTTGGCCTAGAGATCTCCTGTTATGAAGTGATGCTGGTTGTCTTTCTCTTTCAAGCCTTTCATGTCATTTTCATCTTTATTATTTTATTTTATTTTTTATTTTTTATTTAGCCGCTGGTTGTGCATTTTTGTATAGTTGTGACTTCAGATGAATAAATAAAAATAAAAAAATATTTTTCAGTTGTGAGATTTTATATCTACTTGAAAGGAGCCATGACCTCCCCACCCCACCTTATAAACCTACTCAATATAATTAGTTATAATAGTAGTACTTTTATGATACAGGCCTAAAAAAATATCTGTATCAAAAAAGAGCTAAAAGTTTCAGTAGCAATGAACATATTATTACAGTGACAGACAAATACCAACAAAGTTACAAAATACTTTTTATACAATTAACAGGGCATCCCCAGTTAGTATTTTATTTAATGTTCTTCAAAAAATACAGTACCTATATATTGTTTATAACTTATGTTCCCTCGTTATTATTCAAGTTCCCCGCATCTCGGCGATTGCAGGAACTCGAACAGTGATCCTAAAAACTGAGCATATAAAAATGTAGATAAACAATTGATAGCAGGGTTTCGCTTGAATAGCCCCACTAGTAATACTTTTCTAAAAATAAAAAAGAATAAACACAAGCTCAACATTCAAAAAGAATATGGCCGCTTATGTTTTTCGATATTAATTTCAATTCGGTACGAGGATCCGCATCTATTTACGAACATCCGTGTAATGGTCTCTTGTGAAGTTGTCAAAATCGATATAGTTATGTAAAGTTTTGTTGTTTGTTACCTTCTCTGACAGCTTCTCAAATTTCACTTTTTGTTTGTTATTTATTATTTTTTATTCCTTTATGGAAATAATTTATTTTTTATTTGACGAATAATGGATCAGTCAGAAACAGTATTAAGCTTTAACTCTAGTGAGAACGAGAAACTAAAATATGTCAACAGTCGAACGATATCCGAAACAGAAGAATGTGTTATATTCCAGCAATTGGATATATTTGCTCAGGGATTTTCAAGAATGGAAGAAATAAGACGACAAGGTAAACTTTGCGATGTTACATTGAAGGTAGGTGTCAGTTTACTCGAAACTTTGTTTTAGTTATTTAGGTAAGAAGTTGGGATTTTATTATAATTATTCATTTTTATATCATTGAAGATTTTTCGATTATTTGCTTCAATGTCTTTTTTACCACTATTTGTGTACCTGTAGTGTGTATCAGGGTGTCCCCAGAAAATGAAAGTTTGAAAGTAATAGCCGTCAACTAATATGGTTCACTAGTAAATTTGTTAAAACAGGTGATATTTTAACTTCATTCATCAATATTTAGAGGCCCTTTAAGCTTCTTCAGGTGGTTGTCATGAAAGTAATTTGATTTGTGGTCTCCTTAATTAATGACAATATCTACTGTGAGCTTGGAAAGCTCTCATAAATTACTAGCTGGACGGTGAAGGATAAAAGTTCCTTAAAAGATAAGGTTTGAAATATTTCTGACGGTGTGACGTTGATGTTATTCAGATTTCTTGTATATAATGTTGAAATTAACTCGAATGTCCTAGAATCTCTTAGAATATAAACATATGTATCTGGACCAGGGGATGGCTTAGGAGGCACATTGAAGGAGCTGAAAGAACCATTTGTAACATGTGATGTCGGTAAGGTCCTAGTTGTACAGACGCCGTACATTCTTTCTGGGTGCCTGCAACGGCTCACATTGTGCCATAGCTGTTGGCTGGTCAGAGCCAGATCTCAATTTCGGAACATCGTTTCGTTGTATTCGATTCATTGTGACCCGAGAAGGGACACGAAAGTGTCCCGAAATATTGTCAAATAAGAAAAGACATTTCTGGAAACAAATGCCGGAAAAAACAACTTACTATCATCTTAGAGAAGTTGAAGAAAGACAAGTTTTGTTGTTGCTGCAAATGAAGGAGGTAGGCGTTCTACTTTCTTAATACGAGGCATGTCCATTAGCAGTTTGTCATCTCAGCGGCTCATTAGACATTAGACTACTTGAATCCTCTTCAACTAATTATCTACGCAGCTTCACGACCAATCTGATGATGTGGGTGGATAGCCTCTTGGAAAGCTCTGCTCAAGAAAGTCATTGTGGGCTTCCTGGAGCAGGCATTAGTCCATTCCAGCACAGCTGAAACTGTAAAAGATAAAAAACTTTTGAGGCTCACTAGTTCTACTTCTGTCATTTCCGCTGCATTGTGGTCATCTTTCTATTCTTCTTCAGACCTGACATTGGCACATCTTCAAGATACCAGAAATGGTAGGTATATATTATTTATATTTATTACTTTGTTCATCAGCCTCTTATTGGTGCGCAGTAGCCGAAATTTAAAATTTCTTTAAATAGCAAGCTTATGGCGTCCATAAATATTAATCAAATGAACTCAAATTTTACAGGTCCATATTATTGCGTATTTACGAGTAGCAACGGAAGAAGACATCATTGGATCCGGCACCTCAACAGGGCGACAAAGGCGCACAGCAAAGCAGTCTTAAAGGAATGAGCATTGCGGAGGGGAAACTCATCTTGGCGCGAACAAGGGGATTGTCAACAGTCTAAACGAATTAATGAGGAGCCCGGTATCAAAAGAAGAACAATTCTTCTTGATCAACCTCGGAAGATATTAAGATAAGTGATCTGGTATTTAAGAGGGGGTAAGATAACAACTCTTCACAATTGGTCTTGTTCCTGATTCATTCTCCAGAAGATGCGAATTGATGAAGGAAACCACTCTACACATCCTGTTTGAACGTGAAGGTCATTCACATCTCCCATGGAGAGTCTTTGATAAGATGTTTCTCAACCCAAAAGAACTGAGAAATCGAGAACTTCGAAAGGATCCTGCTCTTCACCAAAGCAGCAGAAGAATAGTTAGTTATGTGCTAGCTTGATATGATTACAAAACCCGTCCCTTCAATCCTGCATCTTAAAGAGACTTTTAGGGGCTAAGAAAAATTGTGTTTTTGTTTTTAATTTTAATTTCTATTGGTGTTTTGGGGACACCCTAATATATACTATCCATAAGAGTAATATTTAATTGTTGGTTTTAAATAGTATAGAAAACTGTACAGTAAAGAAATCATGATGTGCAAAAATATACTCAGTCTTCAGTGACATTAAAAGATAAATATAACTATATAATTTTAGACCAGAAAATGTGCCTTACACAAAAACATCAAATACATGGAATTTTATGTACCCGATCAAAAAATTGTTAATACTACACTTATCATCTTAATTATAATATTACTATTATAATTTATTACGGTTAATAAATTTATATTCTCGACTTCAGAACGAAGTGTCTTTAATATAATAAGAATATCTAAAATAAAAGTTACTTATGTATAATGCCTAGATTCTTTTCATGGACGGTAACATTTATATTACACTACAGTGTGTATAAAACTGTCTAGAAGCCTTTGTTGTAATACACAATCAAAAAGTACATTGTACGTTTGTGTGCTTTATAGTTTCAGTACCCACACAGTAAATAGTTTTTATATAGTTAGTAAAATTAGACAATATATTAAATAAACCAGTTTTATTTTATTTTTCAAGTCCATTTGAATTATTTCACAATATCTCTGCAATTATGTCAGTTTTCATAAATAGTTTTTGTTATTGTTTTAGGTTGATGATCAGTCGTTCAGCGGACATCGACTTGTTCTTGCTGCTTCTATCCCATATTTCTATGCTATGTTCATGCATGATATGGTAGAAAGCAAACAGCGAGATATAACAATACATGGGATAGATTGTGTGTAAGTTTTCAATTATTGAATACCAACAGTTTACCAACTTTGTGTTAATTAGTAATTTGTAGTAATAGTAAGTATACCGTGTTTTTATTCTTGAGCTATACAAAGTATAGGGTAATTCCACACCGACTCAGCATGACGTTACACCCACCGATTTTTTAATGAAATTGAATTCCTTATCCAAAAATAAGCTTAAATACAAATTTTCAGCCTTTTTCGATCGATATTTTTTTCTACAGAAGGAAAACATTTTGTTGTCTTTTTTCAAGTTTTCCACAATGAGATTTTTATTTTTTGATTTTAACTATCAATATCGGCTGAAAAAATATGTTTTACAAATGATTTCAATCGGAAATTTTCTGTAGATTTCGAAAATGTTATCGAAAATATAAAAACAATTGACCTTTTCACTGAAAATGACAATTTATAATTTTTACATTTCACATTTTTTTCATGATTTTTTTTCGACATGCTAGTACACCTATTTTTCATCCGTAACGCATATAAATTGTTGTTCGGGAGTTGAACTTTCATAAATGTTTCAAAAAATGTTTCGTTCAGGGAAAAACATTTTTATGAACTGTATAATAGCAATTAAAGTAATTATCGATTTTAAGTGAAAAACTCGAAAAAAGACAACAAAATCTTTTCCTTCTGTAGAAGGTTTTTTTCTCGAGTTATTGCAGCGCCGAGTAATGAAATTCATTAATGATTTTAGGAGTTGAAAAGCTTTTGTTCAAAAGCTAAATTCTGATTCAAATTGAGGGTTTCAATAGTTTTCATTTGATACAAGATTGTTATTTTTTTATTAGCTTCAGAATCATCTCGTGGGTTACAGATTCTTTTCCGATTTAACGTAAACAAATAACTGGAGGCAGGTTACAATTCTGGTGAGTCAATGAGTGGTTAACAGCTTAACTTTATTATATATCTAATATATTGATATATTTCAGAGCTCTGGAGGCGCTAGTCAACTTCGCGTACAGCGGCCGAGTTACTATCAATACAAGCAATGTTCAAAGTCTGATGGTTGGAGCGTCATTCCTTCAGCTGCCGCGAGTCAGAAACGCATGTGCTGATTTTTTAAAAAAAAGGTACGTTTTATATTTATTTTACAAATAAATCATAATGTATTTCTTAAACATCTCTGGCATGATACTATGCTGATTTTCCCGGCATTTTTTTTTTTTTTGTTTTGGTCAAGATATCTTTTTTTGAAAATATTTCGGGACACTTTCATGTCTCTTCTTCTGGTCACTATGAACCGTTCATAACAGTATGGAAGTGTCCCGAAATATTGTCAAAAAAGAAAAAAAGAAGGCACTTCTGTATGAAAACAAAAAAAGTAATGAAAAATTAGTATAATAAATCAGAGTTGTGCGAGCTACGAGCTCACTTTGTTAACACAACCTACAAACAACGAATTTCGCTCGGTTAAAACACACTTGAGAATGCATCAATAGGGAATAAATACGCAATTCACCTGTTTGATAAATTCGAACATCAAGCGAGCCTAACCTAATCTATTGAATAATAAGGTGATTCTCCTTAAAATTGTTTTTCTTAATATTTCTAATTGCTATACATTCCGAAACATTGAATAAATAAGCCGCTCCGCTCTTTTTAAATGATTTTGAAAACAATACGTATAAGAAATAAATAAAATACTTTTTACACGAGTTTTCAGTATTGAATCCTATTATAAAATATATGTATATAACAAACTAAATACACAAATGAAAAATCTCTAAATTTTAGGGCAACTTCTTATTCAGAAAATAAAGAAAAACGTATGGTTTTTTAAATATTGTCTATATCACGATATATATGGGAGTACTTTCGGTATTGTTACTATCTTCAGACTTAACAAATACTAAATGGGGCGTTAAGCCCCAGTAAGTTATGGCTGAAGATGGTAATAATGGTAATATAATACCGAAAGTACTCCCATATTTCATATATAATTTGTGAAATAGACAATATTTAAAAAAAACATAAGTTTTTATTAATTTTTTATTAAGTGTTTCACAATATCTCTGCAAAACATGTTGTCTTATTCAGAAGTTACCTCGTTTCCTTTTGACTGTTTCCTTAGGCCTAAGGATAAAGTCTTTGTTATTCAGTTTTTAACTAAAGAAGGCAGCATTCAGAAAGATTTTGGCTCGTAACGTCCTACCTGCTTTTATCTAATATTTTCCACTCTCTTTAAAATTGCTTTTTTTTTGTTTTTAAATAGTTACTGTAACTTATTACTTCTTCACTAACACTTTGACTTTTTGTGAAAAAACCTAGAATTTATCCGAAAAAATATGACCCTTCCAGCGGTCCTTTTAGTGAGGCAGCAAAACATGTTCTCTCTTGTTTGTGAAAATCTTATATCTACCTACTATATTCTATACCATATATATACAGATCACTTACATCTATTTTTTGTATATGTAAAAATTAGCAATAAATAATACATAAATAATGTGGTTCTGGGATTTTGAAATATCCAGATTTGTTTAGGTTAGATTGTACAATTTTTTCCTTATATTGTTTCCAAAATCATTTAAAAGAGCAGTCGGCGTTATTTATTTATTGTTTCAGAATTTTAAGTAATTGAAAAAAGTGAGAAAAGGTACTATTTCGAATAGTTGAGAATTACTAAAAAACGATTAAAACTATTGAGGGATTACAATATTATTATTATTTTTTTAATTTAATTAATTATTATAATAATATAAGTTAGATTTGTATACTGAAGTATGTGATAATTAATGCTAGTGGTACTTAATGCTTATACAGAGGCAGGCTTGTGTCATTATACGTAGAATGTACACATATAAACATTGTAGAAAACTGTGTTTTTGGCGATACTTCATTCAAATTGTTCTGTAGATAATTATTGAAGTATTTTGGGACAATAATTAAAAAAATAAAATTAAAATAAAAACTTATTTTTTTTGTTGGGTTTTCTGATGGCTCGCTAATTTCGTCTATGATATGCTCGGTGTATATAACCTTTACTAATTTGTTTGTTTTTGCCTTACTACCAGAGGACTTTTCGCCGCACTGGTGGACATGAGCCCGACTTTACTCTGAGAGTCCGAAATCAGGTTTAGTTACCTAGGTTAGGGGTCTTTAACAAGCAACTGAAATGGCTGATACCTTGGCTCAACGTCCCATCCGAAGGACGGTATGCTCAAAGTTTATTTTATCTCAGTTAAAATAAGTAAAAAAAACCAAACAACCGTAGGCCCCTTTATTTAATGATTTAAATCCATTTCTAACAGACATACTGAACTAGGAATCGAGGTTGGAGTTAAACTATAATGTAGGTTCCAATGGATGGAAAAAGCCTGGAATTATTTTCCTAAAATGTTTTAAAGACCTCTTCTTACTTTTTTTTTTTTTTTTTTTTTGACCAAACCTTTAAAAACTTAGCCCTTTTGATCAAATTTTCAAAAATGACCTATATTAAAATTCTTTTTATTTAAAAAATTCGTCAGTTAAAAGTGTAGAGTTAATTAAATTTCGAAAAATTTACGTTTAATGAGGGTTAACAAAACTGTTCTAGGTCTTATAGTTATATATTTTTCAAAATGACGTTACAACTCTAATAGTTATTATCAGTATAATTCTACAACAATTACAGCACAGTAATATCAATTAACTATTTGTCATTTTATTAATAATACATTGTGAAAACAGAAGATAATAATTAGAACTTATCAAACATGTACGATCTTTCATAGTGGGGAATTCATTACATTTTCAAGCTTATTGTCATCCTCATTGTATACACACATACAGGTCTAAAATCGCTATACAATCAAGTATAAGTGAATAGGGGACCACTTCTCTTAATTTGTATCTGTTTGTACCCATTTTGAAGGTCTCTCTCAATTTTGCAATGCTCACCCTAAACGTCAGAAAAATAAAACGTTGCCTGGTTCGAAAAGCTCTCGAAATTAGCTTTCAGCCTAGGCTCTGTCTTGAAAATGGTATATTTACATAGTTGGTTACCTGTAAAAGTAACGGGAGTCGAGTCGTTCATCATTTTGAGGGACTTACTGAAGAAGCGAGAGCAACTTTGTGATAACTCTTATCTCTATCAATAAAGTAATATTTTCAACACACCTTCCTGCAAATTTAATTCTCTAAAACTTTTGACTCAAGATTTTTTTTTAATATGAAGAGTTGATTACTAGATATTTATCTAAGTGTTTAAAAAAAAAAAAACTTTTTAAGGAGGCATTTTCGAACCTACGTTTATATGAACGTTTTTATTTAGAATTAAATTATCAAAAATATAAAAATAATAATAATACATTTATAACATTTTCGTATATATAATAAATGCACTAAATGTTGGTTAGTAAAATATATTTCTCCAATTTGGGTTTGATCAGTGGTTTACGTATAGGTCCTGTAGACCTGCAGTTCTCACGCGTTCGTTGTGGTCAGCTTTCTCTTTGGTACTCGAGAAATTATTGGATAATTTGATAAACTTATTTATATTAATAAGAGTAGGAAACATTGTTCGCAATGTAAACAATTTCTTTTGGACTCAATACTTGGTGCATGAACATCATTCGGAAAAAGGATTTAAAAAAAAAATGGAATCGGAAGGTGTTGGGCCAAGGCCTCGAGTTCGTATGGAATGACCCTACAATTACCCTACCATTTACAATTTATTGGCAGCAGAATCTTATAATTCCATGCTAGAAAAGTAAGTACGGTAGGCTAGATAAAAATACTGAATCATAAAATTTGCATGTAGTGTCGCCTGAATTACTTCATTATTTCAACCTGCTCTAAAAAAAATTACTTACTCCTCCCTTATTTATTTATTTATTTGAGTTTTATTGTAATTCTGATATGGCATACATTTCATGATCCTAATGAGAAAACCACCTAATACCTAATTTTTGTAATTAATTTTTTTCACAAAAATCGTTTAGAGAACCCTTTTGAACTGTACAAATAGAATATAAGTACTACCTACTTTGAAATATTTTTTAAAATTAATATAAAATTTACGAAATATGGTTGTAGACAATTAATATCGTACTGTATTACTTTTCGGTTGTGTTAGGAGTTTCTTAATTTATCACAAACATCACTTCCCTATTTATTTTTTACCTTCTCAATAATTGGCAACTACAAACGTTTCGGGAAGCACTCATCAGTATCTATAATTCATCTGTTCTTTATGTCAACTATTCCTTCTGTTCAGATTTTTCATTCATAGAACATACTTGTTTTGAGAAGGCAACAAATAAATGGGAGAAGTGATGATATATATATATTACTATAGGTAATATTATGTTATTATAAGGCCAACTTATCTGTATATTTTCCATGCCCAGGTACTATTTACAAAATTTTGAATTAGATGGTTTTTTCATTGAACTGACGACACCCAAAGATGTGACATCCTTTATATATTCTTTAGGTATATGAAAATGTTAAATGGAAAAGCTTCTTTGGTGGAAAGTTATCACACGTGATTATCTCTTTTTTTATTTTATTTTATTTTTTTTTTTTATCACTAATTTTTTCCCCATTTGTTTTTTCTTTTTGCAATGTATAAATTGATTGATTGTCAAAATGTAAATCCTTTTTTTTTTTTAAATTTTTATTTGACTCTGTAAATATTATTAATTGTAAAAAATAGATTTAACATGTTTTTGCGTTGATGGTAGATTTGCAAGGTTTTATTTTTGTGTTGTTTTAATGTCCGGTTCGATTTATTTAAATTGTTTTTATCCCCCATTGCCTAAATGTTTATCAATTTACTTGTATTGGAAGTGTATTTTCATTTTATTATTATTATTATTTAAATATTTTAAGTATTTTTTTTTATTGGGTGCTTTGTCTCGTTAGGCCAATGAATAAAATATTTTATTTTATTTGTTCAATATCGGTATATCTTTAACATCCAGCTAGTAAGGTAATTTAATCCTCAACCTACAGGAAGTTCTAAGATCTCTGGCCAGACAACAGTCCTGAGGTACATCTCCAACTAATAAAGGAGAAAAATATGGTATCTTCAATGGGACAAGTTTGTCTTCAATTCAATCGCATGTCTGTCTCGTACAGTCTTAGGAGATGGACAACCTCTTATAAATAGCTACCAGCGATCTTTGACAATACCTTATGCGTTGAGATGAAACTTATTTTACGACGGCATACTCCATTACCTAAATTTTAGACAGACAGATACCATCAGTCATAAATTACAAAGAGAAATGCTACACATTCCCTTCTCATTTATATCGATAATTTACTGATTTTTCCAGCAACCAACAATCAATGGACCTAGTGACTGAAACTTCATGATATAACATTGTACCACTGCAGAACTCTGGGTAGAGTACACAACACCTCAGGAAGTCAGAGGAGTCATCAGACAGCCCAATTAGGAAAACATCTGGGGTTCATCTCATTCGAAATCCGGTGATGAAGAGGCTTCCTCCGAAAGGCGATTCCTACCTTACCGCATCTTCAACGCCTGTCTCCGGTTGGGCTATTTGCCTTCTGCCAGGAAGAATGCCTGGGAAATGATGGCGTAATCCTTCCTGCTGTCGCCCAACCAGCTTGCTTGTCAACCACATCAAAAGTGTACATTCGAGAAAATTATCCTGCGAACGGCTTCTGGCTCATCTAAACTCAACACAAACCATCCCATCGCTAGACGTTACTCATATTTATTTTAACCTATGCGGCCAAAGGTAATGGGGAAGGTATTGTTGAGGCTTAACTCTAAAACATAATAACTACTTTAATAAATATATCGCCATAAAAGTTTATTCGAGGATTGAGAAGTTCTTGAGCATAGTATCAGTTGATTTTCTGAGAGGTTCACTGCTGGTGAACAACCGCAACTTTTTTTTTTTACACAACAGAATCTCCCATCCAACCAGGACTGTTTTCAAATGTAAACTGACATTATTGCAGAGATATTGTGAAATAATTCAAATGGACTTGAAAAATAAAATAAAACTTGTTTATTTAATATATTGTCTAATTTCACTAACTATATATACATGGGAGTACTTTCGGTATTTCTACCATCCTCAGCCAAAAGCATAAGAGATAAGACTTATCTCTTATGCTTTTAATACCGAAAGTACTCCCATGTATATATAGTTAGTGAAATTAGACAATATATTAAATAAACCAGTTTTATTTTATTTTTCAAGTCCGTTTTCAAATGTGTTATCTTTCATTGCCCTTTGTAATGAAACGTTATTAAACTCGTTATTCATCGATTTATTAATGCCCCTCCCTGTACAAATGTTATTAAACTCGTTATTCATCGATTTATTAATGCCCCTCCCTGTACAAGATGAATTACTTTTTCTCATTTTAGCATTCTCATTTTAGCATTTGTGATTCAATTATTTAATACAATAGCCTAGACATTTTCATTGTATTTCAGATTCCATCCACACAACGTGCTTGGGATCAGACAGTTTGCGGACGCTCTGGGCTGCGTGATCCTACTCGAAGCAGCAGACAAATATATACATCAGTACTTCCACGACGTTTCACTCTCCGATGAGTATCTCAACCTGAATGCTGGAGAATTGTTAGATATTGTAAAAAGGGACGAGTTACATGTCATTTCGGAAGAACAGGTAATTTTGTTTTAGAAAACATTTTTTTTTTTTAGTTATAAAATTGAGGCATTTGTGATTCACCGTTTTCTGTTTCAAAACAGTGTATAATTAATAATGTGTGAAATGAACGATTACTTGACTTAAATTTGTGCAGAAATGTCTAAATAATGCAAACGTATTTTTACAATACTTCTTCAGCTATAGATTAATTATCAATAAAGCAAGTTTGGAAAAAAATATTCTTTGCGAGTGTGGTTGTGGCTACAAAAATGGCCAGTAGAGTGCAGTAAGGATGATCATGAATATGGCCAACGGATAAAGCAGTCGAGGCTTTTGTGATATATCGCAATAAAACTATTTTAATGTTGGACAACCGTTTTAATAGTTGGAATGATCATAATATGTTTCACATTGACACGATATATTTTTGGTTTTTAAAATTATAAGTAAACTATATTCGGCTCCATTATATTGGCATTGAATTAGTTAGATTTTTTGAAAGTATAACTGTTATGGGTTTTTTGATAGCTTTCCTGTTGTTTCAATAGAAATAGAACTTTTTTTGGGTATGTTTTATATCCTCATATGTCTGTTTAGGTTTTTGAGGCGATCATGCGGTGGGTGAAGAAGGATGTGGAGACGCGGGGTCTAGAGCTGCCTCACCTCTTAGCGTCCGTCCGAATGCCGCTCCTGACACCCCACTATCTTGTGGACCGGGTCGCCAAAGAAGAGCTGATCCGAGGGTCCCACGAGTGCCGCGACCTGGTGGACGAGGCGAGGGACTACCATCTGATGCCGGAGCGTCGCCCTCTCCTTCAGAGCTTCAAGACCCGTCCCCGCTGTTGCAATTACATTATGGGTCATATCTTCGCTGTCGGAGGACTCACCAAGTCTGGTAGGTTGAATTTCTCGTAAATAATTTACATTTAAATTATACAGTGGAACCTCGCATAACGAGCACCTTTCATAACGAACAATACAAATTGTAAAAACATGATTCGCGTAGCGAGCGACGTTTCGCATAACGAGTGACGAGGAGAGGGGAAGTCTCGGATTGTGCGCATGCTACATCAGTCTTTCTTCAGCACTTGTTCCGCTACCATCTTAGTGTCGCTCATGATCACACATTTTTTGAGCATGAGTATTTTTTTCGGCATGGAACGCATTATTGTATTTTACATTATAGTTTATGTATATGGGGAAAATTGTTTCGCCTAACGAATGTTTCGCGTTACTAGTAAGATTCTGGAACGAATTATGCTCTTTAAGCGAGGTTTCACTGTACTTTAATGGGTGGGGACAAGAGACAACTATCGGCGGGGTGGCTAAGGAAGAGATGGTCTTAGTGCTGACGAGGCCATTGAGTACCTGTAATGCCGGAGCCGCCGCCCCTTCGTCAGAGCTTCAAGTCCTAATAGAATAGACACTATTTATAATTTTAATTATAAATATGTTATTATATTTTTTTCAGGGGATTCTCTGAGTACGGTGGAGATGTTCGATCCGGTGGTGGGTAGGTGGCGGATGGCGGAGGCCATGTCCATGCTCCGATCCAGGGTGGGGGTGGCAGTGCTCAAGAACCGTCTCTACGCCTTTGGGGGCTATAATGGATCTGAGCGGCTCTCCACTGTGGAAGTGTTTGACCCCATACAGAGGCTCTGGTTCAAAGTCTCACCCATGTACTGCAAGAGGAGGTACCTTATCCAATTATGTATTTACCGAGTGGTTGTTATTAAATGGGACAAAGTGCAATCTTCATCTATGACATGGATAGAGGCATAAAAAAAATTAAAGAAAAAAACGTACGTTTTTAAAAAGATATTGTCAATTTCACAAAATATGTATAATATGGGAGTACTTTCGGTATTGCTACCATCTTCAGTCACGACTTAACAAATACTAAATGGAAGTTGAACCAGTTTACAATCCAAACGGTACCCTTCCTTCAGCCCCACGAGGTTTTTCCTGTCCCTGCTGTACAGTTTTACAATATGGAAAACATTAAAAGTAAAATTTAGTCTCAAATTGAAATCTGAAACGAAGCGTTAAATAGTCACTCAGAAGCGAAGTGTCCACGTCAGAAAATCAATGTTTTTCATTAGAGATTTGTGAAGTTTTGAGACAAGGACACTCTCTGTGTTCTAGTGCGGTGGGAGCAGCTGCTCTGAACGACTGTCTCTATGTTTGTGGAGGTTATGACGGAGTGTCCTCCCTCAACACTGTCGAGTGCTACCAACCTGAGACAGACAATTGGACCATTATCACGAGCATGCAGAAACACCGCAGTGCTGGAGGCGTCATTGGCTTCGAGGGTTTCGTCTATGCGTTGGGCGGCCATGATGGACTCTCCATATTCGATTCCGTGAGTTCCTTGTACTATTTATACATTTTTTTGTTGGTGGGTACATCTTACATGTGTGCAATACGACACAGTCATAATATCCGAGGCATAGAGAAAAATCTTTATATGTTCATTATTAATTTTGAACCTATGATGAATAATTCAAGCGAGCAATAATCGATCACCAATTAGTGACATTTAGCGATTCCCCGCAACTGATTTAGAAGGCCTTCGCTAGACATTTTCTTGTTAAATTAAGAAAAGAAAAAAATTTCGGTAAATTAACGGCTATGTACTTTCCCAGAACGAATTACTCAATCACATTTCCGCCCTCTCTTCAAAGACAATCGACCATTTGGACTAAACCCCAATATTTGACTTACATAGTGGCTTCTGAATTTCATGTCGATACATTCATTATATTCTCAACTTTGAAATTGTGTGTTGTTAGGTGGAAAGATACGACCCAAGCACATGTCAGTGGAGCTCCGTTACTTCGATGTTGACCAAGCGATGTCGGCTGGGTGTAGCCACTCTGAATGGGAAGCTGTACGTCTGTGGTGGCTACGACGGCGCCACCTTCCTACAGACCGTTGAGATGTATGACCCTACTACGGACAAGTGAGTTCTATATCTGGAGTGGTTTGAAATAACTTTCCCTTCAAATTTGTTGCATACTCCCTTGTATATTCACAAACCACCATAGTGAATTTTGAAGGGTAACTTTTCTGATTTTGTTGGTTATTTCAATCAATTTTACGATTCTTGCCCAACTCTGATGTTTATATAGGTTTACAATAGTTTATAATCTGGTCTAAATACTATACATTTATGATATTTTGTTTTAAATTAGATTTTCAGTTGATGTTTTTTCTCAATTTTTAATTATTTTGTTTTCTTTCTGTTTTTCAGATGGAAGTTTGTTGCTCCGATGAACGTGATGCGAAGCCGAGTTGCCCTCGTTGCAAACATGGGGAAGCTGTGGGCTATCGGGGGCTACGATGGAGTCTCCAACCTGGCCACTGTGGAGGTCTACGATCCTAAGACAGACTCCTGGTCCTTCGTGGCCGCCATGTGTGCTCATGAGGGTGGTGTGGGGGTGGGTGTTATACCTGTCTGTAAACCTGACTAGGGTGTCCTCCACTCTCCTCCATCACAATTCTTATATCAACTAGCACTATGTTTCTTCAAATGGATCTAATATATCTTCGCTGATTATTTGTTTGTCAATAAAACATGGATAGTTTTTTATTAAAACAGAACCAAGGACGAGTGTTGTGTTTCACGCAGAATCTCTTATCTATTTACATTCTCACAGACGTCCTTACTTCTGAATCTACCTATGACTAATAAATAATCAACACTGCAGTGACTAACTCTTTATTCACTATTTGCAAATAGTACACGCAATGACCCGGTCAGTCCAAAAGATGAGAAAACACACAACGGTTTTTATATAACCAATAAAAATCACCTTACTACAAAAGAAACATTACTTTAAAAAAAGTAAATTTACAAACAAAGTGTTTACTTGATCCAGTTTTCCAAAAATATTTGTGAATGTGAAATCTACTATTTACATCTTAATTTTGATGTTTCTACACTTCACTATCCAAAAAACAGCTGACTGACTCTCCTAATGTCTGTTATCCGATATAAATAAATAAAGAAGACTACCTTTAAACACAAAACCAAAGAAACAGGTTATTTTAATAAAATGAACAATAATCAAAACTTGAGAGAAAAAGAAAGAAAATATAACTTGTCTTGGGCCATTCTAGTTCAACAATGAATTCATGAACTGACCTACTGACAAATATAAATGATTCAGTTCCTAACAGTTATATTTATTTTTTATTGATTTGTTTGACAGATAAGACTAAAATGTATAATATTTATCTCGGTAAAATAATAAAGAGGTATAGCTAAAAAATAGAAAAATTATTTAAATAAAATTAGTCACATTATGTATTAGCGTATACAATAAACTGAATGTATGTATTACCTTATATAATTTAATATATTAGCCTAACTTGGCTCGTCAACATCATTATTCCTTTTAGACTATTTTCGAAATAATCCTAGTCTTAATAATTATTGTAAAATATATGTAGTTAGGTATTATGACTCATGCCTGGGCTTTAGCTACGAGGTCATAATCGCCTACTACCAGAGCGCTCTTTCGACACTCTGGTGGACATGAGCCCGACTCTATTATGGGAGTCCTAAATTTTTATTCACCTAGGGCAGGGGTCTTTAACGAGTACCTGACATCGTACAGGCTCGGGACCATCGCTTAATGTTCCATCTGTGCTCAAGTTTATGTTACCTTCCGGATAAAATAAATTAAGGGCCTCAGCCGGTAAAATATATATATATATATATATATAATTATTTAATAACGATCTTGTGATCCATCACTGCTCCTTGGATGCCTGTTGGCGATTCCCCAATAAATTATAATTATTATTGTTCTATTACAAGTATTAGCATAGTTATATATTATAGTTATAATGGAAAAATTAACATGGATAATGTTCATCAACAAGAAATATGGTGCCAAAAATTGGATCATTGTGTTCTCTAGACGTGAAATATTGAGTCAATTTCTTTTTTCATAAACATTGTCCAACATAAAAATATAGAAAAAAATGAATGTTTTAAAAAAATATTGTCTATTTGAGAATACTTTCGGTTTTGGTACCATCTTCAGCACCCCTTTTTCCTGTACAATGGTGTTAAAAAAGTTGATAACATTGGTAATGAAATTTCGTCTCTAAATGAAAATCTGAATAATAAAAGAAAAATTGAAATAATAAGTGATCATTAAAACATAAATGTATATATGAAATAAATTAAAGATAACAATATATGTATTTTCTGAAAATTGTATACTTTTATTTATATATTGTCATCTCTAATTTATTTAATATATTTTATTTTTTAATCATCACTGTTGTTTATATTTCAGATTTTCATTTAGAGACGGCACTTGTTTTTTAAAGACTTTTCTGTACAGGAGTAAAAGGGACACGCGAAGCCCCTACTGAAGGGACAGTTCGGAATGTGAACCTCTTCCATTTAGTATTTGTTAAGTTGTGGCTGAAGATGGTATCAACTCTCATGTATAGTATATATTTTTAGGCTAGTATCTGAGTGGGGCTTATTGCATAAAAAAAGGATATATCGATTAATAACAATAAGATTTCTTATAAATTGAATTGTGAGGGCGCTGGTAGATCGTGGGTTCGAAACCCGGCCGAGGCCCTTAGTTTGATTATATAACATACTCCATAGTAAATAGAACTGATGAAATAGCCTTACATTCTCCCATTTAATTAAATACAACTGTGCTTTTATTTTTTATATCTTTTGCTGATTATTTTACGTTTATATAAATAATCATTCTCCTGTAAATACAATATTTTGTCTTTTTAGTTTGTAACCAAAATGTTATTATTTAGTGATGGACCTGTATTAAGTTTATGGCTCTTGCAAGAGGAAAAACAAAATAAAAAAAAAATTGTTCTGTAATGAAATGTTACTATTAGTATTAATTTTTTAAAAAGTTAAATAAAGAAATATTTGATCTGTCGATGAGAATTTTTTCCCCCATAAATTGTTCTGTCATTCTTCTTCTTCCTGCGGCGCTACCGCCCTGAAAGAACCCAGGCCTCCGTCACAATCCTTCTCTACTCGTCTCGTTCTGAAACCTTCTCCCTCCATCCTCTGATGCCCAACACTCGGGCTACCATAGAGGGCTCGTTTCCCCGGGCTTCAACTACAAGGTCATATCGCCTACTAACCGAGCGCTCTGGTGGACACGAGCCCAACTCTGTAGTGGGAGTTCTAAATAAATATAGTTGGAAAAGTAAAAACAAAGAAAATTCAAATATAAAAGTATATTTTTGACAAGAAACAAGTAATTGATTATTACCAATTAACATTATATGCAAATCATAAAATTTAACTGTAGTATAGATACTATGATGCTTTTGGAATAATTTTTGTGAGATCACAATGAGAATTATTTTCCAAAAATGAAGCCAACAAAGGAGGAACTTTCGTGGCGGTGCCAGATATTACATGGATAAAACTATTTGTATCTTTATTATTATAATACATTCTCAAACGTTTACTTAGATAATCATTATACAGAGAAATATTTCCAACTTCTATATACTTATTTAAGAATGGCGAATGACATTGTATACTTAATTTGAATGACTCGGAGAAATGCAGTTCTTCAGCGGGGACGGTAACAATTTGAAAAGGTAGACCAATTTTTTTGTAAGTTTCTATTAATAAGTTGGTAACACCGTCCAGCTGGTGAGGCAGATCGGATTGTGAAGTTCCGATAAAAAACTGAACGCAACTATTTTGCCAAACTCCATACAAACCATGGTCAGTGTTCGAAAAGGGTTTACTATATTGTCTGCCTTGAGTGATACATTTAACAGGGACTTTTTCGACAATTTGTTTAGCAAAAAAACTACAAAAGGACATCAAATCCGAAGTACCGTGCAGATAGAAATTATCTGCACCGGGAACACTGGCGTGCTGTTCAAGTGCAACGGGGTCCCGCTTCAGAGCACAACCTTCCACAATAATACTCCGAGAAAAATCTGGATTGGACATGGAGATAAATTCATTGTCCTTAAACACTTGTGAAAAATGAGATAACATATCCAATTCAAAATAAGCAGCTTCATTTTTCAAAAAATAAAAAATTGGAGCAATATAGTCAATAAGTTCTAAATGTTTACCAACTTTCAAATGATTAGGTCCTTCATTTTGTGTAGGAAAGAATGTTTTAGTTTCTTCACTATACAATTTCGAACTCAGATCGTTAGGTAACGCTAAAATTTGAGGTATTAATGTCTCCTCTAATTCCCAAAAAGATTTCATTAAATTTTTCAAATCCTTTCTAATTACTTTCCCCTCGCTTTTAAGTCCTGTAATTTCTTGATCATTTGAGTCAGATAAACTTTTAATTTTTTCTGATATTTCAATGCGTTTATTTTCCAAATGTATTTTCGTATTTTCCAATGATTTATATTGCAACCAAATGCTAACCAATTTTTCAGTATTTATGTCCATGCCTCTTTTAACTAAACTTTCGTTCAGTTTTTCTACATTTTTAAATCTTTCTTGAAAATCTATAAAAGGATTTAAAACTGAATAAACTTTACTCCCTTGCTGACCACTGACGTAGAGGGAGGAATAGCTCTTATAAGCTTTTGACATAAAGAAACCAATATACTTTTTATGATTGTTTATAAACATATTTGTATATTTAATTTATTATTAATAGAATAAAAAAGTATTCAAATAAAAACTGTTATCTCATTTCAAAGTCATCATCGGTTTTGATGATATCTTCTTCTTTGATGGGGAGCTGGGTTTGTATTCTCCTCTTCTTGGGCGGAATGTAGCTTCCGTGGCCGGCCGCCCTTTCTGAGTCTTCAATTGTGTACGGTTCGAGTTCAAGAGCTTTAAGACGACGTTTGTGAACTTTTGAACGGAAGTGTGATTTCATTGAGTAGTCATCGATGAAATACCGCCTGTAAAAATACAAACAATAAGATTTTTAATTCACAATTGTCTATTGAGCCAATGGCAACAGGAATCAATAAAAAAACATAAGACTACACA
The DNA here is from genome assembly GCA_963662175.1 of Aradus depressus. Lineage (NCBI taxonomy): Eukaryota > Metazoa > Arthropoda > Insecta > Hemiptera > Aradidae > Aradus > Aradus depressus. The sequence goes on from OY759214.1 coordinate 100,295,522, forward strand.
TTTATTTTTTACCATTTATTATTTATGAACGACTCAAAAAATGATAGCTTTGAAATTATTACCATATATATCCAAGATCATATTATAATAATATATATAGAAACTAAGAGTTAACCGTGTTACACACTACCACACATATTCACTCAAGTCATTACAAGGCCCTGAATAGGAAATAAATAGTTTCCGAAACATTGGCACAAATACTGAGTTTCTTATTTACCTGACAGAACCTTGAATTCCTATAATATTGAAAAGATACTGTCGACTCAATCATTACTATGATCTCTAACTCCCTTCCCATAGGACAACAACCTACCACAACTCCTTCCTTTTCCAGGCTAACTCCCTCTGGAACTCTTCCTCTCCAGATTCTCCATGCTCCTAATCTTCATTCATTTAAATATCCTATTTTTCCAGTATCTCCTAACACAGAAAACGTTTAATTCCTAAGAATAGCTCCCATGGGATAGTTCTCGTTTTCCTATAAATCTCTCACTACAATGGACAGATTGTTACTCTACTGTTCTATCAGCGGAATATATGTTGGTTTTCACTCGTTGTCACATATTTGTTTATCTTTATAATTATTCATTATTATTTTTTACATTATTATTCTTACTTTGTATTTATCACTTTTTTAGTTTATAATCATTGCTCGTCATTAAAAATTATTATTGTCAACTTCTAAGTTGAGGAACGCGGACATATTGTGTAACTAGTAATAAATAAAGAAAACAAACTTATTTTTGAAGTATTGTCTATTCCACCAAAGATATTTATAAAACTGCCGGTTCCGGCCTTACACCATCGTCTAGTTATGAACTAAAGACCATGGAATAGACAATATTTCAAAAATAAGTTTGTTTTATTTAATTATTATTGTTTCTCTCTAGTTAACTCCTAGAAACTTTTTTTCCTTCAATATTCTGGCTTTATTGGCAGATATTTGTTTCCTTAGTTTATTTTTTAGGGGACGCAGGTACCAGAATAAAGATTATTTTAAATTTCATTTCAGAGTTAAATAAAGTAGCATGTGAAAGAGGTAATTAAGGGTAAACCTGCTTTCATAAGGTGCTGTCTTTCTCGTCTTAACCGCCTGTGGAGCAGTGATATATGTATATATACATAATTGAAAACGAATATAATCACTTGTTTTGTCGGTATGATTCTACAAAGATATAGATCGCCCAGCTAGACCGTTGTTAGCCATATCGTCAGCCAGTCGGTCATAAGCGAAAGATATTTCTCAAAAAGTAAGGAGCATTCCAAGTATTTGCAAATATCATAGACATAGATCTTTCATAAGAAGGACAAACCGCTTTGTAGAACGTTCGATTTTGCAGAAAAGCTCTAATATATAGCGAAGTGTTATGACTTTCATTTTTAGATCAATAAGCAGTAGAGCGTTTTCCAAATATTGTTTTTTTTGTTAAGAAACACTTCATGGAGTACTTATATTATATGTGTAGTTTATGCATTTAAACACAAGAACAAAAAACGAGTAACATGCTCAAATGTGTTTGGTTGAAGCAAAATGAAAAAATAAGAAGGTAGGCAATTTTGAGGTACTGCAAGATGTATAATTTTTCACCTCATTGCCATTTTCACATAACACTATTTTATTATATAGTAATAATTCACTGTAGTGAGCATATAATACACTATAATGTATAATACAAAACACTAACAAGCCTAAGTATAATAGTAAGTGTAGAAACCATTATGTCTGTTAAAACTGACTGACCTAATGTTATCGCAATAAGTCTTGGTAAAAAGAATGACTCAAAAATATACTACAGTGCAAAATTTAGATGAACTTCCCCATGGAAAACAGTTTGGGAAACGCTGTTGTAAACTATTCCTTCTGGTACTGAGCCATTTATTGCATTTTACCATTGATTACAATTGACTATAGGAGTACAAATTGAATTACAGTGGAGTCTCTGTAATCCGGCCGTGCGCCACTCCGGCACGTCCAGTAATCCGGCAGTCTGGTGGCAGACTGGGAGGGGACGGCGGGTTAGCTGGCGCGTTTGTAGGGTGCGCTAGAACAAATAAACCGCCAGTGCTGTTGTCTGCTGTCAGGTGTGCGTGTTTATCTGTTTTCTAGTCGCGCTATTACGTTGTTTTAAGTTTAGTATCGCATTCTCAGCCGTTTCGAGCCAGACAGGCGACACACCACGTACTATACTATCAACACCGATAAGGCTTTGAGCGCTTTCACAACGGCGATTACTTGGTCGGAGGAAAACGGCGTATCACCTGGTGATATTTTAAATTTAAAGAGACTTCAGGAGGTGTTTAAAACTTCTTTCAATTCAAAAAAATAAAAGAACATTGAACACTTCTTTAAACGAATGTAGTAATGTAAATTTACCTAATAATACTGTATTTCATACATAATATACTGTACTACATAATAATAACAATTAAATACAATACAGAATGTATTTTGATGCTGTTTTGTCTACTTTATAAGCCAACCTCCACTAATCCGGCATTTTCGGTAATCCGACACTACAAATCCCGATATAGAGCCGGATTACCGAGACTTCAGTATATATATATTTGAAAGGGATGTAATTAAAAAGAACAACTATGATTGTAAGCCATAGGGGTTAAAAATATATTCGGACAACTGCCTGTATAGGTGTCAATCATTGAAATCTGTATTTTAATTGCTTACATAATTTAGATATATTATGAAAAAATGTACATACGCGCAATGTAAGCAGTAAAATTGAGCATCGCCTGTTTGATCTATATCCACTTCTTGTTTCAAAAGTTTTTCTGCGATTTCTGGTTGGAGATCACCATTAATCTGAAATAGACATGAGAAAGATAATTTTAAAAATATATAATATATTATAACAGCATCACTCCATTTATTTTCGCCTTCTCAAAAAATAGAAACTACAAAGTTTCGGGTAGTACTCCCATCAACAGTGTCTATAATTCACCTGATCTTTGTTAACTATTCTTTCTTTGAACTTCTCTCAATCTTCCTATTAAAAAACGTATTTATCGAGTGTCTTCCATATTTAAATACCTAGTTATAACTTTTTTGGTATATAGAAGTCGACTCGGTAAATATGTCCTATAAAAGGAAAATTCTGAATGACGAAGGAATAGTCAATATAAAGAACAGATGAATGTTTCAGCTTCCCGAGACGTTTGTAGTTAATATTTTTTGAGAAGCCAAAAAATAAATATAAGTCATCACGTGAAAATAATGTGATAATATTTTATATGAATTAAGAATCTCCTTATACATACAACGTAAAAGTAATTTTAAAAATGAATGCTATGTACAAATCACGTGTTTATAAGGACTCAGATAATGTTTTATACATATTATACTATAAAGAGCGACTAAATGAGTCTCTTGGTACCTGGTCCAAATCCCTTTTTCGCCTTCTAGTCCTCCATCTGTGTCTAAGGATCCCAGAATTACCTCCTCTATCTTTCTTCGGCTTGTTAGGTCCAGGCATACTGTGAATGAAAAACACACAAGAAGGTTACACTAGGAGGTTACACTTATCGATAGTTGGCAATGTCGATATTAACGCATTTTTCCACATAGAACTATGTCAACTGTCACTATCTCACACGTTTTAAAGTATGTAGCGAAGGATAGTTGACGTAGCCCTAAGTTATAGGTTGCGCCTAAACTATACATTATAATAATACATTCCAGATAAAAAAAACATTAAAGCACGAATAATATCGAAGTACAAAGACGATATTGTTATCTCAAGTAAATTAAAAAAAACACCATGTAATTCCTCTCAAACGTATGGTATAATCGGAGAGAAGAAAATGAAAAAGATGAAGAATATAGAATTTTAAAGGCTGCTGGCGAAATTATCAGAGGACATAATTCACTAGTATCAGTTACAATGAACCAACCACCAGCTTCTGAAAATTTATTGAAAATGATTTTTTGTTCATGTAAAACTGGGTGTGGCTCTGCTTGTAGATGTAGAAAAAGTGGCTTAAATTGTTCTATAGCATGTTTACTATGTAAAGGAGTTAGCTGCTTAAATGCTCCACCAGTGATATTAATGAATTACATCGAAAACTAAAACCTCGGAGACAATTAGTTTATACGATTATCTTTTTAACAAAAATTTATAATAATTATTATTTAGCATAAATTATTTTCTACAAAAAAATTGATATATTTGTATGATTCAACCTTTCTTTAATTTATTTCGCTTTTTGGAGCTTCTGCCATCTTCAAATTAATTTTAAAAAGTTTCATTTTCTTACTACAGTATAATTCTTTATAAACAACCTCGAAAACTATAAAAATCAATATTTTCTTAAAAGAAATATTTAAAAATTCCAATAATTGTATTTTTTGTTGAGATTTCTAAAAATTTTTTTTTTTTAATTTTTGGATTTTCGCAATTGCGGTAATTTTTAATGGGTAAACTTTTTAGATTATGGCATTAGAAATCCAAAAAAAAAAATCATTAAAATCCATTCATTATACCTGGGTTCCATCGTTTTTTATTTATAATGGCTAATTGCTATGGACTAGTAGTTTGTCAATTTTGAAAACATGCCTGGCTGGAACCAGTGATGCTTCTGATAGGTAACAGTAGTGAGTTTCGCCAGTGTTTATTTACCTCTTAGTGTTTCTAAGACATTATTATTGGAGAAGTGATTATACCGCTATACCATGCATATAGGTTGTAAATATTCTTGAATAATAAAAAAATAAAGTAAGACTGCCCTTTGGAAACTAATTGTTGTAACTTAGCCGCCATACCAGATCCTAGCCTAGCTTTAGTTAATCTACTTAGCCGCCATACCAGATCCTAGCCTAGCTTTAGTTAATCTACTTAGCCGCCAGACCAGATCCTAGCCTAGCTTTAGTTAATCTACTCATTGAAAGACAACATTTTTCCAAATGCTTCTACATTAATCTATCTCTGACATAATGATATGTTTATTTTGTAGTTTGCAGTGTATATATGTAACTTTGCCGCCAGACCAGATCCTAGCCTAGCTTTAGTTAATCTACTCATTGAAAGACAACATTTTTCCAAATGCTTCTACATTAATCTATCTCTGACATAATGATATGTTTATTTTGTAGTTTGCAGTGTATATATGTAACTTTGCCGCCAGACCAGATCCTAGCCTAGCTTTAGTTAATCTACTCATTGAAAGACAACATTTTTCCAAATGCTTCTACATTAATCTATCTCTGACATAATGATATGTTTATTTTGTAGTTTGCAGTGTATATATGTAACTTTGCCGCCAGACCAGATCCTAGCCTAGCTTTAGTTAATCTACTCATTGAAAGACAACATTTTTCCAAATGCTTCTACATTAATCTATCTCTGACATAATGATATGTTTATTTTGTAGTTTGCAGTGTATATATGTAACTTTGCCGCCAGACCAGATCCTAGCCTAGCTTTAGTTAATCTACTCATTGAAAGACAACATTTTTCCAAATGCTTCTACATTAATCTATCTCTGACATAATGATATGTTTATTTTGTAGTTTGCAGTGTATATATGTAACTTTGCCGCCAGACCAGATCCTAGCCTAGCTTTAGTTAATCTACTCATTGAAAGACAACATTTTTCCAAATGCTTCTACATTAATCTATCTCTGACATAATGATATGTTTATTTTGTAGTTTGCAGTGTATATATGTAACTTTGCCGCCAGACCAGATCCTAGCCTAGCTTTAGTTAATCTACTCATTGAAAGACAACATTTTTCCAAATGCTTCTACATTAATCTATCTCTGACATAATGATATGTTTATTTTGTAGTTTGCAGTGTATATATGTAACTTTGCCGCCAGACCAGATCCTAGCCTAGCTTTAGTTAATCTACTCATTGAAAGACAACATTTTTCCAAATGCTTCTACATTAATCTATCTCTGACATAATGATATGTTTATTTTGTAGTTTGCAGTGTATATATGTAACTTTGCCGCCAGACCAGATCCTAGCCTAGCTTTAGTTAATCTACTCATTGAAAGACAACATTTTTCCAAATGCTTCTACATTAATCTATCTCTGACATAATGATATGTTTATTTTGTAGTTTGCAGTGTATATATGTAACTTTGCCGCCAGACCAGATCCTAGCCTAGCTTTAGTTAATCTACTCATTGAAAGACAACATTTTTCCAAATGCTTCTACATTAATCTATCTCTGACATAATGATATGTTTATTTTGTAGTTTGCAGTGTATATATGTAACTTTGCCGCCAGACCAGATCCTAGCCTAGCTTTAGTTAATCTACTCATTGAAAGACAACATTTTTCCAAATGCTTCTACATTAATCTATCTCTGACATAATGATATGTTTATTTTGTAGTTTGCAGTGTATATATGTAACTTTGCCGCCAGACCAGATCCTAGCCTAGCTTTAGTTAATCTACTCATTGAAAGACAACATTTTTCCAAATGCTTCTACATTAATCTATCTCTGACATAATGATATGTTTATTTTGTAGTTTGCAGTGTATATATGTAACTTTGCCGCCAGACCAGATCCCAGCCTAGCTTTAGTTAATCTACTCATTGAAAGACAACATTTTTCCAAATGCTTCTACATTAATCTATCTCTGACATAATGATATGTTTATTTTGTAGTTTGCAGTGTATATATGATCATAAAACCATTGAAACTCACGAGTGGTAGAATTTTTTCATTTTATTGAGTTTTTTCCCCTCGAAAAAAAATATAATTTTTCTCGTCCACCCATACCCCCCCCCCCCCCCCCCCCTTCCCCACCCAATTTTTCCGGCCTAAATAGGGAGTTGGCACACTAATCTACTAATCTACACGATTCCAACCCAAATAAATAGTCCATGGACTCCTCGATTGCCTTTTGGTAAAAAATTCGAACAACGAACTTCTGCTTCATTAGCTTAGAATGTTCCAGTATTGAAAAAAAAAGGGAAATTATTATTTATTTAATAATTTCTATTTACAGAGATTTTTTTTTAGAGAATTTATTTTTCAGACTACTGAATAATTAAAAAAGTCCAGTACTTTGTTGTGATTTCAATTGTATTTTTTTTTATTTTCTCATTGAACTTTACAACAATTAATGCAATATAAAATCTCGCTCTTCGAAAGAACAATAACAATTTTTTATATATACCTTGGAGTCATATCTTTACACATAAAGTCAATATTTCAATTATGGTTTACGAAATGTTTCTCTAATAAAGAAGGAAGAATTGGTTTGGGGTACAAATCCTTAAATTAAACCCGAAGTAGAATGGTCTAGGAGCCACGAGGTTACATAATATGTCTCTCGAGCTATCCTTGGTGATATGGACCCCCCCCTCCTGGTAAAGGACGTAAACGTTATTAATAACGAAAATATGTAAATAGAATACATAACACATGCTTTAATAATAGTTAGTTAATTGACTTTGCAACACATCACAATTCACAGTTTTGTAGACTGGCGAATTGGATTGGAGTCTAATCAGCGTTGTCAGTTCTACAGAATTATCAGGAAAGTTATTGCTTATTGACTACATCTACTGAAATACTTGATTCTATTGTGGAAACTTGACATATATACTGAAATTCATTTAAATTCCTGAATTGTAATAACGGTATTTTCTTCTGATTTTTCCTAATTCTATCTGGCAATATTGAAAACAACACAGCACATCGTTAGCTGCATTCAAAGCTGCATTGAGGGTATCAAATCTGCATTATTATCATTCCCCATTTCCCTTTTATTTTGGTGCTCTATTCTGTGTTCGTCATTCGTGTGTCATTGTAGACTTTTACTTTGAGAATTTGTGAATAATGCACAATGTACTAATCTATCTGTCTTCTGTTAGAAATATAAATGTCGTTTTAAAACATATTGATATATATTTTATAATGTCGCCCCCTAAAAGTTACGTAATACACTTTCAAAAAGTTGACAAGAGCTTGTGTGTATTTTTCATATAAGTTAAAATCAATGAGATAATTTTTAAATTAAAACAAAAGTTTGTGGTTTCAAGTAATTTCCAAGTTTATAAATTGACTAAATAACTATTATTTTTTTAAATATTTGTTAGTCAAGTATATTTTACAAAATATATATTTCAGGTAAACAGAGTAACATTTAGGAAATTGTTGTTTTTCCCAAACTATTTATTTTTCGTGATGGGAGGGACCTTCTAAAGCTATTGGTGCTTTTCAGGTGCTTAATTAACATTAAAATAGTTAATATCAGTATCATTCGATGTTTCCCTTCCGATATTACTTTCGAGACTCGGAATGCATTCGTGTCTTAGTGACATTGTTCGAGCCGCGCGACATGAAAAAAATAGCTTCCCGTGAAAACCAAAATATTTTTTGTACATAGTCGAGTAAGATGTCAAATTAAAGGTTTCTGAGACTACCCGAGGAGACAATTTTTTTCAAGATTTTAAAATCAATAAAGCTTACATCAGGACATCCGAAAGAACAACCAAATGTGTCCCGCCACTCTCTCTCTCTCTCTCTCTCTCTCCCCCCCCCCCCCCCCCAAATAATGCTAAAAATCAGAATAAAATAATGGGGCCTCACAACATGAAAATTGGGTTTGTAAGGGGCAGGCGAACTATTTCCACATTTTTGCAAAAAAAAGTCTTATTTAATGTGGCGAGAGTATGAAAGAATTTTTTTTTTGGCCTTATGTACGATGCATATTAGCCATGTCTCTTATAATGGTGTTTTACCTAATTATTTACGACATCCACGGACCCGGGAGGAAGTTTTATCTACGAAATAAAACTCATTCCCGGACGGGATTCGAACCCGCAAACCAAGGTGAGACCATGCGACCAAAGCCCTACGCTCTAGCCCGCACGGCCACCAAGGCTCCCTTGAAAGAATATTAAAGAAAGAAGTAAGTAAGTTCCTAAGAAAAATATTTTTTCCATAATTTTGGAGCCATTACTACAAAGGCTGTATCAACATAAACTCGTTTAAAGAAGTTTTTTATTAGTTGACCGGACATCGCACGTAATCAACTTCCGGAAAATTAATGTAGAGTAAAGTTACTGCCTGGAAACGCCGGGTAACCTGCTATTCGTCTTCTGCAAGCCAGTTTCCCAAGAACGTTTATGCTATGGTATGATGGTACGGAAGGATCTCAACTGTCAGGGCATGCAAGCCATAGACTATTTTAAACGTATATGTTTGTCTCATCAGTAGTAATTTACCCCACAAGATGGCACCAGTTTAATATCAAAACAACAGCTATTTTTAACGAATTTTCACAAAAGTATACATGTTTTAGAGATTTCCAACTTCTTAGTCATCTTTCTACAGAAACATCCGACTGAACATTTACAATCTGCACTAACATTACTTAACGTTACAATAACTATTTCAAACTTAAAGATGGATCCTATCCATTATGAGCTATTCATTATTTATCTATGTCCAACTATTTTTAAATCCCTGGCGAAGCAGGGTAGCTCAGCTCTTCTTCATATTGATGGGGCACGGTATCATGGTGGTGAGCACCAACTGGTACATGTCTTGAAACTTGAATATATCTATATATGTATATATATGACGGGGTTAGAATCAAAATGGTCCAAGTGACTAAGTGATTAAGTGCATAATCGGGTACAAAAAAAAAACATTAAGGCGTAGTCAAGGTCCACGCTGTAGATTTTCCGTGCTGCCGTAGCTCTTTAATTTGCTCGGCACTAGACTTTTTAGGTTTTTTAAATTCCTTTTGATGCGAGCTTTCCTCTGTTTTGCGTTTTCTATAATTCCGCGCATATTTAGAGACGACATCTTTAATTTTTTTGCAATTTTCAACTTAATACCGATTTTTACATATATTTCGGCAAATATTTTTATTGTTTCACTTTTAGTCCTAGTAGTGCTCCTCAAGCTCTTTACAATGACACCCGAATCAACGTCCTATCTAAACGCGTTATCACACTACACTAATTTCTAATTTTACCCGACGCTAATTCGCAACAATCATCCGCCGGCGCCCACACTAGCCCGATAACGTCACAGGCAAAACAAACACTGCACAACAAACAAGTACAGACATGCTCTATCCATTGTGACCTTAACCGTTGTTATCGCATTATTAGTCTCGTAGTTATTATCGATTGAAATCTGACGGTATTTTGTAACACAAGAAAGTTTGACCGGTTATCACTGTGCTAACGAGCGAATAGACGTTTCTAAAAAATCCGAAAAATCCAAAGGTTTTCCAAAAATAAAAGCGGTGTAAGTTAAAGAATATTAATACAGCTTACTGACATTTTTAATGGCAATAAAAGTATTTTTCATGCACGTTGTTTTTCCACTATTTGGGACCAGAACCGGTTTTCAACACAACAGCATCATCATCAGTGGCACATGCCACCCGTACAGTATACAGTCTAAAGGACTACTATAACCAATTCTGGTCGTTAATACAACAGTGGGAAAACAACGACTTTTATTTCTTTGAGAAATATCGTCCCAGGACATCTTACTATCACATATGATAAAAGTCTTTCTTGCCTAATATATATGACCAAGCATTTCTGGCCTTTTACTTTAAAGTGCTGAAATGTGACATACAATAGTAGCTTGGTATGCTAAAAGCAGCTACAATACGTACACATTGCGCTAGAAATATTCGCAAAATTTCAGTATACTTGGAATAATTATAGCCTTCCAAGGGATGATTGTTGGTTACTTTCTTCTTTATTCAGAAGTGTCTTCAGCTAGTTTCAATATTTCGGGACACTTCCACGTCGTTTTTTCGGGTCAAAATGAACGATTACCAACGCGAAATAATGTTCCGAAATATTGTCAAAAAGATATCTTTGGAAAAAGTGCCGGAAAAAAGTAACCAAAAAATAAAATCTCAATAAATACAAGTGGGATATCAAATTGGAAGTATTGAAACTGTTAGCTACAGTGATATTGACATTTCTTATCAATTGATATTTTTATGATAATGTTGTTGATCTGAAGTCATTTCTGAATTTCATCAGAACTTTTTAATAAATTAATTAATTATATCATAAGAATGGCTCGTTTCAACCTACTTTAGTCTGCGGACACACCTAGTTATTATAGAAAAATGAGCAAAAATGAGGTAGATCAAGTATGCCTACTAAAGTATATTGAGTGGGGGGTAATGTTGACACTCTATATGAGAAATATTTACTTAAATGTTGTGATTTGTTTAATTTGTGATATAAATTTTTGTAATCTTATCAAGACAAAAAAAAAAAATAAATACTACTTGAGTTAGGGATAAGTTTCGTATGAAAAGGTCAGTATTTTGTCAGTTGTAGGAGCGATGAGGGTCGGTGGTGGGGGGGTTGAGGAGAGTTAAGGAGCCCCTTCAGTGCCACCGGGGCGGCCAGACCAGCAACACCGTGTTGCCAGCCGGCATGCCTGCCCTTCTACGTGTTCTAATCGTCCTCCACTTCTCCATCCTCGTCAAGTAAGATACTATTACATTTTGAAAAAAATTAACAAAATAATAATAATAAAAAATAAGAATATTCCTTTTTTTTTTGCTGTAAAAATTTCAATTTTTAAAATTCGATCATCGATATTATAGATTACAATAATTGCTAATCTTAGAAGAAAAATAATAATAATAACACACATTTATACAAATTCCTTTTTTATAAATATAATAAAGTACGTACATAAAACTGAAGTGCATGAGAATAACAATTATGTCAACATTTTTTTTTTTCAATAAATTCAGGAGGGAAAGTTTTATGGCTGCCTAAAATTGTCATTTTCAGACCTTTTTGCTCAATATAAATAATTGAAACAAATCCTCCATGAATTTAAATTTATTTAAATTGAAGGATATTATTTTTTAATTTTTTTAAAACACTATGCTATATGTATATTGCACACTTATCTACCTATAAATGTTTTAATTTTATTTATTTTTCCAAGGTCAACTGAAACTTTAGAGTTTGTTTATCTTTTTCTAATCCTAATAAATATTATTAATTCATGAGAAAGTTAGAATATTTAGAACCACAATATCCTCATTATTTACTCGAAACTTTCGGGGAGACATCATTTACAAAATAAATTAATTCAACTAATTGAATAATTATGAACAATATTATTTTATCTTAAATTTAAATCTGTAATGTTTATAGTTAGAATTGTTCATTCCGATTTAAGAACTTGATTGCCAGGGACCATAATGGGGCGGAGGGTTTTTCCTACCATAGTTTCATTTATTTAATAAATGTGGTCAAGTTGAAATCCTTTACAGAAAAAAAGGTAATAATAAGTATATAAATATAAAAAAAAGTTGTTGTTAAACCACCGGCAATAAACTTACCAGCGCAGAATAGCAACTAAGTGTCCACTCTCCCTCTGGAACCGATCTACCGATTTGGTTGAAAATTAATAGGTGTCTTACTTAGGTTCATCTCAATCCTCATTCTAAATTTGTTTTGATATATTTGTTATATCGACAGTTCATGTCACCAAAATGGAATAAGTGATTTGCCACTAGATCTCAGCACTGGCTAGAATTTCACTTGTACAACTTTTTTCCTGAACAGAACTATCATTTTGACGTGAAAACGTCTATTCGCTCGTTAAGCACAGTGATAGCCGGTCAAACTTTCTTGTGTTACAAAATACCGTCAGATTTCAATCGATAATAACTACGAGACTAATAATGCGATAACAACGGTTGAGGTCGCAATGGATAGAGCATGTCTGTACTTGTTTGTTGTGCAGTGTTTGTTTTGCCTGTGACGTTATCGTGCTAGTGTGGGCGCCGGCAGGTGATTGTTACGAATTAGCGTTGTGTAAAATTAGAAATTAGTGTAGCTTGATAACGCGTTTAGATAGGACGTTGATTCAGGTGTCATTGTAAAGAGCTTGAGAAGCACTACTAGAACTTAAAGTGAAACAATAAAAATATTTGCCGAAATATATGTAAAAAATCGGTAATAAATTGAAAATTGCAAAAAAATTAAAGATGTCTTTTCTAAATATGCGCGGAATTATAGAAAACGCAAATCAGAGGAAAGCTCGCATCAAAAGGAATTTAAAAAACCTAAAAAGTCTAGTGCCGAGCAAATTAAAGAGCTACGGCAGCATCGAAAAGAAAATGAAAAATAATTTTATCCCGACGTTTTCACGGAAAATCTACGGCGTGGACCTTGACTTTTTGGAATCTTGGATTCTTGTGAAAACTCAACCTTTAATTTCTGACGAATTACATAACTTCCCCTATACTTCGCATAACTGGGGAAGTAATATAGATGGGGATTATATTTTAAAATTAAAGAAATCTTATTAACAATTTTACTTTTCTCCTTACGAAAATATTGTTTCTATCTAATCCGATCAATTTATTTGAAAATTTCTGCCATCAAAACTGTTCGAGTTGGATGTAGAGGACCAACTTTTGCACATTTTCCTCTCTCATTGTACCGAATCAAAAACTAAAAATGAATAAAAAGTATATTCTGATTCGTCTCATCATTATTTTTATTTTGATTGAAAGAATTCATTTCAAATTTTTTACGTCCTCTCCTTATCCGACTTCTTAACGGAAAAAGTTATAAACAGTATACTGAATGATATATTTAAAAAATGTGGACGAAGCTAGTAATAAGACAGGAGACACGGGGGAGGCGATACAGTGCCTGGAGTATATGCAGAGGCTGGGGCAGCGATGAGGGCGCTAACATGTGGACCAAGGTTCACTTCATGGCGCAAAAAAATCAGGAGACACGGGGGAGGGGGTACAGTGCCTGGTGTATATGCAGAGGCTGGGGCAGCGATGAGGGCGCTAACATGTGGACCAAGGTTCACTTCATGTCGCAAAAACATCAGGAGACACGGGGGAGGCGGTACAGTGCCTGGTGTATATGCAGAGGCTGGGGCAGCGATGAGGGCGCTAACATGTGGACCAAAGTTCACTTCATGCCGCAAAAAAATCAGGAGACACGGGGGAGCCGGTACAGTGCCTGGAGTATATGCAGAGGCTGGGGCAGCGATGAGGGCGCTAACATGTGGACCAAGGTTCACTTCATGCCGCAAAAAAATCAGGAGAAATTGAAAAAAAAAAAAAAAACTTTTTATTTCACCATACAGGCAATATTTTATCGTAATAGTAACAAAATATTTTTCAATATATTTGTTATTTATTTCATTTGTATACTTTTTTCTATGATTTATTAATGATGTCTAAAAAATTAATAAGTAAATATAAACTAAAGATAAGATATATATCAATAGGTTCTCTTTAAAATCTTGAGATACATTCAATGAGAATGTCATCTTGAACACTTGAAAAAGTTTGTTTATTTTCAATTAGCAAATTCACCCGACGTTGCTCGGGAGTAAATAAGTGGGTTCTGAATGAAAATCAGGATTACAGAATAAAAGGCAGTGACTCTAACCACTTTGTACTTATCAGATTAGTAACCAGTGAACAATAGATTAGCGAACCTGTTGACCGAGGTGAGCAGTTAGCCTTACGAACTGGTGTACTCGTATATCTTGAACTTGCCTATATTTTTGTGACTTCCAGGCAACACCTGCTACTATAGCTAGTTATTCCATAAATCAAATCATAATTATGTTATGAATATTTTTATTATTATTTTTTTTCCTATGTGAATATATTTCCTAAATAATGTTAAAAGAATCGAAACTTTAAAAAAAAAAAAAACTTCAAACCTTTATTTAATTATAAAAGAAAGTACTATTTTTTTTAGTATTAAAAAGAGAGAAAAAGAAAATCTTTTTATTGTTCGTAACTTTTGACAAAATTCAATTTTCCGCTTCATGAATTTTTTGATTCTTTGGTTTAAAGAGAATAAAATAAATAATTTTACCCAATTTCTCGTTTCAAATATAAAAAATTATGATTCTCTCTATATAAAAATGAACTTTTGGTGAAAAATCTAATTTTGACATTTGTACATAAATGCCAAAACTGGAGTAATTCGCATTGTTCAGTAACATCTTTTCTTTTTGATAGAAAAATTGTTAATTTTTTTTGTTTTGTATTTATACAAAACTTACATTTGACAACATGCCAAAATTACTGTTTATGAAAGTCAAAACTTTTGAATTTTAGTCGAACAATATAGAATTTATTTTCTCTTTTAAATCTCAATACGGAATTTCGCTCGTTACGTTGACAGACCGACAGAAATAGACGAAAAACAGTCAATTTTGGCAGATAGAACTCAAGCATTCCTTAATAGGTTTTTACTTCCACATCTATACGAAGTTCCTATAGGGGAAGTTATGTAATCGGACAGAAATTCGATGTTGAGTTTTCACGGGAATTTCATGTTTTCCGACCCTCCGATTGTAAAAATGAAAAAAAGCTGTCTGTCTGTGTGCAGTGTGACTGTGAACTCGATTAATCCCAAATGAATGTATCGACATGAAATTTCATTTTTTTTTTTTTTTTCTTTTCTTTAAGGCATTTCGATCACGAGGGTCATGGATGCCTGATGGATGCAGGTCTCTGGGGATCCTAGAGGCCTAATTTGGATAGGCGCAGATTAATAATAATAAAGGTCGAGATTGCTATATACGGAATAGAAAGGCTACGTGACGAAGATAATTTTGTTTTATAATTAAATTATAACTAAATTTTAGATAAGAGATTTGTGAAGTGCAAGAAATGAAGTAGTTGGGTAATTTGGGAACTATTATTGGATAGAATTTTGGAAATATCCATCGCAAGGTTAAAATTCTCTCGCTGGGGACTATATGCCATGCATTCAGTTAGAATGTGTCTGACAGACAGTCCAACCTCGCAGGAATCACACAGAGGAGGAGATTCCTAAGCCATCAGATGTCCATGGTTCAGCCTGGTCTGCCCTATAAGTAACCGAGTTAAAATTACATCTTCTTTCCTTTTTTCTCTTATCGAACGAAGTCTTCCAAACTCGAGTGGAGCTTTTGATGATCCTTAGCTTATTATCGGTCATACCGAGCCACAGAATCTGCAATTTAATTCAGACTCTTTCCTTGATGTAGGCAACGAATTCACTTAAGGTGACTTCTGATATGGGCAGTCCTTCATATTTAAATTCAAATCCTCGTAAAGACGTTGCCAATTTGCTGAGAAATTGGTCGAAGGGAAGGAGGGAGGGTCAGAAGAAGAAGTACAACTTAAAAACTTTAGTAATTGTCGATATAAAGAATATATCGACACAAAATTTAGTATGAGGATTCAGAAGTTCCTATGTAAGTCAAATATTGAGTTTTATCCTAAAGGTCGATTGGTTTTGGAGGGAGAGCGATTCACTACTACTTTTACGACTACTTTTTTATATACGTTCTTAAAAAAAATATATTGGTAATATTGTGAATAATAAGCAATGTAGTGTAGATGGGTGGAGTATGACAGATGTTGATGAAGGTTATCTTCAACACTCCGATAACACTCCTTACTAATTGAAACAACTCACTAATAAAATATTTTAAACATTTTTTCCTCCAAATATGTTCCGAGATTCAAGAAAGTTTGTAGTAGTCTCAGTCAAGAAGCTATATTAGAAATCCTATTATCCGAATAGAAGTGGGTCACCTTTTCCAGATAATCAAAATAGGCAATATGTCCTTGTAGTTAGAGCCCGCGTGTGAGCAACAGAAACGAATTATTCACAAAAACTACGTACCATGTAAAAATAGAATAAAACTCGTATTATCCGAATAGAAGTGTGTCACCTATTCCAGATAATCAAAATAGGCAATATGTCCTTGTAGTTAGAGCCCGGGTGTGAGCAACAGAAACGAACTATTCACAAAAAGTACGTACCATGCAAAAATAGAATAAATACAACCAAAATTAACCTTAAACTGATTTCGAAAATTTAAGTAGACTCAACAAACTCGTTTTATTCTTTACACAGGGAGCTTTGAATTTTTCCCATAATATCTCTCATGCGATTCCTACACATTTCTTCAAGACTGCAATTTTCAATTATTCACATGGAATTAGGCATATAGTCAAAACCCGGAAAAAGGCAATGATGTTTATTGTTTTGGTATGGAAACTAATTTAAGACCGAGCAGCGGTGGTCATCGTAGCTAATAATAATAACCCGTGCAACGATGGACACCTGAGTTAGTATT
Source organism: Aradus depressus (assembly GCA_963662175.1). Taxonomy (NCBI): domain Eukaryota; kingdom Metazoa; phylum Arthropoda; class Insecta; order Hemiptera; family Aradidae; genus Aradus; species Aradus depressus. The sequence continues at coordinate 100,312,638 of OY759214.1, forward strand.
AACCGTGCTACGATGGACGAAAACTTGGGAGGTCTTTGAGTGTTTTTACTGGGAAGTGAAAAACAACCTTGAGCACATTGTCCTTCGGATGAGATCTTAGACGATGGTCTTTTCTTTGAATGTCAGCACAGTTGAGCACGCTGTCCCTCGTAGTTGATGCCCGGGCATGGTTGAAAATAATTATTTCTTTATTTATATATACTTAATTAAGTAACTACCTAACTTATGGTTAACTTTCATCGTTTTTTGGTCGATAACATATTGAAGTTATGGCATTGGCCTTAATGTGTTTTTCAGAAAATATTTGGAAACCTTATTGCAAAGCTCACCTATTTTCTATACTTAGTTCTTCCTGGACAATTTATGTAATTCAACTGGAATCTTTATTTTATTTTTATATATTGTTGTCTAATGAGCTCAGGGTCGCGAGTTCGAAATCTTGCCGAAGCCTTTAGGTGTTTTTACTGGGATGGGAAAAAAAACATGAGCACGTCGTCCTTCGGATGGGATTTTAGGCGTTAGTCCCGGGCCTTTTCGAATGTCAGATACTCGTTAATGTTTCGTATCTTATGTAACTAAAGCTGGGTTCGCAAAATTTCGGTCTCCCGCTGTAGAGCTAACAGGGAAGGGATAAGAGCGTTCGGTGCTTAGGTCCCTTGGTGTACACAACATCCCTCCCAATATATCTAAATCTGTCTATGGTTGACTATTATCGCTTCTGTCTACATTACTGTTCTAATGTGTTTTTCAGAAAATATGTAAGAACGGTACCACAAAGCCTACCTGTATTCTATATTTCTTTCTTGACAATTTTAGTTCAAACTGAACAGAAAAATATTTTATTTTTACACGTGGTGTCTAATGAGCTCATGCTCTTCCGAGTTTGGAAATCTAGACGAGGCCCTTAGTTGTTTTAATTGGAAAGTAAAAAAACAATGAGCACGTCGTCCTTCGGACCGGACTCTGAGTGATGGTGACGTACTTGTTACACTTTAGGTACTCGTTAAAGACCCTTAGCCAAGAGAAGGGAAAAAACATTGAGCACGCTGTCCCTCGTAGTTGATGCCCGGGGATGGATCAAAATAACTAAGTAACTAACTTATGGTTAACTATCTTCGATTTTGGTCGATACTTAACATCAACATTGCTGTCTTAATGTGTTTTTCAGAAATATTTGGAAACGGAGAACGAAACGTTAATTGATTAATTTATGCTGGAGAAGTACTTTGCCGGTGATTCACCGACAATTGTTTCTTCATGTGCTCAGTTTAAATCCGTTGCGAACCATGGTCGTGACTATATCTAACTAGTTATATATGTGAGGCTGTGAAGTTAACTTTGAATGTCTATGCTCTTTCTTAGTAAAACACTGTACAAGGTAGAAGTATCCCCGTTCTGGCCTGGATGAAGTAAGTTCATGAAGTCCTATTAACTAATATACCATTACTGCGCCTTTTAGATACAAAAAGCCCTAAGTAACTTATTTTTTTAACGAGATTTTTCCATTATGGTGAAATATTAAGATGGTTGTTTTTTTTTACGATAGTACCTACAATAGTGACTTTTGAACTTTTTAAGCGCAGATTTTTAAAAACAAAAGGTAAAAAGGTTTTGTAACTTTGAGAAAAAAGAAATTGCGAAGAAAGTCATGGATAAAAATGGAATTTTGAAATCCGAGTTTACGACAGATAACCTGAACTAATAATTGCAAAGATAAGGTAATTTAAATACATTGCGCTGTTTCAATGATAATTCATTAACCTAAATTGACATTTATTTTTTTACACCTTTAGTATAAGAAAGTATTATGAACAGTCAGGGACAGCTTCTATATGGAGAAAAAACCGCTATATTGTCCCCATCTGTTGTCTGACGGTTCTCTCCGTGGCGGTCGGATTACAGTTGAAGGAGCGAACAGTCAGGGACGGCTTCTATATGGAGAACAAACCGCTATATTGTCCCCATCTGTTGTCTGACGGTTCTCTTAGTGGCGGGCGGATTACAGTTGAAGGCCTCCTTCTAATTAGAAGGCTGTAGAGGGACAAACCAGGATATCTCTTATTCTAGACCTAAAGCTTTTTTTTCCCCATTGTTTCCTCTCGCTGTAATCTCAGTGCTTTCCCGGGGATTTCTTTGTTGAGAGCACTTTTTCTATCTTCTGATATTTTTCACTTTTTTTTTTGGTACGTTCAGTTTCGACTTTGTCGGCCAAAAAAATTATATATTTTTTGGAAACTAAAAAAAAGTACCTACTCAATACATTTCTGCTTTCATGTACCTAAAGTGGAAGAAAGTATTATAATAATGCGAAAATTCCGAGATATATCCAGTTCTCAACGGATTTTTACGTTTCCAGGTCCCATGAATTAATGTTGACCATTTTTGCGATGATGTCTGTGTGTTTATGTGATGGAACTTTGTGAGCGAAAACGATTGGAACTAAAAACTTGAATTAAAAATATCTAAAACATTAGCAAAAAGTAGTGAGGCAGGACGTTCTTATACCTAATCAATTCCTTAAATTTTGCTTGTGAAAACATTCTAAAATTAGTAATTTTTTTCACTCTGAACCATTTTGCCAACTACTACTTGGGCAAAATATTATATATATATTATAATATTATATTGTCCCCATCTGTTGTCTGACTGTTCTCTTAGTGGCGGGCGGATTACAGTTGAAGGCCTCCTTCTAATTAGAAGGCTGTAGAGGGACAAACCAGGATATCTCTTATTCTAGAACTAAAGCTGTTTTTTCCCCTTTGTTTCCTTTCTTTGGGGATTTCTTTGTTGGAACACTTTTCCTCTTTTCCCAACCCCTTTATTCTTCTCTGATAATTATCAATTGTTTTCCTTTATGTTCAGTTAAATGAGATTTCTACTTTGTCGCCCGGAAAAATTACCTATTTTTACTCTCTTAGACCTATAGTATAAGCAAGTACCCCTTCAACACCTTTTACAGAGAAATTACAGTTCTTTGGTCCATAGCGGAAGTTATTCAAAAATGAGGAACCATAAAATCAAACATAACAAAGAGTTATTTCACAATTACGGGTCTCAGGAAAATATACAACTCATTTGAATTATACAAATTACTCAGCTAAATTTCAGCTTGACTCTGTTTGTACACTTTGTAGTAATGATAACATACTCCATCTTCTCATATCTTGTCCAATGTAAAACCAATACAGAAACAAATTTATCAATAAATATATTTCACACTATAATGCAATCTCCGATAAAATAATTAATTTGTTAAGTTTTGATGACGATGCCTATGAAAAAATCAATAATATAGTTACTTTCGTAACTAATAGTTTAAAATTTAGAAAAACAGTTTTATGATTTGCCCTCTCGTTTACCTTATACATTTCAATATAACAACAGTTGGTATAATGTTGTATCTTCCAAAATTAATTTTTTGTTTAATTAAGTTTGTTATATTTTCTATTTTTAATTATAATTTGTATTGATGTATAAACTTTTATATATTATGTAATATATATATATATATATATATATATATATATATATATATATATATATATATATATATATATATAATTTATTACATTTATGTGTGAACTAGTAAGATCAACCCTTGCTACGAGATTTTTATCTCTGTAAGCAATAAAGTTTCATTTCATTTCATAAGGAAGTATTGTAATCGTTCGAAAATCCGAGATCGAGTTTTCAGAAAACTAAAATACATATGAAATACGATTTTTCGCAGCTTCTCTGATTTTTGAAGTACCTACATGTCGAAAACTTGTATGGCATAGTAACGAATTATAAATTATTTTCTATTATTTGTAGTTTTTCAATGAAAAGGATAAACAAATAGAAACAAATAATAATATGTGACGTGGCCATAACAGGACTTTTTTATACCAACCGTGGTTTTACAGATCACTCTCTTTCCCCTTCACCCCTTTTAAAATCATTTCATACTGGCGTTACTGGATATATAAAAGTAACAAGTTGGCGTCAGCTGTCAAGGGGCAAAAAGAGTGATCTGTAAGAGCATGATTGGTACAAGAAAGCCCCGTTATTGCCAAATCATAGATATTTTTATTAAAAATTATAAAAAAAAATAAAGAATAAAAAATATATATTTGACAAGATTTTCTTATAACAACCACTTTTGTACAGATCAGTCCCTCTCACTCTTCTCATTTCATTACTGGGTATAAGAAAGTCCCTCTCAGAATTACGCTATAATACATTACTTTCATATACCCAGAATTAAATTAATTTGAACCAACAATTAGCCTAAACTGCCTTTAAAGTAATTTCTTTGTCCAATTTTCTCCTAAAATTGAATACCTTTTCCCTGTACAGTTTCTCCTGATATCAACTTGAAAGAGCCAAATAAACAGAACAGATTCCACAAGTGGATTTTCAGAAAATTTTAATCTTTTCCTCTTATCTGAGTCTTGTTCTGTGAATGAAACAAACTTCGGGATATCATTCGTTTATTTTTATTTTCCTGACACACAAAAACTTTTGGATTTAGACATTTAAAATATTCTCAAGAGGCTATTACTATTTTCAGCTTGAATCATGCTCAAAAAATCCTTCGCTGTGGATTCATTCTTATATGTATTGATATGAAATTATATGTAACTTCAAAACCCCATAAGGGTGACACCTATTGAGTTTCAGCCAAATTGGTCAAAGGGATGGGGGAAGATTAGGGGTGAGGGTTAACAGAAAAAATAATGAAGATGTTGATTAGCGACTGTAGATTCTAATTGTAGGAATATTGAGGGTCAGTCAAAGATGGAAGAAAACACTATTCAAACGCCAACGTTTCAATATATTTTATATCCTCATCAGGGCCTACGAAAATGGGGGGGAATCAAGATTAGAATCACAATTAAAACAAAATTAGTGTATTAATAAACATTACTGACCGTTAAAATAGACATTATAACAAGTTAAAAATTGAACCTGATTTACGATAAATACATTAATTAACATTAAAATTAAATATAGTTACATTGTCAACCATAAACATGAACGTACACTAATACAAATTAAAATTAAATATGAATACATTACTTTTAGTAACAATGTATCTATATTTAATTTTAATGTTGATTAATGTATCCATAGTAAGTCAGGTTCAATTTTTAAGTCGTTACAATGTCTATTTTAACGTTCAGTAATGTTTATCAACACACTAATTTTGTTTTAATTGTGATTTTAATCTTGATTCCCCCCCATGTTTGTAGGCCCTGATGATGATGTAAAATATATCGAAACGTTAGTGTTTTCTCCCATTTTTGACTGACCGTCAATATTCCTACATTAAGAAAAAATAATAACTGCCGTTGTAATGAATGTATCGACACAGACTTTATTATGAGGATTCAAAAACCCTTATTTAAGTTAACTATTGTTTTTTAGCTCAAAGGATAGATTGGTTTTGGATGGAGAGCGACAACTTAAATGATCAATTCGTGCTGGGGAAGTACATTGTCGGTTTTTAGAGCTAAAAAAGAAATGGATTTCCATTTTGTGATGGGAAGGGGGGGGGGGGGGGGGAGGGGGGATGAAGAAAGTCGATTTAGGAAAGTGGAGGATGTGGCTGTGTTGTCTTTAAGATAAGAGCAACATGTCTCCGGAGCTAGCTGCATTAGTCTTCTTCCTGGGCTGTCATTCTAAAGAGCAGACCTCCTGGGTTTACCATACGGAAGGGAGGGATACTATCAACACAACACAGCCAGTGTGGGGCCTTAGGCTTGGAGACCGAGGGCGCCGACCATAAATTAGGGGAGCGGGTACGGTTTTTTTGGAAAATTGCGTTACGCAATTTATATACGGCCCCCTGTCACTTTCAAGTGATTCATTAACGATCTTCTATCTGTTCTCAGAAATGTTTTGCTATGTGCTATATGTCTTGTTTTGTATTACCAATGGCGGGAAATTCAAATAAGATTCGCTCATAATTAGAATGTTTTATTAGTTATTATTACGAATATTTAACTATTTATTATAAAGAGGAACCAAATATCTGCAAAGATTGAAGCACGATTCTCCTTGAAGAATCTAGAACGCGAACAGAGTGTATTCTTTAGCACCGTTTCGGCTGTTCTGGTCACGCGGTCATGTTCGCAGCTGTCCTGTATTCATTCGAGGCTCTGTCTCAACTCCACCAGAAACTTCATTTTCTATATTTCTTCTCACTTATTTCTGTTTAGCCTTTTCCTAAAATTAATTTTATTTCAAACCTTCCTTCTCTTTTATAGTCACCATTAATGATTTATACTCTATCAATATTTATTAATTTATTTTATTTTCTTCATATTTATATAGATACATTTATTTTTGTTTATTCCTTTATAAATAAGCTATTCATGATGATTTTTTATTTATTTATAGGTTAGGTTAGGTTTTATGACTCATGCCCGGGCTTTAACTACGAGGTCATATATCGCCTACTACCAGAGCGCTCTTTCGTCATTCTGGTGAACATGAGCCCAACTCTACTGTGGAAGTCCTAAATTTTGCCTACCCTAAATTTTTATTCACCTAGGACAGGGGTCTTTGAGTACCTGACATCGTACAGGCTCGGGACCATCGCTTAACGGCCCATCCGAAGGTCGGCGTGCTTAAGTTTATTTTATCTCCCAGATAAAATGAACTGTGAACCTCGGTTCGGGTTTCGAACCCACGATCTTGAGCTCAGAAGGATCAGAATCAAATCAAAACAGAACTATAATTATATAGAGACAAGGGGAAAATTCAGTATTTGTGGGTTATATACCCGGTAGACAATTTAAACAATAATAAGATAGATTACATCACATTAAAGGGACTAATCTAGTCACTTAAAATGAGTGAACATTATTCCTACACTTGTAATTAGTTATTATATCTCATGCCTGGACTTTAACTATGAGGTCAACTTCACTTCAGTTAGAGCAAATTTCACGCCTGAAACAATACAAAAACTATTGTATTAGTAAAGTAATAATTGAAGTGCTGAGTAGGAATAATTTCTGATGAATTATTCTTAATTTTTATAAGAAATACTGTTATTAGTAGACCAGACGCAACGTAAATAAAATCCAGAAGTATTAGCCAAAAACTGGAAAATGTTTTAATAGTTTTTGTAGGATATCTAATTATCAAACAGAGTTTTCCACATGTGAGATTTGCTTTCGGCGTCATTGCAAAAAATGTAGGGTAAATTGGTTAGTTAGTTATTACGATTCATGTCCGGGCGTTAACTATATAAGGATATATCGCCTACTACCAGTGCGCTCTTTCGTCGCTCTGCTGAACATGAGCCCAACTCTACTGTGGGAATCCTAAACTTTGCCTATTCAGGTTTTGTTACCTTGATCTTTGGTGAAGATTTGCATGTCCCCCCTCCTAGTGTAGGTATCAGAAGAACCTTCAATGATTGGCGGGGGTATAACCTAAAAGATACTGTAAATTCTTTTTAACTTTGCGTTCATTGGCTCATTTTACAGATCCTAAGTGTTGGTCTGACTGTGAATGGCGAGGTATATTTCTGTTAGATCTGTAAAGGATTATAAGAATCAACTACGGAACCCTTGAAAGCATATTCAGTTTATAACTTCTTTGTAATTTTATCCATCAATTTGTTATATTGTAAATGAACAAAGATCCTAAACGGCTTTAATGTTTACGATTCGTTAATAACAAAAAAATAAAGTTAATTAGATAAATATTCCTGAAGCTAATTCTTAAAATTAATTGGACAACTTCAGTAAAAGAAGAAAAATAGCTTAAGAACCTTTTAGAAAAATTATTTCAAATAAAAAAAGAAATACAAGCCTCGACCAGTTGAAGAAGGGAAGGAGATAAATAGGGGTTGTAAATTACAGTTCCCGTGTTGAGTCTTAGAGATAATGAGGATCCAATAGTGTTCAGTGTTTACATACGTCACTGGGTTCCATGTTCTCCTTCCCTCTCCAATATTGACAGTGGGCAACCTAGTTTGTAGAATGGCGCAGTTTGTAGACTAGTTGCCAAGTTGCAGCCAGGGGCGGGGGGGGGGGGGGGGGGGGGGGGGTAGTAGTTCTTATACAGTATACAATCCTGGAGATTATGTTCCTGCAATCTCTCGCCAATGTTGCTATTATAATATATAAAACTATTGTGTACACATAATTGATCGGTAATAAATGTCCGAATACATTTTTTGCGTTCTGTGTTGATATAGTGGAAATACTAATGAATAAAATAAAATGATAGATAAAACACTTTTTTGAACACTTATATTGTCTGAAAAACATGTTTGTGGAATTAGACAATAGAAGTGCTCAAAAAAGTGTTTTATCTATCATTTTATTTTATTAATCGTAATAAACCTTAAGCTTGCCGTACTTCTTCTAATGGTACGTTAAGCGATGGTCCCGAGTCTGTACGATGTCAGGTACTCCTTAAACAACCCCTACCCCAGGTGAATAAAAATTTAGGACTCTCATCGTAGAGTCGAGCTCAAGTCCACCAAAACGACGAAAGAGCGCCTTGGTAGTAGGTGATATGACCTTGTACTAAAGTATGATTTAAATCACGGGCATGAGCCACAACAAATAATTAATCGTATAATCGAAGCAAGAAAATGTTTTGATTGGACTTAAGATCCGTATGTACTATATATTATAATTATATAGGTAGGTATATAAATATTAAAAAAGTCGTCAATGATTACCGTCAATGTAATTCATCAGCACGAATGAATCATCTAAGTTTTCGCTCTCCCTCCAAGACCAATGGACTTGGGCTAATTATCACTTAAGTCGATACATTCATTACATCGGCAGTTATTATGGTTTTGAGTTGAGCACCTCCTCTGTTCCCCCAATTCTCTTCAAAGGATTTCCCGGAAAATTGATGAGATTTTGAATTTAAATATAAAATTTCATATCGATATATTCATTACCATTAGCAGTTATTACTGTTTTTGTGTTAATCCTCTCTCCTAATCCCCCCCCCCCCCCTCTTTTCCTTTTGCCGATTTGGCTGAAAATCAACAGACATCGAGTACAACATCGACTTATTGACCGATAACGTAACTTCTCATATTCTTTGTATAGGGGGGGAGTCTGGGGAAGTAAAAAATAAAATTATGTTTAAATAAAAAATGAATTTTTTTGTCAATTATAGAAAATATGAAACAATGGCTTATTTAGGAAAGAAAATATTAAAAAATTAAATAACTTATAATTATTTCCTTTGGTCTTTTCTTTACAACAAAGTTGTCCTAGATTGTCTTTTCATTTTAATTTTTTTACTGGACTAACCTTCGATACTTTAATTGCAAAAAAACTATACTTCTTTTAAATAAGGTAACAAAATAAAACAATATTTATATAAATTCCATAAGCTTCAGAAGCTACGATGAAACTACGCTCTTATCGAATAGAATGAGTAGGTAGAAAAGGCTTAATTTGTTTGAAGAATGGATAAAAAGCGCTACAAAAGAGATATATAATATTTCAATTTCTTGTTAATATAGGATTAATAGATTAGGTACATATATAATTTGTCCAATGATTTAGTTAGTTAGAAGAGGTCTAGTTAGGTTAGGTTTTATGACTCATGCCCTGGCTTTAACTACGAGGTCATATCGCCTACTACTAGAGCGCTCTTTCGTCACTCCGGTGGACACGAGCCTGACTCCACTGTGGGAAATTTTAAATTTTTATTCACGTAAGGCAGGGGTCTTTAACGAGTACCTGACATCGTACAGGCTCGGGATCATCTCTTAACGTTCCATCCGAAGAACGGCGTGCTTAAGTTTATTTTACCTCGCAGATAAAATAAACTAAGGGCCTCGGTCGGGTTTCGAACCCACGACCTTGAGCTCAGAAGACAAGCACTGAGCTACCGGCGCTCTCTAGAGGTCTAGAGTGTAATGATTTATTGAAACTTAAGAAACCTCACCTTTAACTGTTTTTTTGTTAATGCATTATGCATTACTTATGCAGTGGCAGTCCTTATGCACTGCCAATTTAAGCCAACAAATAAACGACTTTTTTACAGGTTTCTTTGTCTAGTTTAAAACTCAACTCTTCTGCTAAGTCTTGATATCGTTCTATTTATTACTCCATCCTTCAACTTATATCAATAAAAAAAAAAAAATAAAAAAAAAAAAAAAAAAAAAAAAAAATATATATATATATATATCCCATTGAAGAATGTATTGCTATTTTTTTTCATAAACCTCACCGAGCACACACTCAATGTTGCCAATACAAAATAATATTCGATACATTGAACATAATAATATTGATATAATAATAATATGTAAGAAGTACAATAATATTTGATAAACATAAGAACTAGAATTACTGAAAGACATAATTTAACGAAGAGATGGAACAATACGAGGTGATGAAATATGCAATATAAAATCTCTCATGGATGAATGAGGAAGAAATGCAATATGGATGAGAAAAATTCTTTAATTTCTTCACTGTAGCAGATGGAATCTAGAGATCAATATTCCGAGGTTATAATTGCATAAGACATTCATAGGTTGCACCTGAGGTGGCTTATTTTTATATTTTATGCTAGTTTGGAAGGCTTATTGCTGGAGATCTACATCTACTCTGTTATTTATTTGTTGTTAGTTTTTTGTATAACAACATCTTATTATCATATATGAAATATTGAAAATGTTGAATGTAATAACTATATTACATATTTTAGCTATATTATGTACATTATATTATTATTATATGAATTCTATGTGGATTTCCTATGGAGGGGGGGGGGGGGGGGGTGAATAGTTTTACAAGACAATAACAACAATCCAGAAGCTGTAGAGGATTACGGCTGGCAATCTCCGGACATCTATGTTTGATCCCCTTCTCTCTGCTCACCTCATCAACACTCTCTTCACTCATCTCATCGCCGCCTACTCCGATCTCATCGCCGCCTACTCCGATCTCATCGCCGCCTACTCCGATCTCATCGCCGCCTACTCCGATCTCGTCACCGCCGCCTTCCGGCCCCAAAATTGTGAGACAGTTTATCTTTTGTTTCATTTAGTTTATTGATATCATATAATTTTCATAAAATAAGCATTTGGTTTCAACTCATAGAAGTTTGTAGTTTCTTTATGTTCTTTTCAAATTTATATTTATCTTTTAATGTTTTTTCTCTCTCTCTCTATATATATATATATATATATATATATATATATATATATATATATATATATATATATATACCGGGTGATTCATTTAACCTGAAAAACAAGAATAAATCGAAAAATAAGCTTTATCGAAAAAAATTGTTCAAACAAAAGTTGAAGGGTTTAAAGGGGGGCATATAATGGTAATACGAAATTTAGCCTCGAGTGGCGTTTTCAGAGTCAAATCAACGGCAACTTCGATTTTTTCAATGGGAACCCATAGTTTTAATTGCATACTTGTATTCTATGTGAAAAAATACGTATCTTTTGTAGGAAACGTTTTGTTTGAAAATGTCAATTTTTTATGGTTTTGAAAATATAAGAAACGAGACTATCCTAACCGATGGATTGGTCGAGGTGGTCCAGTAAACTGGCCAGCTAGGTCACCGGACTAACTTCGCCAGATTTTTTTCTATGGGGATATGAACAAGAATACAAAAATGTGCCAACTACAACTGAAAATATGAAAGAGAGAATCAGAAATGCATGTCGAGAAATTGACAGAAAAACTTTATTAAGGATGGGGCAATGTTTCATTACACGTGTTGAAAAATGTATTGAAGTTCAGGGACATCATTTTGAACATTTATTAAGATGATAATTAATTGTTGATAAGTGGTGTGAAATTATTCAATTAAAATTTGTTTTCAAAATTTTGTGTAAAATATTAATTCTTTGTTACAATAACATTCATTATAATTTAATAGATATTTATTTCTTTGTGTTTTTAAATTCTCAAAACCATAAAAAATTGACATTTTCAAACAAACCTTTTCCTACAAAAGATACTTAATTTTTCAGGTAGAATACAACTATGTAATTAAAACTATGGGTTCCCATTGAAAAAATCGAAGTTGCCATTGATTTAACCCTGAAAACGCCACTCGAGGTTAAATTTCGTATTACCATTATATGTCCCCCTTTAAACCCTGCAACTTTTGTTTGAACAATTTTTTTCATTCATTCATTCACAATGGCGCGACAACCCACTAATGAGTCAAGGCCTCCTCCAACAGTGTCCGCCAGTTATCCCTGTTTTGTGCAGCTGCACTCCAGTGTCGGACTCCAAGCAGGCTCCTCGCATCATTCGCCACACCATCCTGCCACCTCAGCTTCGGCCTCCCGACGCGTCTTGTTCCGTAAAGCCGGTCCGACATCGTCTTCCTCGGGATCTCATGTTCGCCCATCCTTGCCACATGTCCGGCCCACCTGAGTCTTCCCAGCCTGATGACCTTCACAACGTCTGGTTCCTGGGTGAGGTAATAGACTTCTTGGTTCGTGCGTCGTCTCCAGTCTTCTCCATCGCGTATTGGGCCATATATTCGGCGGAGGATCTTTCTTTCGAAGACCAGAAGATGTTGTTCATCTGACTTGGAGATAGTCCAAGCCTCGGACCCGTATGTTAGGATGGGGCGGATCAACGTTTTATAAAGCCTGAATTTTGTTTTTTCTTGAAAGGAGGCGACTTCTTATATGATGCCTCAGGCCAAAGAAGCTCCTGTTCGCTGCCACTGTTCTTCGCTTTACCTCGGCTGACATGTCGTTGTTCACGTTTACCTGAGAGCCGAGGTATACAAACTCTTGCACTTTCTCGAAGAAGTAAGGGCCAATGGTGACTTGCTCCGGTGGCTCGACCTCCTGCTCTGAAACCAAGTATTTGGTCTTGGCTTCGTTGATGACAAGCCCCAACCTCCTCGCCGGTGCCTCCAAGGCCAGAAATGCCTCTTTGACGTCTCGAAATGACCTACCTACGATGTCAATGTCATCGGCATATGCTAGCAGCTGTACAGTCCTGTTGATAAGGGTCCCGTTCGTCTGTATGCCTGATTCCCTTACTGCTTTCTCCAGGACGAGATTGAAGAGTAAGCATGCTAAGGAATCACCCTGCCTCACTCCCTTACTCGATTCAAACTCCTCAGAGAACTCTCCCTGGATCCGGACCGTACATTGCACGCTTGCCATCGTCAGCTTTGAAAGACGGATCAGCTTTCTCGGGATGTTGAAATCTTCCATAGCCCTGAACAGCTGCAGCCTGTCGACATTATCATAAGCAGCCTTAAAATCTATGAAGAGATGGCAGGTCTGGATCTGGTACTCTTTACCTTTCTCAAGGATCTGTCTTAGGGAGAATATCTGATCTGTGGTCGATTTACCCCGTCGAAAGCCACACTGGTAAGGACCTAGCTCCCGTTCTGCATAGGGAAGCAGTCTCTGGAAGAGTATGTTGGACAGGACTTTATAAGCGCATGGGAGCAGGGAAATTCCTCTATAATTGCCACATTCGAGCTGGTTGCCTTTCTTTAGTATGGGGCAAATCACGGTCTTGTACCAGGCTCTGGGCATGACTTCTCCCGTCCATATATCTATTATAAGGTCCATCATAATCTTCTTCAACTCGCTTCCACCATACCTAAATAACTCCGAAGACAGACCGTCATATCCTGGTGCCTTGTTGTTCTTTAACCTCTCCATGGCCTCGGTTATTTCAAGCTCATCGGGTGGCTCGAGCTCATCCTCTGCTGATCGTGGAATCACAAGATTTGAACAATTTTTTTCGATAAAGCTTATTTTTCGACTTATTCTTGTTTTTCAGGTTAAATGAATCACCTGGTATATTACATTAAATATAGTTTTTTCGTTTGTAAGCGTAGCTGATCCAAGTTTCTTTCCTTCTTTCATTTATTATTTCTTTTATCCTAATAGGATGAAGCCGGTCCTCCAACTAGAACTCCCCAGTGGTTCGGGAGCGATATTTGGAGTAGCGAATACATTTATTTTATTTTATTTTTTTCTTGTTTATGAAATTACCGCGCTCCCCTTCCTCCTAACAATATATATGTATATAACCAAGTAACACAATGTATAGAACCATTCATGTAAAATAAATACATGAGATAATTTTAATTTTGTCTTTATTTTTAAAACTCATCAAACATTGCTACGCATTCCATCATTAACTCAAAATTAATTCAAATTTCTTAAACTTTCAATATCTTGTTGGCTTCCAACTTTTCCAATTTCCTTTTTTACTAATTAAAATTCCTTTTTACCAAATTCTATTTCGCAATTTTGAAACCCGACCGAGGCCCATTTTTTATCTAGGGGGTAAAAAACGTTGAGCATGCAGTCCTTCGGATGTGACGTTAAGCGATAGTTCCGAATCTTTACGATGTCAGGTTCTCTTTAAAGATCCCTAGAGTCGGCAAAATTTAGGAATTTTACGGTAGAGTCGGGCTCATGTCAACCAGAGCGACGAAAGAGCGCTCTAGTAGGAGGCAATATAACCTCGTAGTTAAAACCTTGGCATCAATCATAACTAACTATATGGAACTATAACGAACCTTGTTGACTAAACATGAACAATTAAGCTCCCAGTACAAATTCATTTTATTTTATTATCTAATTATTCTTGCAAATTTATTGTGTTTTAGTTTTGAGAAATTACAGGTATGATTTTTATCCAGCTGGAAAACTCATTTCATTCCATTTTTCTCTTTCTTTTTCATTTTTGAGCTTAAACTACTACTGCTGTACAATTTCTACCTTTTCAAAGGTATTTTTTTTTTGTATCGTTTTGAATTGATTTTGTTTTCCAACTACTTGCACAAATTCTTTTAAATATCATTTTCGCGCCGGTAGCTCAGTGGTAAGCGTGCTTGTCTTTTGAGCTCAAGATCATGGGTTCGAAACCCGACCGAGGCCCTTAGTTTATTTAATCTGGGAGGAAAAATAAACTTGAGGACGCCGTCCTTCGGATGGGACGTTAAGCGAGGGTCCCGAGACTGTACGATGTCATGTACTCGTTAAAGACCCCTGCCCTAGATGAATAAAAATTTAGGGGAGGCAAAATTTAGGACTCCCACAGTAGAGTCGGGCTCATGTCCACCAGAGTGACAAAAGAGCGCTCTGGTAGTAGGCGATATGACCTCGTAGTTAAAGCCCGGGCATGAGTCATAAAACCTAACCTAATCTTATTATTTTTTTATGGAGTGTAAGAATGTAACTATACGAATATGTATTTTGTAAAGAACCCCTCATTATCATAAAGCTTGTATTGTTTAGTGCAATAAATGTTATCTAACTATGTACAATAATATTTGGTAAATTTAAAAAACCCTACGACCCAAAAATTAAACCTTTTAAAAAGGGGAGGGTTTTGGCCTTATAAACATTTGAGCTCAAACTCCAAGTCCCTAGCTGTAATAGAGGCCGAGATCCCTACACAGGCTCTGATGAAACCTGAAGATCCTGGAAACGGTACACCCGATTTCCACCAAACAGGCCTAAGAACCATCTCGCAAATATCAGCTTTTGAAACAAAAAAAACGCTTTGAAATCGGTTCAGCCGTCTTGGAGCTACGATGCTACAGACAGAGGCTTCAAACACCCCTCCTTTTGCGTTGGGGGTTAATAAAATAACATAATATTTGATAAACAAAAGAACATAACTTGGGGGAATTACTGAAATGCATAATTTAACGAAGAGATGGGATCAATATGAGGTTATGAAATATGCAATATAAGATCTCTCATGATGAATGAGAGAAAAATGCAATATGGATGAGACAAATTCTTAATTTCTTCACCGCAGCAGCAGGAATGCAGAGTTCCATATTCCGAGGTTATAATTGCATAAGACATTCATAGGTTGCAGCTTTGAATATTGCTGGGGATCTACCTCTACTCTCTCCCCATCCGCTGATTCCTCTGAAATTTAATAAGTGTCGTAAGGCTTTAAATTTACATATGCAATTTCGTGTCAATACATTCATTACAATGAAATTTATTAGAGTTTTTATAATAAGGCTTTTGGCCGATTATCTGAAAATCAAAATGTGTCATTCTTAAACTGTTCTGAACCCACATACGTCGACATGTCGATACATTCATTCTGTCGGGACTTATCGTTTTTACGAACAGACAGGATTTTGTCTTCATTTTTGGAATTACGAAAACATGTAATTTTGATGAAAACTCCGCATCATATTGTTGAACGATTACATAACTTCCCCTATACTTTGTATAGCTGAGGAGATAAAATAACAATTTTGACAACAAGTTTTTGGTGAAAATCAGTTTAGTTTAGAAATAATAATTTCAAAACAACACTGTATTATTTATTATTTTACCTAATTATCCAGAAATTTCCACAAACTATTGTATATCTATATCTATATAATAAAAATGACTGGCTAATTTTGCTAAGCGCAAAACTCGAGAACGGCTGGACCAATTCGGCTAATTTTTTTTTTCAAATATTCGTTGAAGTCCGAGGAAGGTTCTTATGAAGAGAGTTCCTAGTGGTCAACTGGAGAGTGAGGGGGGGGGGGGGGGGGGGGCTAAGCACAAAAATTTCTCTAGCGCATTAACGGATGGACGGATTATCATGAAATTTCACATGTAGTATTCTTAAAAGCCAAGTTAAAAAATAGGCTATGTGGCGTCCATAAAGTTTGAACGGTAGGGGGGGTTGTAAGGGGGGCCTAAATATAAAGGTAGTACTAAGTAATTAACGGATGATCGGATTGGCATGGAATTTCATATGTAGTTTTTTTAAAGGCCAAATAAAAAAATAGGGTGTGTTACGTCACAAAATAGTGAACGTGAGGGGGGTTGTGGGGGTAGGCCTAAATATAAAGATAGTGCTGTCATTAACGGATGATCGGATAGTCATGGAATTTGACATGTAGTATTCATAATAGACGAAAACAAAAAAAGGATATGTGACGTCTCAAAATTGTCAACGGGAGGGGAGTATGGGGGGGGGGGGGGGGGGGGCAAGCATATACCTAAATGGTAGTTTCATAAGCAATATTTAAAAATTGGCTGTGACCCATTGGACGGGAGGGGCGATGTTCGATGTTTTAATCTTCCCGATTAAAACATCGGACCTAAGTGACCTGGTTATCTGAATCGTACACAAAAATCGAAATAAACATGTTTTTCACAAAAGTCGGGCGAAATCCCATTCTTCAAATTTCTCGCTTTTTAACAGTTTTTAGATTTAATATTTGTTAAAACTGATAGACAGATTCAGATATAACGGGGAAGTCCCATCCGAAGGACGACGTGCTCAAGGTTATTTTTAACCTAAGTGAAATTTCAGCTACCCAGGTTTAGATACGTAACATACGACTCATTATCGAGTACCTGACATACAAAAAACCCTCGATCATAGCTTAAAGCCCAATCCGAAGGACGACGTGCTCAAATTTATTTTTATCTTCCCGATTAAAACATCTGACCTAAGTGACTTGGCTAGATTACTATTCTGAGCTCGGTAAACTCCATTCTTCAAATTTCTCGCTTTTAAACGGTTTTTAGATTTAATATTTGTTAAAACTGATGAACAACCGGGGTAAATGAATCCTACACAAGAATCGAAATAAAAATGTTTTTCGAAAAAAGTAGGGCTAAATACCATTCTTCAAATTTCCTGCTTTTTAACGGTTTATAGATTTAATATTTGTTGAAACTGATAGACAGATTCAGATATATCGGGAAAGTCCCATCCGAAGGACGACGTGCTCAAAGTTTTTTTAACCTAAGTGAAATTTCAGCTACCCAGGTTTAGATACATAACATACGGTTTTCAGATTTAATATTTGTTAAAACTGATGAACAACCGGGATATCTGAATCCTACACCTAAATCGAAATAAAAATGTTTTTCGAAAAAAGTCGGGCTAAATACCATTCTTCAAATTTCGTGCTTTTCAACGGTTTATAGAATTAATATTTGTTAAAACTGATAGACAGATTCAGATATATCGGGAAAGTCCCATCCGAAGGACGACGTGCTCAAGGTTATTTTTAACCTAAGTGAAATTTCAGCTACCCAGGTTTAGATACGTAACATACGACTCATTATCGAGTACCTGACATAGGCAAAGGCCCTCGATCAACGCTTGAAGTCCAATCCGAAGGACGACGTGCTCAAGGTTATTTTTAACCTAAGTGAAATTTCAACTACCTAGGTTTAGTTGCATAACATACGACTCATTATCGAGCATCTGACATACGAAAAGGCCCTCGATCATAGCTTAAAGTCCCATCCGAATGACGACGTGCTCAAAATTATTTTTATCTTCCCGATTAAAACATCTGACCTAAGTGACTTGGCTAGATTTCTAAATGGCGATCCTGAGCTCGGTAGACTCCATTCTTCAAATTTCTCGCTTTTAAACGGTTTTAGTTTTAATATTTGTTAAAACTGATGAACAACCCGGTTATCCGAATCCTACACAAAAATTGAAATAAAAATGTTTTTCGAAAAAAGTCGGGCTAAATACCATTCTTCAAATTTCCTGCTTTTTAACGGTTTATAGATTTAATATTTGTTAAAACTGATAGACAGATTCAGATATATCGGGAAAGTCCCATTCGAAGGACGACGTGCTCAAGGTTATTATTAACCTAAGAGAAATTTCAACTACCCAGGTTTAGATACATAACATACGACTCATTAACCAGTACCTGACATACAAAAAGGCCCTCGATCATAGCTCGAAGTCCAATCCGAAGGACGACGTGCTCAAATTTATTTTTGTCTTCTCGATTAAAACATCTGACCTAAATGCCTTTGCTAGATTTCTAAGTGGCGATTCTGAGCTCCATAGACTCCATATGTATGATCAAATAAGTTACCTTTTGGTTCCAACTAAAATTATCAAGGAAGAAATGTGGAATATAAGTGGGCTTTGAGGTACCGTTTTGACATATTTTCTGAAAAACAAATTAATACAGCAATGTTGGTAGATAGGCAGCGACCATAAATGAAGATGGTCAACCAAAGACAAATTCAGATGTATCGGGAAAGTCCCATCCGAAGGACGAAGTGCTCAAGGATATTTAAAAAAATAAATAATATAAGTCAGTTAAAACAACTAAGAGCCCCGTCTAGATTTCCAACTTGCGATCCTGAGCTCAGTAGACCCCAAATATAAAGAAAAAATACATTTCCGTTTGGCTCCAACTAAAATTATCAAGGAAGAAATCTATATTAATAAAGCTGAAACGGGGTTTATTTTTTGTTTGTTCCAGCATCACGCCCAAACGGCTCGACGGGTTTTTATGAAACTTCACATGTAGCATTCTTATGACCCCAGTTGAATAATAGGCTATGTGGCGTCCCAAAATTTTGAACGGGAGGGGGGGTGGTGGGGATAGGCCGAAATATAAAGATACCGGTAGCTCATTAACTAATGGTTGGATTATCATGAAATTTCATATGTAGTATTCTTAAAGGCCAAATAGAAAAATAGGGTTTGTGACCTCTCAAGATATTGAACGAAAGGGAGGATAGTGGGGGTAGACTTAAGTATATAAATAGTGGTAGCTCATTAAGTAATGGTCTGATTGTCATGGAATTTCACATGTAGTAATTTCAAAACAAAATTTGAAAATTCATTGTGACGTTTCAACTTTTTGAACCTGAGGGGTGGGGTGCATTAAGCTGAAGGAATTTCACATGTAGCTTTCTCTTCTTCTGTACACCGGTATTAAGCAGATACTAGCTGTGGTGTCTGCCGTTGAAGTACTATAAGGCTTATTCTATATGAATAATTGAAAATTATAACATCATGAATGTACTGTCGAAGAATTGAATTGGATTCGAATGAGAGATATTAGGTGAAAAGTCAAAGTTCCCCGAGCAACGCCGGGTATTACTGCTAGTATTTGTTATAAATGTGAGAACTACCAGGTAATATTTTTCTAAATGAGCTAGGTTTTGTGAACTACATTCTTGACAACTTGGTATAGTCTCTTCTGAACTCTAAGTGACCACTGTACGTCGAGGTATCGATCAGCACAAAGTGCGTTATTCGGTTCGTTTTACAAAGTTGAATCCCTTTTCTGTCTGGGTAACAGCCTCTTTTCCATTACCCTTTTCTATCTTGCTATCCCTTCTGTTACCCGCCATTTTGTTCTACGTATTTTCTTCCTGTAGCGATACAGTTACTGTTACTTGTTTAACTTCAATAACAGGCATCTAACCTCCACCATCTAATAATATTCCGAAACACACCTGTTGTTCGACGCATATAGCGCCTTGGCAAATTACTCCTTTTCATTCGCTTAGGGAACAAGAATCATTGCACGAATTGGTTTAAAATGTTCAGTATTGGAGTCTAGAGAGCACTGAAAATGTATATGTATCAGGTATGAAAAATGCATTTACACCTTTTTTTGTATTGGAATAAAAATGTCGTTTCAGCAGTATTACATTTTTTTTTTTCGTAATGTTTGTTTTTGAAAATTAACATTCTACAAGTAATAACTTCTTCATCTATATATATATACAATTGTCTTTTCCGAAACGAAAACAATACGATTGTTATCTAATTGACAATTCATTAGTTTGTTAGATTTTTGTTTACACTAAACGTCTCATATCTAACTTCACTTTTAATGTGGGGATGACGTGGCCAACTACCGTATGGAGAACAACACATTTTTGTGCTCCTCAATATTCGTTTTCTTTGAAGGCTATTTAAACTTATTGTTTAAAATATTTTCGATTCTTTTTTTTTTTTTTTTAAAGAGAACTGTGGTTAATTTCTGTTTGAATTTTATGTTATGTGTTCATTAGAAACTTGAAACTTTATGTGTTCATTAGAAACTTGAAAAAATAACCTTACTTAAAATATTTCAATTTAATTCAGTTTATTCCTTTTACTTTATTTTATCTTTACTTTCTTTTGTTCGTTTTATGTTTTAATTTGATGTTATTGTTTCGTATGTGTGTTTTTCTTTTTATTTTTACTTTTCTGATGTGTAATTTTTAACTTACAATCAGTCATGGGTGAAGAAGGTAAAAAAGCAGAAACCACGACTCCTGAGGCTACTCCCTCCACTCCTGTATGGCAAGAAGTGTTTGTCAGGGACCGGAAGAGACCAGCTGCAGACACCAGACACCCCAGAAAGGCTGCGCGGCTGCACAGCAACATTCAGCAGGTACCCCTTAATAACCACTATACACCATTGTCGCAAGATGAAGCAATGGAGTCATCATCAAATAGTCAACAAATAGTAAATGAAAAACCACCTCCCATTTTCATCAAAGAAAACATTAGTAGTTATAAAAACTTTTTATCTTTATTAGAAAATACTTGTGGTCAAAATTCATTTATTTTAAAATCTACAGCTAATGGAATCACACTCTACCCTACCACACCGGCCCATTATAGATCATTTGTACATTTACTAGACAAAGAGAAGGTCATGTACCACACGTACCAACTCAAGTCTGATAGAGTACCGAGGGTAGTGATCCGCGGCCTCCATCCATCCACAGATCATGCAGATCTGAAAACAGCTCTTCAGGAGAAGGGATATCCGGCTCGAGCTGTTATGAACGTATTCAAAAAAACATGGGTTCAGGAACCCAGTGCTACACATTCAGAGCCTGTTAAAGTACCTCTGCCTATCTTTTTTGTTGACGTGGACCCAAAACACTACAACGAAAAAATCTTCGATATCCGGAGTTTACTTTACTCAAAAGTAACCATTGAAGAACCCTACAGAAGGCACTCTATCGTTCAGTGTAAACGTTGTCAAGGTTACGGGCACACGCATTCATATTGCAGATTAATGCACAAATGCGTGCGCTGTGGCCAGGAACATGTTTCTGGAACATGCCAGAAGCCTAGGACTAGCCCCGCTACATGTGCAAACTGCAATGGTTCACATCCTGCGAACTACAGAGGGTGCGCCACGTATCAACAATTGCGCATTCAAAAGGGAAGGACTACCGAAAGCAGAGGAGACAAGGCGCAAATGCATGGTGAACAGATGCATTACGCTCCAACGGCAGCAAGATCCGCACACCCAGCTCAGGAAGTAAACGGACCTCCCGCTGCTATACTCTCAACCATACCGCAGCCAAGAAGGAACTTCTCCAACTACGCAGAGGCAGCAGGTCTTCAGAGAGGCTTACCTGGGACGTCCAACCAATACCCAGCATACAGCCCTCCGACTGGCGGGGGGGTGGAAGGGCCCCAGTGGTCTCCTCCCAGTCAAGGTATCCCTCCCAACTTTTCAAATTTCATTTCAAGCCTTCAAAACATTATCCAACCCCTCGTCACTCTCCTCACACAACTTTCACAAATGACACAACTTTTCACACAAAATATCAACTAATTTACTCACCGCTGGTTCCTTGTCAGTTTTTCTGTGGAACGCTAATGGACTTCTACAACAAAGAAACGAACTGGACATATTTTTACATGACAGATGGATAGACGTAGCACTGATCTCTGAGACTCACTTGACATCTAAATCCAGACTTTACATACGTGACTATACAATACACAGAGCTGACCATCCTGACGACACCAGTCACGGCGGGGCCGCTGTTCTCATCAAGTCTTCACTCAAACACTACCCACTTCCCAATGAAACAACACCTCATATACAGGCAGCAGCTGTATCACTACACACAAAACACAAAAAAATAGCCCTTGTGGCCGTTTACTGTCCTCCGAGGTTCGCCATAGCACCTGGTACATTTCAGCATTTTTTCGGAAATGGGGTCCTTGCTTCCTTGCTGGAGGTGACTACAACGCAAAACACCAGCAATGGGGCTCGCGACTCTGTACTCCGAGGGGAAGGAGTCTTAACATCACACTTAATAGGGACCATTGACAAATAATTTCGCCTAACTCACCGACTTACTGGCCAACTTCAAGACGGAAATTACCTGACTTATTGGACTTTTTCATCCATAAGGGACTACGAGGTTTGCCTTATACTGTCAGTTGCCCACCCGACCTCTCTTCTGATCACTCGTCCTTGATTCTAAACCTCTGGGCAGAACCGTGTGAGAAAGAGAAGAAAAACCAACGCTAACCCCAGGAATCACAGACTGGCAGTTATTCCGGTCAACATTAAGCTCTAAGCTCTCCATACCTTATGCTTTAAAAACGCAGGAGGAGCTTGAAAATTCATACGAAGCGTCCAAGAAGCTACATGGACCTCTACAACTCCAAAAATAACTGGCCGTAAACAAGATTAACCATCGTACCCGGAGTACATCCGGAGACTGATCAGGAAGAAACGGAGAGCACGACAGAGATGGCAAACCTCTAGACTTCAATTTGACAAACGAACCTACAACCAGCTAAATAATAAACTTAAGACAGAAATTAAATTATTCAGACAGGACAAACAAGATGACTACTTCTCTAACCTAGATGCTGAAAATGGCAGTCTCTGGCGAAAAACTCTTCGAGTTCTGCGTCAACCAGTAGTAGACTCATAACTATCATAACATCCCAGCAAGTACTCCCAGATCATCAGTTCGGCTTTCGTTCACAACATTCAACAACACATCAGTTACACAGGGTTGTGGATTTCATAGCTTCTGCCTTAGAGAGAAAGTTGTATGCAGCAGGGGCCTTTCTTGATGCAAGTCAGGCTTTTGACCGAGTTTGGCACCCGGGACTTCTTTACAAATTGAGGCCTTTACTTCCACACACATACTACCTCATCCTACAATCATATTTAGCACACAGATACTTCGTCGTCCGACAGGGCTCTGCTGTCTCTTCGTTGCAGCCCATCTTGGCAGGCGTGCCTCAAGGGTCTATTTTATCTCCTTTGTTATATACACTTTACACCTCAGACATGCCCACGTCACCACATACGCCGATGACACTGCCATCTTAGCTGCTGCTGAATCTTCCATACATGCCTCGTTCACATTACAACACCATGTTACTCAAATTGAGAACTGGTGCAACATTTGGAAAATTAAACTCAACACGAACAAATCACAACATATCACATTTACATTAAGACGAAATACATGTCCCGCCGTTTTTATCTACAACAAGCCCCTCCCTCAGACTAACACAGTAAGAGGTTAGGTTAGGTTAGGTTTTATGACTCATGCCCGGGCTTTAACAACGAGGTCATATCGCCTACTACCTGAGCGCTCTTTCGTCACTCTGGTGGACATGAGCCCGACTCTACTGTGGGAGTCTTAAATTTTGCCTACCCTAAATTTTTATTCATCTAGGGTAGGGGTCTTTAACGAGTACCTGACATCGTACAGGCTCGGGACCATCGCTTAACGTCCCATCCGAAGGACGGCGTGCTTAAGTTTATTTTACCTCCCAGATAAAATAAACTAAGGGCCTCGGTCGGGCTACGAACCCACAACCTTGAGCTCAGAAGTCAAGCACGCTTACCACTGAGCTACCGGCGCCCTCGAACACAGTAAGATATTTGGGACTTACTCTGGACAGACGACTGACATGGAACCCACATACACGCCTCTTACGTAATACACTAAACAAACGATTTAAAATGCTTTATTCTCTTCTGCACAGACATTCAAAATTACCCTTAACACAAAAGCGTAACTGCTACACATTTCTACTAAAGCCACTCTGGATGTATGGCTCACAAATCTACGGTTCGGCTAAAATATCTAACCTGAAACGTATCCAGGTTTTCCAGTCAAAGACACTCAGACTCATTACACAATGCCCACCATAGGTAAGTAACAGAACACTTCACAATGACCTCATGATAAACACAGTACACGACACAATTCAGGACCTTTACAGACGTTTCCATAGCAAATTGCATTCACACCCAAATCCATACATCCATTCACTTTCTTCACCACATTTGCCACACAATCCTCCCAGGAGATTGAAGAGGAGGTGGAATCGTGACTTAATATAATCCCAAATTACAACCCCCCACTTCTTGAAACAAAATCATAAAATTCCCATTCGTTGATAATAACCATAATATTCATTGTTTTAAATTTCGCCCTGAGGAGCTACCGCTGGGTGGCCTTCCTCTCTCACGCCAATCAAGTCATCCACATTCAATGAAGTCCTCTTGGTAGCTGGTTGTTGCGTCATGGTAACAGTTGCGACCAACATTATAAAGACAAAAAAAAAAAAAAAAAAAAAAAAAAAAAACTTTTAATGTTCTATGAATAAACGTAAACAAAAACAAAGATTATTTATAAAAATAGCCATTGCAACGCATGGCAGGTTTAGCTAGTTTCAAATATGCTGAGGTGCGAATTTGTGGCATTAGGTACTACATTTATTAGTTTTTACTTCTACAGCTATATAAGGGATGTTATGCAATCGATCAGAAATTCGATCCAAAGTTTTCAACGAAATTTCATGTTTTTCAATCTCCTGATTCTAAACATGAAAAAAAATCTGTCTGTGTGCAGTATGTCTCTGAACTCGAATAACCCTGTTACAATGAATGTATCGACACACAATTTCATATGTGTATCTAGAACTCTCGAGAACGCTCGTTTCGAGCCTGTGCGATATAATGTACTCGTTAATGAAACCTACCTTAGGGAACTAGACTTGGGTAGGCCACATTAGGTAGCACTAGTAGGCGATGTGTACAAGTATATATCCTCGTTAAAGCCTGAACATGAGTCACGAAATCAAACAACAAAATATAGAAATATCTATTTAGTAACTAATCCCATTCGTTACCAAAATGATATATTCTTTAGTGGTATTTTCATCTATCTAGTCCCAAGAAAGACATTTATATTAAAATTATGCGGTATTCAATATTGGTTATAATAGTTTCTCAAATTTTCGGACCCCATATAGCTTATACGCTAGGTAGAGTGGTTTAAGATGTATCCTGAATACGCGTTGATGGAGCGAACAGTCAGGAATTGCTTCTATATGGAGAACAAACCGCTATATTGTCCCCATCTGTTGTCTGACGGTTCTCTTCGTGGCGGGCGGATTACAGTTGAAGGCCTCCTTCTAATTAGAAGGCTGTAGAGGGACAAACCAGGATATCTCTTATTCTAGAACAAAAACTGTTTTTTTCCCTTTGTTTTCTCTCGCTGTAATCTCAGTGCTTTCCCGGGGATTTCTTTGTTGGGAGCACTTTTTCTATCTTCCCACGCCCTTTATTCATCTCAGATCATTTTCGTTATAGTAACTGATATTTTTCACTTTTTTTTTCTTGTACGTTCAGTTAAATGAGATTTCGACTATGTCGACAAAAAAAATTATATATTTTTTGGGTATTAAAAAAAAGTACTCAATACATTTTTGCTTTCATATATTTAAAGTGTAAGAAAGTATTATAATCATGCGAAAATCCGAGATATATCCAGTAGGGTGGAACGAAAATGGCCTTTTAAATTTTTTTTAGTTATTAGTTTGGTAATAGTGGAGAAAAGTTGCCTTTTAAGTTCAAAAATAATAAAAAAAAAATTGGTTGCAATACTACAACATCTTGAGGTGCCGCAAAGAGCTTAAAGTTTGTAAAAAAATTGAAAAATTTTAAACTTTGATAAATTATTTTTTATGAATTTCTCGTACATGTACAAAAGATGGTTTTAAATACATAGTAATAGAATAAGCATTAGAATTGGAAAAAATTATTAATTATAAAATATAATAAAAAAAAAAATATATTTTGTAATGTCAAACTTTGTATTTCTTACTTCTGTATCCTTAATGATTACAAATGTTACAGCTGCAAAATGTTTGTTTCTACTTCATTGCCACATTAAACTGGTCCTTGCCGCACCTCAAGACGTACTCCAATATTTTTCATATTTTTAATTTATCTTATCTACACTAAAAGGCAACTTTTCTGCGCTATTCCAAATTAAAAATCACATAATCGAGACACGCAAAAATCTTTGAAAAAGTTCCAAAAAAGTGTGTTTTTATGAAACTTTAAGGTCCTTGCGGCACCTCAAGACGTACTCCAATATTTTTCATATTTTTAATTTATCTTATCTACACTAAAAGGCAACTTTTCTGCGCTATTCCAAATTAAAAATCACATAATCGAGACACGCAAAAATCTTTGAAAAAGTTCCAAAAAAGTGTGTTTTTATGAAACTTTAAGGTCCTTGCGGCACCTCAAGACGTACTCCAACATTTTTCATATTTTTAATTTATCTCATCTACACTAAAAGGCAACTTTTCTGCGCTATTCCAAATTAAAAATCAAAAGTTGATTTTTTCGTTCCACCCTAATATCCAGTTCTCAATGGAGTTTTACCAGGCCCTCTGAATTAATTTTGACAATTTTTGCGATGATGTCTGTGCGTTTATGTGATGGACGTTTGTGAGTGAAAACGATTGTAACGATTGCCAAAACTGGACAAAAATTGAGGCCAGTTCACTTCGGGGCCTAACTACATTATACAAGATACCGCTTATATTTATGACCTAATCAAAACTATTTATGAACAAATTTGGTGTTGTGTAAACTAAATTTGTTGAGTAAACTAAAAGACACATTATATATAAGAAATAAAATTTGCCAATTTTGCGAGATATCTGCCGGAAACAGTCCTGAAATGTTTTGAAACATACATTTAGACCAGGAGTGGCCAACCCGCGGCCCGCCTTGAATAACACTCTTCAACAAAAAAAAATTAATTTAATTTTTCTGGGGATATCATTCTTGATTCTTATGGGAAATTGCCTCCTGGATTCAAATCTGTAATTAGTTTTTCTGTGTCAGACATAGTTTTGAAGTTATACGCAATTTCAGTTTTTTCAAAATTGTTACACTTCTTATTTCCAAACTGAGTATTTATAAAGGCAAAACATGCAACTATCAATATTTTAGTCACTTATAAAATTATTTAGAAACATTTTAGACAGTATAAAACAAAATTATAATTTTACGGTCGCGAGATTCATCACAATTTTACAAAATATGATTTTGTAGTAGGTCCAAATCTAATATGGGATATATAATTTTATATGCGGCCCGCGGGATTATAATGCATTTCCAAAGTGGCCCGCAAGATCATTTGTGTTGGCCACCCCTGATTTAGACGTTTCCCTGATTAACCCAAAAACATTTGATCCTATCGAAACATTGGTTCTTGTTGATTTTTTCCGGCATTTTTTTCCAGAGATTTCTTCTTTTTGACAATAATTTGCGACAATTTTACGTCCCTTCTCCGAAGAAATTTATTAAAACATTGCTAAAATCTATCTAACATCTGC
The DNA here is from genome assembly GCA_963662175.1 of Aradus depressus. NCBI lineage: Eukaryota > Metazoa > Arthropoda > Insecta > Hemiptera > Aradidae > Aradus > Aradus depressus. The sequence goes on from OY759214.1 coordinate 100,340,810, forward strand.
GAGGATCAATGTGATGGGGTCGGCCGTGTGCGACACAGTGCGGCCTCTATTGAGCCTCTATTGTGACTCTATTTGAGCCTCTATTGTGGAATTTGAGCCTCTATTGAGCCTTTGAGCCTCTATTGTGGAATTTGAGCCTCTATTGTGGAATATGTGTGCAACTATAGATCGGCGTCCATGTATATTGTTAGGTTGGGTGTCACTCGCTCAATCGTTAGGTGTCGCTCGCTCTTGAAAAATACCTTAATAATTGTTAGGTTAGGTTAGGTGTCACTCGCTCTTGAAAAAATACCTTAATAGTTTTTAATTGGATACTATATCTAAAAATTAATGACTAGTTAGTGGTATTGAAAAATTAATTATTTTCAATTTTATGATCTAACTAGCAGTAATACCCGGAGTTGCTCGGGGAACTTTGACTTTTCACCTAATATCTCTCATTCGAATCCAATTCAATTCTTCGACAGTACATTCATGATGTTATAATTTTCAATTATTCATATAGAATAAGCCTTATAGTACTTCAACGGCAGACACCACAGCTAGTATCTGCTTAATACCGGTGTACAGAAGAAGAGAAAGCTACATGTGAAATTCCTTCAGCTTAATGCACCCCACCCCTCAGGTTCAAAAAGTTGAAACGTCACGATGAATTTTCAAATTTTGTTTTGAAATTACTACATGTGAAATTCCATGACAATCCGACCATTAGTTAATGAGCTACCAATATTTATATACTTAAGTCAACCCCCACTATCCTCCCTTTCGTTCAATATCTTGAGAGGTCACATAACCTATTATTCAACTGGGGTCATAAGAATGCTACATGTGAAGTTTCATAAAAACCCGTCGAGCCGTTAGGGCGTGATGCTGGAACAAACAAACAAATAAACCCCGTTTCAGCTTTATTAGATTTCTTCCTTGATAATTTTAGTTAGAGCCAAACGGAAACGTATTTTTTCTTTATATTTGGTGTCTACTGAGCTCAAGATCGCAAGTTGGAAATCTAGACGGGGCTCTTACTTGTTTTAACTGACTTATATTATTTATTTTTTTAAATATCCTTGAGCACTTCGTCCTTCGGTTGGGACTTTCCCGATACATCTGAATTTGTCTTTGGTTGACCATCTTCATTTAGGGTCGCTGCCTATCTACCAACATTGCTGTATTAATTTGTTTTTCAGAAAATATGTCAAAACGGTACCTCAAAGCCCACTTATATTCCACATTTCATCCTTGATAATTTTAGTTGGAACCAAACGGTAACTTATTTTATCTTACATATGCAGTCTATCGAGCTCAAGATCGCCACTTAGAAATCTAGCAAAGGCATTTAGGTCAAATGTTTTATTCGAGAAGATAAAAATAAATTTGAGCACGTCGTCCTTTGGATTGGACTTTAGGCAATGATCGAGGGCATTTTCGTATGTCAGGTACTGCATAATGAGTCGTATGTTATGTATCTAAACCTGGGTAGCTGAAATTTCACTTAGGTTAAAAAAACCTTGAGCACTTCGTCCTTCGGATGGGACTTTCCCGATATATCTGAATCTGTCTATCACTTTTAACTAATATTAAGCCTATAAACCGTTAAAAAGCAAGAAATTTGATTCAGATATATCGGGACCTAAGTGCCTTGGTTAGATTTTGAGTGGCGATCCTGAGTTCGATAGACTTCATACCTATGTATGATAAAATAAGTTACCTACCGTTTGGTTTCAACTATAATTATCAAGGAAGAAATGTGGAATATAAGTGGGCTTTGAGGTACCGTTTTGAGATATTTTCTGAAAAACAAATTAATACAGCTATGTTGGTAAATAGGCAGCATCCAGAAACGAAGACGGTCAACCAAAGAAAGATTCAGCTGTATCGGGAAAGTCCCATCGGAAGGACGACGTGCTCAAATTTATTTTTATCTTCCCGATTAAAACATCTGACCTAAGTGACTTGGCTAGAATTCTAAATGGCGATCCTGAGCTCTGTAAACTCCATTCTTCAAATTTCCAGCTTTTAAAAGGGTTTTAGATTTAATATTTGTTAAAACTGATGAACAACCGGGATATCTGAAACCTACACAAAAATCGAAATAAAAATGTTTTTCGAAAAAAGTCGAGCTAATTGCCATTCTTCAAATTTCTCGCCTTTTAACGGTTTATAGGCTTAATATTAGTTAAAACTGATAGACAGATTCAGATATATCGGGAAATTCCCATCCGAAGGACGACGTGCACAAGGTTATTTTTAACCTAAGTGAAATTTCAGCTACCTAGGTTTAGATACATAACATACGACTCATTATCGAGTATCTGACATACAAAAAGGCCCTCGATCATAGCTTAAAGTCCAGTCCGAAGGACGACGTGCTCAAATTTATTTTTATCTTCTCGATTAAAACATCTGACTTAAGTGACTTGGCTAGATTTCTAAATCGCGATCCTGACCTCGGTAAACTCCATTCTTCAAATTTCTCGCTTTTAAAGGTTTTTAGATTTAATATTTGTTAAAACTGATGAACAACCGGGGTATCTGAATCCTACACAAAAATCGAAATAAAAATGTTTTTCGAAAAAAGTCGGGCTTAACCCCATTCTTCAAATGTCTCGCTTTTTAACGGTTTATAGATTTAATATTTGTTAAAACTGATAGACAGATTCAGATATATCGGGAAAGTGCCATCCGAAGGACGACGTGCTCAAAGTTTAATGAACCTAAGTGAAATTTCAGCTACCCAGGTTTACATACATAACATACGACTCATTATCGAGCACCTGACATACAAAAAGGCCCTCGATCATAGCCTAAAGTCCGATCCGAAGGACGACGTGCTCAAATTTATTTTTATCTTCTCGAATAAAACATCTGACCTAAGTGCCTTGGCTAGATTTCTGAGTGGCTATCCTGAGTTCGATAGACTTCATATGTAGGATAAAATAAGTTACCTACCGTTTGGTTCCAACTAAAATTATCAAGGAAGAAATGTGGAATATAAGTGGGCTTTGAGGTACTGTTTTGAGATATTTTCTGAAAAACAAATTAATACAGCTATGTTGGTAGATAGGCAGCATCCAGAAACGAAGATGGTCAACCAAAGAAAGATTCAGATGTATCGGGAAAGTCCCATCCGAAGGACGACGTGCTCAAGTAATTTTTAACCTAAATGAAATGTCACCTACCCAGGTTTAGATACATAACATACGACTCATTATCGAGTACCTGACATACGAAAAGGCCCTCGATCATAGCTTAAAGTCCAATCCGAAAGACGACGTGCTCAAATTAATTTTTATCTTCCCGATTAAAAC